>CP126891.1:114467500-115082500 GCA_030440675.1 Furcifer pardalis
GGATATCTAGGGGAACAGGGTATAGGGAGCTTCAGGCTAGCAGTGCTTGGCGCGCATGTGCAGTGGGGGAACCAGTGAAAAGGTATGCCCCGAAGGTGATTCCCCCCAAAAGCTGCAACCGGTTCTCTGGGACACTGGGGAAAGTTACTGCCGGTTCTAGAGAACTGGTGAGAATCTGTTACATCCCATCACTGGTTAAGAAGTTCGTCTTGTTAGCTGGAAGGAAGGTTGGCAAGTCGGGCAGTTCAAGACCGGGGTGCTCCATGACGGAATGAGTGCCTATCTCTGTCCTAGCTCCTGCCAGCCTAGCAGTTCAAAAGCAAGAAATTGCAATTAGATCAATAGGGACCACTTCTTGTGGGAAAATTTTTTTGGGGACATGAAAGGAGCCTCATTCTGGAGTCCCCTGAGCCGAGTTCCTCCAGCAAAACTCCTTTCCACCCACAAAGCACTTTTGTGAGCTTCTGACACTTAAAAAAAAAACCCCTTTGACAGACATCAGAGTGAGACTTCACGGCAATATTTTAAACATCAGGTACCAAGGCACACAATGATTGGGTGGCATAACAGATAGCTACCGGTATTTACAATTTATAATAACAAAAGATCAGTGTGGCTAATTAGCCTTCTTGTTCCATGTCCGATGACAAACCAGCCATGAAGACTGTCCTGAGAATACAGTACTGTATAATGCAGTGACCTTCCACCTGCATGACACCTGTACCACTTATCCAATTTCACAAGTCATTTTCTGGTCCTGAGCCCTTTTGGCATGCAAAGCCCTCATCAGCCCCAGGCCAGTATTGGTGAAGCTGCTGCCTTTCAGCAAGATGGATTCAAGTGGGATTTAATCCACTTGGGGACCATCACCCTTCTGTGTAGACTGGGCCATTAGTCAGCAGGGTTGTCAGTTTAGTTGAGTTGCTGGCAGTATGGTGTACTCTATTTGGGTTAGATTTATTACTGTGAAGCTTGTTTCTTTTGTGTTATATATGGTTAGTAGATGGATGCAAAATAAACATTCTGGCATTGCACGTCTGCTGATGAGTTGAGGATGATGAGAGTAACTACCAACCCTGTTCTGTGACCTGCAACACACAAACACACACAAAAGAGTTGGTTTTGTAAGTTACAGGATATAACAACCTGTTGTGGCATTTTAAATTTGATAATGTCCCAGAAACCCTTGACTAA
The DNA here is from genome assembly GCA_030440675.1 of Furcifer pardalis. Lineage (NCBI taxonomy): Eukaryota > Metazoa > Chordata > Lepidosauria > Squamata > Chamaeleonidae > Furcifer > Furcifer pardalis. Next base: position 114,468,695 of record CP126891.1, read on the forward strand.
TATTCAGACTGTTGAGATGGGTGTCCTGCATGTGTATATATTTTATCTCTGCTGTCTCTCTCTGTATCCTTGTCTTTTACGTTTTCTGTTCAGGAATGGCTTTTAACTCTTGTATGGAGTGTCGAGTTAGATTAAAATGATGAGACAGGTTTCTGTGTATAGTATTACCATTCCTGATGTCTGATTTATGTCTATTAATTATTTTGGTTCTGATCCCAATGGTCATGGAGGCGGAAGAGGCCATGCCAGATGGACTGGCTATGAAGGTGCACCATGTCAATATCCTCAAGGATGCAGCAGTCTACTGCAGTCACAATGTCAAATCCTGCCTGTCTCATTTCATATGTGCCACAGGAGATGGCCCTGTGATCATAGTTGTGGGTCACTTCATGGCAAGCTGGGATCCACCTTAAACATATTCATGCCAATGGCATTTTCTCTGTTGCCAGGAAAAAATATATATACTTGGATATGAGTAGCAGCCAACAACAGCAATGACAACTCTTTCGGAGGGGGAGGAGTGGTTATGTCTAGGACCAGGCAGAAAGCTCCATTGCCAGAGTCAAGCCAGAGAGCTCTTGTGTAACAACATGAGAGAATATTGTCTGAGGCTAAAGGATACCAGTCGCCACTCAAGGGCTGGCTAGGTTGGATCCTTGACCAAGGACACACATTACAGAACTAGGGAAAGGATGAAAGAGAGAAAAGTTCCCCCAAGTATCTCAGTGATGGGAGTTTGACTGAATGATCCACAGGGGCAGCTTAGCAGTTCAATGATGATGATGGGGCCAGGATGTTTTTCTGATTTAAAACAAGTTGCAAAATGGAGGGTGTGTCCTTTTAGAATCACCTTGAGGTATTCATTTCACGTCAAGATGTTGATTTCACTGTCTTTCTCCATTTTGCGCACAGAAGACAGCCATATTAGAAGTAACAAAACCACAAGACAAAAATATTGTGACACCTTAAAGACTAACTGGTGTATTTTAATGTTGGCTTTCTTGGACCAAGTCCATATCATCAGACTGTGGGACTGCCATGACTCAGTGGTTAAGAAACTCGCCTTGTTATCTGTAAGGTCGGCAAGTCAGCAGTTCAAAACCCAAGTACTGTACTGTATGACAGAGTAAGCTCCCATCTCTGTTCCAGTTCCTGCTAACCTAGCCCTTCAAAAGCAAGAGATTGCAAGTAGATAAACAGATACTACTTGCAAGGGCGACCTTTACCTATACCTATTTAGAAGTCCTCTTGTGTACCCGCTGTAAGTCCTGTTGAGGAAAAAGGCAAGACATAAATATTTCAAATAAAATAAAGAATGAGTTCCATTATGCCTGAAAGCGCAGCTTCATGTCAATAACAATAGTCTTGCATTCTATCATGCAATTGAAAACTTTCAGGCTCACAGGCATGCTGTTTATTTTTCTTGTGTGCTAGCAGCAGGTGGCAGTATATGGAACAATGAAACACGGTCTGGGACTTGGGTGTCAAGGAGACAACCCCAAACAAAAAAACATATCACTAGCAGGCTGTATGGAAAATAGTAGCAGAATAGTACTAGTTGCAGCTGCTGCTTCCAAACTATGTTCCTTAAAATTATCTGATGCCTATTACTCCTGAGCATACCATTATCTGAAATTAGTAATACAGTACTTGTCATCGTCGTCTGCAACTTATATCTGAGAATGCATTTTTCCCTGATGGAGGAAAAATGCCATTGACATGATTTTGTTTAGTGTTTCCCAAATGCTGGTGTTTGGACTTCAATTCCCAGAAGCCTAAGTCATTTCCCCAAAGCACTGACCAGCCAATGTACTGACTTAGGTTCCTGGGAATTGGAGTCCACTTGTGGGCTGTGTACCCCCGTTGGGAACCACTGGATCCCAGCTTGCCATGAAGTGACTGACCCACACACTACGATCACGGAGCCATCTCCTGCAGACATGCAATGGACATTATCAAGGTGTGCCTTCACTGCCAGTCCATCTGGCATGGCCTCTTCCGCCTCCATGACCGTTGGAAATCAGAGTTCCTCCTCCGCTCATTTTGCCTTTGGGTCCAATATGATGGTTTCCAATGGCCTTTCTCACTGAGGGGCCCATTGCCCCACCTAAAGTGGCTCATCCACCTGTAGTCATTGGCCCCTTTCGGGAGTCAGGTTATTTATCTCCGCCAACACTCGGGGTTGAGTCTCTGGCTGTATGGTTTACTCCATTACTAGCGGGATGTCCAGCCAGACATGATAGTAAAGGTAAAGGTTTCCCTTGGTTGAAAGTAATACTATGATATGATATGATATGAAAGTAATACATGATAGTAATACTATGTAAAATGTTAACAAAACATTTTATACCTGATTATTTCTTACAACGGTCCTATTGTAAAGAGGACAATCTAAAAGAATATTCCAAGCATAGCGATATGGGTAGTTCAAAACATAATTTGGGATTTGTGAATACAGTTGTACCTCGCTTAAAGAGAATAATGCATTCCACAGGATTGCTCTTTAAGCGAGTTTGCTCTTTAATGAAACAGCATTGTAAGTGACCAATTGTGGGGGGGATTGCGAACCCCGATTTATTTGTTAAGCGAGTTTTTGGTTGGTTTTATTTAAGCGAAGCAACCATTCAGAGAAAATTCTGCTCTTTAAGCGAGTTACTCTTTAAGCAAAGCGCTCTTTATGCGAGGTTTGACTGTATGTAAATTTCAGTTCTGTATTGTTACCTGCTATCATGTTGTCTCTGACTTAACAGCAGACCTATGAAAGAATAACAATGTCTGTCCTCAACAGCCCAGCTTAGCTCTTGTAACCTCTAAGCAAAGTTGATATTTCTCATATTTGGTCTTCCTCTTCTCCTGTTGCCTTCAACTTTTCCTAGCATTATCATCTTTTCCAGAGAATCGAATCTTCTCATGATTTACCCAAAGTATGACAGCCTAAGTTTTGTCATTTTGCCTCAACAGAAAGTTAAAACAAAAACAGATGAATGCTGAAAAGTATCTCCCATTCGTCAGCATGCATCCAAAAACAAATTTTTCTCCATTCTTTTTCTAGCTTCTATTGGCAGGAATTACTTGAGTTAAATGCTTTAATATAATGAATGAAAACCTGCTCAGCTAGTCATGTTAGTAAACATTTACTGTCTACATACAACTTTGTATAAACTAGCTAAAAAAGGGCAACGTAAGGAATGGTCTAAAAAACCCTGTGGAGTTTGAATTACTGTACTGTCTGCACCCTGTATCTCATAAAATACCAAAACCAGATAGCACTGAATCAGCTGTCAGATTCCCGCACTGAATACCAGTTTTTGCATTATTGTCTGCAGACGCATACAGTGCTGGCTCTTGGGCTATACATGGAGATGAGCACTGAACCCTAGAGTCAGATACGACGATGTCAAGCAAGGGCGAACTTTACCTAAAGATCTGTCCAAGGTCTAGCATTGCAGAGAAGAAGTCATTTCCATGCTGCATCTCATTCCCTCCTTTTCTATTTACAGTTACTAGTTGTAGATCAAGACATGGCACTTCCTGATGTGGTGGAAGCAGTGGGGGGCCACATGAAATGGTGCCATGGGCCACGTCCAGTGCACAGAGAATCCCTGTCATAGATGGTTAGTGATTGCAACAGGATGGGCCTCTGGTGCTACTTGGAATTTCTGCTTTTTCAGGTGGTGGAATAAAGCACAAAAGGAAATGGGCATATGCTTTTAAGAAGTCGTTCTTTGCCTGTTTACTGCCAGGATGTGTAGTTTTAAATGATAGCATTTAGATTAGGATATCTTTGACTATCACCTGTCAAGAGTTAGGATGTGCCATTTGGTAGCAGAAGCTGCTAAAATTAGTCTGCCTGTCCAGTTGGCTTTAATGGTAATAAATCATTTAAAATTAAGAAACACTATCACAAGGCAGTTGTAGACAGCAATCTAGGAAAGCATTATATCCTAAAGCAGTAATGTTGCACTTTCACATTTATTAATTAGTACAAAATTGAAAACAAAAATCCAGTGTTAACCAGTAACAGTACTACATCAAACGCTCCTCCATCTAAATTACTTTTTTTGTAATGGTTAACCACTTCTTTGTTGCTCTCAGCAGGGGGGAGTTCTTTCCCTTCCTGAGTGGTGAGATAAAAAGAAAGGAAAAATTCCTATGTGCTTTTATCATTACCTATGTTGAAATCAATGTGTGTTTTTTTAAAGACTACAGTTAAGCAACTCAGCCATCTCAGCTTTGTAAAACTAATGGCAAGTACAAACCAATAAATGAAACAATATTAATGCTTCTTTATGTTTTGTTTGATGTAATTCAGTCTACACTGAAGGCCAAAGTCTTACGTTGGTTATGATTTGTGTTTTATGGGTCATATGGTTAAACAGGAAGATTTCAAAAGCAAGCAGGCTATTTACTATATTCTTTGGAATAGTAGCTGTGTTAGTCTGTGTTTCAGGCATATCAGAGAATAAACCAAACCAAACCAAAAGCTTTGTAGCACTTTGAAGACTAACTCTTAAAGTTAAATGTTTCAAGTCTGTTAAACTGTTAAATTTTAATGTTAAAGCTAACATTAAAATTTAAGTCTTCAAAGTGCTACAATGTTTTTGTTTTGTTTTTTCTCCGATTTACGGTACTATGTTCTGTATTTTAAATATTTGAATTATCAAAGGCATAGTGTTCTTAGCAAGTTTAGTGATTCATTATGTCCCTGTTTATTTTTGTGTGTCTATAGTTGTTGTTATGCATATTGTATATACAGTATAACTAAACATTATAATAATGTGTGGATTTGTGAAGTATGAAATGGATAATTGTGAGATCAACTACAAAAAGTCTTAGAATTTGATTTCTTTTATTTCTAAAAAGAATTAATTTTTTCTACTTCTGAAGCCCTTTAATGAAGACTCACTTATGGCAGGGGTGCCCAAACTTTTTGGGCTGTGGGCCGATTATGTGGTTCAAGGAGACGGTCGCTAAGGCCCGGGGGCCGGGTGTGACCCCCGATGCCAATTTATCTGGCCCACAAACCCCTCGTCGCTCTGTACGGGCGCATTTTACTTCCGCTTCCAGGAGTGACGAGGGCTTCGTGGGCCAGATGAATTGGCATTGGGGGCCACACCCGGCCCCTAGTTTGGGCACCACTGACTTATGGCAACTTTATGTGACCTTTGAGGTAAAATTTAACTGTCGGATTAGGTCTACTATTACCTCTTCCACAAGGTTTCATACAGAGCTGGAGCCTCTTATTTAAGGACTAAGTACAGTATAATGTTGAATATGTAGTGGGAAATTCCAACTATTGTTTCTTTTCAGTGTAATTCTAGCTTTTCCATTTATGGGTGCCACTTCTAGAAATTTCAGGGTGAAAAATCCAGTACCAGGGACCAAACCATTATGATACCAGAGATATGGTGCAAGCAAGGATTGGGAAGAGGCATTTTATTGTGGAAACATGTGTGAGGGGAATTTGGACAAAATCTGGCTACTGTAACTGCGTAGCATAGCAACCCTGGACCATTGGCAAACCCTTCATTTTTGATGGCTGAACAGCCAGCCAGATCAACCAATAGCTGCAGCAGTTAATGCTATTCATGTTAAGGCTCAATTATGACATAGTTTCCTACTGCACACAATATGGGGTTTTATCAATCAGCTGGCATCTTCTCTTTTGGAGATGCTTAACTGGCCATCTACACTAGGCCATTCCTGCAATCAACAATACCAATGTAAACAATAAAACACCTGTTTTATCAGGTAAGAGCACTTCAAAACCACATTTAACTTTTCATTTGAAATGTCATCTCATTCATTTTCATGAGAAGTAATATTTGTTTGAGTGTATTCCTCCATTGCTTATATATCAATGAATTTTACTCAAAGGAGCATGTTGGTCCTTTTTCTGACGTATGGGTATAAAACCAGGAAAGGAAAGCAAGCTGACAGGAAAAAACCCTGATCCATTTGAAATATGGTGCGGGAGGAGAAAACTGTGGACACCCTGGATTGCCAGAAAGACAAACGCGTCAACTCTGGAGGCAAAAATGATGAAATTGAGGGCACATCATGAAGAGGCAAGATTCTCTGGAAAAAAATGTCAAGGCTGAGAAAGGTTAAAAGCAATTGGAAATGAGAAAGCCCAAATATGAGATGAATTGATCTGGAATACCAATTCAGAAGTCTATATAATAGTTTTGGTTTAAAATAAACACAGTTGTACCTCGCTTAAAGAGCATAATGTGTTCCACAGGATAGCTCTTTAAGCGAGTTTGCTCTTTAAGCGAAACACCATTGTAAGTGACCAACTGTGTGTGTAGGGGTGTGTGAACCCTGATTTATTTGCTAAGCGAGTTTTTGGTTGGTTTTATTTGTTAAGCGAAGCGAACATTCAGAGAAAATTCTGCTCTTTAAGCAAGTTACTCTTTAAGTGAGGCACTCTTAATGCGAGGTTTGACTGTACTTGAAACTGTCTCCTGGAAGGAGATATTTCCCCAAAATATTTACTAAGGAGATACAGTACCTTTATTAGGGTAACTAAAAAAGTCTCCTCTGTTGCTTCCCATAATAACACACTAACAACAATCTAAGATCCAGTCTTTCTTCTTTCCACGCCTCCCATCCTATTTACTTTTTCCATTCTGCCTGAGAACAGTGTTCTACAAAAGCTTGCACAATGATTTGTACTTTTCCACACACGCACCCTTAATGGATAACCTTAACGTCCTCTTGGAACAAGTTTGGGGGAGTCTGTTCCAAGTATCTCCTAAATAACATCCAGTTTGAAATTATATATCTATCACCTGAAGTGATAGACCCAAGAGACGAAGCGTCCTGGTGGTGCAATGGTTAAACTGCTGTACTGCAGCCAGAACATCGTGAGTTTGAGCCTGACTGAAGATCAAAGTTGACTCAGCCTTCCACTCTTCTGAGGTCTGTAAAATGAGTACCCAGCATGTTGGAGGAAAAATGCTAATTACTCTGAACCGCCCAGTAGTAATATTTATAGGCTACTTGCTTTGTGGATGGCAGTTAGGAACAGTTAGGAACCCAGTCCCCTTGTAGAACTCAACTGACATGTTTGCCTCCAAAGATCTTTCCTGCCTTTCTCAGCCCATCTGGACAAACCCACCAGGTATCCTTTCTTCTTCTTCTTGTGCCGTATTCAATTCTGAATATTGGCGATCATCATGGTGATCAGTCATGATGGCTGTCCTGCGAATATAATGCCATGGCCTTTCATCTGGCACGCAAAGCCCTCCTCAGCCCCAGGCTAGTATTGATGAAGCTGCTGCCCTCCATCAAGATGGATTCAAGTGGGATTTAATCAGAGGCGTAGCTACCGCCGTATCTGCTGTATCAATTATATGGGGCCCCCGGGCAACGTCCGTAAGCAAAACAAATCTTTACCCTTCCTAAGGGCCCCCAAACAAATTTTTATACGGGGCCCCGCCAAGGCACGCTACTCTTCTGGATTTAATCCATCCACTTGGGGGCCATCACCCTTCCCTATGGACTTTGCCAAGGCTGCTAGTCCTCAGGGTCGTCAGGTTACTTATCCTTCATATCCTTTGGGACCATCCCAACCCCTAAGGCAGGGGTTTTATCTTTCCGGTTTTATCTCTCCTCAGTTTTATCTCTTGCTCTGTTTTAAGCATTAGTTTTAAGTCTTAAACATCTGTTTTAGAGTTTTAAACATTAGTTTAAGTATTCTTTGTACATGTGTATCCTAGTGATTTTTAATTAATATTGTAAGCTGCCCAGAGTCGGGCTTGCCCGATTGGGGCGGGATAGCAAATAAGAAGAAATAAATAAAGTTCTCAACCTTTTGAAGCAGGGGGCCGGGTCTCGCTCTCTCAGACAGCTTATTGGGCCGGATGGCCATGTTGCCCTTCCTCCATCACATAGCACTTCCTGGTGTGATGGAGGTGGTTGTCCCCCCACATGACATGGTGCCATGGGCCGCATCTGGCCCACAGGCTGCAGGTGAAGAATCCCTGCCCTAAGGGGACTTCCTTCAGTCCTTCTGATACCTTCCTAGGGCAGGAACAGCCCTTCTCCATTCTTGTTCCTTCCCTCCTCAAATCCCTCCCGACCCCTCATTTCCCCCCCCCGTGTCCCCCCTCCTGTAGTCTCACCCCGTCCTTCTCGCCTCTGGAGGCTGCGCAGGGGTTGCAAAGCGTGCCCCCATGTTCTTGCATGCGCTGCAAGAATCCCCTGGCTCTAGAGCTATGGGCGTTGCCATGGTATCGGCAGGCTGTGTGTGTGTGTGTGTAAATAATAATACTAATAGCATTCTCCTCCTCATTTTCTGGGAGTAGAGGTTTCCCCAGCAGCAGGAGCGTGTGCTTCCCCTGGGACTCTTGGGAGCCCCCGCGCTGAGAATGAGGCAGGTATTCTGGGGCAGCCCCAGCGCCCAGGCGGGTGTGCCGTTGGGTATGTGGAAGGAGCTGTGGCGTGTGCATGAGAGAGTGAGAGTGTGTCTTCCAAGTTGCCCCATTATGGCTGGGTAGCGACAGAAGGGAGCTGGATTTAGAGCTGGCAGGTGCTCTCAATTCTCCTCCCCTGCTGCTTTAGAAAAACCTCACACACACACACTGGTTTGCACTGCAGGTTGTCTTCTTGCGACTCGCCGGGCGTTCTCACGAGTAGGAGGTGACGCGCGTTTTGAGTGCGCAGGGAAAGCGAAAGGCACTGACTTAAAGTTGCGTGTACCAGTGCTTGTCCCTGAATGCATACGAGTAGCACGTGGAGCAATGATGGGATGTAACAGGTTCTCACCAGTTTGCCAGAAGAACCGGTAGTAACTTTCCCCAGTGTCCCGGAGAACCGGTAGCAGCTTTTTTTTGGGGGGGACCACCTTTGGGGCTTACCTTTTCACTGCGCATGCGCACCCAGCACTTGGTGTACATGCACGCCTACATGGTGCATATGCACAGCCTCCTTGCTGTCCTCCCAAGCGGGGAGGAGGAAGAGAAGCTGCTAGCCTGAAGCTCCCTATAGCCTGCTCCCCAGGGTATGTGACGTGACTCACCTTTGGATGTGGTGTGTCTGTGTGTATTTTAATGTTTGGGGTGGCTGGGTGTATTTTAATGTAATTATTTATTTATTTATTTTATTTACGGGTTTGTGTTGTGGGTGGGTGGGTGGGTGGGTTGAGGGGTGTGTGTGTGAGAGAGTGAAAGTGTGCTTATTTTTATTTTATTTTATTTGGCCCTGCCCATGATGTCATTACGTTAGCTCCACCCACTGTGATGATGTCACGGTGGGGTAGTAAAAGTTTTGACATCCCACCACTGACGTGGAGGCAAAGAGCAGGATAGTTCCTAGAGTCAGGTTGGAGGGTATGAGAGAGATTGTATAATAATAATTTTGTGTCAGAAGTTATTACCCGGGTCTCGAACTATTGGCTTCCCGGCTAACAAGGCGAGCTTCTTCCCTAGTGAGCCACCACAGTCCCCTATAGTTTGTATTGTCTGGGGGTCGAACCTTAAATGACTTGGGTTTTTCAAAGTCCTGGTGAAAATTGGAGAGAAGATAAAGGAAGGGAGCGAGGACAATTATATTTTATGAGTATTCTCATCAGATTGTAATGGCAATACTGTACCTTTCTCTGTGTGCAAAATGGTCTCGTTTTACCCCTGAGTGATAAATCAAAGGCAGACACCCTCCCTCCCACTCCAATCTGACGTAGATATTAAATCTTCAAGTCAGAAGGTGTGGCTTCTTGTTAAGCTTGAGTGTAGGGGCCCCTTGGTGAAGAATCAATGAGTTATGGGTTTATCAAGGTATGGGAAAATGTGTGTTGATGTTAGAGGACAGATCTATGGATGAATGAATTGCACTAGAATGCAGTTGTAGACCTGTAGATAGATTTTCCATTGAAATACCAGCAGAAAGTGTGAATGAGATGTAGCATTGTGAAGGAGCAGAAAGAACTTCTGCTGTATCCTTCATCACATGCAAGAGAACCACATTTTAAATGCTTACTTTTTAAAAGGAATTAAATCCCTCATCTTCCTGCCTGCCAGGATATACACTTTTGTCACCTGATGTATATGTTGGGGATGAATAAACATGATATCCTTTACCTGGTGTCTGAAATGTTACAGGCAACTCAGTCATTGTAGGGCAATATCATTCTGTTTTGCTACACAGAAGGGAGATTCAAGACTGCAACTCTGAATGGACCAATTTTGTTGTTCAGCCGCACAGTCGATTCTGACCCTCTGTGACCCCATGGACCACTGTCCGCCAGGCACTTCTGTCCTCCACCATCCTCCTCAACTCGCTCAGCTCTGTGCCCATTGTGTCTACAATACCATCTAGCCATTTCATTTTTGGCTGCCCCCTTCTTCTTTTGCCCTCCACCTTTCCCAGCATCAAGGCTTTCTCAAGTGAATCTTCTCTTCTCATTTAATGTCCAAAGTACTTTAGCTTCATCTTTACAATTTGACCTTCTAAGGAGCAGTCAGGGTTGATTTCTTCTAAGATTGACCAATAATGAATTGATATTTACATTTCTGTTGCTTGTTACAGTCATGAACCATCATCCTTTGGCATCTCTTGTTTAATTGAAAATGTTAGTGTCAGGATGGAATATAATTTGGCAAATAAAAATTGCCAAAACATATCACTCATTTATTCTTTCCATTCCCCATCATTCTCACTTCCCCCCATTGTATCCTCTTTTAGCTTCCAGTGAAATAGTGCCACCTGAAGTTTTTATTTATTTATTTATTTAGATTTATTATTTCGCCCCAATCAGGCGAACCCGACTCTAGGCGGCTTACAACATAAATGCAGATCAAACTTAAACAATACAAAAATCCCACATAAGTGCAAAACAAACTAAACAATACCACTATACCCCTACACATTTAGTGATTAGTTTAAAAATTAATTTAAAAAGAAATTAAACTGCAATTTACAAAATACTAAAAAAGATTTAAAAAGTTAAAAAGTGATTTATAAAAAAAGTTTTTAATAAGCATGTACCTTTCCTCCAATGTCTTATAATGTCCCCCTCTTTTCATTTATTCTGCTGCCTTAGCTGTGCCTCCTAGTAGTTTTGAAGGCTTACAAACATGGTTGATTTTGAGGGTGTGGTAGATAAAGGAGAAACATAATACTGTACTGTAATGCAGTAAAGATTTGTGAAAAAGATAATTATGGAAGGGGAGATTTTGTGTAATTTTAGTGATTACAAAGTAGTGTTGTGTGATCCCAGTAGTTGCAAAGTTTTAGAACAATATGATTTCTTTTCTATGCTCAATAATTTTTGCTCTTTTGATCAATACTTTATGTGAGTATGTAAGAAAACAAACCCCTAATGACTTTTCCATTAATCTCAAAAGAGTGGTAAGAACTGGTTGCCTAGCAAAAGGTGCTGTTTAAACTGCACTGGAACTATATTGAGAAACTAAGAGTCTCTCTGTTTTCTCTAGGGAGTAAGATACCATTGGTCCCAGTGCACCTGTCTTAATGTATATGTACAAGCAACTGATGTACTGTGAAGAGGAATCTGAAGAAGTCTGTCAGAGGAAGGAGGTGGGAGAAAAATAACTTCATTCTTGTTGAACCAAGAGGTGGACAGACCAAGACACCAGGTAGAAGTTGAAACCAGAAGAGGAGATTGGAGCAGAGCTATGAGTAGTCCCAGCACCAAGGCAAATTGTTTGTCCCAGCCTGTGGTGAAGAGTGTGATGGTGTATCGCAATGGAGATCAATTTTTTCCTGGGCGACGGGTGGTCATCCATGAGAAAAAAGTATCTAGCTTTGATGTCTTCCTAAAAGAAGTGACAGGTGGGGTAAATGCTTCTTTTGGAGCTGTGCGGAATATATACACACCTCGTCGTGGGCACCGTATCCGGCAATTAGATGAAATTCAGAGTGGGGAGCACTATGTTGCTGGTGGAAGAGAGGCTTTCAAGAAACTCAAGTGAGTCTAAACTTCTTAAAACAAACTTCCACAGCCTAGAAACTGTGTCCTATGATGTTTTAATGGACAATATCTAAATGCCTGAGGAAATGGATTGTAATCCACAAAAGCCCACACTCAAACAATATGTTAGCATTTAGGGTACCACAATGCATTTCTCTTTTTGTTTAGTTTTAGCTTTGATAAAGAGGATGCTCCAAGTTTGTAGAGCAGTTCATGATTTACTACCCCATTTTTCTAGAACATATAAGGAAAATTAAGATTTATTAACATGTGAAGAATGAAGAATTTTAATGTCTGGGTTTGTCAGTTCCCCAATCTCCATGCTGATGCCATGTACAGTACATCTTTTGCCTCTAAGATGTTTCTTTCATTTTCCTCTAACGTCCTTGCCTCTGAAGAAAAGAAACAATTGATTGAAAACTACTGTTCCAATGTTATTAGTAAAGATTGATGTAATTGTGAACATGTGAAGCTATTTGACGGTGTTTGACTGGTAATTATAGTTGATAAATGTGTATCCAAGACTGAAATCTTATACAGTACTCTGTGGTGTCCAGATACAAAAGAGAGGCAAGAAACCTGTGTAAAGGTTTTGTAGAAGGCATTTTGGCAGGAATAGCTTCCTACCCAAACTAAAATTCCCTCTTCTAAACAATTGTTTAAAGTGCTGGAGCTTTGTACTCTTTGCATTGAATCACCTTGAGATGCATATACTGTATCTGGATGTAAGTCCCACTGAATTTAATTAGGATATGTGTTTGAGTCAGGATGCACAGGATGTCACTTTTGAATAGACATACACTGGACTGTCCTTCTAGATTATTTGTCTTTTACCTATTACAAAGACAATAAACATGGAATACAGAAAAATGCATACTATTTGGGGCACAGTCCTATATTTTTTTAGATACTTAAATTCACCAGAACTTACTTTTGAATAAACATGTATAAAATTGTGCTATAAATAATGTTTCTATTTGGCCGATATGTATCACATATGCCTTATTTGTTATGGTTTGCCAACTTGACTTTATACAATTGAGTGTAGGAAAGGTTTACACTGAAATTGTATTTAGCTATCTCATATATTAATAACTGGCATTTCTCCAGTCTGTATCCTTATGTGGCTAAAATTGCACCACCCACTCAGAAAGGGGAGGCATCTGTAGACATGTGGAAATGTCAAGGCTTACAGACAGAGGGGGATTTCAAACCAACCTTATGATAATTGAGCATGATCAATGGGAACATAATCTTGACTAACTGTTCTGAGTTTGGAAACTAGAGCATTTTGTTGCAGGTCCAGATGCAAATAACCCATCATCTTTGCTTGATTTCCAGTTACTTGGACATTGGAGAGCCAAAGAAAAGACCTCTGGAAAGTAATAATGAGGTAATATAGTAATCTATACTAATAAAACTAGTAATATTTATCAGCTAGTGATAAAGACCAGTCCAGGCAGATGTAGGCAAATTAAGCTATTATGGAGGTTGCATTCTTATATTCACTTAGCTTTTCAAAAGCTTGTTCTTCTTAGCTTTACTAAGTCCCATTTAACTATGGGCATGTCTACACAAGGGAATTTGGAGCAGTCTGTTTCACATTGAAAAACTTCTTATTTGTACTACAATGCATTTTATCTCTCATTTCAGTGATCCATCCATACTGGAGACATTTATTCTCCCATGACAAGAATCTATCCTGGTCTTTAGATCACTTTAATTTGTCTTGGATTTGATTATTAACAGTCCAATTTCTGCCCTCTTCCCTTCCTTTCTATAGAGCAGTGGTGGTGAAACTTGGCACTCCAGCTGTTCTTGGGCTTCAATTACAAGAAGCCCAAGTCAGTACACCTGCTGATCAGGGCTTCTAGGAATTGAAGTCCAAGAACAGCTGGAGTGCCAAGGTATGCCACCATGGATATGACATATAAATGTGAATCACCAGAAGGAATCTGGCCAACAATTACTAATCATATTATCCAATTAAGCAATTATCATCTTATGAAAAGTCTCTCTCTCACTCTTTCTGCTTTGAACATGAACTAAACCTATGTCAGAGGAATCTTTGAATGAGTGCCAGAGAGCGATGAATGGTAGTATGTGAAGATTTGTATGAAAATGAATAGAGGGGAAATAATTTATAATTTGAGTTATTCATTTATGTGTTCTGTAACATACTGTAAATTTCATCCAGAGTTGAAATTATTTACAGGAAGAATAAAAATGATAGGCTGATATAAGTGAAAGGTGAAGGGGGAAAACATGGATAATTTAGGTGCTATTTTCTTCCACTTGGTGTTGAGTCAATTCTGGCTAATTGCAGCACTTACCAGGATATTCTAGGTATAGAAGTGGTTTATCAAAACCTTATTCTAGGGACACCATGGGATGTGCAGTTTGTCCAAGGTCTCACAGGTTGACACTTCTATTTATGTATTGTAGATGATAATACTGTACTCTATGGGCATTGCATCTGAGGTATAGAACTGATAGAATCTGACATTCAGCTGTGAACATGTGCTGCTTACATTCAGAACTCCTACTGGTAGCATATTGGGGGCTAAGAAGTAATTTTCACTCAAGTCTGATGGTTATACTTGGTATTTTTACAAATTTTTGTTCAATTACTTTTGACTTGCACTGAATGATAGTCTTCTAATGTACTGTAGAAGTAAACCAAAGTGGGCTATGAATCAAATGAATTCTTTCATGAATCTAGATATTTGCAAGCATTAACCTCAGTCTTAAGAAAATAATAAAAACTCTTCTGGATCAAACAAGATTTAACTAGTGCCAGCCAGATGAACATGGAAAAACACATACACAACAAAAGGACAATAGTTGTTTCTTTACTGTTGTTTTCCAACAATTGGAATTCACAATCATGCTGCCTCTGGTTCCAGGGGTGGCATTATGATAGGCAGTCACTAATAGTCTTACCCTCCATTTATTTGTTTAATATCCTCCTAGAACTATCCAGATTGGTGATTCTCACCATATCCCAGAGAAGTGCAATCTTTATTATTTAGTGTCCACAAAATATCTGTGCCATTGTTTATGAGACTTCTATTATGAAGTATAGGTAAAGGTAAAGGTATCCCTTGTGCAAAAGCCAGTCGGATCCGACTCTAGGGTTTAGTGCTTATCTCTGTTTCAAAGCTGAAGAGCCAGTGCTGTCTGCTTCTGCAGATGTTTCTTTGCTCATGTGGCAGGCATGACTAGACACGGGAGCACATGGAACGCTGTTTACCTTCCTACTGAAGTGGTACCTATTTATCTACTTGCAATTTCTTGCTTTCGAACTGCTAGGTTGGCAGGAGCTGGGACAGAGACGAGAGCTCATTCCGTCCTGCAGTACTCGGGAATTGAAACCTTTATATTCCATGAAATGAGCTTCTCATGGTGTTTAGATCTTCCTACTTAAAATTGCTCCGATTAAAAGGTTTGGAGGTGGCATCACTTATTTTATACTGAAGTAAATGATTGGATTGCTATTTTTCTTTCTAAGATAACTAAACATAAAAAAACAAGGGATGGCTACAGATTGTGATGCTTGTTACAAATCTGTTTTCTATAAAAAGTGTAGTTCATTATGTTTTCTAGAAAGAACTTTCTAGAATAAGTTAAAAGAATCATCCTTAAAAAGAAACTATTTCTTGTGCTGGTTTAAGAGACCTAGTTCTTAGCAGTGGATTAATATCTTGAAGCTGTGCTGGAACATCTCACCAAGTTGTTTGGCAGTTTTGTTGCTTGGTTACCTAATTAAACACAACAAGCCACACAAACATTGTTGTTCTTTTGAAATAAATACTTTGAGGATTCTGGACCAAAAAGTCTGAAGAAGCAAAGATTGTTCTTTCTTATATGTAAATATACTGCAGTTGCAAATGTGAGTCCTTCATAGGTACAGAAGTACAGTATGGGGTATTTGTTAATCTCCACACATGCACACACACACAAAAAAAAAAAGGGGGGGGAGGAAAAGATGCTGCTAAAAAAGAAAAGAAAATGGATTTGCCCAACATTTGCATATGTTAAAATATATGAATAGACAAAAATCTTAATCTGTTAACTGTCATTTAAATGGACTACGGTTTAAAATTATAACAAGGTAACACATATGCCAGGGACTGCTATGGCTTAGTGGTTAAGACCAGTGGTGGGCTCCAGAATTTTTTTTGCTACCACACTATGGGCGTAATGTGGTGGGCATGGCCAGGGGGAAAGCCCTGTGTGCACCTGAATTAGGACTACAGTAATACCTCGGATAACGTTTACCTCGGATAACGCTAAAATCGCACAACGTTAAGTAATCTGGGGAGGAGAATTGGATCGAATAACGTTAAGGTCCTATGGGATGGATCGGATAACAACCGCTAAAGCCTGTGTATCTCTATGGAGCTTTAACGTTATCCGATCCATCCCATAGGATTTTAACATGGATCGGATAACACTAAAAATCGGATAACACCAAGACTTGTGGAACCAAGTCTTAGCGTTATCCGAGGTATTACTGTACTTTATTTCAAAACTTGGATGGGCAGGGCCAGCCAGAATTTCTGCTACCCGCTCTGGCAAACTGGTGGGAACCTGCTGATGCCCACCACTGGTTAAGACTCTGACCTTGACAACTCAAAGGTCAGCAGGTCAGCAGTTCAAGACCTGAGTGCTACACAACGGACTGAGCTCCTGTCATCAAGTTCAGCATCTTAACCACTAAACCACTAACTCTAATTAGAAATTATTAAAATAGAGCCTTACAGTGAGCATGGAAAAAAAGCCTGACAGTCAGTGATTTAAAAAGTGTACATCCAGTTAGAAGGGACATTTTGAAGTGCTTTATAGCTAAAATTTACAAAAGCTAGTAAAAGCAGCTGTGTAACTGGACTACGGAAAACACTTTGTTAAGGAACTCAAGACCTTGTCAGAGCATTGTAAGCTTTTCCATCAAAGTCCATCTCAGAAAACAAAACAAAACAAAATAAACCAAATAAAATAAAATAAAAAACAGTAGCACTTTAAAGACTAACTGCTATATTTTCACTGTTAGCTTTCGTGGATCAAGTCCACTTCATCAGACAAGGAATGAAACTTACAGGCATGTTCTTATATACCAAACTCAGGAGGTCAACGGGAGAAGGGTTGGTGTCAAGCAAGATGACAGACAAGCAAGCTCAAGAATGCAGTATCACCCAGCCATTAGCAACAATAGATTATTCAGATAAACTCTAAAAGACTCCCTTTCAATCTCAAGGTTGCTGAGTAAGCCTACTATGGTATCTGATCAACTTGTGAACTGCATGTCAGGGGGGGAAAAAAACTCCTGTACCTGGTTTCTTTCTGTTTTACTAAAGAGAATAGGCAGGAAAGTTGTAATATAAAATCATATAGCAATCTCTGTATCAAATTTGATAATGTCCCAGAAACCCTTCACTAATATTTAGTCCCCTGTGATGGGTATCTAACAGATGGATGTACAGGTATTTGATTTCTGCTGTCTCCCTTTCAATCCTAGTTTTGTAATTTCTCTGTTCCAGAATTGCAACTTTCAGGTCTTGGATAAGGTGTCCAGTTAGATTGAAGTGGTTTGAGACAGGTTTCTCCATGTTGCCATTCCAGATATCTGATTTGTGTCCATTAATCCTTTTGCGTAAAGATTGTCCTGTTTGCCCTTCATAAAGCACGGATGGACATTTCTGGCAAGAGATGGCATAAATCACACAACAAAATCCAGTTTGTAGTCCCAATTACAGTATACTAAAACCCCGGGTTACAAAATTCATTCCGCTGGGATTTCCTTATAGCGAAAATTCTTTATTGCAAAGTTTCCATAGGAATGCATTGCGTGGTTTCCCATAGGAATGCACTGAAAAATTTCATAAAGCAAAGCACGGTTTCCCATAGGAATTCATGGGGGGGGGGAGGAACCATTCGGGGGGGGGAACCCTGTAAGTTGAGTTTTCTGTTACTCGAAGTGTCTGTAACCCCGGGTTCCACTGCATCTCCCTGGAATCAGTGAGGTTTATGTATGTATTGATTCATCATTCAGCAATTGACTCCATGGGTTTACTGTTCTTGGGGTTACACTTGGTTGTAGACTGTGGTTCCAACTGCCTGAGTCCCTGTTTTTTCCAGAGCAGAGATGTACAACACAGACTTTTACAAGGCTCTTTTGCCTACTGTACCTGCAAAAGTTTCTCTGCATAGAAATTATCTCAGAGGATACTGGGAAAATTTTGAGGTTATTTCCTTACACATAGTAGCTTCTCCCTCTGTCTGGCCAGATATCGTGCTATGGTAATTGAGTAGACATACAGCCAGTGACAAAATGCTGAGTGTTGGATGGCGGTAAATAACCTGACGCCTTAAAGGTGCCAACAGCTATGGGTGGATGAGCCCCTATAGATGTGGTGATGGTCCCCCTCTGTGGAAGAAATGCCACTGGAAACCATCATATTGGTGCCAACAGTGAAATGATCAGAGGAGGAACCACTTCACTGTTCTGAGTCCCAATGGTCACAGAGGAGGAAGAGACCATGCCAGATGGACTGGCTGTGAAGGCTCACCTTGTTAATATCCTCAAGCCTGCGGCAATCAATTGAAGTCCCGGGCTCAAATCGTGCATGTCTCTTTTCAAGAGACATGCAAGATGTGGCTCCGTGAACATAGTGTGTGGGTCACTTCATGGCAAGCTTGGATCCACTTTAAACAAATTCACGCCAGTGGCATTTTTCCTGAAAACATTCTCAGGAAAAAATGTATACTCTCACATGAGTTGTAGTTTCTCCCATTTTATCCATTTTTCTGTTGTGTGTTTCTAAAAGTGCTGAGAGATTACTTCTATTTTGGTAACCAGATTGTCAAAAAAATCTACTCATTTCAGATATTATTTTGATGGTGAACTTGTTGAAAAGATAGAGACCAGCTTCCTTTTGTCATCCCTGTATAAGCCCATAGTTCTTCCTCATGAGTAAAACAAGATAGAAGTGGCCATCAAGTTTGGACTTATGGCAACCCTTTTCAAGGTTATTTATATGTGTTTAAAGGGGAATAAACAATGGTGGCATCAGAAGAGTAGCGTGCCTTGGCAGGGCCCCGTATAAAAATTTGTTTGGGGGCCCTTAGGAAGGGTAAAGATTTGTTTTGCTTACGCACGTTGGGGGGGCCCCGTGGCCTGGGGGCCCCGTATAATTGATACGGGGTGGCATTGTTAAGGCAATAAACGCTGAAGATAGTGCGCACACCCCTTTTTTAAAATGCAAATTTCAGCTTGTAGACAATAATCACAAGGCTCTTAGTGTTTCCTCAGATCTTAACAACAGCCCGACATATGGGCAAATGTAAGATGAAAATTGGTTTTAAGTGGGGCTAATTACAAGGCAAATGTGAGCCCATTATAAAATATTAGTTTTCTGCACCCATTGCTACTGGAGGTACATTGTAACCACATATTTTGTAGCAATTATTTCTTTTAGAACCCATTTAATCTGATATTATGGTCAGCGACGTCATAGATCTTAATAAACTTTTCCTTTGTTCTGAATGTTCTGAAAGAACGATGAGTTTAGTCCTTCTGGTTTTTGACTAGTGAACCTTGAATGTTCTGTTAATTTCACTGATAGCGTTTTCAGCCTGATACCAAGAACATGTATTGGACTTTCTGATTCTCTTGACTTTAGTGTGCCCTAAGGGAATGCAAATATTTATGCTCAGTTTACCACAGAGGACAGAGTATAATAAGTCATTGTATTCAGCTGGCTGGACAATGGTTCATTGAACAAGCTGATCACCTTAATGTGCATGCTGTGTTGAAATCTTCAAAATTTAAGTTTAAAATGTTTTAGTTCGAATGTTCTTAGAAAGAATCCAAATCCACATTTAGACAAATCTCATCTGTTGTCAAGGCTAACACAAAATAGGATTTGTATAACAGATTTACTGGTAGACTTGCTGTGTATGTCAAGATTATTTAAAAAAGTAATTGAATTATGAAGTATCAGGTATAATATAATAACTACTGTAAACTACACTATTTTAATGTCAACCATTGGAAATTGAAATAGTGGAAGATTTTGTATACCTTGGTTCAGTCATCAATTCAAATGGAGACTACAGGCAATAAAACAGAAGAAGAATGAGAGTTGGAAGGGCAGCAATGAAGGAACTTGGAAATATCATCAAGAATAAGGATGTGTCCCTGGAGAACATGACCAAGATCATCCACACAATTGTATTCTTGATCCCCATGTATGAGTAAGAAAGTTGAACAGCAAAGAAGGCTGATAAGAAAACAACTGATTTGTTTGAAATGTCCTGAAGGAGAGCTTTTTGAGTACCCTGGGCTGGCAAAAAGATAAACAAGTGGGTTGAAGAGCAAGTCAAGGCTGAATTGTCACTGGAGGCAAAAATGACAAAACTCAGGCCACATAGTGTGAGAAGGCAAGACTCTATGGAAAATACAGTTATGGTAGGAAAGGTGAAAGCCAGTAGGAAACAGGGAAGGTCAAATGGGAGATGAATTTAATTTAATTTGATTTAATTTTTAGACTTGTATGCCGCACTACTCACAGAGCGACTCGGGGCGGCTAACAGAGATACAAAAATATACAGTTATAAGTTCCACATAATAATAATAATAATAATAATAATAATAATAATAATAATAATAATAATAATAATAATAATAATAATAATAATAATAATAATAATAATAATAATAATAATAAACATATCAAATACAGGTTCCACAATAATAATAAACATACAATCGCAAATCATAACAGTTTCAAAAGATAACAATAGAATATAACAAAGCAATGGGACAGAGTACCATACAGGGAAAAAAATGACAATACAATGTAGCAACATAATAGAGCAATACAGCAAGCAATACAAGGTATTGGTGGCGTGGCCCAGAAGGGAGGGCGAGAGCATCCTTCCACCACCCACAGCGGGTGTTCTTTTATCCTCCTCCAGGTGTTGATGGCAAAGCCCCCCCGGGGGGGGGGCAGCGGCGGCGGCGGGAGCAACCTTGAACCACCCACAGCTGGTGACGCTTCTCCTCCTCCGGGCATCGGTGATTTCCTAAGAGCCCTGGTGGCTAACACTGGCACTCCAGCTGTTCTTGGACTTCAATTCCCAGAAGCCCAAGTCAACACACCTGCTGACCAGGGCTTCTGGGAATTGAAGTCCAAGAACAGCTGGAGTGCCAAGGTTAGCCATCACTATCCTAAGAGAAGCTACAGGCTATAAGTTGCAGGAGTTGACCAGAGCTATTGAGGATAGAACATTTTGAAACCCTCTCATTCATAGGATTGCCATAAGTTGAGGATGACTTGATGGCACATAACAACAGCAACATTTGATTTATGAGATGTTGGCCATAATATAACAGCTATTGTAAATTTACTAGTGCAAACTAATGTGCATTTTATGGATGCTGAGCTCAAAGAGCAGTAATGTTTCTACTCAGGTGTGTTGTTCAGTCTCACAGTCGATATTAGATGTAGAATTTGCTTTAGTCTTGTTGACATGTTTTAATAACTTAAGATTAAGTGTTATATATTTTACACTTGTATCTTAGTATTAAGTAAAGGTAAAGGTTTCCCTTGATCGAAAGCCAGTCGTATCGGACTCTAGGGGTCAGTGCTCATCTCTGTTTCTATGCCAAAGAGCCAGCGCTGTCTGCTTCTGCAGACATTTCCATGGTCATGTGGCAGGCATGACTAGACACCGGAGCGCACTGAACGCTGTTACCTTCCCACCGAAGTGGTCCTTATTTATCTACTTGCAATTTCTTGCTTTCGAACTGCTAGGTTGGCAGGAGCTGGGACAGAGATGGGAGCTCATTCCGGCCTGCAGTACTCGGGAATCAATGGTGCAAAAAACATGGATTCTTGGAGATTTATGTGCCCACAAACTACAACACAGAAGCCATGTGCTGAAAGACCCATTATTTCTGTGTTGTAATTTGTGTAATCAAATGGAACTTGTGGTTTAACAGATTTTTGTTGTGTCTCACGCAAAAATTGTGAGTCCATGAGGATCTGTGCCTTGGATCCATGTTATTGTGCCACTGTAATGGCATGCACCAAAGGACCCATGATTTCTGTGTTGTAGTCTATGGGCAGATATGGGATCTTTAATTTGATGGTGGCTTGGCAAGGCTCCCACACAAAAATTGTATGAAATCATGAGGATTTGTTTCTGGTTTAATGAATCTGTCTTTAACCAGCCCCCCCCCCCCAAAAAAAAAAAAAGAGAGAGAGAGAGAGAGAGAGAGATGGGTAAGTGGCTTTCATCTGGGCTCTCAGATAATTTGGGATGGGTTTTTGTGATCTATTCTGTAGTTGGTGCCAAACAGATCTAAGGATCATGTTACCAAACAAATACTGTATTTGCTGGTGTATAAGACACATCAGAGTTTAAGACGCAACCCGTTATTACCAAAATAGCCCACTATAGGCCACTATATACAGTACAAGATATACTTTATTTTTCCATTGTATTTTAAGGGGGAAAAGTGGGTCTTATATACCAGCAAATACGGTAAGTGATGGGGAAAGGGAGGGAAAGACACCTCCTCCCTTCCCCTCAGCCGTGTGTGGTGAATTTGAGGGGATGAGGGGTGCAGAAGAAGGGGGACTTTAGTCATGGATATGAATATTGATTCATATTCCATAAGACTGTGAAACAATTTGGAAAAATACAGGTTTCAAAATATTTTTGCGTAACCATCTAACCACAGTAGAGACTGCAGTGGCTCAGTAGTTAAGATGCTCGCCTTGTTAGCTGGAAGGCCAGCAAGTCGGCAGTTTGAGACTCGGGTACTGCATGATTAAATAAATAAATAAATAAACAAACAAATAAATAAATAAGTGACAGATTGAGCGCCCATCTCTGTCCCAGCTCTTGGGGATGTGGAAGGAGCCTCATTTGGGTATCTCCTGAGCAGAGTTTCTCCATCAAAAATCCTTTCAACCCAGAATAATTTCTGACATGAAATTATTATCTAACCACAGCAAAGCCAACCTTTTTAAAGTTGTTATAAGGAAGATCATACAGTACTTATGTGGGCGAAATCATTGTGTTGTTGCTGAGATTATCCCAGCAGTTAGGAATGCAAGTGACATTTTGTTGTTGATTGCAGAGGATACAAGCATTTTGTATGTGTCTCTGTTTGTCGCTGACTCTGTATAAACAGCAGGTGTGGGGGAAATCTGTTAGAGTCTAGTAGCCAATAGTCATGTTTAGGGACTGTTGATGGATATGGGAATTAGAATGCCATTTATTTAGAAATATGGGGAGAGCAGGTTTCTAAGCAAGGATAATGGGTTGAAGAACAAACAAAACAGTCCTCATTAAAAGCATTGGAAACGAGTTCAATCAAGAACTTATGTACAAAATGGTTGAAATTTTGTTTAACATAGCAGTTTAGACTGAATGTGTTAAATTCTGTGAAATGGAATGAACTAATCACACAGACATTTCGTACTCTCTGTTATGAATAATGTATTGAATCGGCCTGGAATAGAAAAGTAAGAACAAATGAAGGATGAAGATATTTATTTGGTTAATAAATAATAACACCAGACCAGCTTATCTGTTTAAGAACAATATAGACAGTGTTATAGTATCTAAATGATGAATGTGTTTGACATAGGTAAACCTAGACAGGAAAATAAGAAATGGACATTGTCTGAGTCAGACCATTTATCTCAAAACTGTTAGCATTGACAAGTTATGGATATCTAGGGTTTCAGACAGGAGTTTCCTCCAGTGCTACCTAATGATATATTTTAGGGGAACTGAACCTGGGACTTTATGAAAAATTATGCCTCCTTCCCATACTAAGATGATATAACATGTTAGGCAAAGAGGAGACTTAACTCTTCTTCAATGTTTCTGTGTTTCATACACATGGGGGCCTTTGTGTTTGTGTTTCCCTCAGCATCTTCCAGAGCTTCTCGTCATTCCTAAGGTTTTAGATAAAAAATATAAGATTTTGAGCAGGATGGTGGCGGCAGGAGCATTGGCAGAGGAAAATTATCCTATAGATCAGCGTTTCCCAACCTTTGTTTTTTAGACTTCAATTCCCAGAAGCCAAAGTCAGTAATTAGCTGATCTGTGCATTTGAGAATTGACTTAGGTTTCTGGGAAATGAAGTCCAAAAAACCAAAGGTTGGGAAGTACTGCTATAGATGGAGGTTTAAACAACCCTTCTCTTGTGTCTCTATCAAAGAAGGGAGTAATAGAGAAGAGAAAGGAAAATTAGAGAGGAAAATAGAAAAAGAGAGGAAAATTAGAGAGCTAAGTGTCAGTGCAGCAATACCAAAGGTTTTGGATCCCATCATTGGCTGACTCATCTGTCAGCTCTCTCTACCCCAAATGCTGAATATCTTTGGGGAAGTAGGATATAAGAATGTACCCATTCAGTTTATTCCCCACAACAGACTCAATACTCTCAATGATCATTTTATAACAAAGCTTTGACAAAAGAGAACAAATTTTGACATGCAACTAAAAAAAAAATTGCTGTGAAGGAAGTGGAAACCTTGTGAGCTGGGCCATTTATGCCAACATATGAAAATACCTCCTATTCCTTATCAATTAGCAATGGAGTAAGCTAGCTCACATTAGGGAGGATGGGTTGGACTTTTGATCTAATTCCTAAAACAGAGGATTAAAGGCCATGTTGATGTGAGGCCCTTTGCATAACTAGTGTTCCCCCAGGATTCCACATGAGTTAATATGTTACTTTGCGGGTCCTGAAAGGGTCCTTTCCCAGACATTGGGATGTTGTGTGTACAAAATATATGAGTTTCTCCTCCACTCAAAATTCCAGCCTTTTGTGGCTTCCCTATTTAAGTCTGGAATCTTGAGTGGATGAGGGGTTGGGAGATGGTTTTTCTGGTGAACAGTTTATTTATTCATAACTCCTCTATTTCCCACACAAGAAGGGGCATTGGTCCATATATTTTTTGTCACAGGATTTAGCAAAAGACTCATAGTGTTAACAGCCTCTTTTTCTCCTCATCTGACCCCTCCTACATCTTTTCCCTGCATAGAATCTAAACTTTAGGTTATAAATTATAGATTGGTGTCAGGCAAATAATGCAGTACAGTAATACCCCGGATAACTATTGCATCGGATAACGCTAAAACCGCATAATGACGACAAATTTGGGGGGAAGATTTGCACCGGATAACGTTCTTTTTAGCGTTATCCGATACAGTTGTTCTTAGCAGCAGGGTGGCTGGAAAGCTGAACGGGGTTCTCCGTTCAGCTTCCCAGCCACCCTGCAGCTACGGAGGCAGGGGTGGGGTGGCTGGAAAGCTGACGGGGGGGCTCCCCCGTCGGCTTCCCCAGCCACCCCACAGCTGTGGAGGCAAGGGCGGGTAGCTAGGGAAGCCGACAGGGAGTTCCCGTCAGCTTCCCCAGCCACCCTGCAGCTGTAGATCGGGTCCTCTGATCTCTCTGGAGCAGGCAGGGGACCCAATCTACAGCTGTTACTGGGCTTCCCCGATGTCCTCAGCCAGTGGAGCAAGCCAAAACGTCAGGGTTTGAACCCTGACGTTTTGGTTTGCTGCACTTGCTGAGGACATCGGGGAAGCCCAGAAACAGCTTGGATCGGGTCTTCCCACCTCCTTGGACCCGGCAGGGGGGTCAGGGACCCCAAAATTGGTAAAAAAAACCCGACATTTTCTTTACCAATTTTGGGGTCCCTGACCCCCCTGCCGGGTCCAGTGAGGTGGGAAGACCTGATCCAAGCTGTTTCTGGGCTTCCCCGACGTCCTCAGCAAGTGCAGCAAGCCAAAACGTCAGGATTCAAATCCCGATGTTCTGGCTTGCTGCAGCCTCCAGGGAAACAGTGCTTTTTGTAACGTTGTGCGATCAATGCATCGCACAACGTTAAAAACTGGATAACGAACTGGATAACTGTGGAACCAAGTCTCATTGTTATCCGGGGTACTAGTGTACATAATTTCTGACCCAGGAAAATTCTTGCTCAAGTGTTCACTAACTGCGTGAAACAAGCAGCAGCTGGGTCCTAGTATTATTGAACTAATAAATATTATTTAACTAATTATGCAGTTTTGCTACCCAAACAAATATTGCCTGGACATTTTTTTTGTTACAAAAGAATTATGTTTTCATAACCATGACAATTTTGTTGTTGTTCAGTCGCACAGTTGATTCTGACCCTTTGCGACCCCATGGACCACTGTCCGCCAGGCACTCCTGTCCTCCACAAAAAGAAAGAAACAAAAGAAACAAAGAAAAGAACAAAAATATGTATAGTATTGTTTAAATTTGATGAAGTTAGGCTCCTGAGTGGTATCCATAAGTATTGTGTTAAAAAAACAGTCCTTAAGTTCACAAGACAACAGAAGAAAAATTTAAGACATGTCTGAGCAAAATCATAAAATACATAGAACTTTGGATGTACTCTTACTGCATTCAGCTTTTTTAGCAAATTGATATAGCCTGATTTTTAGAAATTTGTGATGTGTTCAGTTTTCTAAGTACATTTTCCAATGAGTTTGGCAGATGTGAGTACGGTATGTATGTGTCTCTAGGATGAGATATTATCATTGTAATATACTTTTAAAACCAGCACAACCTTATAATTATTCTCAGAAGAAATGTTTTGATCACACCATGCATTCCCAGGCGAGAGGCTTATTTTATAATGATACTAAGTTGTTTTCCAGACAGATCAAAACAGCTCAAAGTAGTGTACAGTACAATACTATGATTTCTTGACTGGAGACTTGTGGGAAAGGGAGATTCTTCTAATATTTATATTTGGAGACATCCCTTGTATTCTGGATGTCTTGTTTCTGGAAGACCTATGGCTCTACAATCTGATATCCTATTAGAATGCTTTGATAGTAGCATCGGCTTACAGGACCTGATTAATTGCACACTCCTGAAAGTTTCCTCTTTGTCTTATTTTTTTGTGGCTAGGAAGCTGTGCTTTAGTTTTCCAGCTTAGAGAGTAATAATTCTTTGAAGTCATGTACAGTAGTTTGATTTCAGGGAAGCGATATACATTTATCTAATTTCTGATCAAAAGTTCTCTAATATTTTTGGTTGTATGTGTTTATTGAAGTAAATGAAGTAAATTAATATTCTGAGTGTATTTCATTTTTGGTTATTAAATATATTCATGATAGTAATTACGAGGCAGGGGGACTAGAGACCACATTGCCAACATATGTTGGATCTTGGAGAAAACAAAGGAATATCAGAAACAAGTCTACTTCTGTTTCATTGACTACACCAAGGGCTTTGACTGTGTGGACCACAACAAAATGTGGCAAGTAATTAAAGAGATGGGAATACCAGAACACCTTATATGCCTCATGAGAACTCTGTACAAGAGTCGAAAAAGCAACAGTTAGGACAGAATACGGAATGACAGAATGGTTTGGAATAGGAAAAGGAGTAAGACAAGGCTGCATTGTCACCCTGCTTATTATTCAACTTTTACACAGAGCACATAATGTGCAATGCAGGGTTGGATGAATCACAAGTTGGGATCAAAAGTGCTGGATGAAACATTAACAACTTGAGATATGCAGATGATACCACCCTAATGGCAGAAAGTGAGGAAGACCTAAAGAAGCTGCTGCTTAGGTTGAAAGAAGAGAGTGCAAAAGCTGGCTTGAGACTCAACATCAAGAAAACCAAGATAATGGCAACAGGCCCTATCAGTCCCTGGAAAATAGATGTGGAAGAAGCAGAAGCAGTGACAGACTTTAAATTCTTAGGATACAAAATCACTGAAGATGGTGATTGCAGCCATGGGAAAAAAAGGCGACTGATTCTTGGGAGACAAGCTATGAGAAACCTGGGGAATATAGTGAAAAGTAGAGACATCACCTTGCAAACAAAAATTCGTATAGTCAAAGCAATGGTATTCCTGGTGGTAATGTATGGTTGTGAGAGCTGGACCATTAGGAAAGATGAGTGCAGAAGAATTGATGCCTTTGAGATGTGGTGTTGGGAGAATTTTGAGAGTCCCCTGGACAGTGAGGAGAACAAATAAGTCAATACTAAAGGAAGTCAACCCTGATTTCTCCTTAGGAAGTCAAATAGTAAAGATGCAGCTAAAGTACTTTGGACACCAAATGAGAAGAGAGGATTCACTTGGGAAAGCCTTGATGCTGGGAAAGGTGGAGGGCAAAAGAAGGGGGCGGCCAAAAATGAGATGGCTAGATGGTATTGTAGATGCAATGGGCACAGAGCTGGTCAGGCTGAGGAAGATGATGGAGGACAGAGCTGCCTGGCGGGCAATGGTCCATAGGGTCGCAAAGGGTCAGAATCAACTGTGTGACTGAACAACAACAAAAATTTCTGTTTTTTTATTTATAATTTATTTAGTTTGTTTATTCTCTTTGTTTAATTTTTTATTGTATAGATTTTTAAAATGTGTTGTTAGCAACCCAGAGTGGGAGAATATCCCAGATGGGTGGGGCATAAATGTAACAAACAAACAGACAAATTGTAGACACAAGGTTTGTGCATTTCTCTGCTTAATCACCCATGTTACATATTGTCAAAACTAATTCTAGGTCTCATTTGTGAAATATTTTTAAAATTTTTGATAAGAAGAACTCTTTAAGATAAACATTGCTTTTGGCCATAGTATCAGGTAAGAAATGTGTTTCTTTCCAAGCCACTAGGCATGAACTATGAAGAGCAGCTAAAGAATTGCAAATCTTTCTGATAATTCTGAGAGGCCAGCACTCTGATGACTCTGAAATCCTCACTTGCATATTAGTAGTTTCCTGTTCCTTACCATATCAGCCCTCATTGCTCCTTGGAAGGACAAATACTGAAGTTGAAGCTTAAGTACTTTGGCCACCAAATAAGAAGAGAGGGGTCACTGGAGAAGATCTTGATGCCGGGAAAGATTGAAGGCAAAAGGAGAAGGAGCAGCAGAGGATGAGATGACTAGATGGCATCATTGACGTGGTGGGTGTAGATCTGGGAGAACTATGGAGGATGGCAGATGACAGAGGAGCCTGGCGCTCGGTGATCCATAGGGTCACAAAGGGTCAGACTCGACTGTGCAACTGAACAACAACAGTAGTATCAGACACAAGGTGTTAGTGTTGTCATATAAGACCCTATATGGGTTGGGACCTTATTATCTGTCTGAGTGTCCCTACCTCAGAACAACTCCCCACATCACCCCCTCATCACAACCTGCACAGCTCCAGGTGCTGACCCCGAGGATGAAAGTCTATGGCTAGAAATAGAGCCTTCTCGGTGGCGGCACCATCACTTTGGAATTCACTACCAGTTGAGTTGCACCAGGCCCCATTCCTGGACATTTAAAAAAAAACAGCTTAAAACTTTCCTCTTCAAGGAAGACTTTATGAATATCATACCTTTGCCAGTAAGTTAGCTGGTTAGATTTGTGCTAGCTTCCTCTCAGGTATTTATTTTGGGTTTTTTTAAATTATATTGCTGTTGTTTATTTAATTGTTTATACACTGCCCAGAGTGGGAAATATCCCAGATTGGCATTATAAATATGTAATAGATAGATAGATAGATAGATAGATAGATAGATAGATAGATAGATAGATAACACTAGTCAACACAATTTTTTCTGGCATGACATACTCTAACAATTCTAAGGTAATTTTGGCCAACCCAATTGTCATTCCTGACTGCATGTTGGTGCGAGTCAGTTATAGAATTATAGTGATAAAATTAGTGACTGGTCAACACAATTTTTCTGGCATGAACGATTCTAAGGTAATTTTGAGGTGCTGATTCCGAATCTGGCATCCGTTTTTTTCCTAGCACATCAGGTTTTTGAGATCTCAAATATTGCAATACACCTGCAAACAGCAAATTTATAACCTTTTCAAGTTCAGGTCAAACCATAGCTAGAAACTGATATGCAATGAAAAGGCAAAATAAAGGATTTTAGAAAAAGGCAAGACACAAATTCAAAAACTCATATAAAAGATGACCACGGTAGAATGTTTGCTTGATGGAGTTACCCTCTCTTAAGATATTGTTAGAAAAAATGGTATTGAGAAAAATAATTCAGTATTTTAAAAATTATCCAACTTTTTTTTCTTTTTGCTTTTCAGGTAAAGCCTGTTACCCATAGTAAAATCAATGTGTCTGCCCGGTTTCGAAAACCACTTCAGGAACCATGCAGTATTTTGTAAGTAGAGTTTTCTGATAGGTAGTCTAATGGTCATTCTGTTGCAGCTGATCCAATTGTTTGTAACTTTCCATCATCTTTTTAGCCTGATTGCAAATGGTGACCTTATAAGCCCAGCTGTGCGTCTTTTCATCCCAAGAAAAGCACTAACTCAGTGGGATCGTGTTCTTGAAATGGTTACAGAAAAAGTCACACTCAGAAATGGAGCAGTGCACAGGTAAGGCAAAGCTATGGCTTGTAAATGCAACCACACATTTGGGCTATTGCCACCAGACTGAAACTGAACTGTTTCTGGTGGCAAAGGTCATAGGAAGCACATCAGGAAGAAGAATATCTAGCTCACAGGCCTAATTCAGCTGGAGAAGGTTTCCCATCTAGCCTCCAGCTCACCCAGCACTGCTCTTATTGGAGGCTACGTTAAAGGGATCTGTGACATTTCTCTCTGATAGTGATGTCAAACCTTCCTTTATCTTGTCACTTAACTGTTTAAGTAAAGATCTCTTAAAATCACTATAGGACTACACAGTGGTGGGATTCAGCAGGTTCGCCCCAGATAGCCAGAAGAAGTAGCAGAAATTCTGGCCCATCCAAGTTTTGAAATAATGCAGGGCTTTCCCCCCGACCATGCCCACCATACCACACCCACAGAGTAGGTGGTAATTTTTTTGAACCCCACCACTGGGACTACGCATGTTTTCTTTAGTAATAATAAATAATCACTTGCTACTCAGTCAATTCTGGCATATGGTGACCCTTTCCAAGGGTTTTCAAGTATAGAATACTTAACTTGCAGTTTACCATTCACTTCTTCTGGAGGCACCCTGGGCCTGTGCAGTATGCCCATGTCTAATTGTCCATTTGCCTGGTAGAGTTCCAGAAGTGAAGTAAAATGGGCAGCAAATTCCTCACAACTCTGTTGGTTTTGGTGGAGGCCCAAAGAGTGTCCACCTGTGGTGAGGCTGTGGATGATTTTATAAAGTTCCACCTGTTGGTTAGCTGCCTCTTTAATAGAAAGGGCATTATAGGTCTTCCTAGCCCTCCTTATATGATGCAGATAGATAGAAATGGCCTAAGGTTTTCAAACAATGGGACCTGTCTCCACCTGCTCTCTAGCCTTCTCCTTTGTTGCTTCATCACACAACTATGATTTTCCCCTTTCAGAGTCCAAGGCTCCCTTGAAATCTCTTTTATCCTAGGGAACACATTGACGGCTATGATATGGAAACAGGAGTCTTTATTTTTTCATAAATTTGTTGGTAATGATCTTGGTGCTACTACTGGTCATGGTGACTGTAATTATCAGTGCCTTCCTTAGGATGATATAGATTCCTAGAGAGCCTTGAAAGCTAGATGGATGTGGAATCATGAATGTTTAATTCACCCAAAACAACCATGGCAGATGACATCATTAAATTTGCACAGCCATAACGTTGTGCAACTGGATGTCAGCCACAATATTGTGAAGTAACTCCACAATCATTGAAACTTTTGGTCATCAAGACAACCAAAGGTGGAATGATTTCAGTAATAGTGGGACCACAAAAGGAAAATTTGTATTTACAAGAGTTTTATAAAGCTGTGTCTGCTGCAAATCCTACCTCACGCCTCATTGTGGCGCATTGATGACCCTGGCTGTCCGACAGCTATGGTGGTGGTGGTGGTGGTGTATTCCCCTGGCAGGTTCAAACATGCCACAAAGGTGTTGGCTAGCAGTCCAGAATGGTTCTCCATTCTGAAACCACAGGTCAGCTAAGTGGGGTTGGGTATTCAGGCAATGAACCTGGCCAGTACAGTTCTCTAACATAGCCAACTTCAACATGAGCCCAGCCAGCTGTGTCATCGTATTTAAAATGGTTAAAGGAGCATTGAAAACATGGGCATTAGTTCCCCATGCACCATCGGACTCTGCTACAGTAGCGGTAGGACCTCCTAATGGCAAGAGTGAGTTTTACTGAGTAGGGCAGTATATAAATCGAAGAAATGAAATGAAATGAAGTGTCCACTAAAATCTTGTGGAGACTATGCTTCAATCCGCAATGTCAAAATAGATATGTGAAGAATGGATCAACCAAGTAACCAAGTAAAGCTGTGTACAAGGCAAAACTGTATATATCTCCTTAACTTTACCTTTGAAAAGTAAGTGTATCAAGTGCACTTTCTGATTTATATTACAGCCAAACAATGATTTGGCCCTCATGAACTGGTATTCATGTGTTTTCTTCCTCCCCGAGCTTCCTTAAATTATGTCCTGCATTTTCCACTTCAGAGTAAGACTACTGTGATGTCTGATATCTTCTAGTTGGAGAATGCTTTTATTTGGAAAAATCCAAATCTTTTTTGCATGATTCATTATTGTTTACTAGACTCAATAAGGAAAAGAAACATTTGAACAATACATTATGCATCTGTTTCAAGGTTCTTTTATTTTCTCCCTACCAATTTAGTTTTTGAATTCAGTTTCTTAAAATATGAAGAGAATGCACACAATAAGTTTCTGAAAGTTATCATTGCTTAATAATTAACAATTTAGCTATTATGGTTTATCACAACAGAGTTAGCATTAGTCAAGGTTCCAGCAAAGACTCCTTAATATGATAAAAATCTTCATGGAATGAATGCAACATTACCGGTTTTGAATAACTAAAACTAATCTGAACAATAATATCTGAGGTTTTTTTTTGTCAATTGTACACATCAGCAACAGCACAGAAGAGAAATGTTTGTGCACAATATTTTTCATGCATGAAAAGAGACTGCCAATTTGCATAACTACCATTTCCATTATTAAAGATGGCTGGGTAATGTGATCAACAATACTGTATACTAAACATCTAAAATATATTACTTTTTGAAATCAGGAGGTTTGTTTAGTTAGTTGAATAGATTTATCTGAATGTGATTTATCTGAAGCTGTATGAGGCAGGTGCTCGCTTTGTGTGTTGCCCATCCTCCTATTGTCACTAGTCAGCACAGTCATCATTACTTACAGTTGCACTCTAGGTAAATGTAAAGGTTGCCCTTTCTTGAAAGCCAGTCATATCCAATTATAGTGTGTGATGTTCATCTCCATTTACAGTCAAAGAACCAGTGCTGTTTCCATCTGCAAACGTTTCCATGGACATGTGGCAGGCATAACTAGACACAGAATGCTGTTTATTCCCACCAAAGTGGTACCAGTTTATCTACTTGCAATTTCTTGCTTTCGAACTGCTAGTTTGGTCGGATCTGGGACAGAGACAGGAGCTCATTCCATAGTGCAGCAGTCAAGTCTCAAACTACTGATCTGCCAACCTTCCAGTTGTCAAGTTTAGCATCTTAACCACTAAGCAACCACAGTCCAATTGCACTCTACATCGTGCAAAACTTCACTTTCAATTTGTTGTAAACTTAGTAAAATTCGGTGGGAAGGTAAACAGTGTTCTAGTCATGCCTGCCATGTGTCCACAGAAATGTCTGCAGATGCAGATAGCACTGACTCTTCAGCTATAGAGTTGAGCACTGTACCCTAGAGTCAGATACAACTGGCTTTTGAGCAAGGGCAATCCATTTGCCTAAGGGAAATCTTTGGGAACCTTGGAATTGTTAGTTGGGGGAGCTTTAATGCCTCATAATTTCAGCTGGTGGACCATCAGTGGTGATTTTGGGTCATTAAATGCTTTCCCCTGATTCCATTCCCTCCTAGAGACTTTCTCAGGTTATAATGAATCCCAATAGAAGTGTGGTGAAATAAGTAAAATGAGACCTGGCTGGCGGGGCATGTGTGGGGAGTGGCCCAGATGCCCAACTCGGTCGCCTGGCTCGTTTAAATATCCCACCTCTCTCCTCAGTGTTTTTAACTCGAATTTTTATGTATGTGTTTTAATTGTTTTTAGTTGTAAAGCCGCACTGAGTCTTCGGAGGAGGGCGGGGTACAAATGAAATAAAAAATAAATAAATAATAAATAAATCTTTCAGTGAACAGTAATAGCCTGAGCTGATGACATTATTTACACAATAGGATTTTGGCCATAGTCATTACAATTTCTTCATGCTACGGTTTATCTTGAGAGTGGTTGGGGAATCCCCACTAGCTAAGATTATAATACAATATCTCGGATAATGCTAAGACTTGGTTCCACAAGTCTTGGTGTTATCCGATTTTTAGTGTTATCCGATCCATGTTAAAATCCTATGGAATGGATTGGATAATCTTAAAGCTCCATAGAGATACATTGTAACCGCACAGGCTTTAGCGGTTGTTATCCGATCCATCCCATAGGACCTTAACGTTGTTCAATCCAATTCTCCTCCCCAGATTACTTAACGTTATGCAATTTTAGTGTTATCCGAGGTAAACGTTATCCGAGGTATTACTGTAGAGGCATTTTAGGTATTCTGAAATTTCTTGTAGTGGAAGGGAGGGAATTTATTTCAGTCCAGGCCCTATTTCAGTCCAGGCCCACCTCCAGACTTGATTACTGTAATGCGCTCTACATGGGGCTGCCCTTGGTGACCATCCGGAGACTGCAGCTGGTCCAAAATGCAGCGGCCCGAGTAGTGATGGGGTGCGGACGTTATGCTCGCGCCGCGCCTCTGCTCCGGGAGCTGCACTGGTTGCCAGTATGTCTCCGGATGCAATTCAAGGTGCTGGTCATTATCTTTAAAGCCCTATATGGTAGTGGGCCAGGATACCTAAGAGACCGCGTCACCCTAAGAATGTCTGTCCGTCCCACCAGGGCGGATCGGAGGGGCTCTCTTGTTATTCCATCGGCTAGGGAGGCTCGCCTCACTAGCACTAGGAGGAGGGCCTTCTCTGTGTTCGCCCCGGCCCTATGGAACCTTCTCCCAATCGAGCTACGTCTGCAAACAGAGCTCCTACCTTTTCGCAAAGGTTTGAAGACCTGGCTGGCGGAGCAAGTGTGGGGTCCCAGGAACACGGGATCCCACGTAGGCTGGCTGATTTAAGGGGACAGCCACCCCCTGTGACGTTTGGGATATTTGGTTTTACCTGTTATATTGTTTTAATTTTTTAAGAACTTTTAAGGATCTATTTGTGATTTTAATCCACATTGTAAGCCGCCCAGAGTCGGGTACTCCCGATTGGGGCGGGGTAGTAAGTATAAATAAATAAATAAATAAATAAATAAAATAAAATAAATTCAGTCACAGAGAAGTTATTGGGAACAGCATTTTAATGGTGAGCAAAAGGAGAGCAAAGAGGTGGGAGCAAAAATGCTAGCATATTTTAGTTTAAAGTTCCTATTGCTTGTAATTGACTTTTAGGACAATTTTCAAGGCTTTATAAAGCACACACACTGGAAAATCACCTTACACTTATGTCTTAGGGAAGGGGTGTGGACATCAGACAATGCCCAGAAGGTCAAGTTGGGATTCTAGGAGGACCAGGTTCAGTCTCAGGGCTGAAGTTCAACACTTCTGCTCTGGTAGATGGCTTTGTATACCCTTAAGAAACTTGTTGTGACATATTGTCTACCTCTGACTATTGCTAACTGAGATGGATTGGCAGTTCAGGCTTCATTTTATTTTTTTTAAAGCTCAATTTCTGATCTGAGAAGCAAGATGAAGAACAAATGACAAATTCAAGGACAAATATGACAGTCTATAAAATAACCATTTGTAGTTATCATCAAAGTGTGGCATAACCCACTATTTACACATGTGCGTTATGCATTACATGACACTTGTGTTATATAAATAATAATATTTTAGATTACATAATATTTGGAATTTCATGCTCCTATAATTTCATATAGATTTTGTGTTGGCAGTGTGACTTAGTTTATTGATGATACCATTTTCAAAAACTGTTGAAGCAAATGAAAAGTTTAAAAAAGGAATGCTGTGTATAACATGCTTCAAAGCACTGATATAGATCACATGAAAAGCCCTTTAAAAGGAAATCCTGTCAAATGTAAATGGCTGCATTAGGCTAGTATTCTGTGTCCAACGTTACAGAAGATTTCTTCATGACATGCTTAATTGAATAAATAGTAGCAACACCTAGCTCAGGGGGTTCCCATCCTAAGGCCCATGGGCCAGATATGGCCCATGGCACCATTTCTTGTGGGCCCCCACCCCTCCAAGAAACAAATTGGCTGCCCATTTGAAGCCGTTGGGTCAAAATGGTCACCCCCATTGTGCAGGCAGGGCAAAATGGCCGTCTGGCCCTCGAAGCTGATGTGAGAGAGCATGACCCAGGCCCCAGTTTAAAAAAGTTGGGAATCCTTGACCTGGCTAGTTGAATGCCCTACAAGTTGTTTTCCCAAAAAGCTCTTCCTATTTAGTTATCAGTCTTCCTATCATAGCAGTAATAGACCTAAGGTTAATTGATTTTTCTGACTGCAGTATACAAGAAAGCTCATTAGATGCTTGAATAGAGCAATACCCTCTTTGGAGTGCAGGCGTATGGTATATCAATCGAAGAACAGGATTTGCTAACGTGTATGAAGTTTCAAGGTGTCATATTTATTTTGCAGGCTCTACACTTTAGATGGAAAACTTGTTGAGAGTGGGTTGGATTTGGAAAATGGGCAGTTTTATGTAGCCGTTGGTAGAGATAAATTTAAGAAGTTGCCCTATAGTGAAGTAATTCTGAGCAAGTCCACAATGAGGAGATCTTATGGGTGAGTTAATATATTTCTGCTATAACCATATTTATGATTTCTACTCTGTTTATAAATAGATATTCTCATAATGTAGTGTCATAAAGCTAAATGTATCCAAATGGGCCAGGGAAACCCACATTTATTGTTATATTTGTCATAAATGGTATTCTAATAATTCTAGGATGCTAGAGATAAATAAAAAACCTAGATGAAGCAGTGCAGCTACCAGCCCTTCTGACATTTGTATCCTTGATAGCTTAGTCCATGTTTTATCATTTGGGTGAACATTTAACTGGTAGTGGTTGGGATTTCATTTTTGTTGTTGTTAAGTTGCATTCGATTTCGACCCATTTGCGACCCCATGGACTATTGCCTGCTAGGCACTTCTGTCCTCCACCATCCTCCTCAACCCGCCCAGATCTGTGCCCACTGCATTAACTATACCATCTGGCCATCTCATTTTCTGCCGCCCGCTTCTTCTTTTGCCCTCCAACTTTCCCAGCATCAAGGTTTTCTCAAGCAATTCCTCTCTTCTCCTTTGATGTCCAAAGTACTTTAACTTCAGCTTTACTATTTGACCTTCTAATGAGCAATCACGGTTGATTTCTTCTCAGATTGACCTATTTGTTCTCCAGGGTATTCTCAAAACTCTCCTACAACACCACATTTCAAAGGCATCTATTCTTTTGCGCTCGGCTTTCTTTATGGTCCAGTTCTCACGGCCATACGTTACTACTGGAAATACCATTGCTTTGACTATGCAAATTTTAGTTTGCAAGGTGCTGTCTCTACTTTTCACTATGTTGTCCTGGTTTCTCATAGCTTGTCTCCCAAGAATCAGTTGCCTTTTTATTTCATGGTTACAATCACCATTTGCAGTGATCTTGGATCCTAAGAAAGTAAAATCTGTCACTGCTTCTACTTCTTCCCCATCTATTTTCCAGGGACTGATAGGGTCTGTTGCCATGATCTTGGTTTTCTTGATGCTAAGTGGACATGTTATAAAGCCAGCTTTTGCACTCTCATCTTTCAACCTAATCAGGAACTTCTTTAAGTCTTCCTCACTTTCTGCCATTCCTCACTTTCTGCCATTAGGGTAGCATTATCTGTGTATCTCAAATTGTTGATTACATTTTAGGAAGCAATAATAATAATTAGTTACATCGATACCCTGTTTTTTCTTATGGTGAGCTTGAGGCAACATTTATGGCTCTCCTCCTGCCCCCTGTCCTTACAACAATGTAGTGAAGTACAACAGACAGAGAGAAATTAAGATGAATAGGCTAAAATCAGCCAGTCAATTTCATGGCTCTTTTCACAAGTCCTTAACCAGAACTCTCCAGAACTCTTCAAACCACAGTTTAAGTAAAATACGAGGTTCTATAAGATTTGATTCCATTCATATCCTATTTAGTATAAAATTGACAAGAGTTGTGTTGAAAAATGTAACAGACTGTCCTTTGTTTTGAGACATGATGTTTATTAGGAATGTATAGAGCTGCTCTTTTATAGTAACTCATTATCCTGAGAATATGTGGTGAGAATAAAGTCTAAGTTATTATTTTTACAGTTCAAAAGCACCCTCACTACCTTCTGTTGGTGGATCTGGAAAATCTAAGGGCAGTGTAAGTATCTGATATAATAAGTTTCATGATTAACCATGATGTGTAAGGCTAACAGATGGAATGTCAGCTTGAGATGGTGGCTGTGTTACCTGAGCATTAATACTCAGCCATGATAGAAGAACAAAAGTATGAAGTGCTTAAGCTTGCTCTTCTTGTCTTTTTGTGTGTGATATCTATAGCTACTCTGAAGTAATTCCAATGTCACCAAATATATTGCCAATAAAGATAACGTATCCCATTATCCCCCTATGACAGGACCTGTTCCACCTGATAGAGACCTCCACCCATTTAGGAAGGCAGCATAAAACCTTTGCTGCTTCAGAATACAGTAATACCTCGGATAACGCTAAAATTGCATAACGTTAAGTAATCTGGAGAGGAGAATTGGATCAAGTAATGTTAAGGTCCTATGGGATGGATCGGATAACAACCGCTAAAGCCTGTGTGGTTACAATGTATCTCTATGGAGCTTTAACGTTATCCGATCCATCCCATAGGATTTTAACATGGATCGAATAACACTAAAAATCGGATAACACCAAGACTTGTGAAACCAAGTCTTAGTGTTATCCGAGGTATTACTGTACTTGGGTTACTGCTCCGGACTAGTGGAATCTATGATAGGTTTCAAACCCTAGTTGTTTATGCTTACTAACCAACCAGATCAGGTAGAGCTTAGCAATATGTAGTGTTGCCAAAAAAAGATTCAAAAGGAACTGGAGTACTCCCACCAGTTTATGCTCGAAATAAAAAGTCCAAAAAATCTTCTGAAAAAGGTCAAAACTTTATTATATGAAGGAAAAATGAAAAAAAATCAAGAACACTAAACATTATAAAACTAAAAATGAACATTTATTTATTTATTTATTATTATTTATTAGTTCAAATTTATATTGCCGCCCACTCCCCCCCCCCCTTTCTCATTATTAAAGCAAGAAAGGAATAACTATCTGTATTTTCTTACCTAGCCAGCTAACACAATCAGGATTACATTTTTCTACTTTTCTACTCATAAGCAGGCATTAGTAAACACCTCTCCTCCTGCCTTGAAGATGCTTAAAACAATGATGCTTCTTCTCTACCATTCTAAGATAACAAAAACCGTCTTTCATCTTTTGTTCTACCTTTTCCTCTTTTGTACCCAGTAAGACTCCAACATTCAACATCCAGCATCTCTCCTTCTGTTCTCACAATCCTAGATTATTTTGACTATCCAAGAGGAAAAAAAATTGCACCTGGGCCCAAGACCAAATTCCAAGCCTCTCTTCACCCCCTTTTAGTAAGGAAAGTGAACAACAGAATCCCTTTTAACTTTACAAAAGCAAAGCCCCATCTCAATTTCAATACATTGCCATTCCACAATAAACTGAATCATAATAATCTCAATATTAAAATTTAGAAAAATATTAATGCCAAGTTAGCACACACGTATATATTTGAAAAATATACGTAAAATAGTTTTTCACGTTTTCACAAATTAATTACTGTTTTTTCTTCTTTGATGGAATGATCAGTCAAAATCTACCGATATAGTAGAAACAGTGTCTCCTCAGTCACCAAAGGAGAAGGAAACGTGTGAACAGAATCAAGAGTCTAAAAAACCTGTAAAATCAAAAGAAAATGTAAAAGCAGTAACCAAATCTCATGCTGTTCCTAATGATGGTAAGTTCCTGAAGCCTATTACAGTGATAATTTCTTGGGATGTAATGAAAAAATTAATTAATTGGTTCCTGCTGAAAAAATATGTAGGGCACCTGATGAATTTAATCAGAAACATGTTTTTTTGAAGCTAACTTTTAAAATTCTAGAGATTTAGAAACTTTAGAAATTTTACATCCTATATTCCTTTAAAGGCTTGTTCAGAGATTGGAGTAAGTGCACTGGAATAAACAGGCTGGCCTAAAGAAGCTCTTTTTTGATACATCACTTGTTCCTATTTCTGGAAAGAAAAAAGACAAGATGCAAAAGACTGGATTCTACAATGACTTCTAAGGACCTATCAACTATAAAAAAAGTTACTTTTTTGACTAATATTCCCAAAATACTTCAGTTAGTGTAGCTATTAGCCATAATGTTAGGGTATTTTGGAAAGAGCGATAACAAAAACTACAGTTACTTTTTCCATCTCTGTGTTTGGGATCAACTAAAGAAGAGATAGTAAATGTAAACAGACCTCTAAACCCTACCCCACTGATGACCAAACTTGGCACTCCAGATGTTCTTGGACTTCAATTACCAGAAGCCCAAGTCAGCACACCTGCTGATCAGGGCTTCTGGGAAATGAAGTCTGAGAACACCTGGAGTGCCAAGGTTGGCCATTACTGCCTTACCCATTAGTGAGAACACTGTTTCTAGCAAGGATAACATGTCAAGTGATTTCCAGCTCATTCTAATTTCAATGCCTTGAACTACTACCACTAACCCGGAAAAATGGGAGCTTGGTGGAATTTCTCCAGAAGAAAAGTCTACAAGTATGGTGCAACCTTTCTCTCTCGTATCCGTAAATCAGTTCTTTACTAAGGATGGTTCAAATAGTGGAATCTTTGTTTGCCCATAAGGCATATTCAGTAGATGAAGTATTTCTTAAGATAGCAGAAGATGGATCTTCATGACAGTCTACACACCAGTGCTAATTGTGGAGCAGCAGTCTTAGAATCACCTTCTGGGAAGCAACTTATGATGTACAGTACTGGACATTGAAACACTGTGTATAGACATTCCATTGTCTTTCTTACAACAGCAAAATGCAGAGGGAGTGACTGGAATCCTGTTGCATATTTATGCAAAAATTATAACTTTTGAAAGTGACTTCCTGTAAGTTAAGAAATCTCTCTAGCCATTATCTATTGCATACTGAGTCATGTCACTTGGAGTGAAACAGATAATGACTGTGTAGATTTAATAAACGGTGGAAATTTGCATCAAAAAGTTACCACCATTTGTTTAACAGTGCCACAGGATTTCAGACAATATATTATTCGTGTGTATGCAGATGATACCACCCTAATGTCAGAAAGTGAGGAGGACCTAAAGAAGCTCCTGATTAGGTTGAAAGAAGAAAGTGAAAAAGCTGGCTTGAGACTCAATATCAAGAAAACCAAGATAATGGCAACAGGCCCTATCAGTCCCTGGAAAACAGATAGGGAAGAAGTAGAAGCAGTGACAGATTTTACTTTCCTAGGATCAAAGCTCACTGCAGATGGGGACTGCAGCCATGAAATAAAAAGGCGACTGATTCTTGGGAGGCAAGCAATGAGAAACCTGGGAGCATAGTGAAAAGTAGAGACATCACATTGCAAACAAAAATTCACATAGTCAAAGTAATGGTATTCCCTGTGGCAATGTATGGTTGTGAGAGCTGGACCATTAGGAAAGCTGAGTGCAGAAGAATAGATGCCTTTGAGATGTGGTGTTGGAGGAGAGTTTTGAGAGTCCCCTGTACAGCGAGGAGAACAAATAGGTCAATCTTAGAAGAAATCAACCCTGACTGCTCCTTAGAAGGTCAAATAATAAAGATGAAGCTAAAGTACTTTGGACATCAAATGAGAAGAGAGGATTCACTTGAGAAAGCCTTGATGCTTGGAAGGGTCGAGGGCAAAAGAAGAAGGGGGCGGCCCAAGATGAGATGGCTAGATGGTATTGTAGAGACAATGGGCACAGAGCTGAGTGAGTTGAGGGGGATGGTGGAGGACAGGAGTGCCTGGCGGACAGTGGTCCATGGGGTCGCAGAGGGTCGAAATTGACTGTGCGACTGAACAACAAAATGCCTGTCAAATATGATATTTTTGCCAAAATGCTAATTGATCATCTGTGGTTATGGTAGTCAAATTTCATTTACTGAAGTATTTTTGTGACTGCGCACACACATGTATGCTCTTTCATGGAGGAAAAATGATTGTGTTTTCCATATAGTGGAAACTTCTTTTATATTTCTAGGAATATTACTTTAGTCAATACCACCAGCCAGCGTTAGGTATTCAATGCAATTTTTTTTAAAAAGGAAAATATTTATTTCAAATAGATTTAAGGGAGATTATAAGCAGCAGGTGATGAAATGTGTTGATCATTTTTCTCAGAAAAAGTGTTCAACTCCTCCTAAATGGCTCAAGGGAAACTGATTTATATTTAGTTTTTTCGCAAGTTCTTTGAAATGAGAGTTTTACTACCTGCAGGGTAATGGGTTTCATTTGCCATGTAATGTAATTACCAATTGGGTTTGCTATAGGGATTTAAAATTTGTGCTCTTCTGCCATGAAGAAATTTATATATTTCCTTTAAGACATGTGAATTATAAAACACTTGTATTTTAAAGGGACTTGGGCAGTAATTTTGGGGAGGTGACATTTATGTTGGACATGCATTTATTAATAAGATGAATGGTTAAAAAGATAGTTTCTGTAAAAAATGGATATGAAGCAGGAAAAAGACTCCATCTATTTAGTGTCCTTAACTTGTCTTAAATAAGCTCCCTATGATCAATAGTCCAGCTAGTGGATATATTGCTAACTAGTACATTAGCACAGAGGAAACATGATTGGCCAGCCTGAATCTATTCCCTGCATTGGCATGTGAAAGATGCTCATTTGAAAGAGGATTTTGTCAAAACATTATGAGAAACCTCTGGGCAGTGGAAGATGCTCAACGTTGGAACAAACTGTCTTGGAAGATGGTGGGGTCTCCATTGATAGAAGGATTTGGGCTCAGGCTGGGATCACCACTTATCAGAGATGTTCTAGCACTGGACTTTTCTACTTTAACAAGAGATTGGAGTACTGTGTGACCTTTAGGGTCACTTCTAACTCTATAACCCTATCATCTTCTTCCTGTGTTGTATCTGATTCCAAATACAGTGGTACCTCGCTTAAAGAGCATAATGTATTCCACAGGATTGCTCTTTAAGCGAGTTTGTTCTTTAAGCGAAACACCATTGTAAATGACCAATTGTGACTTCTGGTATGTGTGTGTGTGTGTGGGAGGGGGGTTTACGAACCCTGATTTAGTTGCTAAGTTAGTTTTTGGTTGGTTTTAGTTGTTAGGCGAGGTGACCATTCAGATAAAATCCTGCTCTTTAAGCGAGTTAGTCTCTAAGTGAGGCACTCTTTATGCAAGGTTTTACTGTATTGCGATCATAATGGTGATCAGCCATTATCACTGTCCTGTGAATATAATGCTGTGGCCTTTCATCTACCTTCCGCATTGTAGCGTGACCCCCCATACCAATGATCCAACTCTGTGAGTTACTTTCTGGTCCTGAGCCCTTTTGGTACACAAAGTCCTCATCAGCCCCAGGCCAATATTGACGAAGCTGCTGCCCTCCACCAAGATGGATTCAAGTGTGACTTGGGGACCATCACCCTTTCCTATGGACCTTGGCATTGCCTCCTGACACTTGGCACTGAGTCACTGGCAGTATGGTCTACTCTATTACCACAGCAGGATAACCTGGCCAAACTGAATGATTAAGTACCTGTTCATGGGCCTTGGAGCCACAGCCTCTGTATGGAGAGTGTAAGAGATATTAACAATATAATTGGGGGAAAGGCAGTAACAAAAGAACTGACTGCTTAATTCAAATTACTGTAGTATGCTTTCTTGCTTTGTAGCACCCTTGTCCTTTTTACATAGCAATGTCACAGTGCAGTAACAACAGCAAGCAGTCACTTTGTCAAGGAGCAATCCTAAGCAGAGCAATCCTACATATCTCTCCTTGGCTTTCTGGCAAACCATCCTATGTCTCCCACACCTCATCTTCCTGCCAACTTTCCTTTTGCCAATAGTGCACAGCTCCTTCTGTCACTACATTTTCTGTCTCAGTTGACTTGCAACTCTTCCTTATCTTCATTTCATCTTTGAAATTACACAAACCATCAGTTATTCTCTTCCTGCCTAGAAGCTTGACTACAAATGTTTTGTACTGTCAGAGGTGAACGTTCCATCACAACACCAACCAGTGTCAGTGCCTTCTCCTTTATTGCCACAAGACGATATAAAGTCATTTTATGTATATTACGATTCATATCTTCCTGGATATAGTGCAAGGTAATCCTGATTTATTCTTCCAGTTATCACTTTTCTTATATAAATAAAGCACTATTAGCAGTACAAAGAAATCTTCTGAGGTTAGAACAGCTATGCACATGTCTAACTGGCACACAAGGAAGGCTGAATTTGGCCCAGGCTAGGGCTTTTCCAGAGGTTGTTTTCGAAGAACTAAGCTAACTTGTTGAGAATAAAGATAGGTAGCTGCACCTAAATTAGGGCCATTTAACTACTGAGATCCTACTAGTGTTGACTCACTATTCTTCTGTTGCTTTAATGAAGCTTCATTAGTTAGGACTACTGTAAGTTATCAGTGTCACTGGTGTAGTCTTCCATGTGCCAGGAGAAAAAAAAA
Organism: Furcifer pardalis; assembly: GCA_030440675.1. Classification (NCBI taxonomy): domain Eukaryota; kingdom Metazoa; phylum Chordata; class Lepidosauria; order Squamata; family Chamaeleonidae; genus Furcifer; species Furcifer pardalis. The sequence continues at coordinate 114,513,453 of CP126891.1, forward strand.
TTATTCATGCAAAACAAAAAAGTATGGGAGGAGCATCAGCCTGAAAGTATTCACAGATACTGAAGCATTTGGTAGAGAAACACATATTTGAACATGAACAAAAAAGTTTGCTAATCAAGGATTAGATTCTCTATTTAGCCTTAGTAGAAGGGGAATAAGCACCACTTGAACTTTTCTTTAGTGCCAATTAAACAATAGGAAATAAAGGGTCTTCTAGTTTGGATAGGTTTCAGGTACAATGTTATATAATATAGTAAGCGTACTATGAGAAACAGTTCAGATACTACCTCTACTTGCTATGGTCTATGTTTTGTATTGGCATCATTTTCTCAGGGAGATATTTAAAGAGTGATTTTACCAACCTAGCAGTTCGAAAGCAAGAAATTGCAAGTAGATAAATAGGTAACACTTTGGTGAAAAGGTAAACAATGTTCTATGCACTCTGATGTTTAGTCATGCTTGCCACAAGTCCATGGAAACATCTGCAAATGCAGACAGCACTGAGTCTTTGGCTATAAACAGAGACGGGCATTGAACCCTAGAGTCAGAGATGACTGGTTTTTGAGCAAAAGTGACCTTTTCCACTCTTAATGAGGTTATCAGAATCAGATTTGTGCTAAAGCTATGTTTAATCAGGAGATCCGCTCAGCATTTTTGTTCCATATTAGGTCAAGGAACTGTGCCAGATCAGCAAAAATGAGCTTGTATTTGTTGAATCAAGCAGATTTTAGTGTCTTAGAGAATAAGGAAAAAAGTAAGAGTAAGAAAAAAGGCTTAATAAGCCATGCTTGTGCCCATTAAAGCATAATGCTGGAAGCATGGTTCTTGCTCTGACAAGCACACTTCAATATTAGGACACATGAATTGCATGCAAAAGATGCCAGATTCAATTGCCGGTACCTGCTGGTATAACTGGGACACAGTCTCTTGACTCAAATTGTGGAAAGCTGCTGCAAGTCAGTGCAGGCAATATTAAACTACCAATCTGATTTGATACAAGACAGTTTCTTTTGTTGTTGTGATTGATAATGGTGTACTGTAACTGATAGCACATAGAGCCCAGTCTTTGGCCCTCCTCCATGTCTGCTTTTAATTAATTATGAATTAATTATTCTAAGGCTTGTTAAAGGAATCTATTCTGTTTCCTTTCTTCCGTTTAGTCCACTGAATTACCTTGACTTTATTACAAATCTATTTAATTTTTTTTTAAAAAAATTATCTTCTGTTACAGTGGCTCAAGTCACTAAGACGCTGACTGGGAGGCGGGAGGTCAGCAGTTCGATCCCCGAGTACTGCAGGACAGAATGAGCTCCCGTCTCTGTCCCAGCTCCTGCCAACCTAGCAGTTCGAAAGCAAGAAATTGCAAGTAGATAAATAGGGACCACTTCGGTGGGAAGGTAACAGCATTCCATGCTCTCCGGTGTCTAGTCATGCCTGCCACATGACCATGGAAACCGTCTGCAGAAGCAGACAGCGCTGGCTCTTTGGCTTAGAAACAGAGATGAGCACTGACCCCTAGAGTCGGATATGACTGGCTTTCGAGCAAGGGAAACCTTATTAAAAACATTGGCTCTGAGCCATAATTCAATGGTTGTGTTTGTAGATAAACTCAGGGCTTGTGGGAGTAGGTTGATTTACTTTCATTGTAAATTGAGGTTTTATTCATTCTAATTGTCCTGTCCTTAAATACTTGCTTAGCTTTCTATTTGCAATGACCATGGGTTGGCAGTAGACATCAAATCAAGGCTTGTAGGTTATTAATAAATGTATTTAGGTGGGTGGACCATCTGAAAAAGTATTTGGAGAACTAATGCTTGATAAGATACTTTTCAATGAAATCTGTAAATATAAATAATATTATAAATAATCAAAAAACTTTGACACATCCCTTTTGCCTTTATTGAAGCATTCCCGCTAACTTTCATATTCATTTCTTCATGTCAAATCACTATTAAATGGTGTGAGAGACAGTTCATATTTCATTGTGCCTGTTTTTGAAATAAATGCGAATAAATCGAAAACAATGTTCCATCTTCATGTGAATGAATATTTGTGCCTGGAGTAATTTTCAGTAGGAACCTTATGAGGAGAAGAAAATGGTAAAGCACTTTTGAGTCCTTCAACTCAGGAAGCAACTGCCATCTATTGGAATCAAAATGACATCACATCTTCTGCTTCTTTCTCCTTCCCCACTTTCTCTATGTACAACTTGTATTATTATAATAGCATCAATGACCAAAAATATCCCTCTCATTGTGCATTAAAACATAGGAATGGGAGTTTTGGGTTTTCTATATTGCAAATACTGTACCATAACTCTCCATTTTGGCAGTTTTACCATCCTCACAGACACCTTACAAACACCTGAATGTGACGTGCAAGGAAAAAGGTTTAAATTAGAAGGTTTTGAGGCTTATCTAGGTCAAACTCCACCCAAACATCTTGTTCATTAGGAAAGCTTCCAACTAGCAGCAGGATAAGAACAGAAAGCTAGTGGGGAGCTGAGCCTAGCCAAGCCCCAAAGTTTTGTAATTTAGGTTTTTCTCCCAGGTACTTGTTTGTAAGGTGTGCATAAGTTGCCGTTAAATTAGGAAGAACTCCTGGAATGGAAAAGTATGGCGTTTGTAAATCTGAAAATTTATGGCTCAAAACTCACTTCCTCAGACATAAAAATAAGTGATTTTAATCTATGAAAACTTTCACTTCATCAAATCTGTTAGTTTTTAAGATGCTGCAACATTCTTTCTATCGTCTCTCTCATCTCTCTTTTAACGTTTTTTTTTAACTCTTGCAAATTCCTACAATTATTTACTGAAAACTATGTAAAGGCCCGAGGGGCTTAATATGAAACGCAGGCTTTGGAGTGATTTTTCAGAACATTGCCAATGACTATTAAATCGGCAAACATAAGAGTGTTTCTAGACAAAGTTTTGGTCGTACTGGCTGGAATCCTGTTGTGCAACTCACACCACACAGTGAGGATGACTTCATCAGCCTTGAATTTCCGTAAAATATTTAGGGCGGACTGTTATTACTCATTAGTACTGAACTTGAATCAGTTTCAAATTTGAAATGCATTAGACGGTTATGCATAATGTTATCATTTGTGCTGTAATGATTATTTCACCATTAGTGGCGCATAGGGAAGTGACTTATGCAAAAACAAAGAAACCCTTGATCCTCTATGTTTAATTATTTAAAGTATATTTCTTATTCTTATTCTTCCATGTCTAGGTAAAAAGTGAAACTGCCAAAATGAAGGCATCTGGGAGTTTGAAGGTGGCAAACTGCTAACTTAGGGTGGGTGATGCCCACCCTGGCCACCCCCTGGCCCACCCTTGTTTGCCAGATAATCTTTCTGGTGAGAAAGATTATCTGGCAACACAAGCTTGCCGTTACCAGGGTATGCCCGATTGTGGTTCAAAAATACCACAATCTTCAAGGAGCTTCTTTCTGTGTACCCCATATTTGTTATTGATGTGAATTTATAACTAATTTGGTATTTAATACAATCACATGACTTTCTTGTTTATTGAGATACACCAGCAGATTTTCTGAGTTGGATCAAGCAGCAAATGCATGTCAATTTCAGAATGTAGGAAACCACCTATTTAAACATTAGCAAATGAGTCTGTTCTTTGCTACAGACTACAAGTGGCTCCTGCCAATTTCCCATACCAATGACATGTCACACAAAGGTGCTCAACAACCCTGTTTTTAAGTCCCTGGCACCAAGACATACACTTTCTTCTTCTCTGACCTCAGAGAGTTTCTCTTGCATTCTCTAGGAGGACCTTCTGTTCTCCTGGTTTTATTCTGGTTCAGAATGTTGCTAATTCCAGTGTTTCATTTCTTAAACTAAGGAATCAACTTCAGTTAATTTCAACGTGGGTCTTCATTTCTTCCCTCTTTCTCATTCTGATCAAATCTATAATGTGTACTTTGGCTTCTTCCCTCCCATTTTCTTCTTGTTCCTCCGTGTCTCATTCAAACCATGGTCAGCCAAAATGAAGTCACTTTCTTGGCTTTGTCATTGACCAAACTTAAGTCCTCATCTGAAGATTACTGTGCTGGGGACTAGGACTGGTAAATAAAACCCTCATTTACCATGAGCTGTTTTTGGAAAGCGAGTCTTATGTCCCTGTTATGGAAACATTAACATTAACTTATCTTGAGCTGTTCCCTTGTAAGGGTTACAGCAGATGTTCAAGTTAAAGAGAGAAAAAAGAGAGTGCAGTGAAGAACATATGGTAGGAAGATCTAGATGGGTGGGGTATAAATATAATTAATAATGAAATAAATAAATGGTGGAGCCTAAATGTGTCCCCTGACCTGGGCATCATTTTGACAATCAAATCTGTTCTTCTTTGGATAGTCAGCCACGTTACATCTGCATAAACCCATGCAGGATTCTGTTTCTGCATTAGAGTAAAATGAGATACTGTAATGAAACATTGGGATAACAGAGTCCTGTTTGTTAGTGTTAGATGTCATAAGGCCAAATATCTGTGACATCAGATTTTGAAAGCCATTCTGATTGTCCATGGGTGCAGTTCATACATGTTACCACACAGTGTCACCATTGGGTTCTTCTTTGTTCCATTTGCAGAAGATGGTGTTTACAAAGCTGGCAAAAGAAGATCAGAAATGCGGGGGGCTGTGGAAATCCAGGAAGATGAAGACACTCAAACTGAGGTCCCTGTTGATCAGGTAATTGACAAGCTTGACATAAATAGCTAATGTTAAAAATAAACCACCTTCCGACCTTGCACTATCCTCCATTTGATTTCATGGTCTAAAGATGTGGACTAAGTAAGCTACAAAAGTACAGGAAAGAGGAAATACTAAAACAGAGATCTGGCTGTCTAATGCAGCATATTCTCACATGTGATGAGAGGAGCTAGGAGAATGTTTTTTTCTAATGTAGGATCCAGTATCATTCCCAGTGGTGGTCAGCAACAGGTTCACCCACCCCAGGGGAAAAAAGCAAAATTAGGTGGCCTCTGACCAGGGGGTTTGCAAAATTGGGTGGCCTTTGGGCGGATTTTTTTTTTTGCAAAATTGGGTGGCCACGCCCACCTCTCTGCCCTGCCCCATCAGGTTTTGTCCCTGCAAGTGGTTCAAGGTATCCCTTGTTTAAAAGCCAGTCATATCCAACTCTAGGGTGCAGTGCTCATCTCCATTTACAGCCAAAGAGCCAGTGCTGCCTGTGTTTGCAGATGTATACATGGCTATATGGCAGGCATGACTAGATTGCCCATGACATAGGCTCCACCCATGACATAGGCTCCACCTACGGTGTGGTAGCGAAACTTTTTGCTGCCTACCACTAATTCATTCCAGAGCATTGGTTCCAATGGGTGGTGGGGGCACAGGGTACAAGTGAGATTTTTACAGAGAATTTTTCCTACAAACTTGTAGAATAGATATGGATAGTAGACTTTAGGATTTCTTCACTGAATTGCATGGATGACCTATGTTTGAAATGTAGGAACCACCAGCAAGAAAAAGGATGCCAAACTTTACATAACAAAGGGAAGCCTAAATAACAATGGGAAGCCTAAATGTCAGTAACACCAATGGCAGCAGTGAAGATGGTATATAGGATACCCTCTTGTACTGTGTATTATTCACACTTGTCAAAAAACAAGCATGATGAGTGCTTTATATTTTGATAAGAAGTGGCTAACTGATGGGAAAAAGAGTAAGCTTCTGGGATGTTTCCTTGTTGTTTCTATGTGAACGACACTATATGAATAGTGCTATTTTCTATGTGGATGTTGTCATTGTTAGCATTTAGGCTGCTCTTTACTATGTAGAACTTGGTATCCTTTTTTCTGCTGACAACGTGGGCACAATATTGTGCACCAATACTGAGCCATTTCCTTGCATTTTGAACTATGAATACAGAAGCAAAAAAATGGCCATTTATAAACCTGAGGTTTTTTTTTTGTTAAGAATTGAATTTCCTGGCTTTTTAAAATGGAGCTTTAAATATACGTACACTACTTACAAATTCCAAACAGAAACTTCCCTCATGTAGAAGTTACCTTGTGCTAGAACAGGGGTCAGCAACCTTTTTAAGTTGGGGGCCAGATCATGCTCCATCAGACAGTTGAGGGGCCCAGACTGGTGGTCTCCTTGCTGTAAACACTGCTGTAAATGCATTTATGGCAGCTGTAAATGCATCTGCAGCCATCATAAACACGTTTGCAGCCATCATAAACACGTTTGCAGCCACCATAAATGCATCTGCAGCCATTGTAAATCCATGCACTTCTGGCAGTGGCGGCGGTGGCAGCAGTGGCGGTTGGAACAAGGTTGGGGGCCTGATGATTTGGCACCATAGGCCATAATTTGTCAACCCCTGTGCTAGAGGATACCACAAGATGAGGACATGGTCATTAAGAGAGAAAGAGGATAAAAACAAGGACAACTGAAATGTGGCTATAATCCAGGGGTTCTCAATCTACAGCCCGTGGGTCAGACCCAGCCCAGGGCACCACTTCATGTGGCCTGCATCACCGCCACCAGCGGAAGCAGATGTGGATGCATTTTATGGCAGTGTTTACAGTGGGGGAACAACCAGTCCAGCCTGCCCATGGCTCGAAAAGGTTGAGAACCCCCTGTGGCAAAATATTTGAAGTACAGTACCACTTTGGATTTAATGAAATTGTGAAGCAAAGATGTGAGTAAGAGCGACACATACAACAGAGAGACAGACACACATCTCTTAGGTAAATAAGTGTTGCCATTATCGTTCTGCAGAATGCAGATTAGAAAGCTATATTCCAACTCCCAAACCATTTTCTTAGGTTGGGCAAACTGATGACGAATAATTATATCAGACCAAAAGCTCTATGAACATGTTGTGTGCATGTTTTCCAGAAGCTGTCCTTTCACCTTTTGAAGTTTTTTTTAAAAAAAGAACTGAGTTACCAAAGATTTTCACTGGATTGTTCAAAACCATCCATACCATTTAAAAGAAAGACAAGGAAGAAAGAGTTACAACAATGTTTCTATACTTTGGAATATTTTATGTTGATAAGCCTCTTCCATGCATTTACAACAACCACTGTTTTACCACTTTGAGAGGTCTTTTTAAAGAATTAATATTTCAATCCCTGCAACTTGAATTTCTTCTAAATTAAAAAAATAAATTAAAAAATGGGTGGAACCAACCATTCTACTTCAAGATATGCAAAATTGGTCTTTTTAGTTTATTTTAAATCTGAGCACAGTAAAGGATGCTTGTTTCTGCACAAGGGATAAAACAGTTTTACTTTTTTTGAATATAGTTAAGAGGGAACAAAAATGTAATACCAGTTTCTTGTTATGAGCCATATTTAAACAAATCCTTATTATATATTGGGACCTCTAGAAATCTTCTTGAATGCTTCATGGTTTTGTTGGCACTCAGATATTACCTCCTTTTAAAACAAACATTTAGTTGCAGGAATCAAACTAGTAAATATAATAATATATAGGCGCCACAGATGGAATGAAAATATATGTCTTCATATGGAAAATGAATAATACAATACCAGATTTAGTTCACTGTTATGTTGTTTTCCCTTTTTCAGATCCTTAGATTTTGTAAATAACACAGTTGACAGGTACTTCATTGTTGCTTAGCAACCCTAATTGGTTTGGGAACAAAATGTTTCTGTTAGTTTTGGAAATAATTTAGGTTGTATGTGAAGCATTATCGTTACAGGAAAATAACAACTGTGTCTAAGAGGTTCTCATTTCCTCAGAGTGAAGTGCTCTCTTGAAGTTGGATTCATGCCTTGAGATGTGTGCCTATTATGACTTTGTTGTTTCCCTGTTTTTGCCTGTTTTGAACAGTGATCTACCTTGTGTCTCATTTCTTATTATTATGTGCTTTCTGGTTGCATCCAACTTAATGGCAAAAGTATGAGCTCCAGAGTATCCTATCATTAATATCCCTGCCCAGCTCTTACATATTCAAAGCTGTGGCTTTCTTTATTGACCCATCTCTTATTTAGTCTTTTCCTTTCCCTATTGTCTTCTACTTTCCCCTGCATTACTGTATTTTCTGGTGAATCTGGTCTTCTTGTGTTGTGTCCAAATTATGATAGACTCAGTTTATTCATTTTTGCTTCTAGGGAAAATTATGGCTTGATTTGATGTGGCACCCACTTACTGGTTTTGCTGATGTTCCATGGTATCCATAATGCTTTCCTTTCCTCATAGTGTAATTTCCCTTCTTTTAAATCCTGGACCATTTGGGGTAGTCTGATGTCGCTACCTTCTCAATTGGAAGTTAGTTTGTATGACCTTTGCAATTGGGGTCTCACCAAATACTGCTGGAAGAACCTCCCATTGACCCACACAATAGGTTTATATTCCTTGGACATGAACAAAAGTGTTCCTCCGTTGCTGCCTTGGGGAATACAGGTTAAGATGTGGAAAGGCCCACTGGCTAATGAATGTTCAGCAAACGAGGTATAGAGTGGTGGACTGTTGGCACTGCTTGTCCACTCAGGGGTGACCATCCATTCCTTGGCTTACTCTCCATTTCTTCTGATTTGATGTACATTTTCGTCTCCACCCCAGTTTTTCCCACTTTCTTTCTATCTGGTTCTTTCTTCCTTGTAGACCCATGGGCTCCCAACCTACGGTCCATGGGCTGGCCCTGGCCTCCAATTCCATCCTATCAAGCCTATCGCTGTCTCTGCTGCACACAGAAGTGGAAACAGGCACATTTACGTCATCCATAAAAAGCACCCACGCATGCGCTAATGCGCCCATGGCTGGTGTAAACGCGGAAATGGGTGCATTTACAGCTGATGTAAATGTGCCTGCTTCTGCTTCCTGGGTGTGTGGTGTGGCCTGTGACACTGTCCAGGGGCATGGTGAGGCCCACAATGGAAAAGCGTTGGCCACCCCTGTTGTAGACTTTCCTCTTTGATAGTATTTTCTGGACAGGAAACTCCTTTAGCGAGCACTTTCCTGCCTTTTTCATGCTCCTACCTTTCTGGCCACTTCACCCTATTACCTGGGGCAAGTGAGACCCTTCCCAGATAGTGATTTGGGGAACAAAGCCATTCATAGCCTTTCATCAACTTTAACTAAGACTCTCAAGTAGTAGGGAAGATACCAAGACTGATACCAGTTATGGTTTAATACCCACCCACTTATACTAAGGAATAATTTCTGGTGAAAAATGCTTTAGCTTGCCAGTTTATATTCATTCATGCCACACCATGGAATATGTGTGTACTTTTCAACCTTCCATTTAGCTTATTTTAATAGTTGGGGCTGGAATATTTCAGTCAAAAAGGCTGAGCTCAATACAGTTCCTTTTTCTTTTCCTCAGAGGCCAGCAGAAACTGTAGATGATGAAGAAAATATAGCTACAGAACATAAGGCTCTGCACCGAGTAGAATATCCAGTAATGAATGGGGAAACTAATCAAGGTGAAGAAACTGGAGAAGCCATGAATGGGATGGAAGAAGACAAAGGTCAACTGAATGACCATAACAGAGGTGCTCAGGAAGGGCAGGCACTTGAGGAAACAGCACCAGACAAGCCTGCAAATCACTCAGAGGATGAAACTCATGAAGAAAATGGTGTGGAAATAGATCACAGTAGTAATGAAGAAGAAGCAAAAGAAGGTACTGATAATCAAAGCCAGGTAACATACCTTTACTGTTTTGTTGAGCAAATGCCTTCATTTGTCATCTCTGTCTAGTACAGTAATAGTTTTCCCTATGGCCAGTATTCTCCATACCTGATATTTTAGTTTTGGAGCAAGTGTGTGCTTTTTTGTATAGATCAGTGGTTCACAACGTGGGGCCCACACCCCATAGGGGGACTTCAATTTCCAGAAACCTAAATCAGTATATTGGCTGATCAGTGCTTTGCAGAATTGACTTAGGCTTTTGGAAATTGAAGTTCAAAGACCATAGGTTGGAAAACAATGGTATAGATCAGGGGTGCCCAAACTTTTCAGGCCGTGGGCTGGTCACGTGGCTCAGGGAGCTGGTCACTATGGCCTGAGGGTCGGATCTGGCCCCTGTGAAGCCCTCGTTGCTCCTGGAAGTGGAAGTAAAATGCGCCCGTACAGGCACATTTTACTTACGCTTTCAGGAGCGACAAGGGCTTCACGGGCCAGATGAATTTGTGTTGGGGGCCAGATCCAGCCCTGGGGCTGTAGTTTGGGCATCCCTGGTATTGATCCTCGTGATAACACACACATATGCAACATTGAATCCAATATTGTAAACATGCTCCAACTGTTCTACCTGCAAGAAATCTTGTTGAAACTCTAACTTCATGTCCAGATGATAATGAATTTGCTACAGTGTTGTAATCATAGCTATCCATCTGCCCTGGCCACATGCATGGTTATTAATTTGACTTCAAGAAATCATATACAGTAATGCCTTGCATAGCGAGCATTTCGTATAGCGAAAAACTCGCTTAACGAGCAGACCTTTCCCCAAAAGGTCTGCTTTGTTGAACGAGCAAAAATTCGCTTAACAAGAAGCTTCGCATTTGCAGGGTGTTTCGGAACGCAACGGGGGACTCCTCCGCCACGTTCCAAAACACCCCGCAGACTAGAGCGTGCTGGCTGGGTGTTTTGGAACGCAGCGGGGAGTCCCCCGTCCATGTTCCAAAACACCCTGCAGCCGAGCCACCTGTCAGCTGGGCGTTTTGGAACGCGGACGGGGGACTCCCCGCTGCGTTCCAAAACACCCAGCCAGCACGCTCTAGTCTGCAATGGGGCTTGGCTGCCGGGTTAAACAGGCATGCACCATTCAATCCAGCACCCAAGCCCCCATCGCACACTTTGCGATGGGGGCTTAGGTGCCGGGTTGAACGGGGGTGTGCCAGTTGATCCCGGCGCTCCAGCCCCCATTGCACTCTTTGCCATGGGGGCTGGAGCGCAGGGATCAACGGTGCTCCAGCCCCCATCGCACTCTTTGCCATGGGGGCTGGAGCGCCGTTGATCCCTGCGCTCCAGCCCCCATGGCAAAGAGTCCGATTAGGGCTGGAGCGCTGGGATCAACAGGCACGCACCCGTTGATCCCAGCACTCCAGCCCCCATCGCGCAAGTGAAAATAAGCGAAACACAGTTCCCTATGGGAACTGTGTTTCGCTTAACGAATAACTCGTATAACGAGCAAGTGCATGGAACGCATTATGCTCGTTATGCGAGGTATGACTGTATCTGGTGAGACACAAGCATTCCAACCACTAGAATATCTAACTTCAGCTACCATAAATTTGATGCTGCTTAATTGATAGTTGCCACCATGGAGTTTTCCTGGGTGATTTACACGTGGTAGAGCTGAACTGTAAGAGGTGGGAAATGTCTGGCAGTCTTTAGGCTGCATTGGACACTTTGGAACTCACACTGCTGTTGATGTTAATAGCTGAAATCCAGTAAGCACCATGGCATCTCCCTATGGTGGAAGAAGCAGCCAGAGAGTCTCCCTTTATGTTAAAAATTGTCAGTGAGTTGAAATGGAAAAATAGAACGAGTGTCATTTTCATCCCTTCTGTAAGAGAGGAGGAGGAGGAGGAGGAGCAAAGAAGATAAGATGGGAGTGGGTTTAAGGAAAACTACCAGCATTGATTTTATGTGGCAATCTTGCTTGTGACACTGGCAGCTGAGAGACAGTGGGGAATGGTACACGTGACTTTGAAGCTGTATGTTGTTCACCCTGATGTAGAAAGCAATTTTTAAAAGCTTAAGCTACTTGCGTGAGTCATCTCTCGGCTAAAAGTGTTCAGCAAGAATTTGGGGGAAGAGCCTATTTCTGTGAATTATCTTGCTAGTCTTATATTCTGACTCTGCCTTTAATTTTATTTCTGCATCTTGACTGAGGTCTCTCTTTCTTTGTGGAAATGAACCAGGAATGTTGTCTTATACATTATAAGCGTTTATTGGATTTTGAACTTCATTATTTCAGAGATTACAGGAAACATTCTGTTGTTCATTGCCCAAGCACAGAGTGTTTTATTTTAAGACTTCACATCTTGTGGTCCAATGTACTGAGCACTGTTCACCTACCAACTGTTTCCTAAACTTTCTAATTATCTTCCTGTCTGGAACAGTAAACACAGGAGATCTGCAAAGCATTTGAAAGGGTTGGTGATTAGCATTTGGCCTGATGGGTCTAGTGGCTCAGTGGTTAAGAAGCTGGCCTTGTTAGCTGGAAGGCTGGCAAGCTGGCAGTTCGAGACATGGGTACTGCATGATGGATTGAATGCCGGTCATCTGTCCCAGCTCCTGCCAACCTAGCTGTTTGAAAGCAAGAAATTGCAAGTAGATAAATAGGGACCACTTCAGTGGTAAAAGATCTTGGGGACATGAAAGGAGCCTCATTCAGGTGTCCCCTGGGTGGAGTTTCTCCAGCAAAAATCATTTCAACCCAGATTAATTTGTGACACGAAATTATTATTTTTATGTGAAAAAAGTTTCTACTATGATGACAAGCTGATATTTGTTTTACTCTCCTCTAGGCTGACTCCAGTTATGAAAAAACATCAGCTCCAAGAGTCACCATCACCAGTCCACAGGAAAGTGAAAAAAGTGAACAAAGCAATGAGTATGCTGCAGTAGCATAGATTTATTTCAAAGGGCATAAGCTAGCAGAAGATGAAGGATGGTCTATTTTGGATGCAGAACATTATTTTTCAGTGGCTGATTAATTTATAACGTGACAATATGATGGAGCACCACCCATTGATCCCTGTCATGATAATGTGGTATCTAGTACCTAGATAATTAATGCTTTTTAAGAGAAATATTGAACTATAGTTTCAAAGTTTGGTGTGATATGAATTTTAAGGGGAAATATGGGCAGTCATTTAACAAATGCTGCCATTACAGAATATTAAATGTTTTATCCCCCCCATGTATGTACACAAAAGATGATTAGACGTAGAAGCACTTGGTTTAGAAGTTCAAGAATATTTTGTGACTTTAAAACTGAGAACATGTAATATTTTTGAAGTATAATAAATCACTATGTATATGAACTGTGGTGTATTTTAGCCGAGGGGTAGAAGTCAGACTTCCACTTTCTGGGAGGAAGTCTCACAGGTACAGACATCAGCCTGGATTAAGAGCCCTGCGTGATTTCTGCAGTTTCCATGGAATTCTTGTGCGCATGGCCTTTTAGATTAATTTCAAAGGACTTTACACATGGGTTTGCTGTTCTCACTGAAAGGGATGGAAAACCATTGAAGGTGGGTATGAGATGGACTGATCAAAGTTCTCATTGGTCTGGAACCAATTGCTGGGGCAGGGTGACTGAACATGGACACAAGGAGAAGGACCTCTGCTATAGGTAACGGTTGCCCTTGTTCGAAAACCAGCCATATCTGACTCTAGGGTTCAGTGCTCATCTCTGTTTATAGCCAAAGAGCCAGCGCTATCTGCATCTACAGGCATTCCCATGGACATGTGGCAGGCATACACAGAATGCTGTTTACCTTCCCATCAAAGTGGTCCCTATTTATCTACCTGCAATATCTTGCTTTCAAACTGCTAGTTTGGCAGGAGCTGGGACAGAGATGGGAGCTCATTCCGTCCTGCAGTATTTGGGTCTCGAAATGCTGACATGCCGACTTTCAGGTTTTCAAGCTCTCTTCATCATGCAGTACCCGGGAATCGAACTCTGACCTTCCAGTTCAGCGTCTTAACCACTTGAGCGACTGCATTCCCTTCCCTCTGCTATACTAGTTAATAATTCCAGTTAAGCAAGTAGTACTACACTAGCCTTCCCCAACTTGTGTGGGTTTCAAGTGTTTTTTGGGTGCCAGTTCCTATCAGTAGCTGTCAGCATGATGAATGGCTAGGCACTGTGGGAGCTGGACTCCAGAAAGTGGAGAGGCAGGCACAAGATTGGAAGGAGGTGTGCTGCACTTTAGGCTTTGTCTACATGGCAGGAGTGGAGCAGTTTGGTAGGTCGAGTATGCCATTTGGTGCAATCCTTACATTCAACTAGCATATGGACCTCAAACAACCATATCTGGTCTGCTTTTTTGAAGTGTATGTTTATCAGGCATGTGCATTACAAGTAATCTTCAAGAGACATGTATTAGATATATGAATACCTAGTACATCACCCCACAGGAAGACTATCAAGCCTGAGTAAATTCTAGTCTTCCAGTTTTGAATATTTTTGGTGCTTACTGTATTTGCCAGTGTATAAGATGCATCGGAGTATAAGACACACACACACACACACGGTTATTACCAAACTAGCTCACCATAGGCCACTATATACAGTACAAGAGACACTCCATTTTCCTAGTGTATTTTAAGGGGGGGAAAGGTGGGTGTTATACAGCAGCAAATAGGGTAATTCATTTTTTAAAATCTGGCTTATTAAATAGAAGTATCCCTTTTAGCCCCAAATGTCACATTATCTCATATGTACACTTAAATCTTACCAAAGTCATGCTGGCGTCTAAAATATGTAAAATATTTTTCAGGAATGGCGCAGTCTTCATACTTTCAGCTGTATCCCTTGATACTTGATCATCTTAAATCTTGTTGCTTAGGGGAGTAAATTGCATTAAAGTAGGCCCATTGAAACAGTAGAGATTGGGTGGCTCATGGGTCTACTCTAAATTCAGTGAGCCTAGTCTAGTGGGATTTACTCTGCTAAGCAAGAGGATTTCACCCAGTGCTGCATGGTAATAGCAGAATATGCATACTGCTGTTGAAAAATATTACGTTACACTTCAAGTCATGACATCTGCTTATCTCTGAATTCCAATGGTACCTGCTTGATTCCTCCAGCCCAATCATGACTTCATGTTGCAGTTGCCAGGTAACAATCACAAATGTTTAAAACTACTGTATGACTTTTCATTTTGGCATCTTCTGTGCTATTTTGAATTCTAATGCTCGCCCAAGAAGATCAAATATTTTTCTCATGAAGATGTAAGGTACCTTATCGCATGAGCAATCTGACTCATTCTCTTTTACTGAATGTTCAATGAGCACCATGAGGCAACCTATGTTCAGGCCTTAAGGCTACGTTTAAATACTGTAAGCTAAAAAAAGAACCACACAGAATTTAATTCTTTATGAGTGGTCAGGAATATGCTGGTGAGATCAGAGTTATTTTACCGCTGAAGTAGGGATTAATAGAATGACCGTGTGTTTATCATTCATGCACCATAATACAAGAAAACATCCTTGGAAAGCTAGTTCTTGTGAGTTGGTTGGAAACTGTAAAAGCAGGATTCTGATTTGCACAAACCTGTTTTAGATTATCACTCATTCTAGGTCAGTGATGGGGAGCCTTGGCACTCCATATGTACTTGAACTTCAATTCCCAGAAGTCCTAATCAGCAAGAGTGCTGACTTAGGCTTCTAGTAATTGAAATCCAAGAACACCTGGAGTGCCAAGGTTCACCATCACTGTCCTAGGTTATCAATTTCTGGATTCATCAGCTTTCGCTATTCACAGGTTGGTGTTAAAAGGCTGATTCACAGTGTGTGGCAACCGGGGGGAGGGGAGCTGACTTCAACACTGGCAACAGGAAAACATCTTTGACAGCACTTGAAAGCAGAAGGGTACCACAGTCCACAGGCTGATGAGGGGTGGCTGCTTCATTCAACAGCGACAGAGTGAGTTGTGTCCCTGTTTGGAATGATGGAGCAGGGGAGAACTAGGATTCTAAATAAATAAATAAATAAAACAACAAACAAGGGAGAATCTGCTACCATATTCTAGAGTAAGTGAGGGCACATGAGTTTCTAGCCTTATAATCGCCGAGTTACTGTGCTTGTTCTATTGGAATGATTTTTTTTTCCAAGGGGGAAAAGGTGAAGGCATCCCATAGAGAAAAACCAGATGGCTCACATACGGCGACTACAAAATCAGATGGGAAGCAGCAGACACAAATGTCCTTTGAGCATGTGCTCATCAACATGAACAAGATAAAAGGCAATGATTACTAATCAAGCTATTGCCAAATTTGATCTCAGCATAGACTGCATGGTGAATAATTACTCTTCATTAAATAGCTTTGGGAATTTCTAATCCAGAAGCAATGGGGAAAGAGTTCTGCATCTGCAGAAAAGCTTGGTATAAAATGGTTGGTAAAAAAACAGAATTAAGAGCATGCTTCCTTTCCTGTATGAGGCCTTTTTTTTAAAAAAGAAACTGATAAAAACAATTATTTAAAGCTGCTTTTTATTAATGTTTTACCTGGGATTTTCATAGTTGTTTTTAATTGTTTATTTTTAATTAGGTCTATGCTAACCTGGCAATTATCTGTACACTTATCTTAACTTGCATGATGGGGAGATCAGTTAAAGGCCTCTGGTTTCACACTTCGCTTTTGAGTCACCCTCTTTCATGTTAGGTCATTGAACTGTGCATCATCATTATGCAGGAACATTATGCAAGTGGAAGAGGCTTTTTTAATTTGTTGACATCTATTGCATTGTATTTGTACTGTATTTTTTTTAAAAAAAATATTTGCTGTGAACTGCCCAGAAATTGGTAGCACTATGGGGTGGTAGGATGGATACATACATACATACATACATACATACATACATACATACATACATACATACATACATACATACATACATACATACATAGGTAAAGGTTGCCTGTGCTTGAAACCCAGTTGTATCCAACTCTAGGGTTTGGTGCTCATCTCTATAGCCAAAGGTCAAGTACTGTCTCCATCTGCAGATGTTTTCATTGACATGTGGCAGGCATGCCTAGACACTGGAGTGCACAGAATGCTATTTACCTTCCCACCAAAGTGGTAACTATTTATCTACTTACAATTTCTTGCTTTTGAATTGTTAGGTTGGCAGGAGCTCTCTCTCTCTCTCTCACACACACACACACACTCTCACACACACACCCTATTTGAATGGGATAACCAGGGCCTAGAATTCCACATGGGTACGAAGAGCTCATGCAGATGAAATGCACACAATATCATGTGGCCCCAGCAATTTGCATCAGGCAACATTTTAGCAGAAGCCCTTGGCACAATTTGTGTTTCCATTTCCAAAAGCCTTTTCACCTCATGTACAACATACTACAATAGTTTAGTGGAGTTGTGTAACTAATTCAGATTGGACCAAGGCTTGGTTTAATTGTACCAGGAAGTGGCACCATTGCCAAAACTGAGCTAAGACCACTTAAGAGTACCTGCCTCATTCAGTTCTTTAGAGTGCCTTCCAACCTTTGTGAGGTTGCTGGAAGATAACATGATTCAGCTTTTTACTCCGCAGGAACTGTTCTCGATATATTTGTTTCCCTGCCTCCCAAAATAGGACTATATTGGATTTCCAATCTGATTTTAGCAATAATGTTATCAAATGAAAAGTAGGGAAGATGGAAGGGGACTATTGGATATTACAACCATAATTTTAAATGTCTGTCAGCAACTACAAAATGTCACATTTCTGCTCCCCTTCATCTTTAATTAAACGTCACATTGGAAAGGTCATTATGCCTTGCTTGGCTGCTGCCCACACACTGTTAGCTTGACATGAATGGAAGAAAATGAGAGTAAACAAAGTTTCTACTGACATGAAAAGAGCAAGACAAAGCCTTGTCGTTACAATTTGTTATTGTGGATCTCATAGATATAATGATAAAAGAATGGTAATAGATGATAGAATGTTTGCTCTTTGCACTGTGCATTCCACTCATTTTAATAAAACCACTAAGATTGGCCAGCATGATTAGCCTCATGATGGATGGAAGGGAGAAAGAAACTACGGCCCACAGACTGTATCTGGCTCATGGTGCCAATTAATCCGGCCATCACACTCTCAGAAGCAGAAGTAAAACGTGCATGTGTGGGTGTGTTCTGCACACACGCATGCATGTTTTATTTCTGCTTCTAGTGGGAGGAACCAAGCTCAATCATGTGACCAACCCACAGCCCAAAAAATTTGGGCTCTCCAGTCTAGGTTGTGGTGGCTATTCCATTGGCCTGTTGGTCTGCATATGTGCAGAACTTGTAGAGATTATTTCTGGCGAGTTTTTCTTCTTCTTCTTTAGGCCAGACATGAAACTGCCAAGTTGAAGCCACCTTTTGGTAAGTCCATTCTGCAGTCCATTTGGCCTGACCTAGTGTGAGAAAGATTAGCCGGCAACACAAGGTTACCATTACCAGGGTACGCTCAATTGTGGTTCAAAAATAACACAATATTTGAGGAAGCAGGTTAACACCTTCAGAGTCTCCGAGTGGGAATCCATAATACAGTTGTACCTCACTTAAAGAGCATAATGCGTTCCACAGGATTCCTCTTTAAGCGAGTTTGCTCTTTAAGTGAAACACCATTGTAAGTGACCAATTGGGGGGGGGATTGTGAACCCCGATTTATTTGTTAAGCGAGTTTTTGGTTGGTTTATTTGTTAAGCGAAGCGAACAGAGAAAATTCTGCTCTTTAAGCGAGGTACTCTTTATGCGAGGTTTGACTGTAAATTGAATGCAATGGAACAACATGGACAGAGAAATTCTTTATATTATACTGTACTGGTGTTCATATGTGAATTGCTTTAGTAAACTGGCTGGAGATAAATGCTTAATTTTTGGAGAATAAATAAATAAATAAATAAATAAATAAATAAATAAAATGGAGTTGGTGAACTTCCTGGAATTGGTTAGCTCCTTCTCAATTTCTAACTACCGTAGTTCCCGAGTATAATTGTTTTTAAAGGCATAATAAACTCTCTTTATATCAAGTACAGTACATCCAAACAAGTTCACTGGATTAGCTTTGGCTTGCATTAATTGTCTTCATATTTCCAACATCACTTCATATGTTCAGTATCTCACCTTTCAGTATGGGGAATTAGAAGATATGAAATTAAAATACAATTGGAAGATTCAGCCACTCTAAACATACTTAAGGAAAACCTCAGCCTACTGAAGATTTCCGACTCTCTCCAGAGTGACACTGTGTATAAAAGACACAGTGTATAAAAGGACAACAGCTGAAGTAGGCGCAGCTTTCATAACCTTGGGTGTAGTTCTGCATCCCATCTGCACACATCACTGGTATGTTTAGTTGCCCCAATATGGCAGCTGCAATGATGCCAGGCTGCCCTTTTCTACTGGAATACCTGGCCAGGATAAAACAAGGGACGGTCAAAGTCTAGTGTGATTGAAAGGTTGGTGGCTAGAATTAAGGCACGCAGCAGCTGGAGGGGAAGCCAGTTCCTGGGGTGCTGCCAACCTGACAGCTTTATTTGTACACAAGCCATATAAGTTAACTTTTGCTTCCCCCCCCTTCTGTTAAAGCTGTGCCTGAGTATTTGTTCAATAGTTGAATTAAGGGGATTTAAGGAGGGCTTGCATTTCAAAATATTCAGCCTTAATCCATGGCTACCTGCTAGATAAGAACCTTTTTAGTGTAAACCAGACCACTCCAAATCCCTTCCCTGATCCCTCTGAACAGGCCCAAACATGAAGAATAAAATTCTAGGACAAAGCATGTGAAGCTGTCAATTTTGTGCTAAACAGGGAAGCCAGAAAATATCCAATATGACATTCTGAAGACTATTGAACTATTTTGCATTTCTGCATTCATTCTATGCTCTTTTCCTTAATTTTCTCATCTTAAAGCCTTCACTCCAAGTAAAGTTTTATGAAAATGAATTATGCCTCTGGTATAAACCTTAAATATAATCAACTTCTGCAATTAATGCTATTGAAAACTCAGTTTTCTGCCACTCTGCAAGATTCACCATGTCAAGGAACATAATGCTTATCCAACAAAGCAGGCAAACAAGAAAAATGACTGTAAAGGTAAAGGTCACCCTTGCTTGAAAGCCAGTTGTATCTGACTCTAGGGTTCAGTGCTCATCTCTGTTAATATCCAAAGAGCCAGCGCTGTCTGTGTCTGCAGATGTTTCTGTGGACATGTGGCAGCCATGTCTAGACACCAGAGTGCATGGAGTGCTGTTTACCTTCCCACCAAAGTGGTCCCTATTTCTCTACTTGCAATTTCTTGCTCTCCGACTGCTAGGTTGGCAGGAGCTGGGACAGAGACGGGAGCTCATTCCACATACCACGGGATGGCCTTGCTTGCCTGTCGATGCTTAGACCAGTATTTCCTTAAGTGTTTTCCATTCCACCATCCAGCTCACAGTGAATGCTCCATATCACTGAAAGGACCTCTCCCCCAGTCAACAGAGACAGTTCATAATAATTTTATTGAATCCATTAAAAAATATAGACATAGCTATTGGGTGGGCACATATTGTCAAACAATACACAGTTCACACTTGTTCAAACACAGTTTAGTTTCAGAACCACAGAATTAAGGATACTTGTGCCTTTTGCAACAAAGATTTATATCTTAAGGGACATATCTGTAGGTAAGCATTTATACAGCTGTACTCTTTAATTAAGGATAATCTTTCTCTATTATCTAGAAAAATAGAAGTATAACATTTTATAATTTTCTTTCTTTTTTATTCCAAGGTTAGTTTTTCAGGTTGAAGGCAGGAAGAATAATTCTGGTTTTAAGATATGTGTCAGGAACTTTTCCTGCAAAATATCTACTAAAATTAAGAACTAGGACTTTTGCCCTGTAGATATAAGGAGGTCCAACCCTTTCATTAGGCAAAGGGGGGCAACAATTTTGGGCAGCAGATATTATGGGAGAAGCAATGATAGCTGCCACCCACCCCGAGAATTTCCTCAAGCACCCTGGGGTTCTTCATGTCTTGGAGGGTTTATCTGTGTCTGCATGACTTTTCCTGAACTACACCCCTGGCCTGCTGCTCTCTGGTATGGTGGAAGACCCTTTCCCAACTGCCCATGCTGTGGTAAGGTTCAGCACCCAGTCCACTCTGTATGTGAAACAGAGTGAGCTATTGTCATATTGTCTACCTCAGGCAGCAACATTTTTGTGCTGGTCCCCAGGTAGATGTGCTCTCCAGTCCTGGAACTATAAGGGCTTTGATGGCCATTTCTGCAAGGGAGCAGATCTGTGTGTGCATTTCTATGCATATATTTATAATAATCTTAGAACTGCAGAACTGGAAGGGACCATATGTATCATTGAATCCAGTCCGTCAAAGGAGAGACAGTAGGGAATCAAACTCCCAGCCTCTGGCTCCGTAGCTAAACCACTGAGTCATCTAGCAGTCCTCTATTTGTTACATTAGTGGAAGTAAAAGAAGAAGCCTGTATGGAGAGTAAAGGGAGAGGCTTATATAGACTTTAAGAGTTCTGTACACATGACATTATGTGACAAGGTGCACGACTGAACTTTTATTGGCCAATTTCATTGTACTAAATATACACTTTAAGCAGCAAATCTAAGAGTGGTCACATTTATTTTCTCATTAGACACAAGATCAAGTGCTGCAGCTCAGTTACTCTGATATTGTTTCTTCCAAAATCATCATCATCATCATCATCATCATCATCATCATCATCATCATCATCATCATCATCATCATCATCATCATCATCATCAATTGGCACTTTTCAAAATCATAATTTCCTTTATTCATACAATTTTGAAGCAAAATGAAGACTAAAACTGTGTGGATTGAGGGAATAAATTTAGAGCCCTGATCACATTACTTTCCATTCTGATTTAATACAAATTTAGTACCTCTGATGATTAGTGGAATGCCTACACTCAGCCATACAGGTTGTTATAGGAACAGGTAGAATTCTTAAACCCCAAAGGCAATTTTGCCGCTACTCTTTCTCTGATGACAAGGAACAGTGGATTTTTAAAAATAAAGTTAGGAGCTAATCAGAATTCTTGTAGAGTTTAGAAACGTTACTTTTAGAGTATAACTCCCAGAACTTCCCAGCTCAGTTCTTGATTTTTAAACTTGGGAGTTATAGCCCCCAAAATGTAACATTTCTGAGCTCTAATTTTTTCTTCTTTGTGGTCTGTGAATGCACACAAAAGGGTTAATCTCAATTTCTGCTGATTGGTAGGCAAGCTGCCATCTGGTTCTCTGGCACTATAAAGCAGGTACTGTGGAGATGTCAAGGAAAGGCCTTGTTCATCAGGTGCCAATGCACTTTTGTGGAGGTTTTATGCTTTTTGAAGAGAGGATACTTTACGCTGACCACAGAAAAAGCAGGTATAAATATCTCTCTTATCTGTGAAGAACAAACTGGCCTGGTATACACCTTATTATTATTATTTATTTGATTTCTATTGTCACCCCCTCACCAAAGCAACTCTGGGTGACTCACAATCACGATAAAACATCCAAATATGAAAATATAATAATAATAAGTCAAACTTCCAGAGTTACCATGGATTAACTGGAGTCTACTGGAGCACATTGAAAAACTGTTCCTGCCACAAATAGGAGTGGTTAAACAGACCTTCCATCTCTGGCTTGTTTATCCATGATGTGCAAACTTGGAATTCTGGCTTGTCTCTTCCACAACAAGCCAGAGCCATAAGCTAAGAATAAAGATTTATGGCAACGGTTTGCAGAACAGACGACACAAGCCAAGCTCTTGGATCACACACCACACTAAAAACAACCATTACAGAAAGAAAGGCCACAGTTTAGCTCCTCCTATGAATAGGAGTCAAACAGGAACAATCAAGAAACATGTACCAGCTCCCTGGCCAATGTGTGACAAAGCAAGGTATAAGGAGAGTTCAAATTACCTTTTGCAGGATCTTATGGTTTAAACGCTCAACACAGACAGACAGACAGACAGAGACTTCTCATACATTAATGTTTCATCCAGACCAACAAAGGATGAATCTTTGCCTTTTTGCCACCTTGATACTCAGCAGATTTTTCTTCAATCTGCTCCATTTCCTATCTAGAACAAGAATGCAGGAGTGCGGCATAGCAAGCACAGATTTGTATGCTAGCCAAAGCTGGCCTTTTCAAGGTCACAAGATGAGTAAAGAAATATATCTATTTATATATCAGGTTTCAGATAAAGGTTGGACATTTTGTACTTTGGACAATGTAACAGGGATTTTGGACTCGCCTGGTGCTGGGGCTCTTGTGATTGGGTGTGTATGGGCTTTTAAATCTGCTATTCTCTCTTTAAATTTTTGCTGCAGATACTTTTCTTCTTTGGAGTAGCTTTTAGCAAATGCTGACATGAGCAGACAGGATGCCATCAGGGTCCCTCCAACGCAAAATAATATCGCACCTGCCAACTTACATACGTCAAGGGCTCTGTTAAACTGAACAGCATGCCTATCCACCACCTCAAAATCTTCTACTTGAAGGGCTTCGATTTTGGGAGATACCAGATAACCGACTATAAGAATTATTATTCCCGTCAACATAAACGCTGTCCCTGAGATGATTCCGACCTAGAACACAAACAAATTTCAGAAATCAACAGAACTGAACATAGTGGACTTGTTTTATTGTTTCATTCTGAGCTGCTAAATATATCTGACATTCCATTGACATCTGTCATCCCTCCTAGAAAACAAGCAATTTTGTAAGTCCCTTGAGGCTTTTATCATGCAGAATTTGAGTAGACAGATGATATTCAAAACATTAACTGTATCATCAAGCAGCTGATGGATACAGCAGCAACTAAGAGCCTGCAGGGGCATGTGCAGAGGTTAGTAAACTATATTTTTGTTGCCATTGCTATTACAAATACAGTAATACCTCGGATAACGTTTACCTTGGATAACGCCAAAATCACATAACGTTAAGTAATCTGGGGAGGAGAATTGGATCGAATAACGTTAAGGTCCTATGGGATGGATCGGATAACAACCGCTAAAGCCAGTGCGGTTACAATGTATCTCTATGGAGCTTTAACGTTATCCGATCCATCCCATAGGATTTTAACCTGGATAGGATAACACTAAAACATGCCTGTAAGTTTCATTCCTTGTCTGATGAAGTGGACTTGATCCACGAAAGCTAACAGTGAAAATATAGCAGTTAGTCTTTAAAGTGCTACTGTGTTTTTTTATTTTTACTTTACTTTATTTTGTTTATTTTGTTTTGTTTTGTTTTCTGAGATGACTAAAAATCGGATAACACCAAGACTTGTGGAACAAAGTTTTAGCGTTATCCGAGGTATTACTGTACCCAGAAATACCTCCTAAGAGTAATGTTCCAAACCCGCATGTATATTGAAACAGAAAACACGCATGGAGAAAAGGCAGCAAATTTGAGGCTGAAGAAGAAGGAGGTATTGTAAGACATTGGCCTGGGATGTTACTTTGCATTCCCCAACATGTTGGTCTGTATAGAAAGATTCTATAACAGGGGTGCCCAAATTACGGCCTGTAGGCCAGATCTGGCTCCCAACACCAATTCATCTGGCTCACGCCACCTGTGCCACTCCCGGAAGCAGAAGTAAAATGTGCCCATGCATGTGAAGAACACTACCATAAATGGACCCGCGGCTGTTGTAAACACATTTACAATAGCCGCAGGTGCATTTATGGCAGTGTTATGTGCATGCATGTTTTATTTCTGTTTCTGGTGGGAGGACCCACGTGACTGGCCCGATCAGCTGTCCAGCAGGTGTGGTCAAGCCTGTGGCCCAAAAAGTTTTGGCACCACTGTTCTATAGGTTCCTCTTTGATACACTGAATATAGACCTTCAGTAAATTAGAGGAATTTAAGGGCATGCATTACTATAATTTCCCTCAGCCTATCTCATTAACAATTATAGCAAGTCTGGGAAATCTTTGACCCTTATGAAGCCACCATCATTAGTAATAAAGGAATAGGGAAATTGTAAATCCAAAAACACCTGGAGGGTCAATGGTTACTCACACCTGAACCTCAGCATTGTATGTATAGCGGTGTTGGTATTCCAGAGCAGGTGCGTACACCTTCTTTTTTTAGAATATACTGCTAGTTTCTAACTTTGATGTACATTAGATTTTAATTTCAACACTCTACTCAAATGTAGGGAATCAATGAGCTGGCCAAAGATGAGGTGGAGGATTTGCATCGGGAAATTTCTGTCAAATACTCTTTGAAAAGAAAATGTCTGATATACGAAGCCAAGACATTTTTAAATGGTCAACATTTGATCCACATGGTGCATATGTCCTGCTATTAAATATTCCTTGACCCATGTTTTACAGATAAGTTGCTACGACAGCCTTGTTGAGAACCAGAGTGTTTAAATTTGAATGTGTTGTGTAGTCTTAGTTGCTTGATGATAAAATGTGGGATGTTCTGTACCACAAGTTATTTACAATTAATTATACATTTAGGCCATAGCAAGATCTTATAGACCGAAGCCCCTTTAGAATCAACTGAAGTTTGAGTTCTGTGGCAGCCTAACAGGCTATACCTTTAGGTGCTAGGGATGTATTCAAAACAATGTTACCTTTTTTTGATATTTTATAAAGTTAAATAAAAAGAAGTTGTTTTGACACATGCATATGTGCATGAGCATTCAAATAAATCAAAGACACATTCCTCCCATAACTTTGCAATAGAACCTGGAAGAATAGATCAATTGCCTTCAACGGTAATCCACTGCTCCAGACCAGTCTGCCACCAAGACCTCTACATTGGATTACATCTCCCACAATCATTGATTGTGTTGGTGGAAGCTGCAACTCAACAGATCTGGAGAGCACAAGGCTGGGGAAGCCATCAGTGTTGGAGGATGGAAGAGAGAAGCACATTTTTCATTATTTTATTTTTTAAAAATAGTCCTCCATTTAGGCTCACGATGAGAAAAGCTACGCTGAGGTTCATAGCAAGGGTGAGGATGTCCTTCTTAATCTTTGGAGTCAATGCATTCTGAAATATCAGAATTGCCTTTTTAAACCTAAAAATTGCTTAGAAAATCTGGTCTGTTTCTTTCCAACATTCTCATTTTCTTAACCAGGAAGGAAGAGTTACTTTGGTCAGCTAGAACTCACAGAATACTCCAGCCAGCATGGGCAGAGGCTGTGCTGGCGGAGGTTTTCTGGGAGTTGTAGTCTAAATAACAGCTTCAACCTCTTTAGGTAAAGGTTTCCCTTGCTCAAAAGCCAGTCATATCTGACTCTATAGTTTGGAGTTCATCTCCATTTACAGCCAAAGATCCAGCACTGTCTGCATTTGCAGACGTTTCCATGGTCATGCAGCAGACATGACTGGACACCGGAGCACTCAGACTGCTGTTACCTTTCCCACCAAAGCAGTACCTATTTGTCTACTTGCAATTTCTTGCTTTCCAACTGCTAGGTTGGCAGGAGCTGGGACAGGGACGGAAGGTCACACTGTTGTGCAGCACTTGAGTCTCAAAATGCTAACCTGCTGACTTTTCAGTTGTCAAGTTCAGCATCTTAACCATTACTAAGCCACTGCAGTCCATCTTTAGACTTCTGCAAACACAGTGCAAGTTTTTGTACAGCTTGTGGTAACCAGAAATGGAGTTCACAAGGGCACAAACACTTTCCTATTTGGTGATCCGCTTGGGAATGGAAGCCCAAAGTGAATGAAGTGGACTCCCCAAGAATTAGAAGGCCAACATATGAGGTTGATGGTTTGCTCCTGGAGGAGGAGACTGGCTGCAAGCTTCTACAGGAGTGGTTCCCAGTATGGACCTCACAGGGAGACTTCAATTCCAGAAGCCTAAGTCAGTTCATTGGTTCATCAGTGCTTGGGGAATTGATATAGGCTTATGGGAATTGAAGTCCCCAAACCAAAGGTTGAGAAACATTCTTCTACAGGATAGATGTACCTTCCAGAATACAGAGCTCCACCTGCTGGGCGATCTCTGAATCTGAAAATCATCATCATACTCCCAAATGGATGCTGTGCAGTCCTCATAGAACTGGTGCAGGTAAGAGCGTACTCCATAGCGCTGGTGGTACCCACTCTCAGTGGTCCCCTGTTCTGCCTGCTTGGATGCACAGATGTCAGCATAGGCACTCATTCTTCTCACCTGCAATGAGAGAAGTCAGATAATGGAGTCTGAACAACTCATGTTTTGATTCCCATAATAACCACAAAAAGAAGTGAAATGACCTCCTGATAGAGAAGCGAGCTTATAAATCTTCCTACAAAAGATATTAACAGACTCATCAGGCATTCTTACATCCCAAGTTGTGCCTTGAAAATTCTCATTGACAGAAATAGCATGAACCCAAATCCCTCAAGTTAAACCCATCCAGCTTCTTCAGTGATTGATATGCTTTGTAACACAGTAGCACTTAAAAAAAACCCCCTGGAAAAAGGTGAGATTAATGCAGATCCATTACTGTTGATTATTACTTACATTGTACATCTCTATACAAGGTGCTGGGGGGGGGGGAGGAACACAGGTTTTCCTACTGCCAATAATTTTTGGCAAGAATCCAAGGCACTAGCAGATCTCTATCTGAAAGCATCTTGCCTGGTTCTCAGATCCTTGCCCGAGTTTCTACAGAGATGTTTTGAGATAGAAGTATGCTAGGTAGAGTGAGACAGCAGGTGCTTCAATCAGCAGGTGTCGGGACCCCCGCATGATACTAGAGAGCCCTTCGAAGGTAGAGACTGGGTGTGCTCTTTGCACTTGACCTTGCATCCCAGATAACTCACCTGCTACCCTCAGGAGGAGCAGAGCAGCGGTATTTAACCTTTCCTATCTATGACCCTTCAACCACTCTGCTAAAGAATCCAAATCACACCTTTGGGCAAGAGCTCGTTTGTTCATGGAAGGACATTTATCTATTACAGACACTGTATTATTATAGTTGATAGTTTACAATAAGCTGATAGGCAGGAAAAACAGAGGATTGGGAGAAAATGTGTCCCAAGTTACTACTGGAGTCGTTATTCAGTGGGGAATCTGGTGCATCGGCAGATGTCTCTGTGACGATATTCCACACATGCAAATGGATCTGAGAAATCAAGTCCATTCACATGCGGTTTTTAGACATTCAGATATCACTCATCCACTGGCTAGGTGGACCATGACATGTGCCCTCCACTTTCACCTTGCCCAAGGGTTCTGATGGAGGACACTTTGGTGAGTTTTAGTCCTGGCCTAACATAGTTGATAAGAGATGGGCAATACTACCTAGTTAGACCGCTCAAGCCCCTGCATCCCAACAAGGCTCTCACCTAGCATATCACAGGTGGATAATTAATATCAGACTAGGCCAGTAGGAGACAGCACATCTGATCTCACCAATATTCCAATGGCAGCCATACTATACACAGAACATCAACATTGATACAGAAGTGATGTAAGCTAAGGACAAAATTATTGACTTTGCACAAGCATTTGATATATGTTTTATACTTAATTAGGTTTAGCAAGAGTACAGACCAATTAGTAACACTAGCATCTGCTAAGATTTCATTCAACTGGTCCAATGAGTGAGTTATGCACATGGAATATTGATGTGGAATATTGATTTGTATATCGATGTGGATAAGACTGCCACCAATATTGCATGGCATATTGATGTGGATAAGACTGCCACTACAGTTCACCTCACATTCTTGAGTGCTCCTCACTCTGTACATTGACTATCCACCACTCTGGCTGCCACCACACATTGTCCCAGTGTCTTGCATGCAGTCTATTACTACCACTTGTCACTTCATTTTAGCCAAAAGCCCAGCTCAGTAATAAAGTGCACACAGGAAGTCACTGGCAAATGAAATGGGTGGGCTGACAAGGATGTCTGCCTTGATAAACCTGTCCCATTAGAGAAACAGAAATGGCCTTTGGTTCATTCAACTGTGACAGCTTCACATGTTCATACTTTCTCACATTCATCAAGATCAGGAGTGCCCAAACTTTTCAGGTTGCGGGCCGGTCATGTGTTTAAGTGGGCTGGTCATGTGGTTCCTCCCACCGGAGGCAAGATACGCCCACACATACACAAAACACTGCCATAAATGCACCCGCAGCTGTCATAAACACATAAATGGATCTGGCCCACGGACTGTAATTTGGGCACCCCTAATCAAGACCATGACATGCTAGCCAACTATTTTATATGCCAGTTCTTTTTATGGCCTCTTCTACCAGCATCAGCAAGTCGCCAGCTTGAAGAATGCTTGCTGGTATTCCCTGTGGCCTCAGAATATGACAGTGAGAGCCAGAGAATGATTTATGGAATGACTGTTTGGGCAACAGGCAAATTCTTATTCCTGTTGTAAGAAACAACAGCACATAACATGTTCAACTAACTTATTTAACAATAAGTTAAATATGTAACACCAAATCCTATAAACAATACTTTTTTGTCTACAATGGCCAGATTCTGAGAGTTACAATCCAAAAAAATGACTTTTCTAAGTTATGGATAGCACGTCCTCTTTCCTTCTCTGGCTGAATTCAGAAGCAACATTGCCATAATTTATTGTAACTGCACTATAATAAAACTGTTGTAATACAAGTAGGTACTGAGCCATTGCAACTGGTTATTTCCATGGTGTGGCCTATCGTTATTCAGTTAGGAGGATTATATGAACAGGAATATGGGAGTAAAATGGCCTCAGCACAGAATAAATGTACTGTACCTGGCTCCCTAAAAATAGACTGTGATTTTCTGTTCTGGAACCATGTACTGTATATATATCCTTGATACACTTTTGATTTAAAGCAACACTTCTGTTCCAAAACTCCTGGTTTCTAAATATAATTTCTTCTGGTAGGTTTAGCTATTAATTCCCCTTTCCATTAAGCAATCACAACTGCAAAGTCCCAACTCTGCATATATTACCTGAGATGGAAAAAAAAAGCTTCCAACCTTCCAGTTTAAATTATACAGAAATCAGCCATAAGAAAATTACAGAACCAGGCATGGGCTATCGGTAGTTTCATCACTATGATATTGGCTCCCAAGTCCTTCAGATGATATTTGTCCAAGATTTCAAGTTAAGGTGCATTACACGTTTTCCCTACCTGCAGTATTTTCCCTAATGTCTTCATAAAATTTTGTTTTCCTGTTGTACGATCCTGCACTTACTTTTGTTTTATATGCAAGCAAGAGGTGGGGTTCAGACAAGGGCTCCTGAGTGTAATGTTTTACATAACAAAGTGGTGTGGGGAGTGGGAGTAGCAATGGGAAACTTTTCTTTTTTAGAGGAATTACTACCCTCAGAACTTGACAGCTGACGTGGCTAGTGGCCAAGAATTCCAAGATTGACTTTTCCTGTTGTTTTATATTCTCATTGTTTTAGGCCAGTTTCTTAGTCAATACCTACCCGTGTGGAACTCCAACTGTGGAAGTGCAGGTCATGTACCTAGTTATATGCAACCAAAACCATCTCAGATAACTTTTGGCTGTAGCAGCTTTTGCAGTTGGAACTCCGTATGTATGTAAAATACTGAACGATATCCTGATTATTGACTTACAAGCTTTCTTATTGTAAACAACCCTGGGACAATTAAATATGGTCAACAGCAGGAGCCAAGACGTTTCTTTGTGTGATCTTTTTTCAGGACCTTGAAACCAAACCCTGTGATAAACTGTTAAGAGAGCTGCGTTATGTTTATTCTGGAGATAAATGAGAGGTGATATAATAGCCTTCTTTAAACATTTGAAGAGCAATCACATGACAGATGGGGCAAACTTGTTTTGTGTGGCTGCAGGTGGTAGGACTTGAACTAGTGGATTCAAATGACAAGAAAGGAGATTTCAAGTAAAAATTAAGAAACACTTGCTTAGAGTAAGAACTGTTCAACAACGGCATGGACTACTTTGGAAAGTGGTGGATTCTTCTTCACTGGAGGCTCTTAAAAGATGGTTGGATGGTTTTCTTCAGGGAAGCTTTAGCTGTGGATTTCCTACTTCATCTGAGGCAACATAATAACCCTTGAAGTCCTTTCCTATTGTGCAGTGCCATAATGCGGAGATGCTTGGGGTGGCAGTTCAAGAACAGTTTGCTTCTGTGGCTGCCCTGCCCTTGCAGGGGTGTGTGCACAAGTTCACAGTGTCCAAATCTCTATCCCCTGGATCCACCATGGACTGAACAAGACAAAAAAGAAAGCCCCTGGGGAAAATCCAGCCTCTTTGGATTTTAGAGCAAAATATTACTGACTGACTGACTGACTGACTGACTGAGCGACTGGCTGACAGAGGACTTGAGTGCATGTGTGTAATGCTCCCCACAATGGCACTTTGCCAGTTCTGAGATTCTGGAACCTCCCCACCATCCCTGAAGGCTCACCAGGAACTTAAACTGTAATCTTCGTGTCTGGTGGAGAGATTTTATTATTTTCACCTATATGTGTATCTCTGCTTTGAAACACAGCCCTAATGTGCAATAGGAATGAAAGAAAAAGAAAGGAAAGGAATTACAGTTAACAGGAAATAATTCAGAAAGGTCCTGCAGCCATGCCAATTGATTGATGGAAAATGACTGTCTTTACAACTGGAAAACCAGCTGTAAGGTCCTCACAGGATGAAGTGGCCTCACTGGGGAGCAAACAACTAACTCCAAACATCATTATGTATGTTGCTTTTGATGACAAGATATTATGTTCCATATTGGGTTTTTTTTTTGTTTATTTATCATAAGCTACCAACAAAAACATCACACAGTAAAACCTCGATTTACAAATGCCCCTACTTACGAATAATTCAACTTATGAATTGGTTCTGCACTGAAATCCATGCTTCAAGTTACGAACATGCCCCGATTTATGAATTAATTCTTTTTCCTCTGTGTTGCCTCCAGTGAAACCTATGGGTTTGCTTCAGGTTACACAATCTGATTCCGCATAATGCATTGCGCACATGCAGCCTTTCTGATCCCTGTAGGTGGCAGTAGAGTGTTTTGAGTGATTTCTTTGTCTGGCATTTCAGCACCAAAATGGCTGCCGGTTGCTGTTTCTTGCTGGATTTTTCTGAGTTTTCTGTCAATTTCCAAAGCTTCTTTAAGGTAAGGAACAGCGTTTTTGCTTATGCATGCTTTCCTTTCAATGCTGCTCTTGTTTTTGGGTGGCTTGATTGATTTTTGAAGAGGGGGGGGGACTTTTCTTTATCCCTATGGGAATGCCTCGAGTTACAAACAAATTCGATTTAAAAACATGGAACTGATTTTATTCCTAAATTGAGATTTTACTGTATTAAGAAGTGGCAAAAATATCAGAAACAAAGTTTGCCAGTAGTGAATGAAAGAAGTGACTGTTTGGGCAATGGCAGGCGGGTTTACTCAGAAAAGACTGGGAAAACGAGCTTCCCAACAGAAAACGTGCTAAGGGTTTCCAACAGCCATATTCCTCAGTCAATTATTGTAAACCTTGCCAGATAAGACACGTAACTAATCCTGCCTGAAGTTATCAACTTGTCATGATACTTTTTTCTCTTAGGCTATGAAATCACTATACAGTACTGTATTAGTAACTGTCAGTTCTGTCAAATAAACCATCTGTTGAAACCAAAACCTGGTAATTTTTGCAGGAAAAAAGGAAGTTGAAAGCTAAAGTAAGGTGAAAACAACCCACAACTTTAGAAAAGACAGCATCATCGGGCAATTGTTATTATACTACAAAGAATACTCTGATATTAGCCTATGATTGACAATTACTTTGTATCTCAATTATACATATGTAAGCCTTTCCCCAAGGGGCTGTAGTGGCTCAAGTAGTTAAGACACTGAACTTGATAACTGGAAGGTCAGCATGTCAGCAGTTCAAATAATGCACAACAGAATGAGTTCCCATTGCTGTCCCAGCTCCTGCCAACCTAGCAGTTCGAAAATAAGAAATTGCAAGTAGACAAACAGGTACCACTTCGGTGTGAAGGTAAACAGTGTTCCGTGCACTCAGACATTGAGGCATACCTGCCACATGTCCATGGAAACGTCTGCAGATGCAGACAATGCTGGCTCTTTGGCTGTAAACAGAGATGAGCACTAAACCCTAGAGTCATATATAACTGGCTTTTGAGCAAGGGTGACCTTTACTTTTACCTAAGCTTTTCTCCATTTCATTCCTGAAGGTGAGAATGAAAAATTTCAAAGATTTTTTTCCTACTGGTTGATATTGTGAGTTTTTCCTCTATTTTGTACATTCTTGCACAAAAGCCAGGAAAACATTAGTTTTGTGAAGATCTTGAATGTTGTACAAAATATAAGGGTTTCCCCCCAATGCAAAATGCCATGGGTTTTCCCCTACCCCCTCTCATGAAGAAGCCAAAGAAGTCTCATAGTGGTTGTGCATTTTGTCAATGGGGTGCTTCAATGTGTCATGATTCTTTTTTTGTGGGAAGAATGAGAAAATTTCATTGCATCCTTGCTTAGTATTGAAAACAGTGAATGTTTCTATGACTGCTTACAGATCTACAGGAAGTTTTAATTGCCACTGAAACAGATTTATATCATGAATAAGATCATTAAGAAACAAACAGAACGTACAATCAGGCCTTTGGAACATGCATCTGCATAGCAGGCAATCCCTTAACATCTTTGGTTGCCATGGTAAAGGTTGCCTTCCATGGCTTTTGAGTTTTATTACACACTCGCAGTACATTCCGGGTGGGATCTGATTTGTGACTAGACAAATTAATTGTAGGGAACAGTGTGGCAGGAAAGGAAGAATGAACCTTTAACCCAGGGGTGCCCAAAGTTTTTGGGCCATGGGCCAGTCATGTGGTTCAGGGAGCTGGTCACTATGGCTCAGGGGCCGGATCCAGCCTGATGCCAATTCATCTGGCCCGCAAAGCCCTTGTCATTCCTGGAAGTGGAAGTAAAATGCGCCTGTACGGGCATGTTTTGCTTCCGCTTCCAGGAGCATTGAGGGCTTCACGAGCTGGATGAATTGGCGTCGGGGGCTGAATCCGGCCCGAGCCGTAGTTTGGGCATCCCTGCTTTAACCTATTTCATCACATTTTCACAAGCAACCAAGAAGAGTGAAACAGTGTAATGTGAAAATTAAAACCTAACAGAATTAAAATAGAGGTACAGTATTGGATTACATCCAGTCTAAGAACAAGAAAAATTTCAAGGCTTCCACATGATAATCTTCTCATATCAGGCATGCTGTCTTTTCCAATGCAGAATTATCACTTTTTGCTCAGGTTTAGAGTGTTAGTAACATGATTGTAAAGGTCGCCCTTGCTCACAAACCAGGCATACCAGACTCTCGGTGGTTGTGTTCATGTCAATGTACAGTCAAAGATCTGCGTCATCTGAGTCTCCAGGCATTTCTATGGTCATATGCCAGACATGACTAGACTCCAGAGCGCAGGGAATGCTGTTATCTTCCCACTGAAGTAGTACCTATTTATCTACTTGCAATTTCTTGCATTCAAACTGCTAGGATGGCAGGAGCTGGGACAGAGACTGGAGCTCACTCTGTCATGCAGCACTCGGGTCTTGAACTGCTGACTTTCCAGTCGTCAAGTTCAGCATTTTAACCACTAAGTCAACACAGTCAAGTAATATGATAGTAAAGCTTTAATAATGTAGAGTATCAGAAATGACGATCAGCCTTAGGAATGCCCGACTAGGATTGCAAACATCATTTTTTGTTTCAGTCATGAAATGAGCTGCAGGTCTATGGGACAGTCAAGATCTCATATCAAAAGGTTGTTAGGATGATAGAAGTAGGGAAGAAATGAATATTATATATGACATCATGAGTTCCTTGTAGGCCAAATGAAATATAAATGAAATATGGAACTGAGAGGAAAATGATAATGGATAGATCAGCCAGTTATGAAAAAGTTTCTAATTTTTTAACTTAACATTGAATCTTGTTCTTAAGAAACCTTTAGGGATCAAAAAATTGCAGCTTTTCAGAAGTCATACAAAAATTACATAACTGTGCCCCCCCCCAAAAAAAAAAATTTTTTTTTTTACAATTAATGTACTGTATATTGTGTTCTGGGCAATGTTTAAAATGCTAAGAAGCACACAAATTATTTAATAGCTGCTGTTCTCAAAATAATTATTATTTTTCATTTGATTATAGTTATTCAAAGAGCAGGTATTCAGATCTTTATTACTGATATCAGTAAGACACTACAAGGAATAATGGTGTTAAATGCAAATTTCAAAGCATCTTTTAGAGGTTGAACACATAAAGAACAACTTTTTAAAAACAAACAAACACACAAACAACAAATGGAGAGCCAGAGATCATGCCAGGAAAAGGAAGTGGTTTCCAAAATGGCAGGGCATTTTTGTTGAAGTAAAGTGAAAGATGGGAGAAATGTCTCACAACATGAGCTCCATGCTGGAGCAGGGGTAAGGAGAACTTAACTCCCTAGGTCTTGAGGTCCATCCTAGAGCAGTGTCTCTGTGTTTACAGTGGTCACTAAGAAACAGGGGAGAGAAGACCTAGTGTGAGAAAGATTAGCCAGCACAACAAGGTTGCTGTCAAACTGAATTGACATCAGATTGAGCTGGGGGTCTGACATTAAACAGGGAGACTGTTGTTTTTCATGTACTGTTCACCATTAGGTAAGATAGCAAAAAGCAAGTGAATACAACTTTTTTTTTGCACAGTTCTACAGCTTCTTTAGGTACTACCTACAAAGATTTGGGACTGCGGCGGCTTAGTGGTTAAGATGCTGAACTTGATTAATGGAAGGTCAGCAGTTCCAGACCCAAGTACTGCACGACGGAGTGAGTTCCTGTCTAAGTCCCAGCTCCTGCCAACCTAGCAGTTCGAAAGCAAGAAATTGCAAGTAGACAAATAGGTACCACTTTGGTGGGAAGGTGAACAGCATTCTGTCCACTCTGGTGTTGAGGCATGCCTGCCACATGTCCATGGAAATGCCTGCAAATGCAGACACCGCTGGCTCTTTGGCTATAAACGGAGATGAGCACTGAACCCTAGAGTCGGATATAGCTGGCTTTTGAGTAAGGGCGACCTTTACTTTTACAAAGATTACTTTCCTTCAATTTGCTATGAAGTATATTTGTTTTTCACCTCCCAGACTGATTTTATTCATGCTAGGTAACTATTAGGGGCACACAGCTGTGTACACACACATGTGGGTCACAACAAAGGGAATTGACAAGACTTGCACCAATCCCAAGTTTCATAAACCCTCTGAGTGGCAATGTAGACCATGATGGCACGGCCTGGAACAAAGCTATTTATCTTGCATTTGGTCCTGGCCATGCTGTTGGGCAGTAAATCCCATTTCCCCAGCATGATTTTTTTTTTTACTGCTGAGAAAAATTTCTGTACCGACATTATCGAGACAGAACATGTGTGTTCCTTGCAATCCTTGTAGACCCACATGCATCTTTCCTGAGTGTGATCTGGATAATATCTTCCTTGCTCACGATCTTTGGTGCCAAACAACTCTTCACCAATTCACTTTTAAATGAATGTCTCAGGCCTTCAAAGAAACATTTTCAACTGGCCCACAGGACGTAGGTTGAGAACCCCTGGCCTATGAAAAAGAGTCTGCAATGACATTGGACTGTAAATCACACATTATGATGCTCTGTACTGCAGGATCCTAACAAATTAAAGTAGGAAGAAAAATACCCATGAAATTTTGTCTGACCCTCCCTGACCCTGCCTCCTAGTTTTGGAAGGTTTTAAAATAGAAATGGTCAAGCCTGTCTCCATTGCATATATCCTTGTAAAGGTCTCTCTTGCTCAAAAACCAGGCATATCTGAGTCTATGAGGCAATGCTCATCTCCATTTTCAGCCAAAGAGCCAGCACTGTCTGCATATGTTTCCATGGTCATGTGGTACGCATGACAAGACACTGGAGCCCATGGAATGCTGTTACCTTTCCCAGCTGAAGTGGTAACCAGTTTATTTACTTGCAATTTCTTGCTTTCCGACTGCCAGGTTGTCAAGAGCTGGGACAGAGATAGGAGCTCACTCCCTCACACAGCATTGGGGTCTCGAACTGCTGACCTTCCACGCATCAAGTTCAGCATCTTCACCACTAAGCCACTCTATCCCCTTGAAGAGGCACTGAATCAATAGTTACTAATCCATCGGCAGAACTTTTAACACAGCCCCAGCCCAACACACTTTTAAAAAAAGGATGAAGTCGACTTCATTTTTAATTTTTGCCAAGGTGATCTGAAAGTCTCCAAGACAATCATCGCCGAGGGCGACATTTTCCTTTTTGGGTCTGCTGAGCAGCACCAAGATGGAACTGTGGGGGGGGGGGCGAGGTTGAGAAGGCAGGGAAGGCACCCAGCCACCTGCCCGCCCCCCATCGCTTCCTCAAGGGCGCTAGCCGAGGTGCTGAAGGGCAGCCCCGGGAAAGCTCAGCCAGGGGGTCCTTCGGTAGCAACAGCGCGATGGAAAGTTAAAATGCCCTATGGCAGCGAAGGGTTGCCTCTGTGCCAAAGGATGTGCCTCCATTAAAACCAGGTCCCAGTTCACACCATCTAAACCCGACCCCACAATTTCCCCCTACTCACTGATACTTTTTGCAAAAACAGCAATTACCAATAGCAATGATATACCACCCCATAGGGCTCAGCACACTCTCAGGGCGGCTCACGAGCCCCTTAGCATTTTTGACCCCACAAGATGCTGTGACCTGGTTTTACAGACCTGGGAAGGATGGGAGGCTGAGTCAAACTGGGATCCCCCCGTTGGGATCAAACTCACAAAAAAAAAAGTGCTACCAGGGAGTTGCAGCGGGCTGTCAGGACAGAGTTGCAGCACGTCCGGAGCTGACCCGTGTTCTCCTTGCCCCAGATCGGAGGTAACACACACTCTCTCTCTCTCGGTCGCCAGTTGTAACTTAGGACACGGGTTGCGTTACCTGATCCGCTGTCTGCAGCCGCCGCCTCTTCCTCTCTCCCTTCCTTGCCCGGTGAGCAAATGCAGCCGGGTTAGCAGCTGCAGATCTCTCGCTCGGTGCCCATCTCCGCTGTGCGCGCCTCCAGCCTCAGACGCCACGTATTATTTACACACTGGAGCCCGGCGCGACCCGTGCCTG
This sequence comes from Furcifer pardalis, assembly GCA_030440675.1. Classification (NCBI taxonomy): domain Eukaryota; kingdom Metazoa; phylum Chordata; class Lepidosauria; order Squamata; family Chamaeleonidae; genus Furcifer; species Furcifer pardalis. The sequence goes on from CP126891.1 coordinate 114,551,258, forward strand.
CGCACTGAGAACCGCCCTGCGAACTGGGGGCGGGGGCCCCCCCCCTCGGACGGGAGGTGGGGGGGGGAGGCAGGGCAGGAGGTGGAGAGCTTAGCTTTGCTAAGGAAACCCGATAGGGCCCTGGCGCGTCTTAAGCCTCGCCTTCTCGCTGGAGGAAGCGCTTTCCCTGGTACTCACGTTCTACCTTTCATGTTCAAGCATGCTCGGCCAGTTCCAAGGAGACCTTGGTTATATAGGCACACTCTGCCGCCCCAACTCCCCAGGCATGGTGCATACTGAGGGTGCCAAAGCTATTTATCTTGCATTTGGTCCTGGCCATGCTGTTGGGCAGTAAATCCCATGGCGCATACTGAGGGTGCCAAAGCTATTTATCTTGCATTTGGTCCTGGCCATGCTGTTGGGCAGTAAATCCCATGGTGCATACTGAGGGTGCCAAAGCTATTTACAAGTAATACCTCATATAACATTAGTATCGAATAACACTAAAATCGCATAACATTAAGGAATCTGGGGGGAAAGAATTGCATCAGATAACATTAAGATCCTATGGGATGCTTCAGATAACAACCGCTAAAGCCTGTGTGGTTACAATGTATCTCGATGGATCCCATAGGATTTTAACATGCATCAGATAACACTAAAAATCATATAACACCAAGACTTGGGGAACCAGGTTTTAGTGTTATATGAGGTTTTACTGTATCTTGCATTTGGTCCTGGCCATGCTGTTGGGCAGTAAATCCCATTTCCCCAGCATGACATTTTTTTTTACTGCTGAGAAAAATTTCTGTACCGACATTATCAAGACAGAACATGTGTGTTCCTTGCAATCCTTGCAGAGCCACATGCATCTTTCCTGAGTGTGATCTGGATAAGATCTTCCTTGCTCACGATCTTTGGTGCCAACCAACTCTTCAGACATTCACTTTTGAGAAAGGGGAAAAAACTATTAAAATTGTAATACTCAACAAAAGAATACAGGCGACTTCTGCAGTTACATGAGGTGCTCAAAGAGGTTGCCACCAGCATCCAGATTACGGCGCAACGTTGAGCAAAGTGTCCCAGACCTTCTCTTGCGCACATCACACACACACAGTGGTGGGATGTCAAAAATTTTACTACCCCACCGTGACGTCATCACAGTGTGGGTGGAGCTAACCTCATGATGTCATGGATGGGACCAAATTAAAAAATAAAATAAAATAAAAATAAGCGTGCGTGCGCGCACGCACACACACACGCACACACGCACGCACGCACGCACGCACGCACGCACACGCACACACACACACACACACACACACACACACACACACACACACACACACCCTTCAACCCAGGAACTGTGGTAGTACGTCAATATAGGTAAAGGAATTAAATACACATTAAAATACACACCACATCCAAAGGTGAGTCACTTACCCTGGGGAGCAGGCTATAGGGAGCTTCAGGCTAGCAGCTTCTCTTCCTCCTCTCCGCTTGGGAGGACAGCAAGGAGGCTGTGCATATGCGCCAAGCACTGTAGGCGTGCATGTGCAGTGGGGGAACCAGTGAAAAGGTAAGCCCTGAAGGTGGTTCCCCCAAAAAGCTGCTACCGGTTCTCTGGGACACTGGGAAAAGTTACTACTGGTTCTGGCGAACCTGTTACATCCCATCACTGCACACACAGTACCATGCGTCACAAACTTATTACAAATGCATGCGATTGTTAGGTGCGTTGGAGGTCCTCATGCGTACTCATGCCTCCATTGTCATTGTACTTCCACAACATTTTTGAATTTCAAATAGTACTTCAAAGTAGTCTTGCACTTCTTGAAGGACAACGATGCTTCCGGCATGTTCTTTGAGTGTCCTGCCTGTCGCATGGCTAGCATTCATTATTTTGAGCAAACATCATACTACACAATGCTACTGTAATTCAATTCAACTTCAAAAAGTAAGACATAGATAACATCTCTTAAAATGTGTATAAGCCATTTTGTCCTGGCACTTGGGGCAGAAAATCTGATGAGTGCCTCTGGCAGTATAAATGCCAGTATCGGCTACCTGAGACAGCTGCCTCAGTCTTGCAGGTAGTAGAGCCTTTCAGAATTTCCCTTCTAACTATTCTTCTAACCTGGGTAGTCAGCCCTAGCTATCTCCCTGTGTGAGCAAGCGGACGGATGTATCTTTGGCCAGCAGGAAGGGTTTAAGCTCCACCACATGCGCCAGGTCAGGAGCATTCATCCACTGCAGTGTTTCCAATTGTTGCAAAAAAGCATTTAACACATTTCATTATAGTCAATGGGGAGGCTCCCTTCCGCAGATGTCTTAGACTCTTTGTTTTATGCAGAAGAGCAATTCAGCTCCCTGCTTCCTTCAATCACATATTTTCTTGTTTTGATGAAAAATAGTGTTTCAGTACAATCAGATAATAATTGCATGACATCAAGTTCATTATTATTTATGGTGACTCTTTCTAGGGTTTTCTAGTTAAAGAATGGGCACAGGGTACCCTGGGACTGTGCAGTTTGTCCATGACTACACAGGCTGGATCTTCTTCCAACAGGCACAGCGGGGAATTGAACTCCTAACTTCTCACTCTGCTGCCACATACTTAAACCACTGTGCTATCCAGCTAGATTCTGAGTATTCTCTGTCTAAAAATTCCTGGCAAGTGTTGCTTCTCAGTGCTTAAGAAGTTCGCCTTGTTAGTACCCATCATGGGTACTGCATGACAGTTTGAATGCCCGTCTTTGTCCCAGCTCCTGCCAACCTAGCAGTTTGAAAGCAAGAAATTGCAAGTAGATCAATAGGGGCCACTTTGGGAAAAGATCTTGGGGACATGAAAGGAGCCTCATTCGGGGGTCCCCTGTGTGGAGTTTCTCCAGCAAAAATCCTTTAGACCCAGAATAATTTCTGACATGAAATTATTATTATAGTTGTCAAAGACAGCTGATTTCTAGAGCAGATTAATAGTGGGGTGAATTTCTGCTGACGAGGGCTCAGATTAGAAGCTTTTGGTGATAATGCTAATCTACTTAAAAGAACACAGCACAGAAGCTGCAAGCTTTTTGAAAATTTGAACCTTTAAAAGATGCTGATTTCTTAAGAGTAATGGGGTTTTAGGAATAAGCATAAACAGAAGTCTTGGTAAGGGCTCCATTCATTTGACAGCCAATCAAATGAATGGACACTATAAACTATAATTTATTTGTTAATAATAAGTTCTTCCAATTTATACTTTGTCATATATATCCAATAATGTATATAAAATAAATTTCAGTAGTGTTTATATTAATTATTCTTTAAATCTTCACAGTGATGTCCAAATAACTCTTCTTTTGAAAACCTTGCACCATTTTAATAGCATGTATAGATGTGGAAAAATAGATCTCTGTTGGTTCCCAAACTGATTTACTTTGTATGCTGATCTCCTGAGCACTTTTAAAGCCCAATTGCTTCTCCTTCTGAGATGGCAAGAAAGCCAGACAGTTCTCTGTCTAGTTCAGCTCCCTCTTACTCCCCTTGTGTTTCTCCATCCGACATAGTAGACTGATCCAACCTTTTGTCTACTTTAGCTCTCTTGTTCCCATTGCTATTCATTCATCAAACTTCATTCATGGAGAGAATATAAAACTTGCTCTAATGATGTTATCTTATGAAATTGTCCAACATATAAATCTCTCAAAAAGCCTAGGTAACCCAGGGGTTCCCAACCTACGGGCTGTGGGCCGGATCCAGCCTGTGGCACCATTTCATGTATTCCCCCACCCTCCCAAGGGCATTTGAGAAACAAAATGGCCATCCCCTTTGAAGCTGTTGGGACAAAATGGCCACTCCCACCATGCAGGCAGGGCAAAATGGCCTTCTGCCCCTTGACGCTAACCGAGAGAGTGTGACCGAAACTTGTTGTGTCCAAAATATTTAGACAACACCAGCTTTGAGAATTTTGATTTACACTAAGCTATGAGCTATGTGGGATTTGCATACCACGGACAATCAGCTGTCCCACTTCTCAAAGTGTGTTTAAACAGGCACGTTGGATTTCACAGTGTTTAAAATTTTAAGTCTGTAGTGTTAATTACAGTTAACAGGGATTCAGACTTACTGAGCTCAGATGGCCTTACTTTTGGGCAAATATATTAATGATTGCATCATGAGCCTAGCATTAGTATTCATTGCATTTTAAATTCCATTCACTGCAGCATTGCATCCCTCCCCCCCAAAAATAAATAAAAATAAAATAAAAATAAATTAAAGCATTCAACACATTTCACTATAGTCAATGAGTAGGCTCCCTTCCACAGTTGTTTTAGACTTCTTGTTTTACACAGAAAAGTAATTCAGCTCCTTGCTCATTTCACTCACATATTTTCTTATCCTGATGAAAAAGAATGCCACAGTACATTCAGATAATAGTTGCATGCCATCAAGTCAATTCTGATTTATGGCAACTCTTTCCATGTTTTCTAGGTAAATGATACACAGAAGAGGTTTACTATTCCCTTCTGTTAGGGCTGCTCTGGGATTGTGCAGCTTGCACATGACTACATAGGCTGACTTCTCTCCCAGGACGCATAGCAGAGAATTGAACACCCAACTTCTGGATCTGCAGCCAGGTACCTAAACCACTGAGTTATTCAATCAGCTAACCTAGTGTTAGCATTGCTATTGTCTGTTAGTATTGCTATTATCTCAACAGTCACAATGAATCAACGTGGAAGAAAGGGGCCAGCATGGCTTAATCTTCATGGAGGATCACATTTCTTTTTATTAGAGAGTGGTGGTAAATAAAAAAATTCATCACAGTGGCTCAAGTGGCTAAGACACTGACTGGAAGGCAGGAGGTCAGCAGTTTGATTCCCGAGTACTGCAGGATGGAAATGAGCTCCCATCTTTGTCCCAGATCCTGCCAACCTAACAGTTCGAAATCAAGAAATTGCAAGTAGATAAATTGGGACCACTTCTGTGGGAAGGCAACAGCGTTCAATGCACTCCAGTGTCTAGTCATGCCTGCCACATGACCACGGAAATGTCTGCAGAAGCTTGGAAACAGAGATGAGCACTGAACCCTAGAGTCAGATATGACCGGCTTTCAAGCAAGGGAAACCTTTACCTTTACTTTACCTATGTCCATGCTATAAGAACACCAGTCATAAGACACTGAAGATAGCCAGCTCCCTCCGCACCTGTCTCATACTATGTCATGTATTTTGTATTCAGAGTGGTTGGCTAGATTCCATGTAGACATCCAAAAGAGGATGGCAGTCATGGTGAAAAGTGACCATTAATGTCTGTCTTGGCCAGTGACTTCAAAAGAAACCATGGTAGGAAAAGGTCTGCTGAATTAGGAGACAATAGAGAATAGAGACTCAATCAAAATTAAATCTGTCATGTGAAAGTTGGCAAAGGGATGTAGCTGGCGCACTCTGGAACTCTTTATTCTTTTAAAGAGAAACAAAATCATGCCCTACACTCTGAAATAACAGCCTCCACTTTTTGATGGTTTAAATGAGCCCTTGGCTGGATAGTAGGTTTTAATAGGGTTTTAGAATCTGAAAATGTTGTGTCCAGAGAGAACCAATGTGCTGAATATATGGCACATTTCTAAAGGATGAATTTTTTAGAAATGTAACATACTTTACAGAATCTGAAGCATGTGCATAGATTTTAGCGAAGCATTAAGTAATTGTTCCCAGTGGTGAACACTTTAATGGTGAGGATTTTTTAAAAATGGATTAAAAAAATAACTTACAAATCATAACAAACTGTTTCCTCTGTTTATTTAAGCCAGGAGTGGGGAAAGTGTGACACCACAGATATTGGTGAGTTACAACTCCTTTTATTCATAGCCAGGATAGCCAGGAACCATAGGCCAATAACATCTGGTGGACATACGGTACCTGTTCCTGATTTTAAACAATGTTTTTAATTAATACACAGTGCCTTAATACAAATGGCATATGGTTTAATGCAACACAGAGATTAGATTTATTTGATCAGAGAGAAGTACAGTAGAACCCCATATAACAATTTTAATTGGTTCCATTGTTGTACAAAAAAAAATATCGCTGTACGATATATGTATTATATAGCAATTTTCCCTATTTGTACAATGATTTTCACCATGGAAATGCTAACAGTGCAGGGTTGCTTTTGCTCTGAGAAGCACTTTCCCAGGGGTAAAGCGCTTACCAGGGCAATAGCAACCCTGTGCTGTTAGTGAAATGGATTCTTGGTGGGCCCCCTTCTATTTCAACAAGGGGAACACTAAGAATCCCTTCCGCTAACAGCACAGGGGTACCTTTGGCCAGAGAAGCGCTTTACCTCTGGGTGGCTTTGGGGATGGCATGGGGGAGCCTCCCCCCCAAAAAAAGCCCCTTTGTGAACTGGCGGTGCTGGGCTGCTTTCCTCTTGGGAAGTGCGTTCCCAGGGAGAAAGCAGCCCAGAGTTGTTAGCGAAAGGGATTCCTGGTGGCCCCTCTGCCGTTTCAGCAATGAGAATCCTTTTGGTTATACGAGGTTTTACTGTATATAGATCAGAGGTTCTCAACCTTTTCAAGCTGAGGGCCAGGTCACACTCCTTTAGACAGCTTCAGGGGATGGGTGGCCATTTGCTCCTGCCTGCCACACAAGGCACTTCCGGGTGTGGTGGAGGCGGTGGGCCCCCACAAGAAATGGTGTTGTGGGCCGTATCTGGCCCCTGGGCCACAGGTTCAGAACCCCTGATATAGACTATACTCTACCTAATCCCACCAGAAAATCATTAAAGTGATTCTGAATGTATAATATAAATCCAGAAGTATTAAACTCATAGTATCCTTTGTGACTGCATCAAACCTCATTTAAAGAGCAGCAATTATCTTTGGAGGAAGATGTTCTGAGGTAAATATGCCACACAAGAGCAGAAGGAGGCAGAGTAGCAAGAAGGGGGGGATCCAGTGGCGTCGCGTGGGGGTGGGGGTGGGGTGGATGCCCCGGGCAGCGGATTTCAGGGGGCGGCAAAATGTCCCCACCAGTTTGGCCTCCCTCTGCCTGGGGCCGGGCTTAGGAAGCAGGACTTCCCAGGCGGAGGGCGGCCGTTTTGCTGGTGAGCGCTGCTCGCCTCGGTCCACCTGGCTGGCCATCGGGGGCTCTCCGCCGCCCGCCCTTGGCGGGCGCCCTGCGTGCACGTGTCCGCGCACGCTGCTCGCCTCCGCCCGCCCAGCCACCCACCCAGCTTGCCGTCAGACGGGGCGCTCGTTGGGGGTGGGTGGCGCCGTGGCGGGGAGCCCCTGGCGGCTGGCTGGGCAGGAGGAGGTGGGTAGCGTGCGCGCGCATGCGGGCCGCCCTCCAGGAGAGCCCCCGACGGCCAGCCGGGCAAGCGAGTTGCCAGAGGTGGAGGTGCGCTTGTTGGGGGTGGGTGACGGAGGGCCCCTGGAGGGCGAGCGGGCGGAGGTGTGTGGCGCGCGCGCGCAAGCGCGCACGCGCCGCTATTCAGCAGGGGGGCGCCTTCTGCCTGGGTCCTGGGTGGTGGCGGCAGCGGGGAGCTGGGGGCAGCGGCGGCGGCGGCGATTTTCTTCTTCGCCCCAGGCGGCTGAGCACTGCGCGACGCCACTGGGGGGATCTATTACAGAGAAGGAAAAATAGCATGCTGATATCTTGCTTTTTGCCTCACCAGAGGCTCCTATCTGATTCCTGTAGAAAAAAAAAATCTTCAGATAGATAAAATTTGTGTCTTATCCTTGAGTGAACATCTTGTATTGTTTGTTGTTCAGTCGCACAGTCGATTCCGACCCTCTACGACCCCATGGACCACTGTCCGCCAGGCACTTCTGTCCTCCACCATCCTCAGCTCGCTCAGCTCTGTGCCCATTGTCTCCACAATACCATCTAGCCACCTCATTTTTGGCTGCCCCCTTCTTCTTTTGCCCTCCACCCTTCCCAGCATCCAGGCCTTCTCAAGTGAATCTTCTCTTCTCATTTGATCTCCAAAGTACTTTAGCTTCATCTTTACAATTTGACCTTCTAAGGAGCAGTCAGGCTTGATTTCTTCTAAGATTGACCTATTTGTTCTCCTCGCTGTCCAGGAGACTCTTGAATTTGTCAGTTTTTATGCCTGACAGGTTTGTGTGCAACACGCAAGAGTAGCCGTACCATTCAGCAGACTGGGCTGGCTGCCTCAGGCTGCAGATTTTGCCCTTCATGCAAGGTCAGCAAACTGTTAATTATAATTGTTGTTGCTCCATTTGTACTTCTGGAGGAGGGAGAAAGGTACTGTATCTCTATCTCATGTGCCAAAATAATTTGCCTGGCTTTAAGAACTGTGTCCGAGGACTGTGGAAGGCATGTGGGTGGATGGATACAACTGGCTATTCTGACTCAAGCAACAAAATGTCTTCGGCCAGCCTTGCCACCAACACACCATTAGTTTGAATGTCAAATCTCAGGGCAGAACAGTCTGAAGCCTGAGGAGATCTTGAGCAAAGTGTCTTGTACTGAGCCCTCTCCTCTCTCAAGGGGACCTGGAAGATTGACTCTACTCAGAACTGAGGAAAGCTGCTTTTTCTGGGCTGTAACTCTTTGAATCCTGACTTCTAGCCACATACCCCAGTTGCAATGTTGGAGGCCCTCAAATAAATATGCCTTACTCGTCTCTAGGGACAAATGTACTTCCCTCAAAGGATGTGCCCATCTGCCTTTGTCACAAAAGCAGCACCAGAGACTGTGCCATCGCATGAGACACGTGCCTCCCATCTTTCAGTGCTCTGAGTCTGGTGTTTATTTCTCTCTATCGGTGTCCATGGCAACACAGGAAAGAGCATCAAGGCTAAGCAATGTCTCTGCAAACCACCCCAGATGTGAAATCCTGCCCAGATGAAGAATTGTGTATTTTTCCTTCTGCAAATTATATATAATAGTATGCTGCGCCCAAACAAAGCAGCACTGTTCTCTGTTTTCCATGAAAGCAGAGTTGATTTCATGGAAACTATGCCAATACTGCTAAGTAATTTGTGCCACCTTGAAGCATCTGGCTAAAAAGAATCCTCTTATGTATGCCAGACGGGGGATTATATGTCAAAAAGGTTAATAAACAGAAAATATTACCATCATTCTAGCACAGGGTTGCTCAAACTACAGCCCATGGGCCTTATCCAGCCCACGGTGCCAATTAATCCAGCCTGCACCACCCTCACTGCTCCCAGAAGTGGAGGTAAAACACGCATGACAGAATGCACCCATGCGTGCACATAACATTGCTGTAAATGACCTGTGACTGTTGTGGTCATTTATAGCTGCATTCTGTGCATCCGTGGGTGTGTTCTGTGTGTGCACATTTTACTTCAGCTTTTGGGTGGGAGGAACCACCTGACCGGAATGCTCGACCACATGACTGGCCAGCAGTCTGAAAAGTTTGGGCATCTCTGTTCTAGCAGGTGAGTAGTGGGCTTTGACATTCTTTATATCTTGTTGGAGTTTTAAAATACAGTAATACCTCGGATAACGCTAAGACTTGGTTCCACAAGTCTTGGTGTTATTTGATTTTTAGTGTTATCCGATGCATGTTAAAATCCTATGGGATGGATCGGATAACATTAAAGCTCCATAGAGATACATTGTAACCACACAGGCTTTAGCGGTAGTTATCTGATCCATCCCATAGGACCTTAACGTTATTCGATCCAATTCTCCTCCTTAGATTACTTAACGTTATGCGATTTTAGCGTTATCCGAGGTAAACATTATCCGAGGTATTACTGTATACAATATCTCAGTCATTGTAGAGATACTCATTGAGATCCCTGTTTTAAAGAGAGTGAAACAATGCAGATGCCCTGATCTTCAGCATGTGTGCTAGTAATCAGGCTTCCTGGGATCATTTGACCTCCAGTACGTCCAAGTTATAATACCTAGCTTTTAATTAAGTTTTTAAGCTTTTTAAAGTTTTTAATTTTTAAAAGTGTTTTTAAAATTGTTGGAAATCGCCCTGGGTCCCTTCGGGGAGGAGGGTGATAAACAAATATAAATAAATAAAATAAATAAATTTGACTTTTCTGTTTCCTGGTTGTTTTTTCATGTTATAAAACCATGCTATTTTTATCTGGGAAGGGCTCATCTCCTCGAGTTTAGAAGGAGTGTGTCCCGACTATACTTCTTCAAAAGTTTCAATAAACCAAATTTGTGAACACTTGTGAGATTTGTCTCTTTCTTGCTGGAGCATAGACCCAGGATACTCCATAGTCCTGGATTCTCAACCTTACTGTGCTACGGGCTGGACAACTCCCCCTTAGGCAGCTGAGCAGGCCGGACATGCGTTTATTCATCCATGGGTGTGTTTGCACATGTTATGGGCATGTTTGTGCATGTGTGGGTGCGTCCACTTCCACTTCTGGGTTCATCACCATGGGCCAGATGGAACAGCGTCAGGAGCCAGTTCTGGCCCACGGGCCATAGGCTGTGAACCCCAGCTGTAGCTAATCAAAAATTGGAGTAATGCCAGAATTATCTTGCTGAGATTAATGGCCAAGATGGCATCAAGATTCTGGGACATGCAATCCAAAAATAATGTTTTCATGTTCAAGCTAGTTAAGTTAGAGACCAGGGTAACAACTCTTGTGATCTCACAGGGACAGACAGGCAAGAGTTGAGACTGGAGTTGGGCTGCTTTTTGGAGAATAGACTTTTGAAAGAAGCATTTTAAAAATCCAGGTTGAAAGACCCAGATCTGGATGAAACCTAATTAACCCAGTTTTAGCTGGGTAACATCCAGTGGTGGGTAGCCATTTTTTTTACTACCACACTGTGGGCGGAGCCAATGTCATGGGTGGAGCCAACGTCATGATGTCATGGGCGGAGCAAACATCATGGGTGGAGCCAAAGTAAAAAACACCCATAAAAATAAGTACACATAAAAATACAAATTAAATAGACATAAAAATACGCATAAGAACACATAAAATATACATTAAAAATAAATACACATTAAATACACATTAAAATATACCCACCCACCCCACACCCAAAAGCAAGTCACTTACCCTGGGTAGCGGGCTGTAGGGAGCTTCAGGCTAGCAGCTGCTCTTCCTCCTTCCCACTTGGGAGGTTCCTCCCTGGCTGTGTGTGGCCGCCCAACATTCTGCGCTGCCACACTCCAAGCAGCAAATGGCTGCTTGGCTCGGCAGGCAGAGTGCTGTAGGCATGAATGCATGCCAAGTGCTGTAGGTGTGTCAAGCGCTGCAGGTGTGCCAAGCACTGTAGGTGCGCATGCACGCCAAGTGCTTGGGGCACATGCGCAGTGGGGGAACCAGCAAAAAGGTAAGCCCCTGAGGTGGTTCCCCCCAAAAGCCACTACCGGTTCTCCGGGACACTGGGAAAAGCTTCTACCAGTTCTGGTGAACTGGAGCGAACTGGCTGCTGCCCATTACTGGTAACATCCAGCTATAAGACAGATGTTGCAGGGCCTTTCTGGGCAGTCAAGCAAAAACAACTTACAAGTTGGAATCCTGGTACTTTCTTCCAAATGATACATTGACCCAAGCAGAGGGATTCTGGGACAGGCAACCTGACCAAACTTTGGATCTAGCCCTGGAATTTGAAAGGGGACCATCCTCTTCCTTCTCTCCTGGCTTTTTTGGTTCACCAACATTGCGCACATATCAAAAACACCTTTGCACTGAAAGAAGGAGCCCTGGTGCCAGCAGGGAAGGAGTATCCTGAATTTAAAACCACCTTACACAAAAAAATCAATCTAACTTTTCTTCTAGTGCTAAGATGTGTTTCTCTGTTGAAGACCCAAGAAGCACAGCAATTTCCTTACTAAGTTAAAAGACTGTCAATACTAATCTGAACACCAATCAAGGATCTTCTTTTATTATCCATTGTAAACCTATCTGTTATACTAACCAACCATTGTGTACGTGTGTACCTGATATGTATAAATTAAGGCCATGAAGTCTCATTCTTATGTCTGACAAAGTGGACTTGATCCACGAAAACTAACATTAAAATACAGGAGTTAGTTTTTAAGGTGCCACATTTTTTGTCTTTTTTTTCTTGCTTTGTTTACTCTCTGATGGCAGTACAGTACTAGATTCACCAAAAATTGTAGTGACTAAATTCTGTTCTTATTTATTTATTTATTTATTTATTTATTTATTTATACCCCAGCACCACTCTGGGCAGCTTACAATATGTAAGCGGACCATGCCATACTGGTCCTTCATACACATAGCCAAGACAAAGCAAAACGGCAGCTGCAACAAGTGTGCAATGAGGGTAACTGAAATATAACCAAAAGCTGCTACCAAAATTTTAACACAAGATAACGAATTTAGTCTGCAGATATGTGTGGAATCTGCAGAATGAAGAACACCAGAGGAGTGATTGAGCGAATTATGATTGTTATTGCTTCAGTTTGGAAACATATACTCTCCATCCAAAATTGTTGGGACAATTCCAAAGTGAATCACAACTCAACTAAACAAGAAATTCACAAAAAGATGAATGCACCAGTGTTTTCCATTCATAAACGGAAGAACAAATAGCTAATAAGATGGATAACAAGGTTGAATAATTCTGCCCAATGATATCAGGAACGTAGACTAAAAGCAAAAATAGAACAGTACTGTAGTGTCTATATAAAAACAAGACTTTGTTGCCAAGATTATCTGCAAAATTCAAAGAAACGCTACAGGCTGAGAAACTGAAGCAAAAAATAGAAAAAAGATTAAATTAGATACATGAGCAGAAATGTTGCGACAATATGCCAAGAACATTATACAAAAGTCAAGGAGAATAGCCACAGAGGTATAATCTGAAGTGAAACTAATTCTTTTCTTCTTACCAGAAGATGAAGCACATGTTTGTTAGAAGGAATACTTCCACTGTGTGGAGCAAACCTATTTTGACAGCTTACTATAAAAAGATGACTAGCAAATGCCCATATGAAATCTTGGCGTAGATGTTTCCTCTCCTGTAAAAAAAAAATCACTGCTGGAATATGGTATGGTATACTCTGAGGAGGGGGTTGTCACAGTTCAGTGGTAGAGCAGATGTTCTGTACTGAAAAGGTCACAGGTTCATTTCTCAGCATCTCCATCCATGAAAAGTAGGAAAATTTCCCCCCTGAAATTCTGGAAATAGTGTACAAGTAGAAAGCAACTTTCCCAGGGACCAAGTCTCATTGAACCTAGTGGGATTTAAATTGAGGCAATATGACTTATAACAAATGACTTATAATAGACTTTTGATGCATGCATTTTAAGCAGAATTTGAAAATATCGCTTTTCTGAATTACATTCACAAATAGAAGTTAGTTTGCTGGTTGAGGGTAAGGTTTAGAATTGGTAGTCTGCCAGCTGCTTTTCTTGAGTCTCCTGGTTTACATGTCAAAGCCCTTAGGTTCAATCCCAGCACCTCTGGGTATAGCTGGAAAAACTCTTACTTTGATAACTCAGATGGTCAGTGCTGCTTAAAAAAGACAGAAAAGCTACAGAAAAGTCCAGGGAACATTGGATGTGCTTAATAACCTAATTCCCACTGAACTGTGACCAGATAATCTTTGGAAACCCCTTGCCAATCAGTTTCAACGATATTGGATTTTGGAGCAAGAGTCTGATTCAATATAAGGTAGCTTGCCATTTTCTTAGTGACGCCCCTCTGTGGGGGGGATATAGCAGTGCTTACCATGTCACTTGTCTTCTTTATCTAAAATGGCCTCAACCTTCAGGTATGGTGGAGAATGCTATTCCATTGCAATGCCAGCATTCCATGGGCCTGGGGCTTAGCCAGGAGCCTAGATTTGGGTGGGTGAAAAAGTTTTCTGGAGCGGCAAATTTTTTTCAGGGGGCCACAATGTCACACTCACATAGAATATATAACACTGGCATCTCAGGGTGGGAAGGGGGGGGCTGTTAGGTCAGGAGGGTTTTTGCTCCCCTGGGCCTCCTGGCTACAGCCCTGCCATGGGCACTCCAGACAGTTCTTCTGTTTAAAAACAAAGAGGAGCACCATCTTGTCCTTCACCTGAAGCAGGAAGCTAGGGCACACCTGCTTAAAAGTTTAGGAATTATATTCCATATAGTCTCACCATCTGCTTTTGGGCTGACCCAAGCCTTTCAGATTATTTATTTATTTATTCATATTTATATGCTGCCCTACTCACCAAAGCAACTCAGGGCGGCTTAACATGACATAACAGAGCATTAAAACATTCATCTAATGGTAAGATTCTTAAAATCAAAACCTTCCCCCAAAAATTCAGATTAAAATTTAAAAATTTAAAAAATGCAACAATTTAAAGGATTAACAGATTAAGAAATTAAAAAGATTAAAAGAGAGGGGGGGGTGCTATTTCTCCAGGTCGTCTTCATCACTCGCTGCAGCTGAAGGAAAATAGAAATAAGTCCATTTTCCTTGAAGCAAATCTGAATTTGCAGAAATCCATCGGTACATTTCAAGTTGTCATATTTTGGCCTCATATTTGAAACTATGGTTTATTTTTTTTTCAGATTTGAAACTAAAATCTCATAGAATCTGATGTTGCTAATGGCCAACTTTAGGTTTTCAGGCTTCCTTGTGGTTGGTTGGTTCTCTCCCCCACTCCCAATATTTTCCATGCTCAAGCACTGTTTCCCAACCTTTGGTTTTTTGTAACTGTTCCTTCCAGATCATGTGACATCACAAGGGCTTGCTCTGAAGTCTCAGATACAAGCCCTGGAAATTTCATGGTAGGGGATGCTATTGACATGGCCACTCAAATACATCCCATGAAGCTGTCTTGATTCTCAGGGCTCCTGTTAGATTTAGCTGTGCTTTTACAAATGGTCAAGTTTCTTAAACAGTGTTCCAGAAGCACCATGTTTCATAAACAGTGCTCCAGAAGCACCATGTTTAGTGAGGTGTTAAAGCCTGGTAGCTAACTACCTCTCCTAAATCAATTTTGCTGAAGAACTTAATTATCAGCTCAAGGCAGAGTGAGAATTAGATCATTAAACACCTTCAGTGTTTCCTGGACTTTTCTGTAGCAAGGCACTCTCTCTTTTAAGCAGAACTGACAATCTGAGTTACTAAGAACAACCTGAAAATGTGGAATGATTCAAAGTTAATGAACAAATAGAGCAGGTTCTTCTCCAAAGTACCAATTTGGTGTGCCCTAGAGCAGAGAAAGGGATATGGTTGTGGTTTTTGTTTTGTTTTATAGTTCCTTGTTTGATATATATAGTGCATTGTACACTTTGTGTAAATAGTATTTTTAAATAAAAATATATGGTTGAACCCAGGTTAGCAGAACGATCCTATGCATATCTGCTCAGAAAAATTTCCCATACAGTACATTGGAATGGACATTCCCACTGAGTGTGATGGGATTAAAATTTTATCCCACTGGTTTTAAAACAACAACAAGCTATTGAAATTCTCTAGAGGAGCTTAAAAGTATATAGGGTTTTATATTTGTACACCCAAATGAAAAAAGAACTACCACATTCACCCTAGTCTTCCTCACAGTTCACAAAACCCATGAGATCTCTCTCATAGGCTTTACAAGCAAGAAAGGAGACTGGGGATGAGCATAGTAGTTCAGCTTCCACCTATTCTGCCATCCCCATGTTCAGCCTCCACAAGCTGTCCACAGCACAGGGCTTCTTCATTAATGGAAGCTCCTCCGAAGATTCAGGCTCTTGATTCTGCTACATCATGGACATATGCACCCATTGTGGTGGGACAAGTAGAAGACACAACAGCCAGAAGTGAGAAGAACCATGGGTGATGGTGTACATACTCCAACATCAGTACTCACCCAAAGAGATGCACATTTATTCATTCACTCTCTCACATACACACTCATACACAGTGGCATAGCATAGCAGAGTGGTGGGGGTGGCCCGCATTCAAAGCATTCATATGTGCATGGGTGAATAGAAGGTTGGCCGGAGAGAACTGTATGTAGAGGGCATCAAGCTGGAGAATGCTGTGTTAGGAGGACAGAAAGGAAGAAACTGTTCTTATTAAGATTTGAGGTACATTCCCCTCAAGGGTTAACCGTGATATTAAATGAGCTAAAAGAGAGGAGACCAAACTGCCTTGGAGTTGTGGAAATTGTAGACAGCTGGGAGGGACAGGAGAAGCCTGCCTTATCTCTTCCATCTCAGAGCCAGCTTCCAGACTTTATAACAGCTGGGCATGAGTAATAAGGGACATTTGGGCCAGGGGAGGCTGTATTCAGGGAGAAATTGCCCCATACCCTTGGCACCCCAAGTGCCCATTGGCCAGGTGAGTTGACATAATAGTTGGCTGGAAATATCATAAAGTTGGTTAGAGATTGGCTTTCCTGTGTGGATTGTTGAGAGGTCAGTTTGGCTTCCTGCAAAAGTTGTCCCTGTGAAGTGTAGTTGTAGTTATAGTAAGAAGAAAGGCTGATGCACTAGTCTGGCTTGTAATCAGTGTTGCAAGATTGTAAATTTTCACTCTTTTGCTTCCTTTCCAGTTTGGTAGATTAAAAGGTTTGTTCCAACTTTCTTTTGGCTTCTTAATTCAGCACTTTAACTTTCATGCTACAGAGTCCATGTGTGGGTGAAAGTCCTTTTCTTTTGGGGGGGGGGGTGCCACCCTGTTTTGCCTTGTTTTTCTCTCCTGTTTTCTTTTCTTTTTAATAAATAAAGTTTTTACTGTTGAAAGACAATTTTGGAGCCGTGACGCTCACTGAGCATTCTGGGGTGCTAAGTCCATTTCCTGGTTCCTAAATATCTGGATACAGAAGGAGAGTGGCAATCGCTTAAGTCAGGGTTCCAGGTGTTCTTTAAATACCTGGAACCCTGACTTAACCCTTCTGACTTCAATTACCAGAAGCCCAAGTCAGTACACCTGCTCATCAGGGTTTCTGGGAATTGAAGTCCATGAACATCTGGAGAGCCAAGTTTGAATAACCTTGGATTAGGTCAACTACCAAAAGGAAGGATATGTGCATGCTGGACCAAGCCCAAGGACCCTTCTCTTTTGGAGTACATGCTCCTGCCAAGGAGCAAAAAGGAACAAGAGAAGCAGAGATCTTTCAGAGCACAAGGGCAAGCAAAGAACAAACCTGGGTGTCTGGAATGATGCTGCCAGGACCCAGAAAGGAGTCCTTCTCCTTACCCCCGAACTCCATCTCTTGAAAAAGAACTAGCAGGTAGGGTAAGAGGAACTCTGTAGTTTTATTGCTCTTATGAAAAAAAATCCAATTGTTTTTTAGAAGCATCATAACAATATCCAGTGACTCAGTGGCTTAGTGATTAAGACATGAACTTGACGACTGAAAGGTTGGCAGGTCAGCAGTTCAAGACCTGAATATTGCACAATGGGGAGAGCTCCCATCTCTGTCCCAGCTCCTGCCAATCTAGTAGTTCAAAAGCAAGAAATTGCAAGTACTGTAGATAAATAGGTACCACTTTCATGGGAAAGTAAACAGCGTTCCATGCACTCTGGTGTCTAGTCATGCCTGCCACATGTCCACAGAAACATCTGCAAATGCAGACAGTGATGGCTCTTTGGCTATAAGCAGAGATGAGGACTGAACCTTAGAGTCAGATATGACCGGCTTTCAAGCAAGGGCGACCTTTACCTAACAATAGCCAAAGCATGTTTGTATCCCAATCATAGTCTCAAGGTATAAGATGAATTATGCATTGTTGACTTGGTGAGAATTAGAAACAGAAGAAAGGTAGCTAATAACTTTGAATTGAAATGCTGATTACTGAACCTTTTATGGAATCAATATTTTGGTTATTAAGAGAGATGTCAGTTTCTCAGCAATTTTGTAAATTGCACCTCAATGGGTGTTTGAAATGACTGTACTGTATTTGAAAAGATACAGAATCTGGCTCATTTATTGGTCTGCCAATTACTACCATAAATGTGTACCAATCAAGATTAAATATTGGCCAACAACAAGGCCAAGAAAGAAGCTTTGTTTTGGCAGTCCAAAGTTTGATCTGGACACAAAACAAGATCTATACATTTATCTGCTCTGTCTTAAAACATAGCTACATGAGTGGCCTTGCATCACAATATTTCCCCATTTTATTTCCTGCTTTATAGTAAGGTTGGGGTACCTCCCAGTGTTGATGGCCTCCCAAACCCATTAACATGGTAAATGGTTAGGGATAATGGCTTCTATATTAAAGTCTGCTGATGATCAAACATGTAAATGTAAACATCTATGAAAGTCTACTTCAGAGGTTCCAACCTTTTAAAGTTGGGGGCCGGGTCACACTCCTGCAAACAGTTGAGGGGGCAAAGTGATGATTCCTCCTGCCATTTACAGCTGCTGCAAATGTGTCTGCAGCTGTTGCAAATGCATTTATGACAACCATAAACACATCCATGGCTAATTCTGGCAGCGGCAGCTGGAGTGATGGTGGGGTCTGGATTATTTGGTGCCATGGGTTAGATCTGGCCCATGGGGAGTAGGTTGCCTACCCCTGATCTACTTGTTCAGTGCTGCACTTTTCATTCTCTTTCCTTGCCTGCTTGGTGCCATTTTCTTTCCTTGACTCTCACTACCTTGCCTTTGGTAGTTGGCACCAACATCTGATAAACCATAGATTTCCCACTCCTGATTCGTGGTCAGTCATAGGAACATGAAGAAAAAACAGCCTTGTAAGAAGTCAGAAATCTGTTCAACTGGGCAGCAACCTGCAAAGTTTTGTGTTTGTTGGGGTCCTGGCAATTACCAGCTGCAGATGCCAGGGATTTAATCTATAATCTTCTACATGGAACCTATGCACACTGTCACTAAACAGGAATTTTTCCTTTGGTACCAAAAGTTAGCTGTCTTTGCTCCTAGAAATTGCTGAATCTATCCTAAACGAACTTCATACTTTCCTACTGATCTAAATGATCACATGGAGAGTTTAGGAATGCTCAGTCTGAGCAATTAATTTTTGCTGACCTGAGATTTCTGTGAAAATAGGAATAGAGGGAAAGCAAACTGATAGATTGTACATTTCATCCCACATAGTAATGAACTCTAGCATGTGCAAATTATTTGTTTTCTTTCTGAAAAAATGTTTTAGAGAAGTCAAGACTCAGATGTTTTGTAGCCTCAACAGATACCTTATTTTCTAATCTAGACTATTTGGTGCTTGAAAAAATTGAAGGATGGGCTTTGGGGTAAGTTGCATAGCTCTGGTCTAATAGTACAACTGTGATTCTGAAATCCCCAATCCTATCTAAAGTGAATGCCACTTATTGATTGAAACATGTACCCTTACTATAAGAAGTGGGAGAAAAGGACCCCAAAGACTCTCCTCTCCCAAGATAAGGGATGCCAAATTAAATATAAATGCTCTTAACTTAGTGGAAAAAATGTTAATTGGAAAGATTTATAGGCTTGTTAGTGGGAAGTTTTTTTAATTTTAAAATGTCAGTGTATTCCCTGAAGGGGAAATTATTTCAGCTGAAGTCATAATTGGACAAGGACATTTTTAGTGGCAGGAAAAATACAAGAAAATTCACAGGCGATAAAAATGCCAGTTACAGTGTATGTCCATAGCAGTCTTTTTAAAGATTGAGAAATAAGGCATGGAAAGTCACTGGGATAAACAGGCATTTTATCAGAGGGTTTATCAGGCATTTATTTAAAAGCCTAGATTTAATTGTATTATTATGTTTATTTGTATTATTATTATTTATTTTTAAACAGAGCTTGAAAGTAAATTGTTACAAATAGATTTTGTTGTTCAGTCGCACAGTCGATTCTGACCCTTTGCGACCCTATGGACCATTGTTCTCCAGGCACCTCTGTCCTTCACCATCCTCTTCAGCCCGCCCAGCTCTGTGCCCACTTATAATTACTTCATTTCCCCACTATGTTACATTATGACTTACCTATATTGTATTATACAGTAGTACCTCGGATAACGATGAGACTTAGTTCCACAAGTCTCGTCGTTATCCGGTTTTTAACGTTGTGCGATGCATTGATCGCACAATGTTAAAAAAAGCCCTGTTTCCCTGGAGACTGCAACGAGCCAGAACATCAGGATTTGAATCCTGACATTTTGGCTTGTTGCAGCCTCCAGGGAGGTGGGGGAACTTTGGAAACAGCTTGGATCGGGTCTTCCCACCTCCCCGGACCCGGCCGGGGGGGGGGGGGGTCAGAGAGCCTGAAATGGGTAGAAAAAATGGGTCCAGGGAGGTGGGAAGACCTGATCCAAGCTGTTTCCAAAGTTTCCCCACCCTCCTGAAGGCTGTAACATGCCAAAATGTCAGGATTTGAATACTGACATTTTGTCTTATTGCAGCCTCCAGGAGGCTGGGAGAACTTCAAAATTAGTGCGCATCGGGTCTCCCGACCTCCCTAGAGCCGATGTGCACTATTTTTGAAGTTCTCCCACCCTCCTAGAGGCTGCAACAAGCCAAAACGTCAGGCTTCCCTAGCCACCCGCCCTTGCCTCCACAGCTGTGGGGTGGCTGGGGAAGCTGACGGGGGAGCCACCCATCAGCTTTCCAGCCACCCCACCCCTACCTCCGTAGCTGCAGGGTGGCTGGGAAGCCAAAGGGAGAACACCGTTCAGCTTTCCAGCCAGCCTGCTACTACGAAGGACTGTATCGGATAACGCTAACAGATTGTTATCCGATGCAAAATTTCTTTAGAAATTTTGCATTGTTATCCAATTCTAGCGTTATCCAATGCAGTCGTTATCCGAGGTATTACTGTAACTGTAACTAAATAGATTTATTATTTTGTTACAGTATAGCTAAAATGATGCTACATTGTTGTACATTGTTACTTTGTTATAACCCAAACATGTGCAAGTAGTTAAGAAATGTTCACCAAGGTGGACATCACACATCGTTCACGTGTAGCACATCAAGTGGTTCTCAGGTAGTAGTTATAATGCGGACTGCCTGGGTATATCTTCTTGCAAACTTCTGTAGGTATAATTTTACACTACACCAAGTACAAGGGGATTTAAGCCTTTTGATTTTAACTTTACAAATACTAATTTCACTTTTTTTGACATGTAATTGTAACTTTTAAGATGTACCTTTACAATTATGGGGATGGGGTCTCACTTAATAGCAGCCTGAATAATGATAAAGCAGTTCTCCAGGCAATATCTTTAAAATGTCTAAGGAAAAGTTGACCATGCAAAGATGTGGCAGTGGCCGAGAAAAGTCGCTGTGCGAGTGGGGTGGAATATAAATCAAAATACAAATACAAAATACAAAAAAATAATGAAAAAAGAAACTAAGGGCTTATTGCTCCAGCACAAGAGAAAGCACTTTGCACAAAAGCAATTAAAACTTGGACTGAGAAATCATAGGATGACGTTAAAAGTTGGTTGTGTAATGGAGCAGAAGAAACAGTGGACCACCTTGTATGTAGTTGAGATTGCACAAACACATCATTTGGAAAGGCATAATGGAGTTGCAGCAGTGGGGGACTGGAACTGATGAAAAAAGAACTCTACAGAGAGACTTTGAATAACATATTATCTCTGCTGTAGCTTTTGACTGTTATTCTTGTTTCAATTTAGTTTGCTGCTACAGGGACTTCTTGTTGCTTCCCTTTTTAAATTATTCTCTTGTTTTTGTCCATTTTCTTCATTACAGGTGGAGTGGGGTGGGCAGGAGGAACTTATTTTACAATGTAAAATACCCACTAGATGGATATATATATACTGTATATAAATGTCATGGGAAACCATCATATTGGCCCCAACGGCAAAATAAGTGAAGGAGGAACTCTGATTCCTAATGGTCATGGAGGCAGAAGAGGCCATGCCAGATGGACTGCCTGTGACGGTTGACCTTGTCCATATCCTCAAGGCTGCGGCAGTCCATTGCAGTCCCGGTGTTAAATCCTACATGTCTCATTTCATATGTGCTACAGGAAATGGCTCTGTGATCATAGTGTGTGGGTCACTTAATGGCAAGCTGGGAACCACCTTAAACAAATTCACACCAGTGGCATTTTTCCTGCTTCAGGGGAAAAAAATGCATTCTCAGATATGAGTTGCAGCAGCCACCACTGACAGATATTTATTTATATACAGTAGTTATATACAGTAATACCTCATATAACATTAGTATCGAATAACACTAAAATCGCATAACATTAAGCAATCTGGGGGGAAGAATTGCATCGGATAACATTAAGATCCTATGGGATGCTTCAGATAACAACCGCTAAAGCCTGTGTGGTTACAATGTATCTCTATGGCTCCCATAGGATTTTAACATGCATCGGATAACACTAAAAATCATATAACATCAAGACTTGTGGAACCAGGTTTTAGTGTTATATGAGGTTTGACTGTATATGGAAAAGTAAAAATATTATGGGACTTCCTAATTGAAACTGATAGACATCTGGATCTCACACAACACAGCTGATAATTTGTACAGTATTTGTATTTTGGATTTGTATGCTGCTCTGTTCGCTGAAGCGCCTCAGAGTGGCTAACAACGCAGATCACAAAATATCACATATTAGAACATATCAAAGTAACACATATCAATAACATATCAAAGTATCACATACATTTCAAGAAATCCCCCATCACAATTACAAAATTAAAACATCAAAAAGACATTTCAGAAACGCTTTCTTAAACAAAAACAAAGTATCAAAATATCAACTACAAATTTCAGTTACAAAAATATCACAACAATACAGTATCAACACAATATAATTACTGCCAGGCGGCTAAACCACACAGCTGTGTTGCATTCTCTCAAGGCTGGGGCCAGCTGAGAGAAGACTCCAGTGGCGGTGGAGAAGGGAGCACTGTTCTTATGTTGGCCGGTAGCCCCTCACACCTGTGTCCCATTCTCTCAAGGTCGGGCTGGCTGAGAGTAAGAGTCCCCCGCTCCCTGCCAAGGGTCTCCTCTCGCCCCGCCAGGCTGAAGTCCAAGGTGGCAGGGATGAGTCCTGCTGCAATCACCACTTAAGCCCAGCATGGGGCGGGGGGGGGGGAGCACCAACAAAAGATGGTCTTGGGGCGGCGGCAGTGGTGAGGTCTTTTTGGCGCAGCTGGTCCTTGTTCTCCCCACCTGACTGGCCAGGGAGAGCCTCCAGAAGCAGGGCTAGTTATTAGA
The DNA here is from genome assembly GCA_030440675.1 of Furcifer pardalis. NCBI lineage: Eukaryota > Metazoa > Chordata > Lepidosauria > Squamata > Chamaeleonidae > Furcifer > Furcifer pardalis. The sequence goes on from CP126891.1 coordinate 114,574,303, forward strand.
TATGACAATACCTGGGGGTGCTACAACTGAAAAGAAGGGATTTGAAAAGATTGCCAAATTCAGAGACTTACAAAAGTAGATCAAACAATAATGGCAAAAGAAAGCTAAAACTGTTAGTTGTACTTGGTGCTTTAGCTGCAGTATCAAGTAAGATATCCATCTGCCAAACAATCTTTGCGTAAATGAGAGCACAACACACAATCTGCAGTATACTGTCTTATGTTTATAGAATATGGGGTTATTCAAGCAACCTCATTAAAGCAAGAAATTAAAAGAATACAGAAGCCTAATCTGGTCATCCTCTTTCTTGTTCTACTAATCTCACCAAGTTAATTCATTCTAAAATCTTTGCATTTCCCAGACAACAGTACCTATCCATTTGGTCAAAGGAGAGATCAACCGGACAAGAGGAATACCCAGAACCAACCTGCTGCAAGACAAGCCCAGAAGGGAAAACAACTGAACAGTGCTGGTTGTCACTTTCAACCCACAACTGAGACCTCTCACACATATAATAAAAGATCTCCAATCCATCCTGGACAAGAATATAGTGGTACCTTGCTTAAAGAGCATAATGCGTTCCATGGGATTGCTCTTTAAGCGAGTTTACTCTTTAAGCGAAACACCATTCTAAGTGACCAATTGTGATTTCTGGTGGGGGGGGGGATTGCAAACCCCGATTTAGTTGTTAAGCGAGTTTTTGGTTGGTTTTATTTTTTTCAGCGAGGAGACCATTCAGAGAAAATTCTGCTCTTTAAGCAAGTTACTCTCTAAGCGAGGCACTCTTTATGTGAGGTTTTACTGTACAGTACGTACTTCACTTTTCCAAGCTCTTGGTGACAGTCCCTACTTCCTAGAGACCGTCCACCAATCTGAAGCAACTGTTGACACTCAAAGACTACGTAACAGTGAAACAGAGTTGGGAACTAAACCCTGCTACAAATCAAGATGCCAGCTATATTCCCACATTTACTCTGCCAACACAATTACAGGACCCAACAATGTCACATACAACATTAAGGACAATTTTACATGTTCCTCTGCTAATGTGATTTATGGCATCTCTTGCCAAAAATGTCCCTCTGCACTCTACATAGGACAAACAGGACAATCTGCACAAAAGAATTAATAGACATAAATCAGACATCAAACCTCGCATAAAGAGCGACTCGCTTAAAGAGTAACTCGCTCAAAGAGCAGAATTTTCTCTGAGTGTTCGCTTCGCTTAACAAATAAAACCAACCAAAAACTCGCTTACAATGGTGTTTCGCTTAAAGAACAAACTCGCTTAAAGAGCAATCCTGTGGAACTCATTATGCTCTTTAAGCGAGGTACAACTGTACAAAGAAACCTGTTTCAAACCACTTTAATCTACCTGGATACTTAGCACAGGACTTGAAAGTTGCCATTCTAGGGCAGAGGAATTAGGTAAAGCTAAAGGTCGTCCTTGCTTGTAAGCCAGTCATATCCAACTCTAGGGTTCAGTGGTCATCTCTGTTTATAGCCAAAGAGCCAGCACTTTCTGCATCCACAGACATTTCCGTGGACATGTGGCAGGCATGCCTCAACTACCAGAGAATACAGAACAGTGTTTACCTTCCCACCGAAGTGGTCCATATTTATCTATTTGCAATTTCTTACTTTTGAACTGCTAGGTTGGCAGGAGCTGAGACAGAGATGGGAGCCCACTCCATTATGCAGTACTCAGGAATTGAACTCCAACCCTCCAGTCATCGAGTTCAGCATCTTAACCTTTTGAGCCACTGAAAGACTAGAATTCAGAGAGAGGCAGCATGCTAATGTTGGACACCCACCTCAGGGGTTTGAATGTTAGTCAAGGGTTTTTGGGACATTATCAAATTTGGTGCACCACAACGAACAGGTTGTTATATATTGCAATTTTGCCTGGATCACAAAAACCATTATCAGTATTGCTAATTCATTGGCACATGTGTAATACTGTATCACAATTTTATTTTGCATCCATCCTTTGGATGTGATGCATCAGTTTGCAAAAGATGTTTCTTTTGCAACCATTTGCAAATCAATAGGGGTAGGTTTCATAGCAGGTTTGAATAACAACCAGGGATTTTCCATTATTGTCAGTTGTAAAAAGCAACATTACTTTTCTGTTAGGCTGGCCAACCATTGTGTGCCTCTGTACCTGATGTGTATAAATTGATGCCATGCGGTCTTACTCTTATGTCTGACTAAGTGGACTTTATCCTTTGGTCCATCCCCAAGCATCAGCAAGGCTGAGAAATAAAAGGTCAACTGCAATAACTTTTTTGCAGGAGACACATTCTTAGTTTTCCCCTCTACATCGTTTCCCATGACATCTGTGTATATATAAATGTGACACGATGACTACTTTTACAACTGTTGAATTCCATGACATTTCACATTCTATTTCTAGAGCCACAGAGCCGGTCTATGCTTACCTTTATTCCACTTTTGGGGGGCATTTTTATGGCAATTTGACCCACCACCACCCCAGCCTGGTGTTAACACCTGCTGGAACAAACAATATGCCCTGAAGCATTGCTTTTTGGTGTGTGTGCTACCACAGATCTGCTGCTAGGCTAATTGCACCCACTCAACTGCCAGGAATGCTGCTGTCTATCACTGCTAAGTCCCCCATTGAAACACTGCTGGGACAGTGGTGCACAAGGAGCAAAATGCGGTATCAATCCAGGGATCACACCAAGTGGCATTTTGCTCCTCCCCTACGCCAAGTTTGTGTCAGATTGCCAGATTTGCAGGTTTTTCTACCTTGAGATTTCAGGAGGAAACCCCGACACTGGATGCCAGTCCTTGGGAAGTTGTGAAGCAGGGTTTTGTGATGTTCATGCAAGGAGTCATTCAGGAGAGTCAGTGCTGGAGGAAAGTTGACCTTTGGCTGACACTTGCAAATTGATATGTATGAGTAAGAGAGAAACAGACAATACAGTTTATTGGATTATGTCCTAAGTGAATATTACGTGCAGTACACAGCTAGACAGATGGCCATGTTCTAGGTGGGCTAATCCCTCTAAATACATACATACTTACTTCACTGTGGCCAAAGAGGTATGTGTCAGACAGCTGAGCTGTGACACCTATTGGGAGTGTACAGGTGATGAATTGGCCCAATTTGAAAGACAATTTCATATAAATAAATTAAATATTCTCCTCCAATACCACTTGCCCTGAGATTCGTCCGGGAACCTGGAGAAGAATGTTTTCTTGAGACTTCAGCTAGTATCCTGAGATGGAAGAACCTTAATTTGGATGCCAACAACCTCCATATCATGCCCAGAAGAATTACAGACTTCCATAGAACATGAGTTTTCACCATATTAAATATCTAAAATCATTCTTAGGTGGCAGAAAGCAGTGTATAAATGTTAGAAACATCACTACAGCATGAACTTGGCATATAAAGATCTCAGTATTTATGACAGGGATAATAATAGCAGAGGCAAATCTATTTCAGAATACATGTCTGATATAGCATAACCAACTTGCAGTACCGTTGACACAATGGATTTCATGTCAACCAGTTTTTATACAGCTTTCTGTAATGTTACCTAAGCAGCATCTATTAGAATCTTTCCAGCAGTTTCCATAGCAACTAGTGCCATGCTGTTTCAGCCATGGGTTTAAACTTTAAAGAGACAGGGAATGCACTTACCGCTAAAGCCTCTTAATCTATGTTTGTGTCTGCTCCATTTCCATGTGCAGGAATTGGTTTTTACAAGTTATGCAGGAACACACTTAAATGTGGAATCTTTTAAGATAATAAATACTCTTTGGTTGTCTTTTTTTTCCTGGCAAGGCTTAGTTAGTTAGTTAATATGTTTGTTTGTTACATTTTGTGGGGTGTTTTCCCCAGAAAAAGTTATGCATACAACGATAGTAAAAACAAATCTCAACTGGCAATGTGTGAGGTAAATAATAAATTAAAAATTGACTAAACTGTTAAGAGGCATTAGGAGGATATCACTCAAATCCGCTTTGAAATGAAATGTCTTGAATTGCTTTTTAAATATGCTCAGGGATAGGGTTTGAGTCAAACTTTGACACAGCTTTGTTGGTAGAGCATTCCACATTGTGGGTGCTGCCAGCAAGAAGGCTCTGCTCCTTGTCATAACCTTACTCACCATTCTTGGTCTCAGAACCTGGAGCTGCAACGTTTGAGAAGACTGAGTAACACAGGCAGCTGTTCCGTGGGAGAGACAGATAGCAAGGTCCTAAACCAAGGGTGCCCAAACATTTTGGGCCAAGGGTTGATCATGTGGTTCAAGGAGCCAGTCACTAAGGCCCGGAGGCCGGGTGTGGCCCCCGACGCCAATTCATCCGGCCCGTGAAGCCCTCGTTGCTCCTGGAAGCGAAAGTAAAACGCGTCTGTATAGGCGTGTTTTACTTCCACTTCCAGGAGCGATGAGGGCTTCAGGGGCTGGATGAATTGGCGTTGGGGGCCGCACCTGGCCCCTGGGCCTTAGTTTGGGCACCACTGTCCTAAACGATTCAGGGCTTTGTGTGTTAATGTTAATACCTTGCACCTGATAGGAACAGAAATCCAGTGCAGACTTGCCGAGGCTGTAGAAATATTCTTGAATGTTTTTTGTCCCCATTAACAGCCTGGTCACCACATTGTAGTCCTCATGCCAGGGACAAGGGCATCCCCACGTAAAGAATGTTACAGTAATCAATTCCTGAGACTATCACTGAATGGATCAAAGTTGATAGGGAATGTCTGTCCAAGTAGGGACAGAGCTGTACAATCTGGCCAAGTTGGAAGAAGGCAGCTTTACAGACTTCCACAATTTGTTCCTTTCCTTATTTTACTTGCCACTCCACTTTTGCTGTTACAACACAGCAGCAGAGACACAAATGGGAATGGAAAAAATGTCATAACAAATGCTGAATGCATATTTGTATATGAAATAGTATTAAAAGCAGCCAACCAGATTGGTGCTGTTTTGCAGCAAGGAAACATGGATAGTACTGTGATCACTGCCATTGCACTTCCGGTAACTTTAGCCATTACAATGTAAAAGAGAGTGGAAAAGTTGATTCTTGCCTGATTGAATCATGACTTCTAGAATGCCCTAACATGATGATGGTGAACCTTGGCACTCCAGGTGTTCTTGGACTTCAATTACCAGAAGCCCAAGTCAGCACTCCTGCTGATTAGGGATTCTAGGAATTGAAGTTCAAGGACAGCTGGAATGCCAAGGTTCGCCATCACTGCAAACATGACCACTGAACAATTTCTAAAAAGTAGCATTTCGTATCTCTGCAAATTCAATTGCTTTTTATTCAACAACTTTCTGTATTTTCTTTGATAATTTCTTTTGGGCTGCTTAAAAATACTAAACATAGCTATGGAAAATGGTAATAAGTTGTGTTTACTTGTTATCTCAATCTTCTGTAAAGCCATCATTTCTGAAAAGTAAGAGCTCAGGACAAATTCATTGCACCATTGCTTTTAAATTAGAGAGTTCTAGATTTAAAACCATACTTCATCAGCAATAAATTTATTATACTGAAATTTTATACAAATCTGTCCAAAATGTCATCATTTGTATACCATCTTCTTCTTCAAGTGCTGTATCTAATTCTAAATATTGGCTCTCCTCATGGTGATCAGCCATGAAGATTGTCCTGGGAATGATATCATGGCAGTGCCCTTCCATTTGCTTTCCCCATCACAGTGTGACACTCGTACCACTGATCCAGTTCTTCAAGTCACTTTCTGGTCTTGAGCCCTTTTGGCACATAAAGTCCTCATTGGCTCAGGCCTGTATTGATGAAGCTGCTGCCCTCTATCAAGTTGGATCCACCCTTCTCTGTAGATTTTGCCACCCAAAGCCATCAGTCCTCAGGGTGGTCAGGTTAGTTAACCACCACCTGAGGATTGGCGCTGCACCTGATAAAGGGTTTGGGCTCCCTCATCACTTCACTATTTAACTCCAGCTGAGAGGGATCTCCTTTCTTTATAGTGGGAGAGGTGATTCCACCAATTTGGCACAGAACTAGGAACAGGGATAAAGGTAGTTCCTTGAAGTATTGGAACACTGTCTATGTTGAGTGTGTTTTTTAAAGAGTGGATTCCCATGGCTCAGCTTAAGACTGAAACACTGTTGTTAAAAGAAGAAATTTAGAACGCTATTCACTGTGTGCTACTACAGGAGTTGCGGTGGATTCAACCAGATTTTTCTGGAGTGTATAGTTTTAGCCTTAAAATGTAGTTAAAAATAGCAGCGGCCACATAGTTTACTGCTGATTTTTAGCATACATTGACCCCCTAAATTTTGGTGGCAGTATTTTTTATGTACAGTGGAACCTCAGGTTGTGAGTGTCTCAAACAATGTAAATCTAACAATAAGAAAGGAACTCAATTGAAAATGACGTCTTGAATTACCGGGGGGGGGGGGTTTTGCCATACACTCAGATTTTTTTTTGTTTCTCAGCCAGCAGACTCTAGTGGTCAGCTCTGGTAATGTCCTGGACACACCCCTGACACTCAGCTGTGTGGTTTCTCCCAGTGCTTCATTTGGCAGCGGGTGCAAGCATGCCAATTTATTTATTTATTGGCTGCTAGGGCAGCCTGTGCCGCTTCCCATGGTGGCAGGACATTGTTTGAAATGTATTCACTCCAGTTTTGGAATTTTCCATTGTGTTTTGCCATGTTTTGGCAACTTAAAGTGGTGAGGGGAGCTTTTCACCGTACCTGGGTTCCTGGGATCTTCCAGTTGTGCCTGTGCTTCTGAGAATTGAAGTCTAACCGTGGAACCCGGAAGTGCTAAACCATCGCTTTTAAGTTGCCCAAACTTGGTGAAAACATGATGGGAAATCCAAAAAATGGAGAGAATATGCTCTGCATACCCTCCCATCACCATGGAAAGCAGTACAGGTTGCCCAAGCAGCCAAAATGGTGTTTTTCTGACCTCCAGAACAAATTAATTGGTTTTCCATTCATTCCAATAGGAAACCATGCTTTGACTTATAGATTTTTCGCCATACGAAGAATCCTCAGGAATGGATTAATTCCCTAAATTGGGGTTCCACTGTATACATGTAGAGTTCTGGTGAGGTGACCGACACAGAAAGTTGTTCAGTTGCACTTTGCCTATGAGATTTTTATCATTGGTGGCAATGAAGGACCTTACTGGGTACCCAAGTTCCCATCCTGATACCTTATCTCAGCTTCTATTTAACATTTCAGAGAACCAATCATAGAGTGTCAAGCAAGGCATTTAATTTAATGTATTATTTAGCACCAAGACCTTACTTTTTGTTCTTCCTAGGTAACCATTCCAAAACATTATTTTCCTAAATAACGTGTTTGGTTTCAAGCAGGGTAGTAAAATGCTACTTTTACCAACCACCTTGGGATAGCCACCATGTTAAGACAATATTGCTGTTAATGGTTTGAATGATAAAACCGCACAGGGACGGCTCTGCTAGACAGTTGGAAATGAGCCGCCTAGATTGGGAGGTACAGTAATTTAGTTTTCTGTGATCAAATCCAGGCCCAGGATGAACTCGGCATGAGTTCTGTCTTTGGAAATGTTAGAATTTATCTCCAGCCTCTTTAGGCTTCCGGAGTTCATATTTTAACAGAATCCTGCTGGGGAACAGCAGCTATTAGTAGAGCAATGATTTTGCACAGAGCTTTCCTGTAAGTAATCTCTCATGCTGTTTTCCAAAACTGGAGTGAAAGGTAAGAACAACGGGGGGAAGCTTTTATCCTTTTAAAAAAGTTGTTGCCTTGTAAATCGAGTTGCTAGATTTAAGTCCAAAAAACAGCTCTAAATAGTCATGATGCTGAGAGGGTAAACTGCCCTGATACAAAGTGGATAAAGTACTGCTGTTCTTGTACTTGCTGTAGGACTATGTTTCGTGGGAGCCAGTACTGATTTATAACAATATCATCAAAAGTATTTCATCTTTCTTTCTTTGTAAGGTTCTCCCTTTTTTCTTAAATGAATAAAAACACAAGCCAGATTTCTATTGAAAATAACCAAATGCAGAAGGGCAATTTTGCAAGCACTCACACTTCTATTTGTTTATCATATGACTGGATGTTTGATAATGGATGGTAAAAGTAAAGGTCTCCCGTGCTCAAAAGCCAGTCATATTTGACTCTAGGGTGCAGTGCTCATCTCCGTTTACAGCTAAAGAGCCAGCAGTGTCTGCATTTGCAGATGATTCTGTCGTCATGTGCCAGAAACGACTAGATGCTGGAGTATATGGAACACTGTTACCTTTCCTGCCGAAGTGGTCCCTATTTATCGACTTGCAATTTCTTGCTTTTAAACTGCCAGGTTGGCACTAACTGGGACAGAAAATGGGTGCTCACTCTGTCATGTAGCACTCGGGTCTCGGACTGCTGACCTGCTGAACTTCCGGTCCTCAAGTTCAGTATCTTGACCACCAACCCACTGCTTGATAAAGAATATGTATGCAAATCAGGTAGAATTCCTTGTATGATTCCAATTTTGCAATCACGTTAGACAATAGAGTAGCAACAAAGTCATGACTAGCAATTTTGGTACCTGAGGCAAACAGTAGAAAATGCGTCCTCAGATTCACTTGGTAATTTGTGATGGGAAAGTAATATGAGAAGCAATTAGGTAACCCCTGTGAACTATTTGGTTCAGCCCAATGGGTGGTGAAATTCTGAATCACAGAATTTTAGAATTTGAATTAAAATAGCTGGAGAGCTGGAGAGAGCTGGTGGCCCTTACCACCTTGGTCTAGGTCAGGGGTACCCAAACCTTTCAGGCCATGGGTCACTCACACGGTCATGTGGTTCCTCCTACCAGAAGCAGAAGTAAAATATGCATGTGCATGCACATAATGTATCTTCGCAAGCACATAACCCTGTCTTAAATGACCCACATTTGTCATAAATGCATTCATAAATGTGGGTCATTTACGGCAGCATTATGTGCATGCATAGTCACATGTTTCTAGGAGTGATAAAGGCAGCGAGGGCCAGGTGATTATGCACTGTAGGCAGGATCCGGCCCGTGGGCTGTAGTTTGGGCACCCCTGGTTTGGCTAGCAATTTTTTTTATATTTTTTGTGCAAGAGGGACACTGGAAGGGTGAATCCACATAATAATCTTATGCATTTACATTTTGTTTTAGGATTTGAGAATATGTATGTGGAGCCAATTGCTGTTTTGTGATAAATATTTAGACTTTATTTCACTTGGTTTCAAAGAGACATTTGGATTATTTAATTCTTCAAGCGAGGCCTACTCTAGTACTAATGAAAAGAATGTGTGTGTGTACAAGCTGAATCATCCAGTTTTGTTGTATCACAATTGTTTTTTGTTGTACAGTAATACCTCGGATAACGCTAAGACTTGGTTCCACAAGTCTTGGTGTTATCCGATTTTTAGTGTTATCCGATCCATGTTAAAATCCTATGGGATGGATCGGATAACGTTAAAGCTCCATAGAGATACATTGTAACTGCACAGGCTTTAGCGGTTGTTATCCGATCCATCCCATAGGACATTAATGTCATTTGATCCAATTCTCCTCCCCAGATTACTTAACGTTATGCAATTTTAGCGTTATCCGAGGTAAACGTTATCGGAGGTATTACTGTATATGTATATATAAAAACATTTTGTGCTATTTGTGTATGCCTATGAATACTGTTTGTTCTCTGCTTCCCATTTATTTATTTATTATTTATTTATTAGTTCAAATTTATATTGCCGCCCACTTACCATGGCGACTCAGGGCGGCTGACAAACATTACATTACATTACATTACAATTTAATATGTTGGTATGGGCACAGGGGGAGGGGTGGCGAGGTCCTCAACTTGCCCTGGCTTCTTCCTCCCCTAGCAGTTGGTGTAGGCGCAGAGGGAGGGGCGACGAGGTAGCTTGCTAAAATGTTTTCACTGGAGTTGGATGGGGAAGGTGTGGGCCCAGAACATTTGTTCCATTCTAGTTCTGTCTAAATTTGCCTTCATCTAAATTTGTCTTATTCTAGTTGGAGCTAAACATACTTGCAAGGACTTGGTGGCAGGTGCCTCTGTGTAGATATGCATAGGATCAGAATATCCTTTATATGTCCCAGACTGGCTGAAGGTTTCTAGGAACTGTGGTCTAAAAAAGGAAATGTTGCTGGCTTTGCATAAATTTTTATTGTTATTGGGTTAAGTGATTTGTACTAGAATGGAAGAGACTGTGGTGGCTTAGTGGTTAGAATGCTGAACTTGAATACTAGAAGGTTAGCAGTTCAAGACCCAAGTGGTGCACAACAGTGAGCTCCCATCTTCGTCCCAGCTCCTGCAAACCTAGCAGTTCGAAAGCAAGACATTAGAAGTAGATAAATAGGTACTGCTTTGGTGAGAAGGAAACAGCGTTCTGTGCACTCCAGTGTTTAGTCATGCCTGCCACATGACCACAGAAACATCTGCAGACACAGAAAGAGCTGTCTCTTTGAGTATAAATGGAGATGAGCACCAAACCCTGGGGCGAATATGACTGACTTTCGAGTAAGGACGACCTACTAGAATGGATTGCATTGGTATTTTTCCATTTGTCTGATGCTAATCATTTTGTTTAGACTAGAGTTTTTTCTCACACATTTTCTACTATCTCAATAAAATTAGGGAATTGCTGTTTCATTTATTTGTATATATTTTCAAAATGTTTCTTCTTCAAATGCTTAGGTGCTGTGTTGCAGTAATAGGTCTAAAGTTAAACCTGTCTAAAATGAATAAATGAACTAGCTTTTATAATTAAAAGAGCTCTGTCAGGATTGAAAGAGTGTCAGAAATTCCCTACTAGTAGTAATAATAGCTGATATCATTCTGAGACTGTGAGATGGATTGGAAATTACCTGCTGTGGTTATTTATAATGAATATGCCTTTGCAATTTAATGTTGTTTCACACTGGATATGCATACTGCATTTAATTAGTGGCTGTGTAAATGAGCACCCCAGGAAATTGCCAATTCTTACAGTATGTCATTTAATACTTGGAAATTCATTGTTAGCTGTTCATGTATTGACAAAGAGTGTGAAAAACTTGATTTTGAGGGAGAGCAAATCTGAAGGACAATTAGGCACCCAAGCACCTTAATAATACATTCTCCCACATATTTCCTTCGGTTAGGATAGTACTGTATAGCATGCTGTAACTGCTGCTACTCCTTTGTTTTCAAAAATAAAACCATAGCTGCATGATCCATTTTACATCTAGGTCTCTTACATCTACCATATATACTCAAGTATAAGCTGACTTTTTCAGCCCAAAAAATGAGCTCCAAAAAGGGAACTCGGCTTATACTCAGATCACCGGCTGCGATGTCTCAAGACCATGGTGGATGGAGATGCGCCGACAACAAGAAGGGGGAAGCGGGCATGTCTCAATCCGGCGGCAACAGGAAAGGAGTTTTCTCTGCACCAGATTAAGACGCACCCACTTCCCCCATCTTGTTGTCGGCTTCTGCTCTCTTGTAGCTGGCTTCCCCTCAACCCCTGCTCCATGGAGCACACCAAGCCGGAGGGGGGAAGCCTCACTTTCTCGCAGTGAGAGAAAGAGGCTAGAATGATGTTTCCTACCTCAGGGCTATTGGCCTGTCCACCCCCGTCCCCAGTGAGTGCTGGTTGGGTGGCGCCAATTCAAATGCAGTTTAAAAAATACACTACCGTAAACATTCAAAAACTGATATCTCAATTAATCAATTTTACCGTATTTTCATGTATTTTGATTGTTGAAACTTACTAGCCACTACTGCATTTCCCACCCTGGGCTTATACTCGGGTCAATCTATTTTTCTAGTTTTAGGTCACAATTCGGTACATAGGTTTATATTTGAGTTGGCTTATACTTGAGTATATGCATTATTCATCTGTAAATAATAAATGGGATTATATTCCCTTTTACCACTAGAAGAGCTAGAGCAAGGTTCTTTCAGTGGCTCTTCGACTAGGGCATCTAGCTTAGGAAAGGTTACTTTTCAATATCTTGGTGTCCCTGTTGTATACTCTAACATGGTGGCTGGAGAGAGCTTCAGGTGCACTTGTTTATGTGCATTATAACTCCAGATTCCCTTTCTGGCTTTACCTTTCCCACTATAATGGCCCCTACTTATGCTAACAGGATATTCTTCTGGCTGGCTCCTCAATGGCAAGAAGCAGAAGAGCTTCATACTAATAGAACATTTCTGTTGTGATGATACAAAGCTACCCCAGGCATTTTACAAGGATATGATTTGGGAATTGATTTTTAATGTAACATTGGTGATGTGGCTGGCTCAGGCTGTTGGGAGTTGCAGAACAACAATGTCTGGAAGACCACAGTTCCCTTTGTTTGGCTTTTAGAAGATGCAGGATAAGCTGGGTGCCCTGTAAAATTCCTTCCCTCTCAGAGAAGAGAATGGCTGTGAGGTTCAGGAGGAAGTCCCTCTTTTAACAGCCTTCTGGCATCAAGTACTGTATGGCAGTTACCTTATTTTGCCTAATAGGTCATAATATGAGGTTATTCATGGGCATGGGAGGCCTATAAAATTCCCCTCAAGAATCAGATTGGTCACAGCCCCTTTAAGGATGTATATAAGACAGCGAAATAAAAAATAGATTCCTTTTTCCTTTTAGGAGTAACTGAGGGTCTAACTCTGTGATGACGAACCTTCTGTGATCAGCACTCCTGCTGATCAGGGCTTATGAGAATTGAAGTTAAAGAACAGCTGGAGAGCCAAGGTTCACTATCAGTGGTCTAAGTGGACCTAATTTCACTCATTTCTCCTCTCACAACATGATTTTCTTAGAGATAGGTATTTTTGTTTTGTTTCATGTTTTTATTCTTTTTTGAGAGTTAAGCAAAATCTTCTCAGGGTTTGGAGACATTAGGAATAACTTGCTTTAACTGTATTTTTTAAACTTGTATTTAACCAAGGGTTTCTGGGACATTACCAAATTTGATACACAGATTGCTATATGCTGCTAGATACTTTATATACTATATTTTGGTGCATGGCCTAGCAGTGGCTGAGAACATTGCTGCCTCCTCTCTGGGCCCACAACAACGGCCTGAGGAGAAGATTCCTCGGCGTAGCAATGGCTGAGAACATCGCCCCCTCCTCTGGGCCCACAACAACAGCCTGAGGGGATTTAGTCTGTGTTCTGATTTGGTTGTATTTTGTGAGGTTATATTTTATAATTTTTATTGTACTCTTGCTGTTTTGACTGTAAGCCGCCCTGAGTCGCCTTGGTGAGTGGGCGGCAATATAAATCTGAATAAATAAATAAATAAATTATACCACCTTCACTAACCTTCTTGCAAATTCTCTCTTACACCATGAACACAACAGGATGGGCCCACACAAGTAAGAGGCCAACTAGTAAGAGGTCAACTAGAAAGAGGTCAACTAGAAAGAGGTCAACTAGAAAGAGGTTAAACTCATTAGTACTGTATATGCTTTGCTTGGCAACTTCACGCTTTTGAGATTGAAAAGGGGACATTAAAACTAATCTGAATAAACTATTGTTACTGCTACCTGTAGGAAGCTGTATTAATGTGTGCTTGTCTGTCAGTCTGCTTGATTACTCATTGCTTTGTGTTCCTTTTTTCCTTGTGACATCTTGACCCATGCATCTAGTGTATATAAACCATGCCTGAAAGTTTTACTCCTTGTTTGAAGAAGTGGACTTGATCCATGAAAGCTAACAGTAAAAATACAGCAGTTAGTCTTTAAAGTGCTGCAGTGTTTCTGTTTTTATTTTATTATTATTTTTCGTTTTCTGATTTGCTTTAACTAATATTCTTAAAATGACTTTTAAAAGATTTTGAAGAATTTGTATAATAGTGTCATTGAAAAATGAATGGGTCCACCCCCCGTTGGGTAAATTTTCTTTTCCCTCTTCCTGAAATAGGCTGGATGACTAAGCTCATAAAAATGCACATAATCAAGCACTTCAAATGAATCATCAAATGTCATGAAATTGCTCACAGGACAGAATCACAGGAAACATTTTGCATGGAGATTTGCAGTTTGACATCTTTCAGCATAAGGGGAAAAAAGGAGAAATAATCAGAGAGGATTACTGGAAGACCCCTTTGATGATGGGCATCTCTCTGTCTTTCTGTCTGTCTTCATAAGTACTAGAATGGACTCTACTACAGTATACAATTAATGCTAGATATAGTGGAATGTTTTGTTTTAAACTAAGCTAAGTTGCATGGATGAGACCATAGTTATTCTAGAGTACAAGATGCTTACCAGATGGTATATTTTAAGTGAATGCGCATGCATTACTCAACCTTACCTCAGAAAGTAGGCCACAACAGGGACATGACTAAACATGAATGAAAAGGATGTGGACAAACCAGGCTGATAACATTAGAATTTTTACCAGTGATTTACCTCTGCTGCTTCCAATGATAATGGGTGAACTAACGCTCTTCTTTTCAGCACCTAGCCCTTTTGTTTTCTAAAGCAGACTACAAGAACAAAGAAACCGAGAGAAGAGTATAGATTTGAACAGCACAAAGAGATAATGAAATAAATGTACAGAGAAGAGCTTCTCAGCATATTCCGAAGAAGGCTGAATAGCCTTTTGGGACATAAATTAAGGAATAATGAACATGAGGGTACTTCACAGTATCTGGCTGTACCCACAATTTTATATGCATTATAATGAACATATATATAGGTCAGAGAGTAGGCCTGCTATGTTAATGTCACCCACTTTCTTGTTCATTATCCCTTAATGAATGCCAAAGAGGAAAAAGTGTGATGCACTCTTAAAAAGAAAACTATTCTTGGAATCAATATGCAATTACAGTGAATACCGACTCTTTCTGTTCTTCTAAGATTAAAAAAACCCTACAATGTTCCCTTTAGTTTCATTGGATAATGATTTAGCTATGGATAATGATTAAGACTTAGGAGTGGTTTAGGTTATTAAAAGGTAGTGGCAGAAAGGCAGGGAAAGACTAACAAAGTATGTTTTTTTGACCTTAAAAAGAAAGAGAGAAAGATACATTTACTGTGCCTTATCCTGGACAGAACCCTTGGACAAGATAAGAATGTTTGGACATTGTGACAGGTGTAAGAAAGGTGGGAATTGCAGTTCTAGATCCAGATCCAGTTTGGAGGAGTTTTTTTATTTTTTGCTCTCAGAGTCTTTACAGTTTTAAAAAATATCTCAAGTGTTTACAGAAACCCCCCCAATAGAACTGCAGAATTAGCTATAAATAAAAATAAATGTATTTCTTAAATGTATTTAAGAAATGTATTTAAAATAATGAATAGCTATTAGTGTAACAATTTGAAAATACTCAAGAATTTGTATGCTGCTCTATTCGTCGAAGCGACTCAGAGCGGCTGACAACATAGATCATCACATATCAAAACATAAAAAATCAAATCTAGCTTCAAATTTGTTTAGGGTATGGTACACTAATAATGAAACTTTAAAATAGTACAAATGGATAATAGAGTACCTACAGCAGGAGTGCTAAATTTATAGGGAGGTTGACCTATTCAACAATATTGTATTGTTGATTGTATTCTACCTGTTTGTACACCGCCCTGAGTTGGTTGCACCGGTGGTATAGAAATCCAATAAAAAAATAAAAAAATAAATAAATTAAAAAGAAAGCTGATCTGGATAAGCTGATAGGTCTGTGGCAGTCCCACATCAATATCTTCATTGATCTACACTACATATTGAAACAGCCCTGCAGGGTGCAAGTAGTAGGGTCACCCACTATGACCTTGTTTCCATGTTTAAAAACGGAAATCTTCCACAAACCTGTAGCATTATCCTAAAGATTTTGATTGAGATAACAGTCCCCCTGAGTTTATGTAGATTGAATAGCCCCCCTCCATTGTGCCCATGTGGAAGAACCATAAGGTCTAAGATGGTATGGAGCAGCATTCCTCTCTGTGCCCAGTGCTAAAAAAGCTGAAAACACCTCAGTGAACCCTGAATGCTGATGAGGCCTTAGAGCTCCTAAATGAAGGATTCTCAACCTGCGGCCCATGGCACCATTTCATGTGTCCCCTGCCTCTACCACACCAGGAAATGCCATATGGTGGAGGAAGGGCAAAATGGCCATCCATCTCCCAAAGCTGTCTGAGGGAGCGTAACCCGGCCACTGGCTTAAAAAGGTTGAGAACTCCTGTCTTAGATGTTACGCAAGAAAGACATCATGGGTTGGAAGCTGGCCAAGCTGTTTACCCCAGATATTTGGGAGTGATAGGTTTGAAAAGTGAGAAAGTGTAACCTGGTTTGGCAGTCTTAGCAAATGTTGCACTTTTCAAGGCCAACTTTGGTTACCCTTTGTTATCTGGTCTCGTTGTGAGTTTGCTCATTAGTGTGTTACTTTGTTAAGATTTTGTCCTTTGGCTGCCACCATCCTTCAGGACCCAATAGTGTGCAGAAAGAACATGTGGATCCTCTGTCTCCCCCCTCCCCCTTTGACTCCTACTTTTCTGCTGTAC
The DNA here is from genome assembly GCA_030440675.1 of Furcifer pardalis. NCBI lineage: Eukaryota > Metazoa > Chordata > Lepidosauria > Squamata > Chamaeleonidae > Furcifer > Furcifer pardalis. The sequence goes on from CP126891.1 coordinate 114,590,779, forward strand.
AGTCTCTGGTCTCTTTAATGTACTTGTCATTTCAGCATGTTGAAAGTATGACCTCCACAAAGGCCTGTTATCAACAGGCCTTTGCAGTTGCACTGCTTTCTACATACTGTGTGGTAGCTTTCTAAACAGATCAAACCATGTCAAGCTAGAGTTTCCCTCAACTACAAGATTCACTTCTGAGAAGAGGAATGTTTAGTTTATTCATCTAGAGCAATGTAGGAGAACCTATGGCACACATGCCTCTCTGTGGGCATGTGCACCATCATGGGCAAGCCCTGCACCGTGCCGCCAGCATCAATGGCAGTGCTGCTTTCCCACCCCTTGCCCTCCGCCAATGGTGAGGTAAAAAACGAGGCTGAAATCCTGCCTGAGAAGTGTGCTGGAAATATCACATGGGTGCATGGGCACATGGAGTTACCGGCCCATGAGCTGCTTCCTTTTCCTTTGGCACACGGTCTCTAAAAGGTTCCCCATCACTGATCTAAGGGATCTCGTCAAAGTCAGGATGACTTAATTCACTGGGTAGTCCCAGGGAAGTGAGTTCTCAGTTACTGTATGTAGATGTAAAACAGAGGGCAATGAACAACATCGAAAGGAATAAATGGATTCATTTGTTCTGTGGTATCAGAAGAGTGTGAGACCTGACTTCATGAGTAAGAAACAACCACAATAACAAGCAGAGCTTGGAAATATTGTTGTTTTGTACTTCCAGCCAGAACAGCGCCAGATGACAGGAGAACCTTCCAAGGAATGTGATGTGACCAATCATCTGATAGGCAGAAGAGTCATACTAGACGCTTCCTGCTTTCAGATGCTGATTTGCTTCTCTAGTCGGCATGGATACAGCCCTGGCAAACAGAAGCATAGCTCGTTGATGTCAGAATGAGGTCACAATGTGGATCGGTTTGAGCTATTTGCAAACAAGAAACAGTTAACAGTTAAGCTGAAGCTTAATGTTGTGAGGATGGATCTTCAGGAGAGGGAAATAAGGAGAGTGTGTGTGTGTATATAATGTGTTGCTGGGGAGACATTCTTTCAGATATTAGAAGCCTCTGTGGAATATGTTTTCCTAGTGCTACTATGCGTACCTCATCACAGAAATTGTTGCTACTTTAACATACAGGTATGCTTCACAGATCACATTTTGCCCAGGGCTTCCAAAATTACCTTGTAGGAACACAACTTCCAAAGTCCTTATGGAAGGATGGCCAATAGCCATCCAATCTGGGAAATTCTTGAACTGCTGTAAAAATTAATTTTTCCCAGCTGTGGTTCTGCCCATGAGTTCAAGCAATTGGATAGCTTTACCTCAGGGGGGAAAAATGCAACCATCTTCCACGGATGTCAGATTACGAAATCTGTGAATGGCAGACATCTCAACAGTACAAGATCCTGCAAGAAGAAATAGGAATCAGTCACTGAAAGAACCTTTCACCTGTTGTTTCCTTCTGTCGTTTGCCTCACAACTAAGATCTTTTGTCTTTTTGAATTCACAGATCCAGGGAATGCTTGCCAGCAGGCAAAGGAAGACAGCCAGTTGGTGGACTTCTGCAAGGACATCAAAGTAATTTAGCAGGATTTTATGCCTGAGGTGACCTACTAACCAGGGCAGTCCAGCGTACTACCCACTTTTTATTTTTAAATATTGTAATGTGATGTTTTATTAACCAGCAGGAGAAAAGAAGTACTCACATCATTGGGACATTCCATTCCTGTATTTTTCAGGAACCATGTCCTAAAACCAATCATGGAAAGATTATAGCAGACTTCTGGGGGGAGAGTTTCTTTTTATTCCAGGATTCAGAAATAGGGGTAATGGTGGTGGATGGTAATAAAATTTACCCACTCTTCACTAAATGGCTAAATAATTTGACTTCCCCTGTGGCCCTTTCTTAGGTAGTTCCTTTTTTTTGCAAAGAAGAGGTGCTTATGAATGTACATACATACATACATACATACATACATACATACATACATACATACATACATACATACATACATACATACATACATACATACATACATACATACATACATACATGAATTGTCTTGTTTATTTGCATTCTGACATCCATTAATTTTGTACAGCTATGTCCAAAACTCTGGATGCTTCATATTTTGCTCCTGTCAGACCCACTTACAGAAGGACAACCAGCACTTCCAAAGCCAACAAGCCATGGAAGATGTAAACATGCTGAAAGCAGAGGTAATTAGTCAACTGGAGACATTTTATGGACATCTGAGATAGCTTCCAAAAAGTTAGGAATGTGGAAGAGGCTAGATGGTATATTGGAAAGAGTGAGGGAATAAGACTCAGAAGACCTTGGCAAAGATGTCTCCATAACTGTGCAAACTTGCTGGATGTCACACTGTGAAAATTGGTTGCACTTTAACATTGGGATTAGATATACAGTATAATGAGTTGCTCAGGGAATCCATAACCACCAAATATATAAAAATACTACATCTATTCCCTTCACAGAAGCCCATGTTTCACCATAGGCTGTTTCAAAAATCTACCAAGGTTTGTCAGCTCATGCCCTTTCCTCCCTTCACAAGTCATGGCACCAGGTTTCACCCTGAATCCCATTTGATCAACGAGACTCCTCCCTTCATTGCAGCTTGGATCTTCTTCTCTTCCCCTGGCTAGGAGCCAGTTGCCCTCCATTTTCTCTCTGTAGAAATGCCATCCAGAATAAGTTGAAAAATGAAGATGCAATGAGTATAGTTATATTTCATTGTCAATATGGTGTTTTGTTAAGGTTTAATTTTGTTATTATTTATTCTATTGTAACCAATTATGGTAATTACTGTATGTTGAATGTTTTTTTTCTTAAAATAAAATTTTATAAAAATGAAAAAAAAAAGCCATCCAGAACATTCTAAACTGTCTGAGCTTTCAATATTCCATCACTCAGTAGAGGGGGAGAGATGCTGCAGGCTTTACACATGTTTTCAGGAAAGAATACTTTGCTCTGACAAATTTCTTTATTTGTTTATTTTCTTTAGTAGGTCTCTTTGAAGAATGTTCTGTTGAACCTCCCTCAACACCAACTAGATCAGGACTGACCAAGGGTACACAGAAAGAGCCTTCTTGAAGATTGTGGTATTTTTGAACCACAACTGGTTATGACAACCTAGTGTGGGCAGCTTTCTCCCACTAGGTCAGCCTAAAGGAATTGCTGAATGAACTCAGAAAATGATGCCTTCATTTTGGCTGTTTCATGTCTAGCGTAGACACAGAAGAAGAAGGACTGACCATGAACTAGAAGAGACTATCAAGAAGGACTGAGATAAGGTTGTGCAGATGGTATTTGATGCCAGTCCGACTAAATTAAATCAACCCTAATAAATCAAAAAATGATGGAGATGTCAACAAAAGGTGGGAACATATATACATATGTAGTGGGAGTGCAATATTATAACGGAGTATTGGGGGGGAATAAAAACTGAAATAGGGAAAATAATGAGAAACACTATAAAGCTGGATGATGAAAAAAAATTAACAAATTTAGAAGAGCTAAAGTGGGATGTGTCAGACACCGGCCGTCTCAATTACAGGCTCCTCCCTTTCAGTTCCTGAGATCTTTTCTCATTCCTGGAACTTTTAACCCTTACCTTCCACAGCTGACAGATCTCTTACTATGCTCAGGCAATAGAGTGATCAAGGGAGGTCTTGGTAGCGAGGCTTTGTGTGTGTGTGCTGATGATGAAAGAAACAATCTTCAGAGAAAAACAGCTGCTTTATTGGTCAGGTTATCAAAGTATAGTCTATGGAGAAACGTAGATATAAAGGTCAATAACATAGATCAGTCAAGTTACAGTCCATGTTAGGTAGTCATGATGAAACGGAAAAAGGGTAGTCCAACAGGCCAAGGTCTTAAGCCATTGATATCCAAAAACGAACTAACTCTCCTCTCCCCAAAATGGAGATTCACCGGTCAGGTGGATTACCCTTGACCAATCAGGGAACAGAGAAAAACTTTCTCACAATAAGAATTGTTGACACACGTGTACAGGATGAATGCTCTCTGTTTAGTCAAAACAGCTAGCCTAGAGATAAAAGCACAGGGAACACTGAACTGAAAACAAACTGTCTCATGACACATAGTCTTGTGTGACAGAGAGAAGAAAGGATTTTTGAGGCCTAGCTAAAACTACAACCTCGCCAAGCTTTGAGAACGTTAGGAAATATGTCGTTTCCTGACAGGATGTATATAAGAAGGACCTGTTATCCATTTTGTTTATCTTTAGTGAGACAAATTGCAAAAAATTGGAAAAGTCATATGAAGTTAGAATTGGATAACTGGTATAAGGATTTATGGGAAATAGCATTGAATGATAAGTTGACTTGGCAATTATTTTATATTACTATTATGTTTTTAGTACTATAAGGTAAAAAGATTTAATGTATTGTTTTTATGAATGATTTAAGAGAATGGTTATAATATGTGAAAATAGATCATGAAATATGTGTAATATGCACTGAGTTATGTCTTATACAGTACATATTTCTTTTTTGTATTTTGTGTTTATTTTTTATTGTCTAATTTGAAAACTTAATAAAAAATTTTTTTTTAAAAAAGAACTGAGATAGAATATTGTTTTCATCAGTATTGCAATCATGTGGTCTAACTTTTTTTAGGATCCTGTCCACTCGCAGCAGATCCCTTACTCCCTTCCTTAGCCTCAGACAGACATACCCTACCCCTGACATCCCACGCTGAAGTTTCCCTAAGTAGCTGGTGGCTGAAGGATTTTCTGAAATTGGGAAATAGGAGAAGAAATGCCCCACAATGCAATGTTACCTATTGGCTGAAGTACCTGAGCCTTCCCACAGTCCTCCTCTCTGGGAGCCCCATCTTATTTCTCCACCTGTGGACCCTCAGGCACCCTTACCTGACAGCTGTAGCTGCTGAGATGTAGCAAAGGTGGGGCTCTTGAGAATGCTGGGCAGATGCAATAGCAGAGAAGGAAGAAAGCTCATCTCCCCCCCTCCTCCCTTCCTATTTTACATCTCTTCTCTCTCTCCTTTTTTTCTCCCACCATTGCCCTCTGGCTCTTTCAGTGCTCTTAGGGTAGGCTCAGTGGTCGGCTGTCAAAAATTTTACTACCACACCGTGGGCAGAGCTGTCATCATGGGCAGAGCCAACATCATGATGTCATGATGTTGTGGACAGAGCCAATGTCATGACATCGTGGGTAGAGCCAAAGTAAAAAATATTTTTTTAAAAAAAATTAAATAAAAACACACATTAAAATACAAATTAAAATAAATACATACAAGTTAAATAAATATATATACGCATAATACATAAATACATTAAATACACATTAAAACAAACTACATAAACACACACACCTCAACCCACCCACCCCAAACACAAACCCATCACTTATCTTACCCTGGTTCAGGGAGCGGCAGGCAGGCAGGCAGGCAGGCAGGCACAGCGGCGGCCTAAGCATTTCTGCATGCATTAAGTGGATGGATATAAAAATAAAGAATGAAATTGTGTTGATCTATACAAATAAAATAAAATCTTTAGAAGCCAATGCCTTTATTTGGATTCTAGTACCAAGTACCATGGTCCAAACTTTCCCTACTTCAATTATTATAGCCTACTAATCAAAAAATATGAGCAATTCCCATGTTCTCTATAACTTAAAATTGGGGGTGGGGTGGTTATGTCATGTTGCATCTGAGTTATGTCAACTTGAATAGTGTTTTCGAGGTATGTGAAGCACTTAGGGAGTGGTTTTACTAATGCTCCTCCCCCCATGGCTAAACAGGGATTTGAACCCAAATCTCCAAGTCTAACATGCTAAGTACTATACCACACTAGTAGATGCTAAAAAAAGGAAGTGAGGAAAAAAGCATGGAAGGCCAAATATTTGGGTGGATATTTCAAATCATAGAGGACTTTAGGAAAAATTTAGATGAAGGTTGGAAAGTCGTTCATGGCTTGGATTCTGTGATCTATAAACACTAAGAAAGTTGTTAAAAAGAGACCTGATTCTCTCTTACTTTTTTTTTTTTGCATCCCATCAAGAGTTCCTGTGGCTGGATCAAGATCAAAACGGCATGAGATGGGGGCATAGCTTGCTCCAGTGGAAGGGGGACAAGATCATCTCACACTGGATGGAGTTCATTGTTTCATGAATACCGCCTTGCAACCATTTTTTTACAATTTAAGTCAAATCTCTTACATGTTTTAATTTGTCTTCACAGAGAAACAATGAGATTATTTTAATTGATTTAGTAAGAAAGCCATCAGTGAAATGGTTTGATATGCAGACAGAATAGAATATAAGGAAATATCACTATTCAAAATCATACCAATTTAAGACATCTATTGCTAATGCAAGAACTATAATACTTGCTAGGTATAGTACCACAATCTTTCTTTTTCTTTCAACTATTCTTTCTTATTTGGTCAGAAATAAAGTTAGGACACAGTCTCCCTATATTTTCTAGCCTCTATGCTAGTGCCACCTGGTGATCATAGTAAAACATAGTAAAACATGAAGATCTAGCAGTTTTCAAAGGGGTAACTGTTTCAGCATGTCTAACAAAAATTAAGAACTGTAGCATCTTAAAGACTAATGGATTTATTTCATTTTGAGTTTTAAGGAAGAACAATGTATCTGAGGAAGAGGGCTGTAGCTCTTGTAAGTTCATAGTGAAAGAAATATAGAAGTCTTTTAAGAAGACACAAGTCTTTTTTTTTTGCTTTTATTTTTGTTATAGAAGATCTAACATCATTTGAACCCATGTAAATAGCAGTTACAGTAGTGTTTTTCTCCATGAAGAAAATGATGGAAATGGCAAAGACCAATAAGGTCATGAAATCTGACACCCTGTTTTTCTATTGTTTTTGCAAATTGATTATAGGCAATTTGTAAATAGCAATTTTGGCACCTGGAATCTGGCAACACTGTCTCTCACCCACCTTGCCCTGAGATGTGGGTGTGAACCTCTCCTCCAAGAAAAAGGAGGAATACAAAAAAAGGTAGAGGGGGTTTATGATTTCATAGAAAGGAAAGGGACAACATGCCACAATGTCTGCCCTATCAGAGAATAAGGGCTGTATGGACACATCTTTGAACCCATGTTTGTGGCCTACAGCCCGTGGCCCAACACCAATTAATCTGGCTACCAATGCCCTCGCTGTTCCTGGAAGCAAAAGTAAAATGTGTTCTATGGGAGGAACCACATGACCAGCCGGATCAGCTGCCCAGGAGGTGTGGTCAGGCTCTCGTCTTGAAAACGTTGAGATTTGCTGTTTTATTGGATCACTCAAAAATTAAAACACTGTGTGAGCTTTTGAAATCCAGTATCTAAATCTCTGTTTTGCAAGGTGCATATCTTGGAAATGCATGTTGAACAACAGCAAAAAGGCTTCGTGGCATCATCCCACCACTCCCACAGGAAGCTAGGCGCTTGCTCCTCTCTACACAGCCCCCTCTGAAGCTACAACTTCCTTCTGTGGCGTACAAAGGGAATACAAAACTACATGTGCTTTCAATTGGGAAGCAGTGGTCTCAATTTGGTTTATACCAAGGATACTCAAACTATGGTCCATGGGCCAGATCCAGCCCCTGACACCAATTCATCCAGCCCGCAACACCCTCGTCGCTCCTGGAAGTGGAAGTAAAATGTGCCTGTACAGGCACATTTTACTTCCGCTTCCAGGAGCGATGAAGGCATCGTGTGCCAGATGAATTGGTGTTGGGGGTCGGATCTGGCCCATGGGCCATAGTGACCAGCCCCCTGAACCATGGGACCTACCCGTGGCCCAAAAAGTTTGGGCACCCCTGGTTTTCACACTAGGAATGCCAATTATCAAAATCAACTAAAGTCAATTAAAATATTACCTAGTGATCCGGTGTTTCTTGAATTTGTGGTGTTGTATCAAGTTTCCTGTCCCCTCGCAAACAGGTAGTGTACAGAAGAAAGGCTGTTTACTCCTTTTATGTGTTGAGGGCACAACTCCACCTGGATCCCTTCCATCCCCTTACACTGGCCAGAGTTTCCAGCACCTGGGCAGCTTTCCTTCCTCTTGTCTACTGGCTCTCTCTTCTTCCTTCTAATCCCAGGTTAGATGCCTCCAGGAGGGGAAAAGGAAATTCAGCCTCTTCAGTAGTACAGCAGAAGCAGTAGCTTTGGGGATTCTTAAGATAAGGAGTTTTAAGAGCTGGTCTATTTTTTTAGTTTCCCCATTTCTCTTCCTCCTGCCTTTTGTAACACTGAAACTAAGGAAATGAAAGCTCATGCGTAGCTTAGTAGATGCATCTCCTGATATTAGATTTTGCACTCCCTCACATTTATATGTGTAGTGAATATGTATACATGCATCTGAATATATTTGCATGTGTGTGACATGCTGTCAAGCCAATTCTGGCTTATGGCAACCTAGCCAAATTGTGTGTGTGTGTAGTGGGATTAGGTGTGAGAGTGGCTTTTAACAGTGCTATGCATCAGGGGTTTTCCATGGGCAAACAGGGATTTGAACCCAGGCCTTCTGAATCCTAGTCCATTGCTCTATCTATTGCACTAAAATGGCACGCATGAGTACTGTACTCATAAGCATGTATATATCTGTGTATGAAAATAGTACTTGTGAAAGAAGGGGGGAAATTTCTAATCCACCTTTATTTGCTGCTCATAAAGAACTATACTGTATTTGTTTTTCAAGCAATGTGGTAGATATAAATTGTCTAAAATCCAGATTATGCTATGTGAGGTAATTCCATTTTTCATGAAGACAGAAAAAGTTAAAGGCATAAGGTTAATTGTAACCAGAAGAATTTTCTTCAGTTCAAGAGAGTCAGAAAAGATTACTTTTTTTCTTGAAGTTTTAAACGGAATAGATTTCTCACTGACTACAGTAGAATCTTAAATTTCAAATTTATATGGAAATTGTCCTGCATTTGGGTGCTGTTTAGAAACAATTTATCACACATGGCGTATAGGTAGAGCTATTTTATTTTATTTCCTGAAACTGTCCAACTTTATTATTTATGTTGGATTTCATTCACTGATGGTAATAAAACAGCCAGTTGAGAAATTGGAAAAGGGACAATCAACTTTAAATTAAAGTAAAAATGCACATGGTATGCTTAAGATAAGAAAGCAGGTTGCTGTACCTGTAGCAATACATAAAAATTTATTTTATATTAATTTAATCTAAGAATATGTCAAAAAAAGTAAATTCAAACAAACAATCCCAGTATTCCAGTAAACTCAAAGTCCCCCCTGATCTTTATCAAACTTTAGCAGAGTTGTTGAATAGAGATGTTGCTATTGCGTATATTTTGCTTGAAGAAGGAAGAAGATGCCAACAACAGGGAGATAATTTGGGTAATTAAAAGCTGAATAGATGAATTATCTCAGCCTAGATTAGATCAGTAGTTCCTAACTTTTTTTTGGCCATGCCCCACCTAAGCATCTCTAAAATCCTGATAATAATATTTTTTTTTGTTTCAGAGATTACTCTGGGTCAGGGATCTGCAACCTTGGCTCTCCAGGTGTTCTTGGACTTCAATTACCAGAAGCCCAAGTCAGTTTGCCTGCTGATCAGGACTTCTGGGAATTGAAGTCCAAGAACATCTGGAGAGCCAAGTTTGCTGATCCCTGCTCTGGGTTGAAAAGATTTTTAGAGGACGCCTGAATGAGGCTCCTTTCATGTCCCCAAGTGCAGCTCTCAGGTATTGAAACCTGACCTTCCAGTTTCCAGCTCAACAGCTTAACCACTTAGCCACTGGGGGAGCTGTTTAAATCCTTATCCTCTCTGTGACATATAATTCTTATTATTCAAATGTGAACTCCTATTCACATGGAGGAAGCCTAAAAGGCCATTAACTTGGTCTAAACCCGGGGTGGCCAAACTACACCCTGTGGGCAAGATCCGGCCCACTGCACCCTCACTGCTACTGGAAATGGAAGTAAAACGTGGCTGTGCATATGCAAAACACACTCACACATTTGCAAAATGCTGGCATAAATGCACCCACAGCTGTAATAAACACATTTACAACAGCCATGGATGCATGGTGGGAGGAACCACATGAGTGGCCCACTCAACCACTTGGCCGGCCCCCAGTGTGAAAAGTTTGGACACCCTTGTCTAAACCCATGGTTCCTATTCAACAATCAAATTGCCCCCCTATGGGACATGTGCCACATGTGGGGAACCATGGGTCTAGATTGTGTGAAACAAGGTAATTTTAAATGTGAAATATATAATATGGGATGATGTACACCCACCCCACCTCAAGAGATGCTCTTTAGTATAATCTAGTACAGGGGTTTCTAACCTACGGCCCACAGACCAGTCCCGGCCCATGGCACCATTTTATGTGACCCACTACTGCACCCGGTAGTGGAAGCAAACATGTTTATGTCAGCCGTAAAATGCACCCACACATGTGTAAACACACCCGTGGCTGTCATAAATGCAGAAGTGGGTGAATTTATGGCAGTGGCGTAGCGTGGGGGGGGCGGGGGGGGCGGATGCCCCGGGCAGCGCCTTTCAGGGGGCGGCAAAATGTCCCCTCCCCACCCTTTTGCTGGCGAGCGCCCCACGTGCGCTTCGCCGCTTGCCACACACCTCCGTCCGCTCAAACCTCCGTCCGCTCGCCCGCCCGGCTGGCCGTCGGGGGCTCTCCGCCGCCTGTTGCCCCTGGCAGCGGCTTTCAGGGGGAGGCAAAATGTCCCCTCCCCACCCTTTTGCTGGCGAGGAAGAGAAAAAGGGGTTTTTTTTAGGCGGACAATTCAAGGAGGCTCCTTGAATTGTCCGCCTAAAAAAAACCCCTTTTTCTCCTCCTCGCCAGCAAAAGGGTGGGGAGGGAAGGAGGGGCACGCCCAGTCGCCCGCCCAGCTGGCCGTCGGGGGCTCTCCTGGCGGGCGGCCCGCATGCGCGCGGACGCTGCTCGCCTCCGCCCGCCCAGCCACCCACCCAACTTGCCGTGAGACGGGGCGCTCGTCGGGGGTGGGTGGCGCCGTGGCGGGGAGCCCCTGGGGGCTGGCTGGGCAGGAGGAGGTGGGCAGGAGGAGGTGGGCAGGAGAGCCCCCGACCGACAGCCAGCCCGGCGGGCGGGCCCCTCCTTGAATTGTCCGCCTAAAAAAAAACACTTTTTCTCCTCCTCGCCAGCAAAAGGGTGGGGAGGGGACATTTTGCCGCCCCCTGAAAGCCGCTGCCAGGGGCAACAGGCGGCGGAGAGCCCCCGACAGCCAGCCGGGCGGGCAAGCGGACGGAGGTGTGAGCGGACGGAGGTGTGTGGCGGGCGAGCGGACGGAGGTGTGTGGCGCGCGTGCGCGCGCGCGTGCGCGCGCACGCCGCTAGTCACCAGGGGGCCGGCTTCTACCTGGGTCAGGGGGAGGGGGCGGCGGCAGCGGCGAGCCGGGGGGGGCGGCGGCGAGTTTGTTCTTCGCCCCAGGCGGCTGAAGACTGCGCGACGCCACTGATTTATGGGTGTCGTAAACACACCCACTTCTGCTTCCAGGGGGCGTGGTCAGGCCTGCTCAGTTGTCCTGGGACGTGGTCAGGCCCATGGTGTAAAAAGGTTGGGAACCCATGATGTATGATTTCCCCTTTCTAAAGGGAAAGAAAACAAAATAAAAAAATATCTCCCTTCTGTCTCCTCCTCTATGCTTTGTTTAATGATTCTAGGGAAATGGAAAGCTTCCTTTTTGTCTGCCTGCAGAGGAAAATGGCGAGGAAGTTTCACATTACTTTTTAATTATTGTTAACCAACTCGACACAGCAGCAATGCTTTAAAAATCCCTTTCAAAGCACCTCTGATGCATTAAGAACAATTAAAAAGAAACTGTAAACTTCCTCTCCCTACCCCTCTGAAACTCCTTATGAGTTTACATGGCTAAGCAGGTGTCAGGAAACAACATCTTTTTCCTAATGCTCTCAAAGCTTGGTTAAGTTGTAATTTTAAATAGGCCTCAGAAAAAATTCTTTGTCTTCTCTGAGCCTCAAGGCTGTGTCACAGACAGCATGTTTTTCAGTATTTGTTATCTTTCTAAGCTAGCTGAGAGCCATGTTTTGTCTATGTGCAAGAACACTCTCTGTGCACGTGTGTAAACAATGTATTGTTTTGAGAAAGTTTTCTCTGTTACCTGATTGGCTAAAGCTAAACCACCTGACTGAAAATTCTCCATTTTGGAGAGAAGTTAAGAGTTCGTTTCTGCCTCACCGTGGATTAAGACCCGTTTTGATTTGGGAGTTTGTTTTTGCTTCTTCATGAGTTAAGACCCCGGACTGTCTGCTGGCATGATTTTACTATGATTACCTAAAGATCTTGGACTGTTTACTGGACTGATCTTATGGTTATGACCTTTTGATTTCTGCTTTTCCATGAACTTTCTTACATGAACCTGAAGGAATAAAACAGCTGTTTCTCTTGGAAGATTGTTGTTTTCCTTATCACACACACACACACGAAGCAACCTATGCTACGTTACCAGCCTCCTTTGTTTTGCTCTATGTTCAAAGGCCGTACTGCCTGAGCATAGTAAGAGTTCCTTTTAATCTCCTCGGTTCTCCCAGAAGTGGTGATGCAAGGGTTAAGTTCCAGTGAAGAGCAAGAGGCTCAGGAACTGATAAGGAGGTGCCCTTGTGAATTGGGACAACCGGTGGCATGATTTCAACCCATGTCTCCTGAGTCCTAATTTAGTACTCTGATCTGCTGTATCACATGGCTCCGAAAATAAGCTGTAGCTACCACAAAATAACTGCCATAGTGGGTAATGACTAAAAGAAGCAGTTAATGTGGAATGAAACATTGGTCAAGAGCAAGTAGATATATGGGGAAAGTATTATCAAAGCTATAGGTAACCCAGTCTGGCTAGGTTATCCTGCTATGATAACAGAGTAGACCATACTGGCAGCAACTCAATGCTGATCATTAAGTGGTGGTTAACTAACCTGAACAACATTGAGGACTAATGGCCTTCAGTGGCGAAGTCCACAGAGAAGGGTGATGATCTCCAAATAGAATTCTTCTTGATGGAGGGCAGCAGCTTCATCAATACTGACCTGGGGCTGAGGAGGACTTTGTGTGCCAAAAGAGCTCAAGACCAGAAAGTGACTCATGAAGCTGGATCAGTGGTACAGGTGTCACACTGCAATGCAGAAGGCATATGAAAGGCCATTGCATTATATTCTCAGGACTGTCTTTATGGCCGATTGCCATGATGATTGCCAATACAGTCAAACCTTGCATAACAAGCATTTCGCTTAGCGAAAAACTCGCATAACGAGCTAGTTTTTTGTGAAGCGGTCCGACTCGCATAATGAATTTTTCGCTATGTGAGTCGGACTTTTCCCTATGGAAAAACTCGCATAATGAGCGTTTCTAATTTTCGCTATGTGAGTTTTCCCCATATAAACGCTTGTTGTGCGAGTTTTTCCATAGGGAAAAGTCTGACTCGCATAGCGAAAAATTCGTTATTCGCGTCTGACTCGCATAGTGAATTTTTCACATAGTGAGCAGCCTCGCAGAACGCATTAAATTCGTTATGCGAGGTATGACTGTATTTAGAATCAGATATGGCACAAGAAGAAGAAGAAGTGGTAAGGAACACTGGACTTTGCCCTGTACTGGTATTATATATACCAGTAGGTGACAATGCTCCATGTTTTTGTTCAGGGTCATGGTATCCTGCCTTGTAAGCTTCTGTATGTGGTGCAGACAAAATAAATAAATAAAAGGTTTTGCATTTTACCTGTGCTTTGATAGAAGTATTGTCGTTTCCTGCAACAAGTCTGTTTGGAATAAGTGCTCATGTGCAGTTATGTAAAGTGTGAAATGGTCAAAAAAAAGTCATGGCTACTTGAATCTAGTGGTGAGAAAGGTCATGGATAAATAATTACCTTCATGAGAAAGGGCAGAAATTTTTTGATAATATTCAAATATCTTCTAAGTTCCTGATTAAGTTCATGTTCCAGACTATGTCTGATAGATATGTATATATTCTAAGCCCATACAGAAAAATTCAATAGGAATCTGGTGTCAGCTAGATGTGTGCTTAGCTGAATTCTAAACAAACTGGACTTAGAATCTGTTGAGACTGATAGGAAAGTATAATAAACACATGTTTTACCATAACCTGCATTGATTATTTGCATTAATTAATACAGATGAGTGGTGACCTTGTTTTGTATTTAACAGAAGGGGAATTTCCAGTGAAGCCTGATCATTTAATTTCTTCAGCATTAGGAAGTAATCCCTGTCTGTACCAAGAGAACTTTATCTGATATTGTAATTACCTGAATGCATCTGCACTAGCTTTGATCAAGGCCACATTAAAAAAAATCTGATGATGAGGCCTTGATGCTGACAGTATAAATGGGTATAAACACCTTATGTCACTCACTTTCTTTGTAACAGTGAGATGGTTTATTATGCATTGTTGAAAGCATGCATGTGTGTGCTTGTGTGTGTGTAATTAGGCCTTTTTTATGCCAGATGGAATGACTGAGAAGAGAAACATTTCTTCTTCCCCTTCAAGAGGTTGTGATCAACATCAATGGCTTTTAGCCAAGGGACAGGGCGCTTTCCAATTAGGATTTTGACAGCTAATCTGGAGGAATCAATTGTTTGCATGCCTTCCATGCAATGCATTGTGTGTTTTCTCTCTCTGTATGTCTGTCTCTCAGTCACACAAGCAACAGTTTACAACAGGGGTGCCTAAACATTTCGGGCCATGAGCTGGTCACGTGGTTCAGGGAGCCAGTCACTATGGCCCAGGGTCCAGATGCGGCCCCGATGCCAATTCATCCAGCCCACAAAGCCCTCATCACTCCTGGAAGCAGAAGTAAAACGCGCCCATACAGGGATTGAATTGGCATTGAGGGCCACATCGGGACCCGGACCGTAATTTGGGCACTCCTGGTTTACATAGAACATGTAACAGCTTTCAAAGGGGAAACTGTGCTATTCTATTGTGGTTAAAATAGCAACTGCTGTGCAGAGCTGTAAAGAGAACAGATATGGGTAGCACAGGCTTTCATGGATGAGCCCCCTTCCTCAGATGTGATCATTCATGGTCAGATATGTCACTCTGTAGGCACATGGAAACAGTGGGGCCAAATTGCCATGAAATATGCCTCTGAAAATTCTTACTGGTGCGGTGGAGTGCTTAGTGCAGCGTTTCCCAAACTATGTTCTGTGGAACACTTGTGTGCCATAGAGGACTGCAGCTCCCAGAAGCCTTAGCCTGCACAGACAATACTGAAGACTTCTGGGAATTGTAGTCCAAGAATACTTAGGGACCCAAGTTTGGGAACCACTGGCTTAGTGCATTGAATATGCTCAACCCAGATTCAAAACGGCCTGAATGTTTTATATCAGTGGTGCCCAAACTAAGGCCCGGGGGTCAATTCATCTGGCCCGTGAAGCCCTCATCGCTCCTGGAAGCAGAAGTGAAATGTGCCCGTACGGGTGTGTTTTACTTTCGCTTCCAGAAGCGACGAGGGCTTTGCGGGCTGGATGAATTGGCATCGGGGGCTGCACCCGGCCCCCAGGCCTTAGTGACCAGCTCCCTGAACCACATGACTGGCCCACAGCCCAAAAAGTTTGGGCACCTCTGTTTTATATCATCTCCCCTACTAGACTTCCCTTATACTTTTAAGCTTAGTTATAATCCTTTCAGAAGCTGGGGGAAAAATTGATTTTTCTGGGAACAGTGTATTACATCGCAAGCTAGCCTTGATGTAATGCAAAATGTCTGAAGATGGTTTTGGCTTGAGTGGATAATCAAGTGCCATTAACTTTACCAAACACTTCCTCAATTCTTGATATGAATCAAACTAGCAGGTTTCCTGTTTTGACTTTCATCACAAGGTGGTGTGGCTACAGATACTGCAACAAAGAGCATTTGTGCTCCCGCATTAACCACTGTGCCACTGCACAAGATAGTTGGCCCTTTTGTTAATGGCTCTTGAAGGAGCAGTTGAAGCATTTCTCCAGGCTTTAATGGGGTTTTAGTAGTATGTTAAATTTGATGCTCGCTATTTGTTTGTCTGTTTTAATAATGATTTTATTATTGTATCAGCATCATATATTATTGTTTTAAATCACTCCAGGAGCTTGTAGGGGGACTGAAATGTAATTTGTAAATATTTCTGTAAATAAATAAAAGAAGAGATTATGTCTTAATTTTTAAAAAGGGTAGCACTGTTTGTCTGCTGGATGGCGAGACATCATCTTGACATTCCAGGATGAATTACATCGTTTTCTTTGGATCAAAGATCTCTACTTTTTAAAAGTCTTCGGTTTTTGTCGTAGTGTATCTTTATGCACTCTCCCAGATTGATGTGTTCCCTAACTAAAACTTGGAAAGATTCTTCTTCTTTAGTTAGTTTCCAGAATCTTTTAGAAAGTATGACCAATTCCAATCCAAAAAAGTAATTTTTAAAACTTTGCTAGGTCTTCCCTTTAGATTGTTCCTATTTGACATAGCTAGAGGCATGTTTTCTGGTTGCATAATAGTACAGCTAGTTGATAATTGTTGCAGAGGTCTCCGTGCCCTTGACAAAGGTTCAAAGATTTCATTCCACTCTATGTAATTCTTTAGAAATGGAACATAAAAGGCCAGCAGCTGCACAATAGCAGGTGGAAAAGCTGTGCTATTTGATCAGATTTCTATGAGTTTAGATTATCATTTAACAGGTTTCTAGAGTGTCCTTCTTTCACAGTAATACCTAAAGCATTTGTTTTAAATGTTACATTTGTGTTTTATTTATTTATTTATCTTAAATTTGATTAATATCAAGATTATAATACAAAAGGTTGCACATAGATCTATGTATTATGTTCATATGTGGTTTATGGCTACATTGACTAAACTGAGTCAATTTACCTGGTTATTTTTTTTCCGTCAAAACCTTGTCCATGATTTTGAATTCCAGTTCTCATCTATGCTATTTTACTGGGAGGATCCTGTGATTAATGACATTACAGAAAAACAGATCCAGAAATAAGAGATGTTGGGGGCCCCTCTTCTGCATCCTGTGTTGATCCTGAAGTACCCTGGAGGTCAAGAAACAATTCACATTGTTTGTTTGTTTAAAACCATCCCAATAAAAACACAAGAAAACAACAACACAGAAAACAAAGCCAGAGGGCATAAAAAATTCAAAACCATAACAATATTCAAATTAAAACACTATCTGCAGCAGTAAAAGGAGGTAATATCAATGTAAAAACTCGAAGATTAACACTGCACTGTTCTAATGATTTTCAAAGGCTTGTTGATATAAGTGGGTCTTAAGTAATTTGTTGTCTGAGAAGTAGCCCACCTCCTCTTTTTTCTGCCTTTTTCCAGTAAGTGTTGTGGTTGGGTGGTGGTGGTGACAATGGGTGGCAATTGCACTTATCTCCCCTTTTTAGGGAGAAAGAGAGCTAGCAACATTGCTGGTAGAACTGTAGCTTGACAGTCTGACTTTGGTCAAGTGTCCAAGGTTCTTAACTCCTTAGGAGCAGAGTTGAAATAGCCTGGGGGTGATAAGTCTCACCTTTGGAGAAGGGAAGTTGCAACAGCAGTGCGTTAACAAAAAAGAAAACCACAATTATTGTGTCTTGGCTTCGCTACAACAAGCTCAGAATTGCCAAGCCTCTTATACTTTCTTTGGATTTACTCTTTGTAGTACTGGTGGGCTATGCAAATGAAAAAAAGAAGAAGTGGAGACCAAAGACATTTTGCAGAAGTTGGAAATAGTGGGAAATGCTCTTGCTAATGGGATTCACTAAGGAGTTACTTGGTTTCAGGTGTGGACAAGGTTTGAGTGCACTACCCATACCTGATTTTCAGAACTTACAGTGCTTTTGGTTGTAAGAAACCCAATTAGGTAAGATGGATCAAATGTATTCAAAAGCAGTATTTATCCCTCCCGTCCTTTTTCTCCCAGTAGAAAACAGAATAGATCCTGTAAACAGATGTTCATGCTACTGTAAGTCCCACAGACATCAATGTAGTCTGGTCTGACTAGATATAGCAAGAAGGATATTCTGAATAAAATCTGATAAAACCTCAGAATTCAGTGCATGATGATTTGGAGTCTACCATACCTGCAGCCGCGATCCCTTTGGAGTTCTGCCTCCCATTGCTGCTAAAAAGATCCAGATGAGCAAGATTTTGCAAGAAGGAACACGTACTCTGGGAGGTCAACAATGATGAGACACAGGGCACATCAATGAAATGGTGCATCAAATGACATTAATCTGTTTATTCTAACATGCCATTTTCCAGCTCTTTGCATTAACTTTTATTTTATGATTAGGAGCTAAGCAAAGTCTTTGCGTGCAGAGGGTGATTGGTCAGCCATGAGGTCTGTAACACTACATATGTCCAGAGAGAAAAATCTGTGGTCACTTTGTTAATTATAAAGTGGCACTCGTCTTTTCTATCATAGCACAATAGTTAGAGGCCAAGAATTTCTACAATTAGTCTTGTCATTTTAGCAGTGATAGGGCAGGTTCTTTCACCCCATAATGAGTAGTTATTGCCTGTGAAACTTTCACACAATTCTCTGTTGGCGTATGGTTCCTTGTGTTATGTGAGCCAGTTGCAGTATCTAGCAGCTGCATCCAATGGACCCTTGACACACATTTGGCTCAATAAGTTACAATGGAAAGAATTTCTGAGTTGACAATTTATGTGGCTGTTAAATGGGACTGCTCTCGATGGAGTCAAACATATAGAAAAACCAGAGAGAGAGAGAGAATAAGTAGCTCAAAATGTAGACGATGGAAAACTTGTTTGATGTCAGATGCTGCTACAACATGCTCTTTGTTACTTCGGGGCTAGAGAAGACATAATTCCTTGGGGGAAATTTTCCCACCCCACACTTGCTGCGGCTGTCATTACTGCCAAGGGATATAATTGACCTGATTCTATAGTTCTGCTCTTTTTCTTTGTGCTTGCTGGCTGCACACACAAGCACAGCTTCTGTTCAAGTGGGAAATGTAATAATACTTCTGGGCTGGATGGGAAAATGAATTTAGGAGAGGTCAGCATAAAACAATGGGATTTCTCTCTTTGCCTTATCCTTTTAATCTTTACTCCCCTTTTGTCACAAATATTCTGCCGTGGACTCTATGCTTTCCCTCCAGATGGTGATGGTGATGGTGATGGTGATGGTGATGGTGATGGTGATGGTGATGGTGATGGTGATGGTGGTGGTGGTGATGGTGATGATGATGATGATGATGATGATGATGATGATGATGATGATGATGATGATGATAATAATAATAATAATAATAATAATAATAATAATAATAATAATAATAATAATAATAATAATAATAATAATAATAATAATAATAATAATAATAATGCAATTGGAGAAAAGTTGCTTGTTATTTCCCCTGTCTGTTTCGACTCAAGCCATTTATGAACAATATAAAATGAAAACGAACAACTAGACACAGCATGTCTATCAGAGGGAGGTAATCCAATAATTTCCATTATGACATTTCTTCTCCTCCATCTTTTCAGGTTAGATTTGGTCCTGCTGTCTTAGTTCTTAAGTTCAGTTGCTAAAACCTGTCTCTTTCACCATCCAGTTCCTGGATTCCACTATCAATTTGGCTATGTTATTCTGTATGCATCAATGGAGCTAGGCATTTTCTTGTTCTGTATTTTAAGGCGAAAGGATCTCATCAAATCTCACAACCATTCCTCATTCTTCTTATTGTAGAACCAGCAGAACTTAAAAGCAACAAATTATAAACATCTGGTTTCTTATAATCACTTCCTATCCCCATAACAATGAAGATTTAACAAAGATACATTACAAGTATTAATATAACAGAATTACAGTCTTTGCTGCCTTTTCATAACACCTAAAATCTGCTTTATGAGGAGTCTGCTCAAAGTCCAAATTATATATTACAGATATCACAATAGGATTCCAGACATGTGATTGAAGCATATCTTCCTGTTTGAGAAATCAGATGTGTAAATAAAGCTATGTTCAACTTCTGAAGAACATTTTTTTAAAAAAAAGTAATAGTAAGAAAAGCTCCTTCTGTGAAAATCATATACATTCCCATATCTAATAATGGGTTATCTATAATGAATAGATTAGCCCTCTCTGTGCTTAATGGCATGGCTGGCATTATTGCTATGCATGTTGAATAAATATCAAGCAAACATAACTGTCCAGTGTGATGTAGTGGACAAAGTGACAGACTAGGATTCTGGAGACCTGGATTCACATCCCTGCTTGGCCTTAGAAACTCATTGGGTATTTATGTAACTGGTGAAACCACTCCTTAAACATCTCATGTACCTTGAAAGCACTCTTAGGGTCACAATGCCAGTTCCAACCTGGTGCCATATAACACACACATGGGCAAATAACAGTGCATGCACTGAGGTCAAAAATTTACTTATACCTACTGGTGGAAGAGGAAGGAAAGAGAAGATTCTTTCTTCATTCATTGCCTAAAAGTGGAGATGTGGATGTATGTTTTTGGACCACATTCCATAGAATTCAATTGCTGCCTGAGGAATTTTGGGAACCGTAATCCAAAAACACAAATCTGCACATCTCTGTCCACAAATAAATTCCGGTTCACCTTGTTTTACCATTCAAAAAAACAAGGATGAAAGAGCTGTGGAAAGACAGGTCGCAATAAAAGAGCACATAGGATATGAATAAATAAAAACAGAGACTGGTTCTTCTCAGGACTGTAGCCATGATTCTAGAGGGGGGGGGGTCAGGAGGGGCAACAATGTCACACACATAACATTGGCATCCTGGGATGGGTGGGCTGTTACCTCAGGGTGTGTGTGTGTGTTGCCCCCATGTTCTGGCTATGGCCCTGGTTCTTCTGCATCTTATATCCTAGCCCAGTGGTTCCCAACAAGGGGTACACAGCCGACTAGTGGACTTCAATTCCCAGAAGCCTAAGTCAGTACATTGGCTGATCTGTGCTTTGAGGAAATGACTTAGGCTTCTGGGAATCGAAGTCCAAAAACCAGCATTTGGGAAACACTGTCCTAGCCCGACCAATCATCCTGGCAAAACACAAGATCCTCTCTATGATAATAACAGAGGCCCACTTTCTGCAAAGATGGTGTTTTTACAGGCATTAGGTTATTTTATTCAGTTTTTAAAGACTGTCCATTACTAGTGCTATTGGGAGTTAAGAACATACAAAGAAAAACGCTAATTCAATTAGCAGAATGGATAATAGTTCCATCAGATAACTTGCAAGAGGACCTGTAGCGTGGAGGAAGACACAATTGACCACATGACACAAGGGAAAATGGAAATTTATTTATTTATTTATTTATTTACTCACATTTATACCTCACCCTTTTGGTGTAAACACCACTTGGGGTGGCTTACAATTTTTATAAACACAAGAAAAAACACAGAAGACAAAGCCAGATGGCATAAAAAATAATAATCTTAAAACCACAACAGTATTCCAACTACCCTCCATCATTTACTCCCTTCACTACTGGGGCTTCTATTAAAAAAACCCAGTCCATTTATATCAATTCAGATGTCTGATTGCTTGAGCCAATACAGATAATCCACTTTCCACTGCCTTTTTAAAAAAAATAAAAAATAAAAGTTGTGATGTTAATTCTTGGTTTTTATCTGCAAGGAGAAACATGCAGATGGCTCAGATACAACCAATAATGGGATGATTAATTATTTGTGCATATATTTATAGAAGGAGAAGAAAAACCTAAGATAAACCACAGTAATACATCCTGCTGCCTTTTTAGCCAAGAAGAAGTTATATTTCTAAGATACCTATCAGCCTTGCTACTTCTCATTTCAATTCTCACAAGACTTGGACATCTGAATTTGTATAAAATCCAGCATGATGGGAAACTTCCCAGCACAAGAGGTTGGCCCTCTGGAAGTACTCAAATGAGAATCCCAGGGATTCAGTTTTACTACCTTCTCTGCATGCCTCCCCCCTGGTCTTCTGTCATGTTTAACCAAATGTTTCTTACCTCCTATTGGCTGCCTTATGGATAACCTGTTAAGGACACATGTACTCCTAGAAGCTGTAGACCAGGGGTGGCCAACCTATGGCCTGTGGGCTGGACCTGGCCCACGGCACCATTTCATGTGGCCTGTCGCCAACCTTGCTGCTATGCACCTGTGGCTGTCATCAACATGTTTACAACAGCTGTGGACACATTTTATGGCAGTGTTTACATCAAGAGGAACCACATGATCGGCCTGCTCAGCTGTCCAGTGGGGTGTGGTTTGGCCTTCAGCTCGAAAAGGTTGGGAACCCCTGCTGTAGACCCTTTATGTCTGAAGTCTTTCTCTTAAATATAAATTTGATATGAGAAAACAACAGTCATGAAGTCAACCTTTGGGTTATGTCTTATCTGGAAATTAACTAAACAAGAACAACAATTTGGATGGAGATGTTGGAAACATTGTCCTAATTACTAGTGAAGAGGACTGTTAAATCTTTGATTTTCTCTGCTCTTAAACTGGCAAGTATTCTTGTTGCTGTGCTTAGGGGCTGAGCAAAAGCATCAACTATCAATGTACCTTTTTTGCTCATTGTACAACCTGTCTTGCCCCCTTAACAAGGAGAAATTGGTTGCTATGGATACTGACTATAAAAAAGGTCATATTGAGAAAATTCTTTCTGTGGGATAAACCATGCTAGGCTAGAGAAATGTCCTGTAAGAAAGGAAAAACAGAGTCCATTATATAGAACTGCAGTTGTCTTGGTAGCTTCTTCTGCATATGGATCTCTGTGGTTTTCTACTGTTAAATTAGTGTGGAGACAGAATCGCCAAGTATTTCTGCAAAAAGAACTTCTGTGGGCATTCCAGAAGCACATACATTAAGAAGAGATCTGTGAGGCAGAAGTAAGTTTTATGTGCTAAATCTGTATCTAAAAGGCAGCATTCCCTTAAGTTCTGCAGTGCTTAGGCATGCTAGTTTTCTCAGGTATTCACCTTGGAATTCTCTATTTCTTTCTTAACCATGTGATCTGGAGCCCTGCACCTCAGGCAGAATAGTCCTTAGATAATCACTGCAGAGAGAAACTACAGTCAGAATGTATGTGTATCTGTATTCTTCTTCTTCAGGTTCTGTATCCATTCTAGATATTGGCTATCATCATGGCGATAGTCTTCCTGTTCTTAACTCCTTGGAACAGTTCTTCTGAGGACATGCCACACCAGTCTCTCAGGTTCTTCAGCCATGGAGTCCATCTATGTCCAGGGCCTCTCTTCCCAGGGATCTTTCCTTGCAGAGCAAGTTGGAGTATTCTATACTTTATGTGATTTCTCATGATTGGTATTGGAGCTTTCTTTGCTTAATGGTCTTAAACAGTGCTTGTTCTTTATCCATCCAATGTAACCCTTCTATATAAGAGCCAAATCTTTGCATAGAAACAATTTAAAGCACTTAAAACATCATAAAATGCTTAAAACAATGGCTCAGGATCTCTGCTTATGTCAATCGAACTCTTGTTTAGTTTATGTACAATAAACAGAAGAATGTCAAGCAGTTGCAGATTATTTCCTTGAGTTAGCAAATTTTGTGCCAGTTTATGTCTGTGTTCCACAAAAAGAGTTATAATGATTGCCACTCATTGTCTGGAATAAAGATTTTGTAAATCTATACCACAGTTTCTGGATATCAGTTCAATGAACTCTCCTGTGAGTAGAATACTATACCTAGAAAACTCTGGAAAGGGTCACTGTACATTGGAGTTGACTTGATGGCATAACAGCAGCAACAATTTTGAAACATGGAAAACTTTTATAGTTCAAGAAAAATTTGCCAAGTAAAAACAAGGTTTCTGGGGAAAACATTAAATGATCAGATTTTGCTCCTGGATTGATTCTTTGCAGTGGTTTTGGAAGATTTGGGGAAATGACGTGTTGGGAGAGAGAAGGCTTTCTTTTTTGAATTTTCAGGGGAGAAGGAAGACTGTCAAATAATCTGCCTTTAAAATGTGGTTATCTGACATAGTGTCAAATTGGACAATGAAAAAAAATCTAAGCAGAGGCAAAAGACTAGAGGGGAGGGAGTGCTAAAAGCATACACCAGTGATGGTCAAACTTGGGATTCCAGGTGTTCTTGGACTTCAGTTCCCAGAAGCCCAAGTCCCTGTGAATCCACATGAATGTGGATTTGTGTGGATTCACAGAGACTTGGGCTTCTGGGAATTGAAGTCCAAGAACACCTGGAGTGCCAAGGTCTGCCATAATGGTCATACACTGTCACACAACACTATGCTGAAGAAATCACAATATTCCTAAAATAAAGTCACTTGGGACCAATATTGGCAGTCATATATTCTTGAATTCAAAACAAAGGGATATGAGACCATTCTTTTTTAAAAAAGTCAACCCAGTGGCATAGGGTGGGCAGGACCAGGGGAGTGGCCTGCCCTGGATGGCATTTTTTGGGCTATGGGTGTTCTTGGATTACAATTCCCAGAAGCCCTAGTGGGAGCGGGCGCTGGTGTCCACCAGGGGGAGGCAAATTTGACTCATGCCCCGGGCGGCTGAAATCAACACTACACTACTGAGTCAATCCTGCAGGTGAAGTAACAAGGTATGAAAAGCCATGTTAAAAAAACAGCTGGGTTTGTTTGCAGCTAGTGATACGACACGTAGTTGCCAGAAAATACATAAAATGTTACCTTTCCAACTGTAGGACAAAACACCAGTTCAGTGGCAGCCTAGGCAAACTGTTGACTTATGTTGGATACCTTGGAGTTGTTATTCAGCAAGGAGTCCTCTTATGAGTAGACATCTCCACAATGACATTCCACACAACTTCTGTGCATAATGATCTGCCCTGGCAGTTCTTTTCCATATTGGTCCGACATTTTTCTTGAGAAAATCCTTCCACCTGTAAGGTGGTATTCCCCTAGATCTTTTGTGATCTCTTGGATACCAATTCATTATTCTGGTGCTCTATCTATTGTCACTTGTGCGAGCAACATGGCCAGCTCATCTTAATTTATTCACCAGGTATTCTGTTACTACATCTTTTATTTGGCAATTCCATTGGCTAGCAAGAAGCTAAGCCCTATTTTACTGTGTGGAAAAACACACACAAAAGACTTGAGTCTATGATTGTAGGCAGGGCCAACCTAAGACATTTTGCTGCCTGGGTCAGAACATCAGTTTATACTTTGACCTCATGTTGCTGGTGGGCTAATATCCAAAGCTGGACATATGATTTTGGTGCCTGAGGCAGTACAATAATTATAAATAAAATCACCCAAAATATGCTATTTTACATAACAATCAGAGTCAGCTGCCATGGGCAGCAGCCTCACTCTGCTTAATGGAATGGCTGGTTCTGCTTAGGGAACACAGATATCTGTTTATCAAGAAAAGAGGATAATGGAGATGTTGGCTGTTTCTTAGCTTTCAGACCAGACTGGCTCTCTGTAATTCTGATAGTTAAGCCCTGATAATGAGAATGCCATTTATAGTGCCCTTTTAGCTTGCAAGAATTATCATACCAAAACAGCTAGCTACTCAGAATCTCTAAGTCTTTTTTTCCTGTGAATTTGGGAACAGACATTAACTCAAAATAGAGATGTATCTTGATGGTGGTGGCTTGTTTCTTTGGGGGGGGGAGAGAGAAGAGGGGGCACAAATAAGGACACATTGAAAAGGTTCACATAAGGGCTTTGACAGAATCGGGATTAAAACTAAGCAGGGAACACTGCCAGTTCCTTGGAAGCAAAATAACATTTCAAAGAGACAAACTATCTGCTGCTGGGTTATAGCCTGACAAGAATACATTATGGACTGTGATAAATATGCCTGGGACTAACATGAAAAGAGCGATATGAAGGCCCCTAGGTATGATTAACTGCCCAACAGAACTCATGCTTGTGCTGGCAATAAAGAGAGCAACCCTTGGGGAAATGCGTGTATAGTCAAACTGTGGCTTTATGGGGAGGATGAGATAAATATGGAGAGTGCTTACATGTTTAGTAATGTTATCCATGGGGCCTCATATCCTATGTCCAGATTGGTGTATATAGCACTTGTTAAAACCTGTAGCTTGCACAGGTACAGCAAGGTTTGATACTGGTGCTTCAACTCAGTTTACTATCTGCTGGTCTGTTTAATTACATCACTATTGACAGCTCATCGTATAGGATTAATATGATGAGACCCAGTGTCAAAATATTATATATCACATTTCTGAACCCAGCAATCCATCTAATAAAGGGGGGGGGCAGTTTATTTCTATACATGCAGGAAAGGGTCAATGATGCTGGTATTTATCTTCTGTATTCCTAGTAGAAAGTGGAAAAGGAAAAAAAAAAAGAGATTTTTATTGTCAAATGCTTCCAAATGCTGCATTAGACAATAATTAGAGAGCAATTTGCGATGCAGTGGCCTTTTAACATTTTTTCTTTGATGCTTTCTGCAAATTAGTTCTCTGGGGAAAGCTAATGGGAGCCAAATAATATTCTAGGCTCCCCTGCTTCCTTAGGTTTTGGGGTGAAATGTTCCATTATTATTATTGTCATTATTCTGTGGTGTATTAGAATAATCCTTCTTAACCTCCCTGATTAAAACTGGAGTGAACTGTGCACATATTTCCATTCATTAACTAAAACCAGCTCAGCCAATGCTAGCCAAGTTAGAGCAGGATGGCAGGGGTGGGAGTGATGGCAAATTGACACCAGGGACCCAGACTGCTGATGAGGGCAGCAACAAAGCAAAAGCAAAACAAAGCAATCACACTAATCTACCAGCCCATAGTGCTAAGTCCACTTTCTGGGTGGTTCACAAATTAATTAGGATCCCCCCCCCCCATGCTGTGTACTCATTTTACTGACCTTTGAAGGATGGAAGGCTGAGTCAACTTTGAGTCCTGGTCCAGGACTGAACTCACAACCTTTTGGCTGCAGGACAGCAGTTTAACTACTGAGCCACCAGGGCTCCTAAAACCCAAAACATGCACTTGCAGTGTTTGACCTTGACTTCAGAGAATACAGCTGGACCACCTGGGGTGGCAAATGCAAGCAAGCAGAACTGGAGTTCTTTATGCACAAGAAGGTCAGAACCAATCAGACCTTAGGAGGAACATGTAACAAATAACTAGGGATATATCTGTAATTAATCCCACAATAACTATGGTATAGTGGTATAACTCCATTAATAACAAGGCAAGGAGAATTAGATGCCACATAGTGAGGGATCTTATGGGAGGGGCAGAGTAGATTGGATTAAAACTGAACACTTTAGGATAAGGTGATCAGGGCATCAGCATGCCATTTCATGAAATGCCAAAACCTGAGATTAATGGGTAGACTTTTTGAAGGTCACAGGGGATGGGTAGGCAAGGATCACAAAAGGGAGCAATTGCTTCTAAGATAGCTGATTGTGGGGAAGGATATGCTTGTAATCTGGGTAAATGGACCCAGAATCTGGGTAAAACCCAGCTAGCCAGTTAATGTAGCATCTGATGGCTGGAATGGATGGGACAGTAGATAGATTG
Source organism: Furcifer pardalis (assembly GCA_030440675.1). Lineage (NCBI taxonomy): Eukaryota > Metazoa > Chordata > Lepidosauria > Squamata > Chamaeleonidae > Furcifer > Furcifer pardalis. Next base: position 114,618,285 of record CP126891.1, read on the forward strand.
CTGGTGTCATCACTCACGAGCTTTCTTGTTGTGTAAGTCCTGGCAGCAACCACTCAGAGATCGCGAAGGTAGCAAAACACAGCCTGCAGTTGCATTCAGTTGTACCACACCCACCCACTTGCATATGCAGATCACACACAGCTTAACTACAGGCATATCAGAAAACAAAATAAAATAAAATAAACAAAATAAAAAACATTGTAGCACTTTAAAGACTAACTGTTATATTTTTATTGTTAGCTTTTTAAAGTGCTACAGTGTTTTTTATTTTCTTTTGTTTATTTTATTTTGTTTTCTGATATGCCTGAACCACAGACCAACATGGCTACTATTCCAAAAAATTCAAGCTTAACTACAGAATGTAGAACACGAGCAGAGTTTTCCCAGGCTGAAGTTTGTAGAAGGCTGATTGGCAAACTACACAGAGTTTTCTTCTCAGCCCTCCTGTGGTAGCTGCTAGGGCTTATGGAGTAAGAAAGCTTCCACTCTGTTCCCTGCCGTGCTCTAAACTGTCTGATGGACAGGGAACATGTTTTCCCAACCAGTGTCTTGTGGGCACTTCAGATCTACATGGAAGCAAATTTTTAGACTATATAAAAATGATGATTTCAAGTCTATGTTAATAATGAAAAAGGCAGGTTTTAAAATAGCTTAACACAGTGGCGTCGCACAGTCTTCAGCCGCCTGGGGCGAAGAACAAACTCGCCGCCGCCGCCCCCCCCGCTCGCCGCTGCCGCCACCCCCTCCCCCGACCCAGGCAGAAGTCAGCCTCCTGCTGACTAGCGGCGCGCGCGCGATCTCGCGCACGCCACACATCTCCGTCCGCTCGCACCTCGGCAGATCGTTCGCCCGGCTGGCCGTCGGGGGCTCTCCGGGGGCGGCAAACATCCCCCGGGGATTCCCCCCCATCTTACCTCCGAAAGCAAGCCGCCTCTTCGCCTTCCCCTTGAGGGCGCGCAGGCAGGGCCATTACACGCGGTGCCAAGGCAGGACCCACCGGCCCAGTCCTTCTTCGCCTCTCCGGCTGCTCAACGCCCAAGCACTGCGCAGCCCTCCCAGGAAGCCCGAGGCGGAGGAGGAGGTGGAGGAGGCCTGGGCCGGGCCGGGCCGGAGGTTAACGGGAGCCAGAGGAGCCCCACGCCTCCCCAAGGGACGGAGCGCGCCCGGGTGGAGTGGGCGAGGCGGCGGCGGCGGGCCTCCGGGGCGGCCTAGGCGAAGCCCAGAGGGCTAAACCGGGAAGCCCGCTCGGGTCCAAACAGCCGAGGGGAGCCCAGCGCCCCACCAGAGGCTTCGCGGCCTGCCAGCCGCCGTACAGCCGCGGCACCAACAGCCTATGGAGAAGGGTCGCCTTGGCTAGCGGGAGGAGGAGGAGGAGGAGCTGGGAGGAAGGCGCTTGGCCGGCTGCCCACAACGGGGCCCGGGTTGGGAGCGGGAAACCGGCAGGCGGCTGAATCCCTCCGTGGGGAAGGATCACCCCAGGTTGCCCTCAGCCCGCGAGGGCAGCAACCTGCGTGCGCTTCGCCGCTTGCAGGCGAGGAGGAGAAAAAGGGGTTTTTTTTAGGCGGACAATTCAAAGAGGGGCCCGCCCGCCCGGCTGGCCGTCGGGGGCTCTCCTGGCGGGCGGCCCGCGTGCGCGCGCACGCTGCCCACCTCCTCCTGCCCAGCCACCCACCAGGGGCTCCCCGCCACGGCGCCACCCACCCCCGACGAGCGCCCCGTCTCACGGCAAGCTGGGTGGGTGGCTGGGCGGGCAGAGGCGAGCAGCCGGGCGGGCGGGCCCCTCCTTGAATTGTCCGCCTAAAAAAAAACCCTTTTTCTCCTCCTCGCCTGCAAGCGGCGAAGCGCACGCGGGGCGCTCGCCAGCAAAAGGGTGGGGAGGGGACATTTTGCCGCCCCCTGAAAGCCGCTGCCCGGGGCATCCGCTACGCCACTGGCTTAACAACAGTGATGACAATCATTCTGATTACTAGTGAAATTGTAGCAGTGATTTCTTATATGAAAAGTGTTTAAGACTAAGAGTTTTAAAGATCATAGTGGACCATTGATCATCTCTCTTCACTTTGAAGCTTAGCAACATTATCTTAGGCAGACTGAAAAGAGTGTGGCAGCTATTTTTGGGAGCTGATGACATAATATACTAGATAGTCAGGACTTTTGATGGATGGTTCAGTGTGCCTTCTGTCTGAGATGGTGAGACCTGTACTCACAGTCTTTACTGTCTAGACGTAGATATTGACAATCATGTTGCACTGACATAAGAGCAGTGATGGGATGTAACAGGTTCTCACCAGTTCTCCAGAACCGCTAGTAACTTTTCCCAGTGTCCCAGAGAACCGGTAGCAGCTTTTGGGGGGAACCACCTTCGGGACTTACCTTTTCACTGGTTCTTCCACTGCAGATGCGCGCCAAGCACTTGGTGTGCATGCACGCCTACAGTGCTTGGCGCATATACACGGCCTCCTTGCTGTCCTCCCAAGTGGGGAGGAGGAAGAGAAGCTGCTAGCTTGAAGCTTCCTATAGCCTGCTCCCCAGGTAAGTGACTCACCTTTGGATGTCGTGTGTATATTTTAATGTGTATTTAATACCTTTACGTATATTGGCATACTACCACAGTTCCTAAAAAGGCCTGGCTTGGGGTTTTTAAGCAAAGTCTTGGAGTTACCTCATCAATAAGCTACACCTGTGCTGTTCCAAGTGCTGTTCCAATTGGAGTTATAGCTGTTTTACATTTACATTAAGGCATATTATTCTAGAGAACTGGTTAGGCAAAGACTTAGTACCTAACTTCTTTAACTGTTGAAAAGTTGAAAAGTGCCAAAATGAAGCCATCTTGTGGTGAGTTCATTCTGTAGTTCCTTCCATCTGACTTAGTGTGAGAAAGATTAGCCAGAACAAGCTTTAAGATCTGCTTTACAACCTCTGGTTGATTTGTGTTTGGGGTGTGTGTGTGTATTTTAATGTATTTTTATTTATTTATTTATTTAATTTATGGGTTTGTGTTGTGGGTTGAGGTGTGTGTGTATGTGTGTGCTTATTTTTATTTTATTTTATTATTATTTTGTATTTTGTATTTTTTTCTTTGGCCCCACCCACATCATGACATCATTATGTTAGCTCTGCCCACACTGTGATGACATCACGGTGGGGTAGTAAAATTTTTGACATCCCACCACTGCATAAGAGGCTCAGATACTTAGAGGCATTTCAGTGATCTTGCCTTCTTATGTGTTATTTCTAGCTTGTCAGCTGTGAAATACTCTTCTTAAAACCTATTCTTCTTCTTGTTCTGCCATATCTGAATCAGAATATTGGCAATCATCATGGTGATCAACCATGAAGACTGTCCTGGAAACCATATAATGCAGTGTTCTTTCATCTACCTTCTGCATCTCAGTGTGACACCACTGATCCAGTTCCGTGAGTCACTTTCTGGTCCTGAGCCCTTTTGGCATGCAAAGTCCTCATCAACCCCAGGCCAGTATTGATGAAGCTGCTGCTCTCCATCAAGATGGATTCAAGTGGGATTTAATCCACTTGGGGACCATCACCCTCACCTGTGGATTTCTGCAACCAAGGCTTGTCAAGTTAGTTAACCACCACCTGACACTCAGCGTTGAGTCACTGGCAGTATGGTCTACTCTATTACTATAGCAGGATAACCTGGCCAGACACTATATTAAAACCTGTAGTCTCAAAAATAATAATTGTGTGCTGTCAAGTCTATGCTAACTTTTGGTGACCCTTTCTAAGGTTTTCTGGGTGTCAAGGACACAGAAGTGATATACAGTAATACCCCGGATAACGATTGCATCAGATACTGATGCAAGTTTTTTGGTAAAAACTTTCATCAGATAACAATTCTGGATAATGATTCTTAGCGTTATCTGAGGCAATGGTCTGCGGGTGTGGGGTGATTTGGGTAGAACTACCCAATCCACCCCCCACCCGCAGCGGTCTCTGCGACTGCAGTAGGGTCGGGGAAAAGCACCCGCCTTTCCCCCGACCCTACTGCAGTCGCAGAGACTGCTTGTATCTCCTTCCCTCCCTGTATTTAAACTACAGAGAGGAGGAAAGAGAGAGACATGATTGGGTCTCTAGAGAACCAATCATGTCTCTGTCTTTCCCACCCCTTTTAGTTTAAATACAGGGAGGGAAAGAGACACAAGCAGTCTCTCTCTCCCTGTAGTTTAAATACAGGGAGGAAAAGAGTAAGACACTATTGCATCTTACTCTTTTCCTCCCTGTATTTAAACTACAGGGAGGGGAAAGAGAGAGATGTGATTGGTTCTCTAGAGACCCAATCACGTATCTCTCTTTCCCCCTCCCTGTAGTTTAAATACAGGGAGGGAAAGAGACACAAGCAATCTCTGCGACTGCAGTAGGGTCGGGGGAAAAGTGCGCCTTTCCCCGACCCTACTGCAGTCACAGAGACCACTGCGGGTGGGGGGTGGTGGCTTTAAAGGCAGGGAGGAAAAGAGACCTGATAGGGTCTGTTTCTTTCCCTGCCTTCCTTTAAAGCAGTTTGTCCCTAAAGTCAGGGCTTTTTTTAAAGCGTTGTTCGCTGCATTCATCGGACAACGCTAAAAATCGGATAACGTCATGACTTGTGGAACCAAGTCATAACGTTATCCCGGGTATTACTGTATCATTCTTTTCTTCTGAGGGGTGTCCTGGGACTGTGCAGTTTGCTGATAATTACATAAGGCTGCTCTTCTCCAGGAGGCTCAATGGGGTCGAATTCCCAACCTATGGTTCAACAGCCAGATAACTAAACCACAGAGCTATCCAGCCAATACAGCCTTCATGCCATTAATAAAATACTACGTTTTGAAGAACCAATAGTAAAATGCTTCATCCTATGAAGGACAGATTATGCATACAAAGAAGTCTGAGATTCCATGTTTGCAGTGGGCTATGTATCATCTAGATTCATGGTTCCCACCATGGGGCACACACCCTACCGGGGGGGGGGGAATTTGATTTTTAAGGGGGGCAATTCGAGAATGAGTTAGACCAACTTAATGGCCATGTGAATAATAAGAATTATATGTCATGAGGCTGGGACGTCAGGATTTTGGAGATGTTTAGGTGGGGCATGGCCAAAACAAGGTTGGGAATCACTGATCTAAATAAACTTTCTCCAATGTGGTAGTCACAGTTTGTTCTATTTAGAATAGTTGTCAGTGGTGCCATTGATAACACAAATAACAAACGTGATAGTCACCTTGGAAAATTTCACACTTAATTTCAGCTTCACCAAATTCTTCTCCACAGGCCATTAACTTTACTGACCTTAAATTTGTTGAAGTTTTCATGATTATTTGAATATTGTTGCTAATTCCAAAAATGTCAAGGTATTTTTCAATCCCACTATGTGGATCTGAATCAAAAACCCTAAACAAATTTGTTCACCTTTTCTTTGAATTCTTCAAACCAATTTGATAATTAATAGCTAATCTTTGGCTCCTCTTGAGTTCTAGCAGCACCTTTTCTGTTCTATAGGCAACACATTGTTTTTCAAATGTCCATAGATCTAGCTTGCAATTATGCCTGTGAGTAATTTGCACATTGTTGGTAGACAGGTTATTGGTCTGTAGTTCCAGGTTCATTTCCCTTTTCTTTATCCTTCTGAATAAGGAGTTTCCTTCCAGTTGTTAACCATTTTTTACCTGCTGGTGTTTCCAAAACCTGATTCATGTTATTTGCTAATCTTGCATGTAAAATAGTTAGTGGTTTTAGCCAGAGTCCATGGAGTTCATCTAAACCAGGAGCACTCCAGTTTTTTTTAATCTTCTTTATCTGTTCTGTATGGCTTCTTTTTATTTTTTGAAAACCTTCCACTTTGGATGCTTTTGCTAGATTCTCAACCTGCTTGAACCATATTGGATCTTCAGTATGCTCCTTATTATTTATCCAAATGTTCAGAGCACTTTCTCTGTTAGGCTTTTCATTTGTGCTGGCTTCATGCCGATTTTCAAGGGTCTTGTAAAAATAATGTTGGTGAACTTGTAACCATGAATTTTGATGAAATTGCATTTCTCAGTTATCATGCTGCTTGATCTTTTCTGCAATGGCCACAACTCTTTGTTTCAACTCTTCAATTATAAATGCAATTCCCTTGTTTCTCAAATCATACATTGTTATCAGGCTGATTTGATCTTTCTATATTTTAGATTTCCTTGTCTCAGAGTCTTCAGATTACACAAGTCGGATCGAATGTTTTAAATTTTCGATTCCAAGTGGATTCTCTATTTTGGTTTTCCTTTCTTAACCCCTTGACTTTTTTGGACTTTTAAACCCAGTTCTTCAACAGTAACAAAAACTATTGTATACTTTAGCTGATTTGTGTGAGCTAATGTTTCTGTTGATATACTTTGGACAGCTTTGTTCACTTTCTTCATAGTTTTAGCCAAATTTTCTTTAGTAATTTGATTCAGTTTTAGTAATTGGACTCGTTCTGCTGTTTCATTTCAACTTTAATTTTCTCAACTAATTAATCACTGGCCACTGATTCTACAAGATCTTTTCCAGCTGTTGTTCTTTGTTTCTTGGTCTCCTCTATTTCCTCCACTACTTACTTCTCTATTTGTAAATTAGCTCCTTTAAAAATTATGCTTGGGTCTGGCTCTTCCACTGATCTGTTTACAATCTCTTGTAATTCATGTTCAGTGAAGAACTTGTGTTTCATAATAACACGTCTCTGATCCATTAGTCTTTGCTCAGCAATTTCCAAATCTGGCTGATTTTCTTTCCAAATTTGGTACATATGTTTTTGAAATCCACATTTTGATAGCTCAGACTGGTAATAGGATTCCACAATCAAATAATTTTCTTCCCTCATCCAAATTCTTCATTTTTCAATTGATGTCCAGGAGCCATAGCATCCATCGTGATCCTTGTTAATCTGGTGGACAACCGAGTTGGCATGGGATTAGAATTATGTCTTCTCACCATATTAAGTGGATTGTGGAACAGATTTAGTCCATTTTTTGTGAGCATGCAAAAGCCCCTCCACCAAGTCAAGGTGGCAGTTCTTCTTCTTCTTCTTCTTCTTCTTCTTCTTCTTCTTCTTCTTCTTCTTCTTCTTCTTCTTCTTCTTCTTCTTCTTCTTCTTCTTCTTCTTCTTCTTCTTCTTCTTCTTCTTCTTCTTCTTCTTCTTCTTCTTCTTCTTCTTCTTCTTCTTCTTCTTCTTCTTCTTCTTCTTCTTCTTCAGTGCATGTTCCTAGAACTGCTGTTGTTTTGGGGCTTTTATTAATTTTACTATGTTGGGCAAGAGATTAAATATGATGTCAGCTTATTAACAACATTTTGACACCAAAGACATCAAAGCCTTGGTATATCAGCTGGAGAACAGTGATGTATAGAAGTGAAATACAAATTCCCCCTCCCCCTCCCTCTCTCCTGAACCTTGTGGTTTTGTAGTGAAAGAATTATATCCAGCTGCTGTTCAGAATTCCACAGGAGGGCAGCCTTATCCAAGCTATATACAGCAAGAGAGTGAGTAATTGCATTAGAATTGCACATAAAACCAATGGTAAATATATTTTTAAACACTGTATAAAAATAACCAACTAGAAAAGGTACATAGCTTTTTAACCTGTGTCAAAAGAGTGCAAAAGGCGCACTACTCAAATTTGTATTATAATACTACAGTATAGAAGAATCATAAGATGCTGGCTTTTATATGCCATCAGTACAATGAAATCATTTTCTTGCATTTTGAAATGTAAAATGGTCTGGACATTCTTTTCTAAAGAGTTAAGGGCTATACAACAGGGGGAAACTGCTATATTTGTGCCCTGCTTACAAGGTTTCTGCAGGGCTCTGGGTGTTCACAGCTGGCTAGAAATGGATCCCATGTACCCTTGATCTGATCTATAGGGATGCTCTATGCACAAAATAACATAAAAATAATAAGTTTAAAATAGAACATGAGCTGTTATGTTGGTACATATGGAGAGCCAGGAGGTCATATACACGTATATGGTGTGTGTATGAAGGAGAGAGAGAGAGGAGTGTGTGTTTGTGTCCTCACCAGAGTCTTTGGTGATGGGGGAAATGCCAATATTGGCTATTTTTGCAGTAGACAACTTATTTTTTTTGTACAAAATTCCAAAGTTTGCAGCTTTGTTATACCATATTTAAATGCTTGCAAGTAAGAATATGAATCCTTCCTTTCCCTCATAAACATGGACCAGCAATTACAGGGTTTCTCCTCTTCTCACACTATGAGAGAAGGAGATACATTCTGATGTTATATATTCAATAGTTTTAAGCCAATTTCATAACTTGCATAACGGTAATGTTTCATTTTACTACATTATAATGGAAGGACAGATTTTGATCTTACCAAATTGTGGACTGTGTCTTAGGTTTTTTTTTAATTTTAGGTGCACAGTTGAAAGAATGGCATTTTGCTGTTTGAACAAGTGAGTGCTCTTTTTCTTGGGTAAAATTAACAGATTGCTTTTACACAGTGGTGGGCAGCCAAAATTTTTACTACCACATGGTGGGCAGAGCCGGTGTTGTGGGCAGAGCCAACGTCATGACATCATGGGTGGAGCCAGCATCATGACATCATGATGACATGGACAGAGTCAATGATGTGGGCAGAGCCAAAGTAAAAAAATAAAATAAAAAACAGTACACATAAAATTAGAAATAAAAAACACATAAAATACAAATTAAATAGACATTAAATAGAAATACAAAACATACAAATACAAATTAAAATTGACATTAAATACACATAAAACACACTACATAAAACACCCACCCACCCCAAACACAAACCCTAGTCACTTACCTTGGGGACAGGGAGCAGCAGGCAGATGGCAACAGCAGTGGTATGGTGGCCCGGAAGCCCGGCAGGGCCTGGCCCAGCCCGGCGGTGCACCACGGCCTGGCCTGGCACAAGAGCGTGGTGGTGGAGAGGGAGCAACGTCGGCAGTCGGTGAATGAGCGGTAGCGACAGATAAGCAGCGGTGAGTGGCAGTAGTGCGGAGGTACAGGGTGGCAGCGTGGCATGGCGGCGCAGCGTGGGGTGGGTTGAGGGAAGGCCGCTGCCACTGCCCTTTCAAAGAGGCTGCTGAGGGCCTCAACAGCCAGCCACCACGCCCTTCACTGCAGCCCAAAATGGCTGCTGGTAAGAGCATATGCGTCAAAATGCCATTTGATGCATGCATGCCTCCAGTATTAAGCACGCATGCGTCAAATGGTGTTTTGATGAATGCACACTTATGAGCAGCCATTTTGGGCTGTAGTGATGGGCAGCTGGAGAGGCGACTGAACCAGTCACCTCCAAAAAAAGTAACCACCCCAGGTGGTCTCCCAGGAGGGTTACTAACCCCCCCCGGGAGACCACCGGGGATTGTTATTACTGGTTTGGTAGAACGGGTCCGAACCGGCTACTGCCCACCACTGTTTTTACATTGAAAATACTCAAGTACTGTACTTGTAATGCAAAAATAGTAGCATTTAAAATAAAATTAAAATAAATTACACAGCTATACAAATTCCTCCCCCCCCCCCCGGCATGAGCTTTTGCAGTTGTTTTATACTAATTTCAGGCTGCTGATTACAAATATGATCTCAGATTTGCTCTATCACATCACATTTTTATGCTATTGGCCAACCCAATTGTCATTCCTGACTGCATGTTGGTGCGAGAATTATAGTGATAAATTATAGTGATAAAATTAGTGACTGGTCAACACAATTTTTCTGGCATGAACGATTCTAAGGTAATTTTGAGGTGCTGATTCCAAATCTGGCATCCTTTTTTCCCCTAGCACATCAGGTTTTTGAGATCTCAAATATTGCAATATATTTATTTATTTAATTTATTTATTTAGATTTATTATCCCACCCCAATTAGGTGAACCTGACTCTAGGCGGCTTACAGAAAATTCATAAATTAAAACCTTGAGGTTCAAAATTACTTTAAAAAATCAATTAAAAAAGAATTAAACCATGAATATACCTATGAACAGCAAATTTATCATCATATTCGTCAAGCTAAACAGACATACGGACCTAATAAAATAACATCCAATATGCAATACTTTATTGAACAAACATATATAATTATGAACTGAAGCACAAAGTTGAGAGTGAAAGCATATTAACATGTAAGAATTGAAACGTTAAGATATGAAAATATGTACAAAAAGGTAAATTGACGATATTGACCTTTCATTGCCATGAACGACCTCTTCTTGGACGCTCTGCGATGTTCAACATGTGTAATGTCTCTCATCAAGGACCAACAGTAATCCGCCATCATGTTGGTGTTCCATCAGCCTTGGTAATGTTCTTCCATTACTTTAATGTCTTGATGGAAACATTCACCGTGCTATTTGCTCACATCACCCAAGTTCTCTGGAAAGTTGGCCAAGTGACTATGTAAATAGTGAATCTTGATGCTCATTCTACATCCAAGTGCTCTTGAGTTTCCAAGATATTGTACAATTTACCTTTTTGCCAGATTCGGAATCAGCACCTCAAAATTACCTTAGAATCGTTAGAGTACCTCATGCCAGAAAAATTGTGTTCACCAGTGTTATTCATATTTAAGATACAGTACTTCAAAAACTATTTGTGGATTTTGCCTGGCAAGGCATAGCAGCTGTAGCAGTGAAATGGTGCATAGTTTGAATGAGAGGATGAGAAATAAACTCACAAGCATATTGTTGGAGAGAAATGGTCACATATTATTGTTTTCAGTGGAAGTTTTTTTGGGCAGCACAAGGTATGAATCCAGGCATTGGACTTATACTTGCCAACCAACAGATGACCTTTCTCAGTGAATGAAGTCTTGGTAAATTATAGGGTGAAAGGGCATGAGCATCTACATGGGAAGAAGCCTATGCATGTTCTCTTGCCACTTGGACTTAAGCGGGACCAAGAATCTCCCAACTGGGCACCTTCATGGGAAACTTCACCTGCAAGATTTCTTAAGGAGTCCACTAAATGGGGTTGAGGTTGAAATCTGTAATTCCCTGCCCTCCCCCCAATTTTACTAACTACCTCACAACTAATTCTGATAAGATAAAAACAGTAGCAAAGCCAATACAGAGGAGGATGCATTTGAGAGATCCAACAAATATTGAGAAGCTGCAGAATAGTCTGTGTAGATTGATGTTGCCTAGTGGACCAAAAGTGAGATGTTTTCCCCATGATCCATGTAGAAACACTCTGCATCAGCCGAATCAGCCAGATGGGCTCAGCCAGTGAGTGTATACAGGGATTTCCTGTAGCCACTATAATCTACTTGGAGATGCTACACTGGATTGCCATGTGGCTCTTTGCCTTGCAGGCTGCAAAATTGAGACCTTAGGTAAGCTGGAGCCCATACATGCTGGAGAGGGTAATTTTGAACAGCAGTCCTTCCCTGGTAAGTAACAGGCTCAATAATACATGGAAATGTTTTGCCTAGATTCTCTGGTTGGCAAAAGAAAATTATGTAGCAGAAAAGACTGCTTAAACCATTCCCCTTAAGATTCTCCTTAAGAACCTGGCTATTTTAAATTCTTTTTATCCTGTACCTTGTGTGAAAAATTAGGGTCTGTTTAACATTTCCCCCTTAAGGCTTCTCTGTTTATAATTTAATGTAACTCAATAGTGGCAGAGACAACAAATAACTAAATTTGGGTTTCTAATATACAAATCTGAGCAACCACCTGAGTTCCTTTGCTAATTTTTGTGTAGAAATAAAACATTCTATATTTGTCTTTTCATGATTAGATTTAGTGGTAGACTTTGCACATTGCAGCTTTGTTTGTTAAAATGCACTGCAGTGCATAATTTCATTAGGGTGTCTACACATTATGGATATCTGTGGCTCTTTGCTAAGCCTCAATGCAAGCCATTATCTGTCTCAAAAGGCAAAGCAGTTTTCTAACTAAATAAACGCTAAGGATCATGGAACTATTATATATTGACTATACCCATCAATTTATAGTTTCTTTATCTCTTTCCTCTATTTTGTGGTGAGGAGCCATCCTTTTTCAGTGTGATTTAATTAACTCCATTTCATTCCATGGTTCTAGAAATAATAAACAGAATCAGCACAACAGCCACCCTATCTAAAGACTGGCATTGACTAATATTGGACAACAATATCGCAATTCCCATACAATTGTATGGGGGCACATACAACAAAAGAGCAGTCTGTTTTATTAATTTGCCAACTCCCCCTCCTTTGGGAGGGCTACTGTGTATTTCTTTGAGGCTGACTGAAAAAGAAAGCAAGAGTATATGGTGGGAATAACATTTTGGGTAGGTTGGAGTCATTTAACAAAAAAGTGTTCCTCCAGGAAAACAGAATCGAGATGCTAATGTTATACCTCATTTATTGCCAAGTATATTCAGTGACATTTCATAATGTACATCTGTCAGCCAGAGATATAAATGAATGAGGTGAACTGTGCAATTTACCCCCAGGAACTTCCATTAGAGCCCCCTAAAGTATAATATTTATGAGGTCAGAGTCAATTAATCAGATAGCTGTATTTGCTTTTCACCCTACAGTGGTCCAGCAACAAACTGTTGCACTGAAGGGGGAGGGGGTTCCTTTAAAAATATAGATGCATGCACACAAAATATTCAGTTTGTACTGATAATGGCTGCATTTTGAAAACAACAGTGATAAAATCAATTACTCCAAGTAAACTACAAGGGGGGAAAAATCAGCGTAAATTGCTTTTCAACTCAGCTTTTCAAGGAGGCATTGTTAGTGGTTCAGCTATGTGTTAGGTATGACAGTCTGCTGTTTCCATCACAGAAATGAGAGTGTGGTCATAGAACAAAATCTCAAGCAAAGCCACCTAGGAATTTTGCTGTCTGAGGCAGAAAAGTCAAATGGCTCCCCTTTTTCCAAATCAAAATGTACAATAGCTAGGGCCAGTCAAGTTAAGGTCCCAAGGTAAAGGTTGGCTACCTCAGTCTGTCTAACAGCTGCAGAGGTCTCAGTTGTAAAAACCTATCTGGTGCTGAGCGGAGAAAAGTACTCTTGTCTTCAATTTGTGAATGAAGATGAGTGTGTTGTATGCACGAAAGAGGCTGCCCCTTACTCAAAGCTTCTCCTACTGGATGTTTTCCTTTGGGATTATCAAGTTGTCTCTGCAGCCATGCTGTCTATTTAAAACATACAAAGCAATGATCAGTTGTGGATGGCAATAATGGTTCTGACTATTTTCAAAGAAAAACATTTGAGTCCTGATTTGGCCCATGGAGAAATCAGATTCAGACCATACATTGAAGTGAGGCATGATACAGGTACCTTTCTCTCTCTCTCTCCTGTACTTTGTGAATTGGTTGTTGTTGTTCTTATTGTTATTGCATTTATTGCTGATGCATGGGATGGTTCAATGGGTCAAGCTCAAAAATTAGGAGTCAAGTGCTAATACTTAATCAGGTAAGATGAGATGTTTGCAAAATCCTTGAGTTTTGAATTTCAGGGTGTAAGTTACCAGCTATGGGCAATTGCTAGAATAATGGTAAACAAAGATTTTGGAATAATGACAGTTGCTTAAATTAGTAATCTTGGTTTCACATTCTTTCAGTTTCTTGCCTTAAAGTTTGGTACGTTGCTATTTTTAACATTTTCTGTATTTCTGAGGTTGCTTGTTGATGGAACTCACAACTTCTATAAGGTATGTTATTATTTGTTGTATATAGAGACATATAATACAGTATAAGCATATTAAAGTCAACTGTTATATCCTTGATAATTTGCTTGTCGCAATATAGTATTATGGTTCTGTTTTCTAAAACTGGAAGTGGTGAAATTTATAAAATGGGAGAAATATGTAAATAATCTATACGATTTAGCCAACTGCTGAAAAATAATTTTTGCAGTTTGGTTGTCTGAATATTTTTCTACATATTTCACTTACACCCTGCTTCATAATTATTTTTTTATAGAATCTAGAGCAAATACCCTAGTTTTAGACTGCACGTATCAATTTCTCCATTTCAGCGTGAAGACAATCCTACATAAGCTACAAATGTGATTGTTGCTTATTGACATTATTATCCAGGAAGTAACTGAGGTGCTGAGCAAGCAATATTTTCTCAAACCGTAGTGCTGTAGAAATTTCACTAACATCAGTAGAGTCTCATTTGGCAGTTGCAATACCTTTAGTCCGTTAAAATTTTCTGCTGTTATCTGATGAACTGGAATTATACTCCTATGGAAGTAGTTTCAAAGTTTGACTGTTTGACCCATGTAGAGATTCTTGTGGTCAACAAACCTGTGATGTGCCCATTCTGCATGACTACATCAAAGTGCTCTGTAGATGTCTTTCAACGATTGCACTGGTGCTTTGACAAGAGGACTCTGGTTCTCCTGTTTTCTATTTTGACTTTCATTAGAAATCCAAATCAGACTATTATGACTATTATGGGAACATCTAAGGCAAATGCCAAAATTAAATGTAAATGGTGTTTACCTTCCCACCAAAGCGGTACCTATTTATTTACTTGCAATTTCTTGGTTTCAAACTGCTAGGTTGGCAGGAGCTGGGACAGAGACAGGAGCTCACTCTGTCATGCAACACTCGGGTCTTGAATTTCTCCGGAGGCTAAAACTAGGTGTTGACTGTCCCCTGTTTTCAATTGGCTGATGTCCTAGGACATTGTTAAATATTCACACATTTTAATTGTTGACGAGGGAAATGTGTGTTTAGGATACTGATAAAGATTGTCATATGTAGTGAATTAGGAGTGAATTGTACATACACATTACTAAATTTCTGCTTGCATATATGAACAGCATTTATATCTGAAAAAGACATTACCTCTTAAGAATAAGAGAAAGAAATTATTATGAGCAATCGTTATATTTAGTCCAAATAACACAATCAACAATATATTGCAGTGCGTTGACACTAACAAATAAATACTGTGTTCTGAAATATTGGAAAGGGGAAATTATTCTCCCTATTATTTATATAGGGTTCCTAAATTATGACTTTCATACTTAATTTACTAAAAATCAAGAGCGATGAGGGAAGAAAATATCTTTAATGGCTCCATAAAATCTATCTCTTCAGAAGCTCAATTATCTACTTTAGAATTAACTCAAAAGATTATTTAAAATATCTAATCTGCAACAGCAGCAGGAGGGTTTGGGGTATAATAAAACCAAACACTTTTTTAAAAACAACACATTGCAGTAGCAACACTTTACAGAGATTCTTTCAGAATTTGAAGTGGCAGCTCTAAGGAAAATCCTCCATTTGACAGGCTTAGTCTTTTATCAGGTTTTCATAATCCTGGAAATGGATTTTCCCCTTCCTCATTACCTCACAGCATATCACCATTGTACCATTTTTTCTCTCTCTCTGTCTTCTTCCCAGATCAAATTAATTGCTGTCTCTTTTTTAATCACATACAGCTTGTTTTTTTATCTGCTGCTGTTAAACCTCCCAGTTCACTGTGCTCAGATCAGAAATGATGGTGAGGTAAGAAAATAATAAAAGTTTGCTTGATGTCTTTATCATGGCACTTTTCAGATATTTGTGTGTCACATGTTTTGCAATAGACTATCTCCTACCAGGAAAGGGAAACCTCAGTGGGGCTGAGGACCATTTTTCAGATTTACCACACTCCCAAGGGTGCACTCCCTGACCCAGTGGTGGGATGTAACAGGTTCGCATCAGTTTGCCAGAACCGGTAGTAACTTTCCCCAGTGCCCCAGAGAACTGGTAGCAGCTTTTGTGGGGAACCACCTTCGGGGCTTACCTTTTCACTGGTTCCCCCATAGCGCATGCGTGCCAAGCACTTGGTGTGCATGCATGCCTACAGTGCTTGGTGCGTATGCATGGCCTCCTTGCTGTCCTCCCAAGCATGGAGGAGGAAGAGAAGCTGCTAGCCTGAAGTTCCCTATAGACTGCTCCCCAGGGTAAATGACTCACCTTTGGATGTGGTGTGTCAGTGTGTATTTTAATGTGTATTTAATACCTTTACCTATATCGACGTACTACCACAGTTCCTAAAAAGGCCTGGCGGCCGGCTTGGAGTTTTAAAGCAAAGTCTTGGAGTTACCTCATCAATAAGCTACACCTGTGCTGTTCCAATTGGAGAACCCTAGGGATGCTAGGGTCTACAAAAATGTATTGGATTGGCAGGTGATCATATGCAGCACACGGCCCACCTTCTGCCTACCTTAATATGAACAAAGGCCCGTGGTGAAAGGTTTGGCTCAAAAATAGGTGTGCATGTATGTGTGTGCATTATCAGATTCATCTTTGTTATCTTTTAAAAAAGCCTATACAGAAATACACCGGATAACGATTGTACCCGATAGCGTTAAAACCGCATAACGATGCCGGATTTTTGGAAAAATCTTGTATCGGATAATGCAATTTTTAGCGTTATCTGGTACAATCGTGTGTGTGTGTGTGTGTTTGGATTGGGTAGAACATCTACCCAATCCAACCCCCCCAGCGCCTGCCCGCACGGTGTTTGGAAAGGGTACGGAGAACATCCCCTATACCCTTTCCAAACACCGTGCAAGCGCGCGTGTGTCAGATGGGGGTTGGGGAGACTATGGGGAAGATCTCTGTAGCCTCCCCAACCCCCATCTGACACGGGTGCGCCTGCCTGCACGGTGTTTGGAAAGGGCACGGGGAACATACCCCGTACCCTTTCCAAACACTGTGCAGGCGCGCGCAAAGCGTGTGATGGGAGCTTGAGTGCCGGGTTGAATGAACACCCGCCCATTCAACCCGGCACCCAAACTCCCATCACAAAGCGTGCGTTTGGATAGCATGCCCGGGAAAGAGGTAGCTTACCTGAAATTCCCTCCCCCACACAGGGGGTGAGGATTTCGGGCAAGCTTCCTCTTTCCTGGGCACGCTATCCAAACGGGGGTCACACGTCAAGGCAAGGGATCAAAGCAGGGGGTGCCACCCCCCATTTTGATCCCTTACCTTGATGTGCGATCCCCATTTTGCGCGCCTAAACAAGATGGCTATTTGATTATCCACCGCCTGGGCTGCCCCTTTTGTTATTTCTCCCCGGAAAGGGCTTCCAGGGCAGTGCTTGGTGTGCTCCTCCCTATGGCAGCGAGGATCATTTCTGAGCCCAGGCTCTGTGCCGATTATCGATGTTAAACATGCCCGCTAATTTTGAGTTGCACTTAAGTTGAGTTGCCCCCAGGAACCCCCTTTTCCCGAGCCGGATTGGCAAGGGGGGGGGGAAGAGGAAAGCAGGCAAGGCAGGTTGGTGGCTTGGCCTTGTTGGTGAAGAGCTAATGGAGGGAGGTTGGAAGGTGCCGCGGGTGGTTTTCCTGGGGGGAGGGCTGCCCTTCTCCCCCACCCCTCCCTGATGTTGGGATCCTTCCCTGGGGAAGAGAATAGGGGGGGAATAGGTGGCGTCTGAGGCAGTTTCTTCCGCTCAGTGTGTGTGAGCAGGGCGAGTGGGAAGGCAGAGTCTGGAGTGCAGTTTTGGTGCAACTCAAAATTAGCGGGCATGTTTAACATCAATAATCAGCACGGAGCGTGGGCTCAGAAATGATCCTCACCGCCGTGGGGGGGGGCACACCAAGCGCTGCCCTGGGAGCCCTTTCCGGGGAGAAATAACAAAAGGCTTTTGAGCAAGGGTGACCTTTACTGGCCCATAGTACTTTGTGCACTCCACGGGTGGATCACAAGTTAATTAGCGCAGGCGTTGGATAATCAAATAGCCATCTTGTTTAGGTGCGCGAAATGGGGATGGCACGTCAAGGCAAGGAATCAAAGCAGGGGGTGGCACCCCCCGCTTTGATCCCTTGCTTTGGCGCATGACCCCCTTCTCAGTAGAAGAGGCTCCCTCTGGCCCGCCTTTTCGCACGCGTCCGAGCGCCTCTTCTCCGGGCTTTTTTAAAGCGCTGTTCGATGTATGTATCGGACAACGCTAAAAACCGGATAACGACATGACTTGTGGAACCAGGTCATAACATTATCCGGGGTATTACTGTATATATATATATGTATGACTTCTCCACCCAAATGGGCTCTCTAGTGTAGATCTTTATCCACATGAAAGTGGAACCCTCCCCTTCCCCCACAGAGGCCACAGAGTATGTCAGCTGCAAGATTGAATTCACATGGATAATCTTCTAGAACAGTGATTATGAAGATGGCACCATTGCTTCGCATTAGAATTCAGCTTGAAGACATAGAAAGCCATATTTAGCAAGAAGGTAGCTCAAGGCCCATCACGTACAGAAGTAGCCAAAAGCAAATTGCTGCATCTCAGGGCTTTTCAGAGACACAGTAGCATAAAGGAAGCAGAGCTGGTGGATCAGGGTATAGGCCAGTGATGGCGAACCTTGGCACTCCAGCTGTTCTTGAATTTCAGTTCCCATTAGCCATGATCAGCAGGAGTGCTGACTTGAGCTTCTGGGAAGTGAAGTCCAGGAACACCTGGAGTACCAAGGTTCGCCATCATGGATATAGGCATTGGTTCTGTTGAAAAGCATGAGACATGTACTGTATATGCTGGCGTATAAGACTACTTTCCCCCCCTGAAAAACATGCCTCCAAGTGGGGGGGGGTCGTCTTATATGCCGGGTG
The DNA here is from genome assembly GCA_030440675.1 of Furcifer pardalis. Lineage (NCBI taxonomy): Eukaryota > Metazoa > Chordata > Lepidosauria > Squamata > Chamaeleonidae > Furcifer > Furcifer pardalis. Next base: position 114,636,848 of record CP126891.1, read on the forward strand.
CACTTCAGTTAGGATAGACATAGCTGCCCATAGTGGCCTCCCGATGCCCGCCTGGTGCCCATAGTGGCCTTCCAATGCCCACCCACCTCAATTTTACATACCATCCAATACTGTGCGGTATCCAGCGTGGCTGTGGCGAGCATCAGCAGCGAGACAGGGGTGGCAGCCTTTTCGGCATGACCGGCCCGTTCTGCTCGGCAGGAAGCAGCAGTGCTCTGCCCCACCCCTTGTCTACGCACAGCTTGCACATGCGCACTTGCGCACTAGTGCCAGCCACAGGGAGAAGTTGAAATCAAATCTGATGTTCTTTTATGTTTTATTTGGTGTGTGGAAGGTGTGCGGAAGAGGGGGTAGTCTTATACGGTGAGTATATAACAAACTCTATATTTTGAGTGGAACTGTTGGGGGGTCGTCTTATACGCCCAGTCGTTTTATACGCCGGCATATACGAGTAATTTCTTCATCAGTTTCTCTCGCTTGAGATGATTTGGTAACAGGTGGCACTTTTCCAGACATATCCAAAGAGAGCTGAAGGTCAATAGTGTTTACATCTTTTAAAATATCATCTTTCTATTAAAAATGCAGTTCTTTATCCTTCTGTGCATTTTTGTTTAGATGTGATGCTAATGGAATGTATTGATGAGCTAAAAGGCTACATTCAGGGAAAACTGAAAAAGAAATTTACACTTTGTATAGGCATGAATCTATTAGTAGGTTTAAAATTGGAGCAAATGCATGAATTGTACTATGGGACGTGGCTTTCTGACCAGTGGATTGCACAGGGAGTGTTAAATGAGAGAGTGAGTATTCATTTAGCAATCTGTGTGAGTGGTATAAAGTGGTGTTGACACATCCTTCACACTTCTGTCCTGTTGTGTTCAGTATGGCATTGGAAGGGCTAACGAACTGAACAACCATCAGCAAATCTATGGAAGATGTTCCTGTTTCCACCTTGGTGTCATGGTTTTATAGTCATCCTCACAAACCTGAAGTGAGAAAGCTTGTTCCTTAGATCCACTGAGGTTGTCAGTGGCACTAGAAGATTAAAACTAAGACTAGAAGATTGAGATAGCCAAATCTCTTTTCATTAGATAAAATCGCACCATTTTCAATGAAATGTGTAGTGGGAAGGAATATATATAAAATGTCAGACTAAGTATTTATTATATTAAATAGTTTGAAAGGTATGTGAGCTTCTAAGAACATACATTATGCAAGGTATGATAATTATTTTAAGCCTGTTGAGTTTACCATGGTGGCTTACATTTAAGAGTGGCCACCTATCCAAATTCCAAGATATCTTAGCAAGTAATGTATTAAAGTTTAGTTTTATCACAATGTGAAAGATTTCTAGGGATCAATATTTCAAGACATGTAATAATATCTGAGAGGAACAAAATTGTCAGTGTGTGAATGAAGATTGTGGTAAAGTATTTCCCATCATCATCGACTCTGACTGATTAGTTAATATATGAGGAGTCTCCCATAGTATTAATTGCTTTCAAAAAACTGGAGTTCAGAAATAAATATCAACTGCATAAAGCACTGTTTTAAATTATGAAGAACCATAGGTAAAACCACACATATCATGATCCTCTCTAATAATACAAGCCAAAGGTTCAAACACAAATCAAATACTGAAAGAGTATAGAATTGTATCCACAGTAACTAAAGTGGAATCGAACTGTTTAGTCAGCCCAGCATGGGAACTCCCTACTCTATGACTCTTCCACCCCCTGTATTAGATACTCCACCCAACATTCTAGATTCATCTATAACTGTGTTTCAATTGGCTTTAAATAACTAGATGTTCCAGACTGCTTTTAGTGGAAAGTAAGCTCATCTTATGAACTTTGGTAGCTTAGTAGTTAAGATGCTGAACTTAATGACTGGAAGGACAGGAGGTCAGCAGTTCAAGACCTGAGTACTGCATGATGGAGTGAGCTCCTGTCTCTGTTCCAGCTCCTGCCAACCTAGCAGTTCAAAAACAAGAAATTGCAAGTAACTAAATAGGGACCACTTTTGTGGGAAGGTAAACAGTGTTCCTTTCACTCCGGTGTGTAGTCCTGCCCACCAGATGTCCACGGAAACATCTGCAGATGCAAACAGCGCTGGCTCTTTGGCTATAAATGGAGATTAACACCAAACCCTAGAGTCAGATACGACTGACTTTTGAGCAAGGGCAACCTTTACTTAAGCTCATCTTTCATATTATGATGTTTTATCGTTATAGATGCTTTAAATGTTTAGCGTCAAATAACTATATATTACTGTTTTAGCTTTTACTTTGTATGCCCTGGGGAGGCTTTGACTTCCAGGGTAGGAAATATTTCTGATAAATAAAAAATACATTTTTGCAAGATTGCTTGATTTGCTTTGATATTAAATACAAGCAGTCTGATTATGGACACTGGGGTGATATTTGCATATGACAAGTGTTTTAATTATTTCTCTCTAGTGCTTTTCTAGCAGCATCTATACAGGAGATGAAGAAAGAAAATGCAGTAAAGACATCCTAGCTGATGCAACTCATAACACAGAGCCAGATTCAGGAGGGATAATAATATATTGAGCATTTTGATTTTAAACAGTGCAATTTTTGATTGTTATTTAAAAAGTACAGAGTTTTCATTGAAACCAATGGTATTTACCATTGATATAGACAGGCATAGACATGTAGGTATATACACTTATAAAACTCCCCATAGTGCTTAGAGCTCTCTGTGGATGGTTCCTTTGACTGCCCTCCGAAGGATGGAAGGCTGTGTCAACCTTGAGCCCATCAGGATTGAAATCAGATTGCAAGCAGAGTTTTGATTGCAATACTACAGGTGAGCCACTGTGCCATGGGGCCATATTTCTTCCATGTCAGGGTTCTGTTCAGGATATTTCTTCTGGTCAGATAGGACTGGTATTACTGATAGTTTCTGGGTTAGTAATGTACAAATGAGATTCAAGAAATGAGCACTTTCAGTATCCTGCCAACATTTTCTTGGGCAAATATTCAATATAATGTAATTGTCACCATTTTACTTGTATAAGTTCATGTAGCACAAATAAATTCTCACTGATATATATTTATTATTATGGATCAGCCCTTAGATTTTTCTTGTATAGTTGTGACCTATCATGTTTCTTTGTACTCAATTGTCTTTTATCCACCTGGGACAGTTGTGTGTTATTATAAATGTCAGGGAGGACAGGCGCCAGACAAACCAACACTCCTTTTGCAATTTGGAAAAAAAATGTGCATTTTCCTTTTTACTGGAAATGAGTACAAAAAGGGTGAGTGGATGGGAAGAAAAATGAGGAGGGAGGAAGAAAGAAAAGAATGTGATAACTTGCCCCACATATCAACTGCAAATAGGTACCTTTTGAGCTGAAAAACACAGACTGTTTGACAATGGTCTGTCTCAAGATCCTTCTGGATTGAAACTCCTCTCTCTGTCTTGTAGTGAGAAAATGCATGCACGTACACGCAAACGTACACATCTGTACACCACCCAATCTGTATTCCCCCAGAGCTGCTTGAGAATGTTTATGCCAGTGGCAAAAATGTTATTTTGACATTTCAACACAACGGAGGCTGAGCACCAGGGCCTCCAGGTATCGAACGCTTTGCCACCTTGCCTGTCCCCGCATCCCAACCTTAGAAATGCAGATATCTGAAGTGGCTCCTGGGAAGAGGAATATTTGATTCTCTGTTATAACTGGGGAGACCTTTATAGAGCTGCCAGCTGTGGTTTTTTTTTTTTTTTTTTTTTAGTAATGGTTGGCATTAACCTAATTTTTCTTGTTCTAAAGTCAATGTTAATTGATGTAAACTGTTTTCTAAGAGACTTTGGCTGTAAGAAGGGCATATGAATAACATGCATAAATAAATAAATATAATAGTAAAAAAATTGCAGAATAAATGAAATTGAATGCTGGCCAATGTGCTTCTGAAATTGTAAACTGTCACTATTGTTTGTTTTATGTACTGTATGTTCTACAGGTCAGTCTAAATCAGGGGTGCCGTAATTCCGGCACATGGGCTGGATCCGGCCCCTGGTGCCAATTCATCCAGCCTGCACAACCCTTGTCGCTCCTAGAAGCGGAAGTAAAATGTGCTCATATGCAGGGTAACTGACACTCCAGGTGTTTAGGAGCTATAGCTCCCATAGTACCTTCTTATTGGCCATCTTGGCTAGAGCGGATGAGAGTTGTCAAGAAACTGAGAAGTGATGGACTGTGAGACTTGGAATCCAGTTTAAGTCAGGCCTGAGTCTGTGGGAAAATGGTTCTTTGCTTTGGCAGACAGAATTCATTCCAGCAGAAAAACAACAACCCCAGAAGAGCCATACCAAGACCAACTTGGTACAGCATTAATAAGAGACCTGGGTTCAGCTGGGATTTTGGGAGGGGGTGAGACATGGGATCTACCTTCTGGCAGCTTCAAAGGAGAATGAGACCTCATCGGCTGTAAGTATGGAAGGGTCTGTGTTAGATATTTGAAAGTCCTAGCGGCGGGAAAATCGCCGCTACCCATTGGTCAGTGGGCGGGGTCAAGCAGGGTATTTAATCCCCTGCTGACCCAGCCATTGTTGTTGTTGTCTGTGCTAACCACAATAAACAGACGTGTTGTTGGTTCACCCTTAATGGCTTCCGTGTCCTCACTCCCGCGCCCTGATCTCCGGATCTAACACTGGCGACGAGGATGGGATATTGAGGAACGGACCAGAACCATCACACACATCAGAGCCACCACTTCCGAAGGCACCTCGCCATGGCTACTTATGTCCCACCGACACCCTTCCAGCCGAAAGACGAACGATGGAAGAGCTATATGGACCGGTTTGAATTCTCCCTGCTAGCTGCGGAGCTGGGGGAGATCGCACCGGAGCGGAAGAAGGCGTTCTTCCTTACTCACTGCGGGGCCAAGGTCTACGAAGTGGCCCAGTCCCTGGTAGACCCCACACCAATTCTGGATGTCTCATGGGAAGCCCTACAGTTGGCCCTAAAGAACCACTACGCGCCAGAGCCCTCGAAGTTCGTGTTCCGGATTCAATTCCGGGACCGATATCAGATGCCGGGGGAACCCATCGGCGAGTACGTGGCCGCCCTGAGAGCAGCAGCCATCCCGGCCGTCTTCGGGCCATTTCTAGAGGACTCTCTGACCGAGCAGCTCATCAGAGGAGTCCGCGACAATAAGCTCCGGAAGAGACTATTGGCCCGGAGAGACCTGACCCTGGTCGGGGCCATCGAAGAGGCCAGAGCCTTCGAGCTCTCGACGTCGGCCGCAACCTCCATCAACCGGTCCCCGTCGGTGCATCGCCAAGCCTCCGCTCACCATCAGGACATCGTTCCCGACGAGGACGAAGAAGAAGAAGCAGAGGTGTGTGCGACCGACGGGGGAAACTCGGGCAGGAGCAACCAGCGTTGCGCCAGCTGTGGAGGGCCACACCAGCGGGCGCATTGCAGATTCAGGGAGGCCATCTGCCGCTACTGCGACAAGCGGGGACACATCGGGAAGGTCTGCAGGGCAAGACAAGCGGAGAACCAAGCTGACCGGCAGATTCAAAAGTTCCCGCCGGGCAAGATGGCCGCCAACCAGAGGACGAATCAAAGGCGCCAGGGGCGAAACAGCGGCAAATTCGAAGATGCCGAGACACACACGCTCACGATAAGCCACACCGCCACACAGAAGGGGGAGAAATACTACGCCACAGTCACGATCGACGGGGCTGAGTGTCCAATGGAGGTCGACTCTGGGGCCGCCATTTCCATCGTCCCGTGGAGGTGGATGAAGAAGACATTCCCGTCTCTAAAGGAATCAGATCTCCAGGCCCAGCGGATCCGGATCAAGGACTGCCAAGGCAAGTTCCTCCCCGTCGCGGGACAGAAGTACGTCCGAGTCACGTACGGCCCGAAGGAAGAAAGCCTACCACTGACCATCGTCCACGGGGACATCCCAACGCTACTGGGCACCAACTGGTTCCCCGCCTTGGGGCTGTCCATCGCGGGCATCCACTCCACCGCGACTGACCAACCCGGGGACGCCTCACTGAGGGACGATCTGATGGCCGAATTCCAGGACGTTTTCGGGGAAGGCTTGGGCAGGTATGTGGGGTCCCCTATATCATTTGCGCTCAACCCGGGCGTTGCTCCCATCCGCCTTAAAGCCCGGAGAGTTCCACTAGCGCTCAAGCCCAGGGTTGAGAAGGAACTCGATAAACTGGTCGCCCAGGGAATCCTTGTTCCCGTCGACCACGCTAAGTGGGAGACTCCCATAGTGACCCCCATCAAACCGGACGGGTCAGTGCGCATCTGTGCAGATTACAAATGTACAATCAACAAGGCTTTAGAGCCGAGCGCGTACCCGGTCCCGGTCATAGACCACCTGCTCCATTCTCTGGGCCCTGGCAAAATCTTTGCCAAGCTCGACCTGGCCCAAGCCTACCAACAGCTTCCGGTGGATGATGCCACGGCCGAAGCCCAGACTATTGTCACGCACCGGGGGGCATTCAAGTGCACAAGGCTGCAGTTTGGGGTCAGCATAGCCCCAGGGCTATTTCAGAGCACAATGGAGAGGCTTCTCCAAGGACTCCCGGGGGTGGTGCCCTATTTCGATGATGTCCTGATAATCGCCGGGGATTCCGGCCAACTCAAAGACAGGGTCGCCGCCGTCCTGGCCAAATTCAGGGCCGCGGGGCTCAGGGTGAAGCGGGACAAGTGTCTGTTGGGGGTCCCCTCCGTGGAGTTTTTGGGGTTCCGCATCGATGCCAAGGGCATCCACCCCACGAGGGGCAAGGTGGAAGCGATCCAGAACGCCCCGGCCCCCAAGAACAAGCAGGAGCTACAGGCGTTCCTGGGGCTCCTGAACTTTTACGCAGCCTTCCTAAAAGGGAAGGCCACGGCGGCTGAACCCCTGCACAGACTGTTAGCGGCCAAGGCAGAGTGGGTGTGGGGGCCCGAGCAAAAGTCGGCTTTCGCGGCTGTAAAAAATCTCCTCTCGCAGGACAGTTTTCTGATACAATACAACGCGACCCTGCCACTGGTCCTCGCCTGCGACGCGTCTCCCTACGGCGTTGGCGCAGTCCTGGCCCACCGACTCCCCAACGGTCTCGAGGCGCCCATCGCCTACTATTCCAGGACCATGTCGTCAACGGAGCGAAACTACGGCCAGATCGACAAGGAGGCGCTGGCGGCAGTGGCAGGGGTAAGAAAATTTCATGACTACTTGTATGGCCGGGACTTCGAACTTGTGACTGATCATAAGCCCCTGTTGGGACTCTTGGCCGGCGACCGGCCCACACCCTCTGCCTTGTCCCCCCGGATGCAAAGGTGGGCCATTTTCCTCTCCGGGTATTCGTATACCTTGGTCTACCGGCCTGGAAAGCACATGGGCAATGCAGACGCGTTGAGCAGGTGCCCCCTCCCGACCCTGGACGGCGCGGAAAAGGGGGAGGCATCAGTTCTTGCCCTGGACATCCTGGACTCTGCCCCCACCACGTCGGTCGAGGTTGCCAGGGCGACGGCGAGGGACGCCGAGCTCCGAACCGTCGCCAGCTGGGTGCAACGGGGCTGGCCGGACAAGGGGGAAGGGGAGTTTAAGGTATTTTGTGATAAAAAAGACGAAATGTGCTGTGTGGGGGGTTGCTTGCTGTGGGGGGACCGGGTAGTGGTGCCCAGAAAACTCCGTCCCAAGGTCCTAGAAACTTTGCATGCCAGCCACCCGGGAATAGTAAAGATGAAGGGGCTAGCCCGAAGTTACGTATGGTGGCCGGGTATTGACAAAGACATAGAGTCGTGGGTGGCCCAATGCACGCCCTGCCAATCATCACGGCCCAATCCACCAGCAGCCCCGGTTAGAGAATGGGAACAGCCCACGGGCCCATGGCAGAGGATCCACATTGACCTCGCCGGCCCCTTCCACGGCCAAACATTCCTGATTGCAGTGGATGCATACTCGAAATGGTTGGAGATCCGACTCCTGAGTAGCACCACAGCCAGAGCAATCATCAAGGAACTCAGACAACTTTTTGCAACGCACGGCATTCCAGACACCCTAGTTTCCGATAACGGGCCCCAGTTCACAGCCACTGAGTTCGAACAGTACCTGGCATCCTTAGGTACCAGGCACGCTCTCACCTCCCCGTTCAGGGCACAAGGGAATGGGCAGGCCGAGAGGTTCGTGCGAAGCGCTAAGGAGGCCCTGGAAAGGCTGGGACCAGGGGACTGGCAGGAGCGCATAGACACGTTCCTGTTAGCCCAACACAATCTGCCCTGTGCTGCCACGGGAAGGGCCCCCGCGGAGTTGCTCATGGGCAGGAGACTCCGCTGTCAGCTGGATCGGTTACACCCCAGGTACTCCCCAGACAAGTTTAAGGGGAACCAGCCACAGGGCCGGACGCTGGCCATCGACTCACCCATCTTCGCCAGAAACTACGCGTCCGGCCCACCGTGGGAAGAGGGAACCGTCAGCGAAATGCTGGGTCCCTACACTTACAAGGTTCGCCTCGCTGATGGTCGAACATGGAAACGCCATGTCGACCAACTCAGGAGGCGAACGAGTCCCGACACGGATAGCTACCTCCCCCGGGGAGTGCAGACCGGCGTTGAGCCAGTCATGCACCCGATGGACAAACCGGTAACCGACCCGATTCGGCCAGAGGACAGCCCCGTTCGAATAGCGCCATCACCAGTCACCTTACCGTGTGGAGCAGGCTCACCCCCGGTCACCGCGGAACCTGACGCTCGTGTTCCGGAGCAGCTCCCGGCCCAGCCAGGGCAGAGCGAGAGCGACAGGTCCACTCTGCCCGATGTCCCAGCGCTGACTGAACTGCGCAGGTCCGATCGGGTAAGAACACGCCCCCGTCATCTGGAAGATTATGTATGCAAATAGGGAACTGATGCATTCTGGGGGAAAGGGGTGTTAGATATTTGAAAGTCCTAGCGGCGGGAAAATCGCCGCTACCCATTGGTCAGTGGGCGGGGTCAAGCAGGGTATTTAATCCCCTGCTGACCCAGCCGTTGTTGTTGTTGTCTGTGCTAACCACAATAAACAGACGTGTTGTTGGTTCACCCTTAATGGCTTCCGTGTCCTCACTCCCGCGCCCTGATCTCCGGATCTAACAGTCTGGAATTGAGAACTTTATATAAGGGGCCTAACAGGTGCATTTGTTCACTTAGCTTACTTCATACGAGGACACTTTGCCATTCTGCTGTGCTGTTATTTGGTGACACACTTGGTGGATGCTCTGATCAGTTCCGCTGATAAGAAATATAAGATAGTCATTTTGCTTTCATTTTCTCCAGGCCAAATCCCATTTTAATTTCCAGTGTCAAACACAGAACATGGTTTTTCGAAGAGAAAAACGAGGAGGAACTGCTGGGGCATTCCCATGTCCCTTTTCAGTGGCAATCTCAGCACATATCACTACCCATGGGCAAACATGCTGTCTTCTGCCATTAGGATCTACAAGATCCAAATGTCAACGTTGTCAGTGTATAAGCACTGTTATGTTACTTGTAGACTTTTAGGTTCTACGGAACTGTATTCTGCAGTAGTGACCACACTGGAGATATGGCTATAAAATGGGCAAGATCACTTTAGGAAGTACAGTTCTGTTATATATCTATATTTCACTCCTCACCATCTTCCAGCACAGAATCACTTGGTCATGTTGGATTGGATTCTGTTGAAGCAAACTACTAGCATATGTGGAAGTGACTCAGTGATGGGATGTAACAGGTTCTCACCAGTTCGCCAGAACTGGTAGTAACTATTCCCAGTGTCCTGGAGAACCGGTAGCAGCTTTTGGGGGGAACCACCTTTGGGGCTTACCTTTTCACTGGTTCCCCCACTGCGCATGTGCACCAAGCACTTGGTGTGCATGCAGGCCTACAGTGCTTGGTGCATATGTACGGTCCTTGCTGTCCTCCTTGCTGTCCTTGTGTTTTGTGTGTGTGTGTGTGTGTGTGTTTATTGTTATTATATTTTATTATTTTTATTTATTTATTTTCTTTGGCTCTGCCCATGGTGTCTTGACGTCATGAGGTTAGCTCCGCCCACACTGTGATGATGTAACGGTGGGGTAGTAAAATTTTTGACATCCCACCACTGAAGTGACTATAACATTAATAGTTCAGGCTTTAAATGTCTCGTGCAAAGATCTCTCTGCTACCTCCTTGTACAAGCATAAACCAGATTTTTAAAAATAAGATTTCCACTTGTGTACCATCACTACATATGCTAGCAGGAGGACCTATATCAGTGATGCCGAACCTTGGCACTCCAGGTGTTTTTGGACTTCAATTCCCAGAAGCCCAAGTCAGCACTGACCAAGGCTTCTGGGAATTGAAGTTCAAGAACAGCTTGAGTGCCATGGTTTGCCATCACAGACCTATATCATACCCAGCTGGTGACAAGCAAAGTCATAGCCACTACACCAAACAAAACAAAACCAAAAACTGAACTGTAGATCCGAAAACCAGATTCTTAGGATGTGACTACACAGGAGATGAACCCTGAATTTAATCAGCTTTACATTTTTAAAAATTGTGTCCTTGGTAACTTCTGCCACTGAAACTGTTGTCTACATTAATGCATAAATTGCCCATGGGAAAAGTCCACATTGCACTTCCCCTTCTGTTCAATTTCCCCAAGGATCACAGCTTCATGCTACAAATGCTACCCCTTCGCCTCCTCCTTTCATCACTCCCCCTTAATTTGCTCTTTTCTGTCAGCTGCTGTGACTGTCAGCTGTTAGCCCTTATAAAAAGCAGACAGAGCGAGTGCACTAACAAACACACTGAAGGGACCAGCGGGATAAAGAAAGCAAACTAAAGAGCCTGTATGGCGGCATCAGCACTGCATCACTGACCTGATAAAGCACTAAACTGGCAAGCATGGGATTGTTTTCGGAGGAAAGCAGACATACTTGAAGGGGGAAACATCTTCATCTTTCAAGGAGAAAAAAAAATCTACCACCACCTTAAGAAAATAAGAGAGAGAGGGGTTTGAGAAATTGGGGGTGGGCTCAAAAGAAGCAAAAATATAAAGGAAAAGAAAGACCCGATCCTCTTCCCCCAGCAAAATCTTCAGAATGAGAAACACAAATGGGCAGCAGGTACCAGACACAATGAGGACTGTGGTGGCTTAGTGGTTAAGATGGTGAACTTGATGACCGGAAGGTCAGCAGTTTGAAAAACAAGTGCAGCACGGTAGAGTGAGCTCCCATCTCTGTCCCAGCTCCTGCCAACCTAGCAGTTCAAAGGCAAGTAATTGCAAGTAGATAAATAGGTACCAGTGGGAAGGTAATAGCATTTTGTGTACTCTGGTGTCTAGTCATGCATGCCACATGTTCATGGAAATGTCCGCGTTGGCTCTTTGGCTGTAAATGGAGATGAGCATCAAACCCTAGAGTTGGATATGACTGGTTTTTTTAAATAAGGGTGACCTTTACATATACCTTTACCAGACACAGCAATCCGAGATGAACTGAGAATTGAGACAGAAAGGAAGGAAGGAAGGAAGCTGTTTTTTACTTGATCAGAGGGAGAGAGGTGGTGCCTCACTCAATGTTTTTATTTCACTAAAATCAAACTACCCCCATCTAGCATCTGTACACTACTTGTCTTCTAGGAAAAAAGGACTGATTTAGAAGGAGCAGCAGGGGAGGTCTTTATTCCTTTTACATTATAAAAGAATAGGTAATTAAATGTGTATTTGTGTTTGAAGGGTGGAACAAGAAATGGTGATGTGGCAAGAAACCCTTGTTATTTTGTTTTAAAGGAGAAACAACAGATGCCTTACTTCATAGGGAACTGTCTCACCCCTCTCAAGACATCACTGAAAATGTGGAACAACACCCTAGGCAAGACATATAGGCCAAGAAGTGACCCCACACACCAGAAAAATAGGGAGAAGGACGTGAATGAAATTGATGTAAAATAACCAAAACTTTGTTGGCTATTCAAAAAGAAACAGATGACCTCAGGAATAGCATGGGCTCCTCTGTACTTAGGTTCATTTCTTGTAATTGTAGAATTTTACGATTTCAAGTGATCAAGGTAAAGGTTGTCCTTGCTGGAAAGCCAGTCGTATCCAACTCTAGGGTTCAGTGCTTATCTCTGTTTCCAGCCAAAGAGCTGGCATTGTCTACATTTGCAGATGTTTCTGTGGACATGTGGCAGGCATTACTAGACAGCGGAGTGCACAGAACACTGTTTACCTTCCCACTGAAGTTGTACCTATTTATCTACTTGCAATTTCTTGCTTTTGAACTGCTAGGTTGGGAGGAGCTGGGACAGTTCAGGTCTCAAACTGCTGACCTTCCAGATGTGAAGTTCAGCATCTTAACCACTAAGTCACTAGAGTTCCAAATGGGTAAACTCAAACACAAAAGGAAGTGTAGCTGGATCCTTGAAGTACCTTTTCTTTTGTTCATACACAGTTTCTCCAGCCTCAGTCCCCAACTACCTTTCTTATCCTCACTTGTGCCTACATGGCACTTACACTTCCTTGTCTCAGTCTTTATATCAGGAATGCCCAAACTATGGCCTAGGGGCCAGATCCAGCCCCTGGGGCCAATTCATCCGGCCTGTGTCACCCTCGTCACTCCCAGAAGTGGAGCAAAATGTGCTCGTGGGAGATGCTCCATTTGACAAGGTGTTGGGTTTTTCTTTGCTCTCTGTAGGTTTAGCTTAGCCTCTTCTGGTTTTATACTTGGAGACTGAGAGGCGCTCAGAAAACCTTTCCTCAATTTTATCTGTCACTTAAGGGGGTTGGTATCCATGAAGTGAATAGGTGTGGTGCTGTATTACTTGATTTCATTCATTATTTGCTATAACCTCTTGGCATACTTTCAGAAGGGCAATGCTAGCAAAACAATAGGCTTTTTCAGTGGAGGTGGGCTTCAGACAGCCAGCATTGAACGTGGTCTCTGGGTTCCAGTTTCTGTTGTTTTCCAAGTTTTTCCAAGTTTTGGTGTTCATCAGCAAAGGTGAAATTATCTCTACAAAAAGATGCAACTGGGGAAAATATGTTTTAATGCTTATTTTCCCTTCATAAGCAAAAACACAGCTCTCAGCTGGAAACTTCAGCTGTTCAGATGAGAATTCTTCCTTTTGCTATCTATGCAGAATGTACAGAGACACTATAGCCATCCAACTCTCTTTCTTCGTCTGAAAAACAGAATTTATAACCTTTGGCTATGAAAAAGCTCTTCTAAATGAAATGATAAAACAGATGCACAATGCATCCAGTTAAAACCTAGAGGGGCTTGGTGTGTAAATAATTGAAAAGGTCTGATACTCTCTCCAGGAAGATAGGCACTGGCATGTGTGCAAACAAGCCCATACATCACACACAAGGAGAGTGTGTTTCAGAGTTTTGACTCAACAACTCATGTCCCTCAAGCATTTCAGCACAATCCGCCAGAGCTAAACAGAATTAATTAGGAAGTGTAAGACTGCACTAAGCCTGTGGAAGGATGCTGTTAAGCATGTTTTTAAAGCCTTTAGACTGAAATGTTTAGATATTATTGCCATATAATCTGGTTCACGGGAATGAAACCTTAGAACACTACTGCTGCTGCTGATGTTCCTGTACTCCTAGCAACCTAAGTCCAGCTGGCCTATGCTACCCCAAGGCATAGTAACAAGTGGATGAGAATGGTGCCATTTGCACTGGGAGTCAACATTGCTTCTCTTGGTGCACTCTTTAAAGTGAACCTTCCATCCATATGTGAGGTGGTTTCAATTGCTTCAGTCTAGCTCCCCACCCCCCAAAAGCATCCCTGCCCCTGGACCAAAAGGGTCCAGATTGGGCACAGAGCTGGGTCAGGCTGGTTTGAGATCTCCTGTATATCGCCTGGTTGCCAGAAAATAGACTGAATAAGGCTATGCTTTAATAGCTCCAGGACTGCTGTGGCTCAAGTAGTTAAGATGCTGACTGGAAGGTTGGCAGGTCAGCAGTTTGAGACCCAAGTACTGCATGATGGAGTGAGCTCCCATCTCTGTCATAGTTCTTGCCAACCTAGCAGTTTGAAAGCAAGTAGACAAATAGACAAAAGCAAATAGACAAAAAGTAGACTTCAGTGGGAAGGTAAACAGCATTCTATGCACTCCAAGTATCCAGTCATGCCTGCCACATGTTCACGGAAACATCTGCAGATGCAGACAGTGCTGGCTCTTTGACTATAAACAAAAATGAGCACTGAACTCTAGAGTCAGAAATGCCTGGTTGTCAAGCAAGGACAACCTTTACCTTTACATTACCTTAATAGCTCCAAACGCAAGCTGAACCACTGTCTTATCTCACCCTTGGTGGCTGAAATCCTTGTTGCTTAGTTTAGCGAGTCATAGCTAGAGATGACCTATTGAAATCAATGGGATTTGTGGAGGATTTGACTCACCAGCTTTCCAGTGATTTAGAGAATCCACTCTAATGGGACGTATTACACTAAGCAACATAATTTCAGCCAGTGAGCTGTGAGAGTTAAAAAAGCAAGGTGGGTAAAGCCGAGGACAAAGCTGCTCATTGCTTTGAACAACCCAATTAAAGAAGAAAGGCAACCTGGAGGGATGATGAATTACTCCTTAGAAGCTGAAGATGGGGGTCTGCTCACCCAGGCAGGCAAGTTACCCTTGGAGAGAGAAGCAGCCATTTATACAAGGCCAGCTGCTGGGCAGAAGAGAGTCATGCAGTCTGGTGCTAGGGAACATCTGACATTCAGCACCTGCCCTCGGTTTAATTCATTTTGCATTTCTAGGAAAGAGCTATCTACAGAGAGACATTTATTCAATCTCGCTGCCCTTTTTGAAGCTACCCAGGTCATGGCTTTGTCTAATCCGACTGTAGCTCTGTTACTTGCAGCAGTTTTTAAAAAAGTATTCTGTTATTCCATTTAGTCATTAGATGGTCTGATTGCTGCCAAATTGGAATGAATCTCTCCCTCTTTTTTTTGTGGTCGGTGGTGATACCCTGTAACAATGCTGTCAAATAACTTTTTCCAGGCCTTTAATTATCTTTTTGACTTTTGCCAAGCAAAGCATGGCAAATATGTGATTGCAGTGTGATTGTGGCAAGTTCCTCCCTTGTTTTTCTTCTGCATATAATCATTCAGTATAAACAGAGAATGCCTTTGTTGTTCTTATTGTTGCTCATGTGAGCTGTTGGTTAGCATTTAGAGATAATTTATTGGAAATTTGCTCTGAGGTCATGCTTTCTGCAAAATGAAAGCACAGGAGAAATGAATATGGCCTTTGCCTCACGCCATGACTATTATGACTGAAGTAAATCTCACAGGTTAACTCTGTAATTTCTATGATAAGTAAAACTTGGGTATCTATAACTGAGTAGCTGATCATCTTCACTGCATGAAAAATGTACAGTGTCCAGTCTGTAGGTAGCAACTCTAAGTAAGGCTGAGAAAACCTTAGTGATATGCTTGCTCGGAGAATAGGGGCCACCATCTTGTGGTACAAAGGCCCCTATAGTCTTTTCTAGAAACTCTAATGAAATAAGCAGGGAAGAATACAACGGTAATAATATGGGGGGGGGGGAATCAAATCTTGCCTTGAATTTCACAGCCTTTTTCAGGCTTACTTGATAAGGCGACCAGAATTCCGGAAATTAAAGCATAAAATGTATTTTTCACCAGGCTCTTATTCTAATAAGAGCTTTCAGAGTTAATGTTCTGGTTTTGTGTGTGTGAGAGAGTTTGCTTTATTTATTTATTTTGATTAGCAGAGAGTTCCCCTGCCCACTGAAACTTCCTTGTTCCTTAGGCCAGAAACTGAGGTTAGAGATAGCTTGTGACTGGAAGAGGAAAGTTCATAACTAGTATAAGCATCTGATTGTCCCAGCACAAGCTTTTCTCACTTTTGGGATTACCTTGCTTTGTTTGGTAATTGCTCTTCTTAAGATTCTTTTGCAATCGAATTTCACAAGTAAGCAAAGACAACCTGTCACATCTCTGCCTTATTAACATGTGTTCAGCTTAAATTACATAGAACATTAATATGTTCAGCTCTGATGTCTCCTTCTAGTGTTAGCAATGGGACGGGGTGGGGTGATGAGGATGTCTTTTTCCTCTAAGGTTATAATGCTGAAAGCGATCCCTATTATTACATCTCACCTCACAGCATTTAAAGCTCTCTCTGGGAGGCTCACAAGGTAATTAGCATTTTGCCTTCAACAAGCTGGGTACTCATTTTGCCAATCTCATAAGGATGGAAGGCTGAGTCAAACTCGAGCCTGTCGAGACAGAACTCATTGACGGCAATTTGGCTTCAGACAATATAAAATATTGGAGATAGGGTGGGGGAAGACTTGGATTTGAAGGCATGAAATAGCTGGTCCTCGTGAAAATATGGATCAATTGGGACACTTCCATTTGAGCTTTGCTTGGGAGCATTACCATAGGAAATGTTTCATGGTAAATGTCTGCATGTCACAATTTATCATTACCTAACTGATCTGAGGAACAATGAACATAAGTCTAATGAAATACATGGGAGTAACACAAGACTCTTCTTGTACCCCCGTATTACTCTTATGTTTTTCATTTGGGCATGTTGAGGAGAACTTCCTTGTAGAGTTAACCTCCTATGAGCTAATATTGGCTTTTGCCTCCACACATTTGTTTTAAATAAAGTACCACCTGTTATCTTTCTTCACTCTGCAAGCAAAGGACAAAGTAGGGTTTAAAGTTAACCATTAGCCAAGATTAAACACTTGCTAATTAGGAGTGGCAAGTGATGGCCTGTGTTTTACTCCGTGGAGTAGATTATTTTGGTATCTGAAAAGCAGGTGCTTCCAACCAGTTCAAACTCCTCAGTCAGTATCTGATGCTTTGTGAAGCTGTCTATCAAAATTCACATTTATTAAGTGATTGAACTCAGCAGCCACCTAGAAAAAGTTTTAGCAAACAAAGTTTCTTTTCAAAAAAGCAATGAAAGATTTGGCTGGTGTTTGGGGATGATTGGTTTTACCAACACCTCTGGAAAACTTCTTGTTCTTTTGTGTCCCAATCAAACCCTGGGCTGCCAAAATGAAGCCACTTTCTTGGCCTTGTTGTTGCCCAAACTTAGTCTTCATCTGTGTATGTTTCTGGAAGTAATTGGCAGACCAGTTAATGAGGTGGATTCTGTATCTCTCCACATTCACACAGTATTTTGTTATCCACAAACAGTCCCCACTTGAGCATGTTGGTCTTACACTTAGGCACTATGACCCTTGGCCTATTCAGAGTCGTCCAAGTGGTGTAGGGGAGGTTGAGTTCCTCAGCTATATCCTTTAATGTTGTTCCTTGTCCAATGAGCTCTTTCCTCCATCTTCTAATTTGGTTTTGCTCTTGCATACTCCCAAGAATGCTTATTCTTGTCATAAAGCTCTTCCTGGATCTGAGTCAGTGGATTTGAAGCACATATCAATTCAGAGGATGTCAAGCGTCACTATGCACATGGCTTCATTAACAGCAATGTCAACTTGTTTTGGTTGTGTGGATGCATCCATACTGGAGCAGCACCTGCTGGGCCTGAAGCCTGCTTGCTCCTTCATGACCTTTTTATCAATAAATTCAGAAATACGATTGTAAATCTGGAAACCACCAGATTAAGAAAACTGTTTCTGGGCACAAGGCATCAAAGTGGTGCTAGAAACTAATCAATAGTTTAAACTTTTCAAGGTTTTTTTTTAGCTTAGAGAATGAACTTGTTTTGTCACTGAAATATATCTACAACTAGGAATGAGGAGTAGATTGCTGATTACTGATGTGAGCTGGAAACCAAGGAATGCATTAAAATAACTGTAAAAAAACCCCTAATTTTCATCTCAATATGCTCTGAGATGAAAAGCTATGAAGTTATCAGAAGGGTGTCTTTCTTACCAGACTATGGTAATAGAGTAGACCATACTGCCAGTGAATCAATGCTGATCATTAGGCGATGGTTGACTAACCTGACAACTCTGAGGACTAATGGCTTTGGGTGGTGAAGTCCACCAGGAAGGGTGATGATTCCCAAATAGATTAAATCCCATTTTAATCCATCTTGATGGAGGGCAGTAGCTTCATCAGTACTGGCATGGGGCTGATGAGGACTTTGTGTGCCAAAAGGATTCAGGACCAGAAAGTGACTTGCAGAACTGGATCAGTGGTATGGGTGTCAAGCTGCAATGTGGAAGGCAAATGGAAGACTACTTCATTGTGTTGTTCCTAGGACAATCTTCATGGCTGAACATCAAATAAACATGGCCCATATTTCCTGGCAGCCTTTCAGTGGGCAGAGGGTGCTACTGGTATGGAATGTCCTCAGAATAACTGTTCCAATGAGTTAAGAACAGGAAGACTTTCACCATGATGACAGCCAATATTTGAGATGCATATTGCACTTGAAGAGGAAGCACAGCAGTGGTTTTCTGTTTGTATCTTACATATAGGAAAAGCTAGATCTGGAAGAGGTAAGCAGCTTGGGCAGCAATGAAGCTTGGAACACTCAAGAACCTGGCAATCTTTTGGGCCTTTGTCACTCCAATTTTATTCACCTATTTTCCATCAATATTTTTAAAAAACCATTTCATTCTGTTTGTAGTTATGGATGATGCTGTAGGTGGACACTGATATGGAATGAGAAAAGCAACACTTCAAACAGCTACAGAAGACAAAATGTATATTTCAGGTGGAGTGACAGGATGCTCCAAGTCATTCATAGGCCACCTTTCAAAATAGTTTGGCAATGACGTGCAAAGAACCTGTCTGGTACAGTGGCTAGAGTGTTGGAATACAATTCAAAAGGCTTGGGTTCAAATTCCTACTCATTCATGGAAACTCACTAGGAGTGGTAATAGGACATCACTTCTTGAACATCTCACAGACCTTGAAACCCCTGTTAGGGTAACATAAATCAGAGGTGACTTTATGGTATGGAATAGCAATAGCATTGAAGTAGAGGTAATTTTGGATCTAAAGCTCTTCTGTTTTCTTGAGCTGCCACTGCTGTCAACCCACATTGGTTTTAATGAGTAAGTGACTGGAATCTAATTTATGAAGAGCTGAAAAATCTAGCAAAACTACTTGCATCTTCTGTCCTGGCTAGTATGGGTTGGTTGGACTTTGGGAGAAGTGATCGCTTCTCCCTTCTCAACTCTAGTTGGGATTGCCCTGTCATTTTTCTTTGTTAGAAATTTCCATGAGACTCCTTGCAGCAGAACCATCAGTCATAGCATCAGA
This sequence comes from Furcifer pardalis, assembly GCA_030440675.1. Classification (NCBI taxonomy): domain Eukaryota; kingdom Metazoa; phylum Chordata; class Lepidosauria; order Squamata; family Chamaeleonidae; genus Furcifer; species Furcifer pardalis. The sequence continues at coordinate 114,656,065 of CP126891.1, forward strand.
ATTAGATACAATACTTTCTCTGCAAAGGTCACAGATGAGGACCTTGAATAAGATAATAGAATCCCACTCTCTTCTGCTGATGTGATTCTTCCACTGACACCTATATTTATTTGTGATTTTTATTTCCATTTTTATATGAATATCTCTACTGGACTCCTTGCATAAGCACTCATAGGAAAGCCAACCTTATAACAGGTGCTTTGCCTTCCTAGCAATTTACTTTCATAAATTTGTTTTTTTCATGTCGAGGGGAAATGTTGCCTTCAGCCAGCTGGAGTAAATGCCTTGAAAAATAGGAATATCTATTCCATGGCAACAGACATTTTTCATGAAACCTGCAATTACTGGAAACTATACAGTAATTCATTTGAAATATCATGAAAGAGAAAGAAAAATACATCTGCTAGGCCATCCCATACATTTCTCCAACAGTGTTAAGGATTGGGCATTTGATAATCACCTCCATGGTATAATAATTACGTGTCAGAGATTACTCTGAGTTGAAAGGATTTTTGCTGGAGTAATTCTGTTCAGGGGACACCCGAATGAGGCTCCTTTCATGTCCCCAAGTGCAGCTTTCTTCCACGGTATATCTAAATAAAAACAAACGGTCTTTATTTATGAAAAATCAGTGCAATTGTGCTGATGGAGATTGGTTTAATTGTTGTCTGCTTCTGAGCACAGACCAGTCTGCACTGAGTTTTAATTATACTAGTTTTAGCAAGGCCATAAACTTGTCAATGGATATGTTTGGAGAATATAATGCTTCTCTTTTACATAGGTAACAATGGGGAGTCGCTCAAATAAATCATGGATAGTACAATAATAGAGCATTAGGGAATAATCGTAAAGACCATTAAAGTCTTGAGATTGTGGTATTTTAAGTACACACAAGGGAAAATAAAGATGTTTTATGGTAGATGCTCCATGAAACCATAATGAGCAAACATTGAATTAAATATGCACTACTCAAGCACAACCAATGCAATGCACTGAGAGCTCACATGAATAAAAGAAATAGTAATAATCCATAGTTAGTAAAAGATGTTTTAATCTACCTATGGTATTTTAGGGACCCAGTCATATTGCGGTACCTATGGCATTTTCTGAGATTTCAGTGGAGTAAGTACTCATTCTGCTATTTTTAAAATTAATCACAAGCATAATGTGGTGTATCTGCTGGTACAGAGAATGCTGTGTCTAGCTGGGAGATGCAGACAGCTGTATCCAAATCTTCATCTGAAAGAGTACATTGTTCAGTTAGGCATCTTTGGGAAGATGGAATTCATGATGTTTGTGTGTGTCCTTTTACTTCTCTGCTCATGAGGGAAGCAAAACAATTCCCAAAATAATATAGAGACATGGTAGTAACAGAAAAAATAACCTAAAAGGAGAGTAAAACAATTTAAAAAGCCAAATCTAACAAAACAATATTTTTAGAACAATTTTTCTGAAGCTCAGTGAAGATGAGAACACAACTTGCTTTTCATTAGAAATGAAAGGCAAGGCAAGCTGTCCCTTTCATAGTTAAGATGTTGCTACTGAAAATCGCCCATCTTGTGTGCTTGCTAAACTAGACCTATGCAGCTTGTATGCTTACTGCCCAGAGTAGCTGACTAATCTAAGACAGGCCTTCTTCCATGGTCCATTTGGAAGATCTAAGCTTCCTCATAGTGAACCATAAGTGGTCATTTCACTATGAAATACTGTGTTGCAGTGCATTGTATGTCAAGCTATCAAGTGATTTAACATGTTCTGACCACAATCTGGTCCGCTTCTGCTCATGATGTAAACATGTTTTATGGTTTTATTTGGAAGTAAACACATGGGAGATTGCAAGTCACTATGTTCATAGGAGTTAGGGATTAGGCAACAGAAAGGACCTAGAATATTCTCTGCAAGGAAAAATTGATAAAAGGAACGGATCCTTCTTGCCTGCCTGAGTTGCCTAACTCCATTTGACAAATATAGCTTTTAATACATTTAAGTTGTAGTATGTGTCCATGTGTGTGTGAGAGAGAAAGTTCCTGGGATCAAAATTGAATAGGAGATGGAATTTAAAGATTTCTCCCATTGCTGTGGTCTTGAGGAACATTTTTCTTCTGAAGCTGCTATTTACTTTTGTGGGAAATCTCCCACTGCTGCCAAGTGTGAATGTTGATTGATAATGGAGGGCAGAATGTAGAAGACACCCTTTCTGAAAAATGGAATGCAGAGGGTAGCCAAAGTGTATCTTCAGTCTGCCTTAAAGACCTAAAGGAGCATGGAAAGCAATTGTCCTGTCCAAAAATAAAAAAAAGTATCCTGAACCAGAAAATTTCAGTACATCTGAAATTTTACACTGTAATTTTACAACACTGCCATTGTAAGATATTAACAGAAGTTGAATAACATTTTGAAGCTTTATAGCAGTTAAAATCTTTATACTGTAGAACAGGGGTTCTCAACCTATGGCCTGCGGGCCAGCTATGACCTGGAACACCATTTCATGTGGTCCACTACACTTTCACCACCCCCAGAAGTGCCGTGTGTGGCAGGCAGGGCAAAACGGCCATCCAGGAGGGAGCGTGACCCGACCCTTGGCTTGAAAAGGTTGAGAACCCCTGATGTAGAAGAAGAGAGGTTGAGAGTTAACACATTAACATACGTTGTAGAAAGAAGTGGTACAAAATATAGTTTCATCCTCCTTGAACATTGCCACCAATTGGATGTCTCTTAGACTGTTGTGCACTGAGCACAAAGGCCTCAAGAGAAATTTGGAAGTTCCTTTGTGCGAATCCACTTACAGAGCTTCAATGGTTAGGATTCCTATGCTTTGTCGGGGTTCCCAGGCATGGGGTTTCTGAAAGGATGTTCAAGCAAACACACAAGCTCCCCTTCAGTAATTCAGGAACAACACATGAAGATCTAACAGATGTTCGGGTGGTGGGGATATCTAAGGAATGGGCTTTACAAACATTTTGAGCACAAGTATAACCCTATTCACGCATTCAGGCAAATGTTTGATTGACAATCTGGTTGCAATGTGTGGGAATCATAGATGGAAGTCCTGTATACCACATATGTTCTATTCTATTTTATTCCTTTAAAAAAAATAGGTACCATAAACCCCCATTTAATAAAGCTGGCTGGGGATTGTGTGAGTTGTAGCGGAAAAAGTAATGCTTCTGATGTTTGTAAAAAGGTACTATATAAAAATAAATGAGTACATAGTAATACCCCAGAAAACATTCAAACTGAGACTGAATTAATCTTTGGTAGTAATTGTAACTGAAACTTGCTTTTGTGAAGATGTTCATTAAGAAATGTATACAAACTAAAAACAGGGAATGTGTCTTATTTCTTGTGTCAGCTGCAGTTTTTTTCCTCTCTCTCTCTAATGGTAATCAACTACTAATTCATTTTGAAGGATCTCCCCTCACCCCACCCCACTTCTTATGTGTGAGTCACTTGGAAGTATAAGCAAGTGGTTTTTCATTTTATGCTGCTGACACAGCCAACAAAGGAACCCATGATAAAAGCAGTGTTTGGTTGCCACGGTAGTCATGGTAATGAAAGCTGCCATCCTGGCATTAAACAGATTGGCCTTGCTTTTGTGTTTAACACTGGCTGGGGATAGTGCCAATGTAACTGTGAAGTAAGAAGGCCAATATTTGGACCTCTTCAGAGCAGGCTGGGATCAATGAACTAGATAGATGGGACATTGGAGCACCTGCTCCCAACTCTCAGAGGACTCCTCCGAGGATGGGGATATCTCACTCAGTCTGTTTTCTTTGAGGAGGAAAAAGAGATTTAATCCCCATGCACCTGTCTTGGCTTTTGGGAGACACTGATAAAGGAGAATGAAAAGATGTCTTTCTGTGTATATCGAAACACTAACAAAAGATATAACAGGCTTTGGCTAATTAAACAGGAAAGGGTAGATGTAATACAGGCAGGTGTTCAATTCTCCATGTGAGTCCACTGTCCACCGTGACCCCTCTCTAGGACATAGATATCCATGGCTGAATGTACAAAAAAAACACTCTATCTGGATTGTTTTGTTAATATAAAATTATATATATATATATAATTTGTTATTGTATGTGATAATGATATTTTTGTGTGTTTGCTTGAATACTGTCTTGTTTTAATAATTTTTTTAAAAAAAAGGAGGAGGAGAGAAGCACTCTGTCTTTAGGCTGCAGCCAGATCTCCTGCAAATCCTTTGAAATTAATCTGTTTTTTTAAACTGCAAGTCAAAATCTGCCATGTGCCTATTTTGCTTTTTTTGTTTGTTAAACAGAGAAGGGAGTAATACAATCTTGAAGACAACTTAAAATTTATTTGAAATAAATACACAAAATACAAATTAAGGAAGTGCTGGGTTTTAAAAGCTTTTTCAAACCAAGTACAGTGGTGTCTCGCTTAAAGAACATTTGCGTTCCACGGGATTGCTCTTTAAGCGAGTTTGCTCTTTAAGCGAAATAACATTGTAAGTGACCAATGGGGGGGGGATTGCGAACCCCAATTTATTTGTTAAGCAAGTTTTTGGTTGGTTTTATTTGTTAAGTGAAGCGAACATTCAGAGAAAATGCTGCTCTTTAAGCAAGTTACTCTTTAAGCGAAGCACTCTTTATGCAAGGTTTGACTGTACTGTACATCTATTCTAGTCAGATGAACTTAACTCATAGTTGAGACAACCAACGCATCTATGCAGGTAAAAAGTTATGTCTATCTGTGAAAATTGTTGGATATGTTTTTACCAAATTTGGAAGCTAGGTCTGTAGTGGTTTTAAAAAACAGTTTATAGGATAGACTATCACTTTTGGGGCACTTACTTAGGGACATTATTGGTTGTTTCTTATAAACAGCTAGACATATTTTTACCCAATTTGTACAACTTGGCACATTTGTGACATACACAAAAAAGTTTCGCTCCTTTTCTTTTCCTACCAAGTTGCATAGCACAAGCTGGGCCCAGTGTGTGCATGTTTCAGTACTCTAAACCCTGCACAAAAAATCCCTACTCATAGAATGCTATGGGGGAAAGTGAAACTTTTTACTGAAGGGGAGGTGATTAAAAAATGTCTTAGCATAACCCTTTCTCAACTCTATTTTTTGACCTTTTAGTTTCATTTGCTTGGTGATCCAGTATAAGGAAGTAAACACAGTCTTCATCTGCAGGTCCATTTGTTAGTGCACAAAGGTATGGCAGAACTGTGTACCTGGATGAAACATGTGGTCTCATGTATTCACTGCCGTTTGACCCTGAGATGGGTAGTGTTATACTATAATGTCATTTTCTCTTGCTAATCAATTACTCCAGCCAAGCAAGCCCTGGGCTCCTTTATACCACTGCTAAATATCCACAAAACCTCTGCTAGGGATGCATGATTGAAAATAAGTTGAAAGAATGCTTGTGGCTTATTAGTTGCAAACAGCATTTCCCAAACTTTGTTTTTTTGAACTTCAATTTCCGGAAGCCTAAGTCAATTAAACTCAGCATGAAATATATATATATATAAATATTTTCTTTTACTTACAGTGCTTTCAAAAATATAAAAAGGTGTTTTTCTTTGTGAATGTTACTATACGATAAGTTTTCATGAGGTAAACAAATGGTTGTCTTAAACATATATGCTTTGCTTGTAAGGCAAATATCAACAACAATAAGGAGAGGACAGAAAGAGAGATAGCAGAACCGAGGAGAATAAAAACTGAGGAGAACAATATATATATATTGCATCAGGATGTTATTGATTGCCACTATGGACTGTAATGCTGTTACCCTGTTATTAAGTATTTTCCTGATGCATGAAATATGATGAGGTGGGGTATTTTGCTGTATTACGTTGATTGTTTATTTATCCTTGATGTATTACCTCATTGTTTTTAACTGTTTGTAAGCCACAATGAGTGGTCTTGTTACCAGATGGGTGAGACATAAATGTGATTAAATGAATGAATGAATGAAATCTTCAGGGTGTTCTTGTAGAAGGGACTGATCATAGGTGTCATTGCTGGTGCTACTATTAGGCAAATTAAGGCATCTACCTGAAGACAAATGGCAGACTTTGACCATCATGAGTAGGAAGCCTATTGTTTTTTATCCTATTTATCTTAATATTGTTTTGGTTATTGCTTGGGATGGGAAGAGTTGATTCTAGACAAAACAACTTGTCAAGTGTTGGATGAAATGCACCTTGATCTAGGTGAAATATAAGAGGCATAATTTATTTTTTGCTCCAGTCATGGTTGGTCTATAAAGCAGCTCTGATCACGGAGCCATCTCCTGCGGCACATATGAATTGAGACATGCAGGATTTAACTCCAGGACTGCAATGGACTTCTGCAGCCTTGAAGATATTATCAAGGTGAGCCTTCACAGCCAGTCCATCTGGCATGGCCTCTTCGCCTCCATGACCGTTGGGAATCAGAGTTCCTCCTCTACTCATTTTGCTGTTGGGCCCAATATGATGGTTTCCAGTGACATTTCCTCCACTGAGGGGACCATCACCCCACCTAATAGGGCTCATCCGCCCAGAGCCGTTGGCTCCTTTAGGGAGTCAGGTTATTTACCGACACCCAACACTTGGAGTTGAGTTGCTAGCTGTATGGTCTAAATGATTACCATAGTGGGATGTCCAGCCAAACATGCCATAGGTTCTAAGAGTAAAAATAAAATGGGGGAAAGGATTGCCACACTGATCCATGCACTAAGGATAAACCTCTCAGAATATCGGAACAATTTCGAACACTTGAAAATTTGACTTCTGGACATGGGGAGGGGTAATTCAGACTGCATTTTTCTGCCCAGACGTCCAATCAGAGCATGGCAAAGTCACTTGTCTGATTATAGTCCTTGAGACCTCAAGCCACCATGACCAGATTCTGGGAACTTTAGCCCATATGAATACATTTCTTCAATTGCATCTATAAGTAAACATCCTCATTAATTTACCTAATTCCATGCCATGAAGTTGGTTCTGACATATGTTGGCCCTTTCCAGGGTTTTCTATGTAGAGAATATATAAATGTGGCTTACTATTTCCTTCTTCTGGGAGCATTCTGGAGCCATGTTGTTTGCTCAGGACCAGTGGTGGGTTGTCAAATTTTTCGCTACCCGACCGTGACGTCATTATGTTATGGGTGCAGCCGACGTCATGATGTCATGACGTTGTGGGCGGAGCAAAAAAATGGCTGTGCATGCATCAAACCTCCGTTTGACTCATGCACAGTTCTTTTTTTTAGTGCGCATGCGTCAAACCTCTATTTGATGCATGCACACTAAAAAATAGAACTGCGCATGCATCAAACGGAGGTTTGATGCATGCGCAGTTCCGGGCAACCTTTTTGGCTGCCTGGAAATACATTTCTGGAGGGGGCCCAGAGAGGCGACCAAACCGGTCACCCGGGGGTTTACCACCCCCCGGCGACCCCCTCCTGATGGATGCTACCGGGTCGGGCAAACCGGTCCAAACCGGTAACTTCCCATCACTGCTCAGGACCACACAGGCTGGCCTTACTGCCAGAAGGCATAGTAGGGAATTGAACTCCCACTACACAGGTGTTCTAACTTAGGATCTGTTCCCATTGGCTCCCTTGGACAATGAAGAATGGCCTTTAAAAAGCTGCTGGAGATGGTGAGAAGGAGTTAAATGCTGTTTGCAGTGATTCCTGCATCCAGGAAGCATTTTGTTCTCCTATACTTCCACAAACTTACCAGGACTAAAGTCTAATAAGTGAAAATCTACCTTTTACAATGGCTTTTAAAATTTCTGTATCAAATGTGCTATACAGTAATACCTCGGATAACGCTAAAACTTGGTTCCACAAGTCTTGGTGTTATCAGATTTTTTAGTGTTATCCGATCCAGGTTAAAATCCTATGGGATGGATCGGATAATGTTAAAGCTCCATAGAGATACATTGTAACCGCACAGGCTTTAGCGGTTGTTATCTGATACAACCCATAGGACCTTAACGTTATTCGATCCAATTCTCCTCCCCAGATTACTTAACGTTATGCGATTTTAGCATTATCTGAGGTAAACGTTATCTGAGGTATTACTGTATCTGATAGTAGGCTAGAGTACTAAATGTTTAACCTAAATCAATATGGATTTGTAAACAGCTTCTGTAGCAACAGAATCATTCTTCTAATGCAGTATAATACTGCAGGAATGTATATTGCTTACACAAAAAAGGACAAGGTTTTATTATTAGTTTTTAATCCTTGTGATATCTTTAATTCTTCTTTGAACCTTGTAATTCATTTCTGTTAGTGGAGACTGATTTTTCTCTCCTGATCTTTATTAAATTAATATATTTGTCACTGCATGCACAAGCTTTTATTCTGTGTTTTAAACGAGTAACCTGTGTCTGAGCTGTACCTTAATGAGGCAAATCCTTTTTTACTTTGCTAATTGCAATTGACATAATACACGTGAGCCAAAGATAAAATGGGAAGGTGAACAAAAAGGAGCAGCATGAGGATATTACAAGCTGCAATTTAGTATTAGATTAGAACTTTTACAAAACAGTTCATAACCATCAAAATGTATTTCTGGCAGTAAAGTCAACTTCTGTGTTGTCTTCAGTTTATTAAAAACATACTTTAGAGTGGATCCATTATGCATGCTTAAGAGACACTGTGATATAGAACGTATGAGTAGACTTAGCTTAGTCCCAATGAAATGAAGATTGTATAAAAAATTTTTGTACTATATTCAGACATCTGCCCATACAAGGCATAAAAGTGCCGGTGCCAAAGGGGGGAGAGGTGAACTAGAGTTTGGAAGAGTTACCTTTGACCAGTGATGGCTAATCTTGGCACTCTAGGTGTTTTTGGACTTCAATTACCAGAAGCCCAAGTCAGCACTCCTTCTGATCAGAGCTTCTGGGAATTGAAATCCAAGAACACCTGGAGTGCCAAGGTTAGCCATTACTGCCTTAGACCATAGATTCAAGAATTCTCTAGCCAACATGTCTGCTGGGAGTGAGGATTCTGGAATCCAAAAAGTAACTCTTACAAGCTCTAACTGAGTTAGACCCACTCTCCCTATATGATGAAAGGCACATTCTGCATGACAGATAGAAATGAACACTCTCTTTCATATAGTTCTACACTTTTTTTGAAACAGAACCTCTGAGAAGGAATCTTAAACTTTCTTACATGCAAAGAGAGGCACATGTAACTGCATTCTCTTCCTCACCCCCCCCCCCCCAGCCCCAAAGCAGGGCTCATGACAATTTGGAGGGCGATTCCATCTAAAAGTGGTGTGGGGAAGGAGAGGGAGGAAAATTTTAAACACCTCTCATATGGTCTCTAACTAGATGAAAAGCTGCTATATTTAGAGGTGGTGCTTCTTTAAGTAGATTCCGTCTGAGGAGACATGTATAAGACTTCGTTGTAAGCAATTTAAAAATAAATCTCATTTCTGTGTAGTGATGTTATACCAATGGGCTTTAATTACATGCAAATATTTGCATTTTCCGGCTCCTATAGGAGCACCACAGGGCTTAATTACACCAGGATTTTCAGTACTTGACCACAGAAATTATTTTCAGTATGAGACTGCATCCCAGAACACATGAGACAACCAAGTATTTCAAGGTACATGCAGAATTCCCCGACCCTGAATCCAGGATGTGGTGTTGTAGCCTATTACCACTCACTTAGAATTTAAAGTGTGGGCTGGGAACTTACTCCTTAGTTCTTTAAAAAAATGTTTTTTGTACGTGTAAGCCTGGGGGCTCCTCCAAGCATGTTTAAAATCTCGTCTCATTTTTCATGAGTCCCATTTTGTTAGTCAAGTCACCATCTGTGTTCACTGTTAGAAGGAAAGGTGAGAAACCTTCAGAATGGTATGTTTGAATGTAGAGTACTTGATAAAGTATCAGACTGTGATTCAGGAGACCCAGGGTCAGATCCCCAGTTAGCGATTTAAATGTACTGGGAGGCAGCCTGAGTAAAACCACCAATTAAACATCTTATGTTTCTTGGAGACTCTATTGGGTTGCCTTAACTTGGAACTGGCTTCCTGATGTGTGCACACACATACACACAAACAAATTGGCATGTGCTATTTTGCTACAGGGCATACAAAACTGTACACAAGAGGCAGGAGCAGGGTTTATGGCTTCTTTCTGCTATTATTCCAAAATGAGATCTTGGAAAACGTTTAGATTTCTTCCTGGAATAAATTTTATTTATCTGTCCTTTAGTTATCTAAAGTGCTCTAACAGGAGGAGATCTAAATAAATGTAACACCTACATAGCCTTCTTTAATAAAAGACACTATTTGGGGATCAATGGCTTAAGTGTGTGTGAGATATGGGACTCTTAACCTTTAGGTCAATTGTCTAAATCCAGTCTGTTTTGGCAGAGAATGATAAAAAGTTATTATTATCTGATTGCTACTGAATAGTGTGGAAGAAGTGTGTGTGTGTAGAAGCAATGGCCCAAAACCCAGGGACAAATTGGCAGACATAACTTTTATACTTGACAATAATTGGCACCCTAAGCTGAAAGCCTGTCCAAGAAACCAAAGGAGAAAAAATAGCCATGGAGACTCTTTGACCTTCTATCCTCTTTTGGTCATTTCTTTTTCAGGGCAGATCTTTATTGTCATATTGTTGGCAAGCTATTGGAGGAGGGTATCCCCCCTATTTATTTTTATGAGATCTTGCTTCTTTCTGTCATCACACCATCAATTTCTCCCACTTTCAGGTCTATTTGTGTGTGTGTGTGAGTTGGGTAATACTTCTTAATGCACTAGAACAAATTCCCCCATTAAGAGCTCTAGTGGGATTAAGGCTGATGCACACAATCCCTTAATGAACTTTCGCTAACCATTTGGCATTTTGGAATGACAGCCTGGGATCTGTTTAAACCCAAACACATGCAAAGCTTGTAAAATAAATTTTCTCTTTAGAAATCATCACAGGATTACATATGGTAAATAAAACTTCTTTTGCAGAACATTTGAGAGATGTCTCAGAATTATGCGTGATCTTGTTGAAAATGACCAGATTTTTCTGATTAGTTTCCAGATAAACTGTAGTTTGATGCTACTGTTCTTCCTGCCAATTTGGACTGCACAAGTCACTGAATCCTACAAGCTATGGTGCTCTGACACAAAGCACACAGTTGTCCTGTCTGCCTCTTTGGCACTGCAAGACCAAGAAGAGAACGTGTGTCAGTAACATGAGGCTTACCCTAAGCCAACACTTTGAACCCTATCTTCCTCCTCCTCTACCATTTATCAAGGCTACATTGTAGTAGCACTAAAATTAACTGAAAAGTTATAGCACAAGAGGTGTTAAGTTATTCCTTGTCAAGATACAGATTATATTGTAGTAATACCTTTGTTATTGGGTAGAAAGGAGTTAATTACTATTAATTAAAGCTATTTACTTACTTGTAATTATTTATTTCTGAGCTCTGGACTCCTAATAAAATGATTTCAATGATTACATTTATAGATACCAACCACAATGCTTTGGAACCACAGTATTCCATGTGCTTTGTTGCCAGACCACAGTATCTTAAACAGCTTCTACATTTAGGATCTGAACTATCTTTTTTTATTGTCCGCCTCTGGGGTTCACCAACAAGCTATTTTGAGGAGCTGCAGGTAAAAAAGAAAAATCCTAGTACCTTGCTGTTTTGTAGAAGAGCCGGGATGTGCATAAGGTTTGTTTCTTGGTTTGTGCATTCCAGTTGAGGAATGTCCATCAGGAACTATACATCTAAACTCCCTTCCAGTGGACAAGAGTAGACAGTATAGCCAATGACTCAATGCTGAGTGTTTGGTGGCGGTAAATAACTTGACTCCCTAGACAGGCCAATGACTATGGGTGATGAGCCCCTTTAGGTAGGGTGTGGTCACTCTCAGTGGAGGAAATGCCACTGGAAACTGCCATTTTGGGCCCAATGGCAAAATCAGCAGCATAGGAACCACTTCACTATTCTGATTCCCAATGGTCATGGAGGTGGAAGAGGCCAAGCCAGATGGACTGGTTGTGACAGCACACCTGTTAATATCTTCAAGGCTGTGGCAGTCCATTGTAGTTCTGGTGTTAAATCCTGTGTGTCTCATTTCATATGTGCCATTGGAGATGGCTCCATGATCACAATGTGTGGGTCACTTCATTAGCAAGCTGGGATCCACTTTAAACAAATTCATGCCAGTGGCATTTTCCCTGAGACACATCCATCAACTGTGGAAATGATTTCCAGGAAAAAATGTATACTCAGATACAAGTAGCTCCTGCCACCGCCACCAGGAGACAAGGGAACAGGGAGGAGCCATAGGACAGACAGTCTCTATTACCTACTTGTTTAATTATTTTCTGCCTGGAAATTTAACATGCAAGATTAAAATATAACCAGCATTTTCTGCAGTATCATTTTGTAACTGTATTTAATGATGTGGTTATCCCTCCCCAGTCTTCTTCTTTTGTGTTCTGATCAAACCTTGGACAGCCAAAATGAAGCCATTTTCTTGGCTCTGTTGTTGGCCAAACTTAAGTCCGCATCAGTGCATGTTTCTGGAAGTAACTGGCAGACCAGTAAATGAGCCAGATTCTGTATCTCTCCACATTCACACAGTGTGTTGTTATCTGCCAGCAACCCCCACTTAAACATGAAGGTCTTGCATTTAGGGACTCCAACCCTCAGCCTAGTCAGGGGACTCCAAATGATGTTGAAGAGGTTGAGTTCCTCCTTTAATGTTGTCCTCATCCAGTGAGCACCTTCCTCTATCTTCTAATTTGGTTTTGCTCTTGTGTACCCTCAAGAGCCGGATCTGAGGCTCATAACCATTCAGAGGATCTCAAGCATCATTCTCTTGCTTAATTCTCTTGGTGTCCGCTGCTACTTCTCTCCTGATGTTAGGTGGAGTGATACCAACAAGAAGGTATATCTAAACTGGTCTGGTGTAGGTTTGACACATTTTGTCACTATATGCATGTCTTCATTAACAGCAATGTCAGCTTCATTTGCATGTGTGGATGCGCTCCATACTGGAGCAGCATACGCTGCTGTGGTGATACTTGGGGCCAGAGCTGATGTATGCAGTGTGGATAGTTCAGTTCCCCATTTATAGACCCCCCCCCCAGCATTAATGGAACTGATTGCTAATAATTTTACAATGTGTTTCATCTGTTACATCTAGTCTATTAAGACAGATGTTTCATTCAGTAAAATCATAATTCATTATTGAAACTCTTTTTGGATACCTAAGCCTGAGTATGTGTAATTTTGTTTTCTTATGAAACAACTGTTTTTACTCATTTGAGTGCTATGTAATCAACTATCTATTGTAGGGGTTCCCAAATGTTTCATACCATGGGTCAGTCACGTGGTTGAGTGGAACAGTCACATGGTTTCTCCTGCCACAAAGCACATCAACGGCTGTTGTAAATGCATTTACGATAGTCATGGGTGTATTTAGGCAGTGTTTATACATGCGTGGACACGTTTTACTTCCACTTCCAGGTAGCGGTGAGGGTGGTACAGGAACAGGCCAGATGATTTGGCACCATGGGCCGGCCTTGGCCCACGGGTCATAGTTTGGCCACCCCTGTTCTATTGAAATGGTTAATAAATAAATTACTTCTATCTTAATCTACCATCTCAGTAGTGGTAAAACATGGTGTGATTAGGTAGTTAGGCAGCTCTCTCTTATGCTTCCATAATAACTCCATCATTATTCAAAATCATGTTGGCATTATGTAGCAAGCAGTTTGAAATGTTCTCTCTCATGCTTCATTCCTAGTGACACGCTAACTGATTATACTGCTGAATTCTGTTTGATTGATGCAATTGCTCCATTGTATCCACTGATACTGATGTCTTAGAGAGAATATTTACACTTGTCTAATGAAGGAAGTCTTGTAAAATTACTGCCTAGATCTAGACATAAAATATTGTCAGCGATACTTGTGACGTCTGAAAGGTCCAGAGAGTCTGGGATGGTTTGCACCTTTTCAGTAAAATTGATGTCACAAAATAATTCTAAATTGGAGAGTGCATCCATCTTCCTAGCCTAGCTTGCTTCCCTCTCACAGCTTTGAAAGATCAGTTTTTCACAGAAAATCACCAATTTGACTGGGGGAAGAAAATAGATTGAGGGGTAAGATCAGATGGACATTTGTCCAATGGTTTGGTCTGCTCTGGGTCAGGATAGCTCACTTCTTATCCTGGTGAATTCATGCTATACCAGCCATCATGAGTCTAGCCATCCCCTATGTTTGCCTATCTGCACTTTTTGGGCACTACCATTTGTTTGTGCAGGTAGGATCGTTATTATGGGTTGATTCCAGCATGTGTGACTGTGGGATTGAACCAATGCAGATTGCTTAAGCTCTACCTTTGCTTAAGCCACTTATTCATTTTAAGAGCTTGAAAGCTTCCTCCTGCTTCCCCATGAGGGAGGGAAAAGAGGAGGTCTTTTTAAAAAGTGTTCTAAAGCAGCACATGTACAATTTATAATAAACCTTTGCTTCCTCTGTATCTGACCCCAAGGGTGGGTGGGTGGGTGAGAGGAAGCTTTCAATTGCTTATGATCATGAAGCAACATAAACAAAGAACAGAAAATAAGATAGGAGGAGAGGAGGGGGATTGCTGTTGTCCCTCCCATCTTCCTTTAAGTTAATAGGGTCAGTTGAGGAACGGTGGTGTGGTCAATCCTTGCATGTGGATGCAAGGATCACTGTGAATGACATAACACATCTAAAAGTGATCCTGTTAAACACAATCCACGTGGGGATTATTTGGCCATCTAGTCGCACCGTATGTTTGTTGTAGTGAACTCTGTCATCTAGAGGTTGGTCTGTGTGTCTTTGTGTGTGTTAGACCAGAGAGTTTCCATGTCACTTGTTTTCAGCTGGGCTGTTGTATGACTTATCCTGAGCGGCATGCTGGTTTCATAGAACCATAGATTTAGAAGGCACAAAAACTAGTGACTTGAGAAAAATAGCATGTAATAGCAAAAAAGTAGTTGCAGGAATTAGCTCAGGAAGACTCAACATTCTATTTAGAGAAATTTACCTCCAGATTTTAACTAATGATCTGGCAGAAGCTGAATGTGGCCCAAAACAATTTCCCTTCAAAAAACAGTCATACAAAACTGTGGTCTTTTATTCCATAGAGGATTTAAGAACCTCTACCCATGCCTAATCAAGACTTTTATAGCTGGTTCAGGAGCTAGTTTGTACACATTCAACAAGGATTCCCTAACTGTCTCTACAGGTGAAGGACTACTGTGAGTTGAGACTGCAACATATGTGAAGAACAGTGTTTGGCAAAGACTAGATTCCTGAGTTGATGTTATACTGAATCATAACATATCTGACCTATGGACATTTGGAGCTCTTATTCAGGGTTCTGGGTGTCTGAATCTTGGATGAAGCCATTTATGAAATACCCATTGCAGGTGTGCCTTGGGTGTCACAATTCCTGTCCTATACATAAATACAAGTAAACATGGGTTTTTATTTGATACATGTGGTAATGCAATACACACAAATATCTTCATAAATATTGTTAGCCTCCTTCAACATGGAAATGTGCAAGATTCACCCCTTCCATAACAGGAGGCTTCCTTTGGGAGATAAATGCAGTACTATTTTGGATATTACCAGAGGAAAGCAGAACAGGTAATGAAGGCCACTAGATATGCTTGGACTTCACTTAGTATAGAAGCTGTGTTAACCTCCAAAATCATCACAGGCAAGTGGGCAATGTTACACTGTGTAGCCAAGGACAGCCATGAGAAATAATTATTATCTCCTATTCCCCCCTACTGTGCTGTCTTCATTTGCTTTTAGCCTCAGGGTCGCGTTCCATAAGGCAGACCTTGTTTGCTTCATGTGAATGAGATTTGCATATCTTCCAACTTCAAGCTTTACAATTTTCTCTGCTGAAAGGAACAACCCATATAATTTCGATTCCGCAAGGCTCTGAGAGTTAAATTTGATCCTGTCATGCTTCATTGTGAAAGACAATGCTTATATAATCTCCCTAAGATATCATTTTTTGTTCATGTCAATAGAAAGTTGATAGTCATAATCTAAGCAGTAATTATCTTTTATATGTGCCCTTGCTTCTGGCTGCTACACTCATTAGGGCTGTTTTAGTGCATTCTCCTCAGGCTACAGACAAAAGGTAGCTATTTTCTGAGATGAATGGGAAAGGAGAAAGAAAATTCATACCATTTGAAAGAAATGAAAGAGAAAATCATTTATCTAACACTGTTATATAATTTATATAAGTACTGCTGTACTCATACCCTCCCATACTCTTGATTTGTTTCTTGCTCAGAAACACCAGAGGCATGGTGGTGTCACAAACAAGCTACATGTTATTTTATTAGCATTGACAAACCAGTACTATTAGCAGTTTATTAGCAGACAGCGTAGCTGGGTCAGAGCTTGAGAGTAACTAGTTACAAATGGCTAGTTGCTGGTAAACAGTATGTTTCTGCCCATAGCAAATATGTATCTGTTATATTACAATAGTAACCTAATATGGAATAATTCCACTTATTCTCCACTTGCACCTATAGGGCTCTATGGTTGTTTCCTCCTGTCTCTAGATCTTTGAAGGACCCAAAAGTCTGTAGTTAATAGAAGAATCTCAGTTCCCTCTTTCTGTGGGAGGCATGGAAACTGGTTTGACGAAGTGGATTGGATTCACAAAAGCTCACATCAAACTATAGCTGTGAGTCTTTGAGGTGCCTCCACCACCTCCTCTTCTTTCTCTTCTTTGTTGTGTTTTGTTGCTTGTTTGCCGAATGAAGTGGGTGTCAAGGCTTTGAAGTCTCCTCCCACACAAAAAACAAACTTTAGCCCCATTTTGCTTCTTGGGAGGATCAAAATGCTGTCAGGACCTCAAGTGGCTTTTAAAAACCCATTCTACAATGGCTTGGGTGGCCAGTGTAGACAAGGCCCTAAGCTATCTACTCTTCCAAACCTGGAATCACAATGTAATGGCCAAGCCAGAATTACTTATTATTATTATCAGACATTTTTATACAGTATTTATAAGATTACCCTACTCATTGAATGATCTTAATGTGTCAGAGAGTGTTGAATAGGATTGATTTAGGAAGCTTTCTTAAGACATGTTTGACACATAGGACTGACTGCTTAGCAATATACTTGCCTCCTGTTTTATTTACATTATGATCCCTGGTATATCCTAACAAATAAAATAGGACATTATTTGGCACATTCCTTCTTTCATCATCACCTCTTTGTCTACTGTAATGATGCCCAAATGTTTTGGGCTACAGGCCAGTCATGTGGTTCAGTGGGCCGGTCACGTGGTTCCTCCCACCAGAAGCGGAAGTAAAATGCACCTTGCAATATGTTTTGCAACAGGATGAGATATATTTTAAGCTGCCATTTTCTCTGCTTAAACCAGGGGTGTCCAAACTATGGTCCATGGGCCAGATCTGGCCCCCGATGCCAATTCATCCAGCTCACTCCACTCTCGTGGTTCCCAGAAGTGGAAGTAAAATGTATCCCATATGGGAACATTTTACGTCTGCTTCTGGGAGCAACTGGGGTGGCACAAGCTGGATGAATTGGTGTTGGGGACAGGATCTGGTCCATGGGCTGTAGTTTGGGCACCCCTGGTCTACTGTATTGTGGGTACCTAGCTACCTCCCAGATGTGAGCTACTGCTGCCTGACCTTTTAATGTTGATTCTTCAGTATGGGGTCATTCTGTAGAGGAGGAGAGAAATCATATTGGCATATCCTTTTTGCTTCTACAACAGAACTGACCTACAGCCTAAGGGCAGGTATGCTGATTTTCTGGAATTAGACATGCACACATCTTGTTCTTCTACACTGCTGTAACATGTCTCTAGGGACGTACACTTTGTTTTGTATTTGTACTGCTTGTCATTTGAGAGGACAGATTTTATTTTGTACTTACTGGATATGTTCGACAGCATCAGAGTCAGAGTGTTGACACAGGCAACTATGTTAAAGATGCACAGAATTCCCATGAGAATATCCGTTCAGCTCTTGGAATGTCTTTAAGTTGAACAAAATAAACTGGTTGCAATCCAGAATGTGCTTTAAAAAGAGTTAAACCATCTTTGCTCAAGAGACTGGAATCACCAGGGACTGATCCTGAACCCCAAATCCAAAGGTATCCTAAAGTCTCTCCATTTGCTCCCACTCATAAATTTATATAGAGAAAGATACACACTGAGTTATGAAAACTACATTATAGGCTAAACTTGCCATCAACTCTTGCTGTTGGACGTCTTCACATTCACCAAGATTGAACTACCGTCAAACCTCGCATAAAGAGTGCTTTGCTTAAAGAGTAACTCGCTTAAAGAGCAGAATTTTCTCTGAATTTTTGTGTCGCTTAACAAATAAAACCAACCAAAAACTCGCTTAACAAATAAATCAGGGTTCGCATTCCCCCCCCACACAATTGGTAATTTACAATGGTGTTTCGCTTAAAGAGCAAACTCGCTTAATGAGCAGTCCTGTGGAACGCATTTTGCTCTTTAAGTGAGGTACAACTTGTATACGGTGCAAGTTTTTTTCTCTGAAAAACAGACAGAGGCTCATCAAATCCTTCCCAGAAATTCTTACACTTATGAGTAGCTCAAGATATTTTGGTACCCGAGACACAGCAGCAAAAACTTGGTTAAGATGCTGAGCTATTTGCAGATCAGCAGTTCGAGACTCGAGTACTGCGTGATGGAGTCTGTCCCAGCTCCTGCCACCCTAGTAGTTTGAAAGCAAGAAATTGCAAGTAGATAAATAGATATCACTTAGCAGGAAAGCTAACAGTGTTCTGACATCTAGTCATGCCTCCCATGGAAACCTCTGCAGATGCAGACAGCGCTGGCTGTTTGGCTGTAAATGGAGATGAGTACTGCCTCCTAAAAGTAGACACGGCCGGCTTTTGAGCAAGGGAGACCTTTACCAGTGGGTATAACTAATAGGGCTTGAGCTAATAATAATGAGTTAAACAGTTTACTGTCCTTCCTGACATTCAAAATATGCCCCCTGAGAAAGATACCAAATGCTGCTTAGTAGTAGAGTCACCCCTCTCTGTAATATAGAAATATACCCTCTGCAGACCTCCTTTCAAGATGGTGGGAATTAACAGCAAAAACTCAAGTGTTTAGCTGCCCTAATCTATGCACAAGCCTTTATGTGCTGTTCTATGTGCCAGCCGATAAAATGACACCACCTTGAAACCTGTTTTGGTTTGCCTTCTGCCTGTCCCTTAAATGGCGGCACTATATTCAGGTTTAAATTAAACATTTTCTGTGTTGGTATAGCTAGAAAGAAGGAAATGGGAATTTACTTGATGGGGAACAACCCCCTGTAAACTATTGTTACCAAGAGGATGAAGCTGGTGTTTCTGTAATGTTTGGAGATGGCTGTTGAGGTGGGAGGGGGAGGCAAGAAAAGGGTTTGGGGCTTCATTCGTCCTTCATGATTCGTCCTACATTTGGATACAGTTAAACTCTAGAGACAAGCACAGAATTATCTGTATGCTAAGGGGGAAGAAAAAGCAATCTTCCTTCAGCAACACATGGAGAATTGTGGTGCAAAGGGTCACTTACTATACCAGAGAGATCAATCATTTTGCTTTTTTTCCTTCAAGCCACACATGTGGAACAGAATCTTCTGTACATTTGGTCTTCTTGAATGTGTGTGTGGTTTTTTTTTACAGATTAATTGATTTATTTTAATCAGTGGGGTGATGCACTGCTGTACACCACATGCTTCTTTTGCCAGAATGGACTACACCAGGAGCTCTCAACCTTTTAAAGCTGGGGCCTAGATCATGCTCTCTCAGGCAGCTTCGGGGGGCTGGATGGCCATTTCGCCCTTCCTCCACCACATGGCACTTCCTGGGATGGTGGAGGTGGTGATGGGCCACATGAAATGTCACCACAGGCCGTATCTGGCCCACGGACTGCAGGTTGAGAATCCCTGGACTACATATTCCTTTTTTATAATATACAGTGGACTTTCTTGCTCAAACTTGTCAGGAAACCATACTGCCGCAAGGACTGGAATTTGTGCTGCACAGGAGTGTACCAGCTAGGAGAGGAAGAACAGCTTTCCATGAAATCAACAAGGACAGTTCAGAAGCACAGAGCTTCTTTTCTCTCTCTTGACCTATTTGTATCTTGGATAAAGACAGACGTTGTTGCAAAACATCAATATATCCAGTTCATTTTCAAAAGGTGTTTTTTTCCCTAGGGACAAATGGACAGAAATGTTAAAATGGGTCAGTAGATACCTTGAGGGCCATTTGTAGCAGGTATTTCAAGAAGTCACACACAAGCTGTGAAATCCTAGGAGTAGCAGTCCAAAAAATTAATTTCCCCCCCAATATCCATTCTGCAGCAAAGAGAGGACGGATATAAATGATGTCTCTTTCTATTGATGCTACAAACATTATATTGGAAGTATGAGCTGCTGAGGTTGCATTGTTGCTCACAGGATGGAGAAGCGAGACCTTTCTTTTTCTTGGTTCAGTAATATGATAGGACATTTTGAGCAGCAGGAACTCATGAAGTCCAGTGTCCATCTCCTGCAGGATCTCTCTCTCTTTCTGCTCATGTTTTTCTTTTCTTTATTATGTACTCAAAGTTACTAATGTCCAGGTTAAAACAAATGAAAAACCAAAACAAAACTATCAATGAAATCCAGCCGTTATGCTTATGGAGATGATTTCAATTTCTGTAAAGCTACCTTGGAGCAAAGCTGGCATAAAGAGCCTTATTTGTATCTTTGATAAAGATTGAAATCTTCAGAAAACGGCAGTATTACATTTTGAGCTTTAACACAAGATTTTCTGACAAGTGAACTGTTGCATTTTACATTTCATTTGAAACTTAATTGGCTACAGTGACATAGGGTTTCTATCAAAGGAAGGGGAGATATCTAGCCTGTGCTTGACTAGTTTTCCCCCTCTGGTTTCCTCTTTGAAAATATTACTTTCTATGATAATGTATTGCAATTTTTTTAGCAAAATGTACAGGGCTTATGTTCACTTCATTGACAATCAAGATGAAAGTTCTTTGCTTCAAGTAGTGGAATGTTTTGCAATGGCCTTGATCCATAATAGCGTTGAGCTCTCCTATTACTTGAGAGCTTTCAAAGTGGAAGCCAGGAAGCGCAAGCTGGATCACTTACAGTTGTGGGGAGGAGCAATGTGCCACTCAACATACTCCATCCTTCCAAATGGGATAAGACTCTTTGACTGCATCCCTTGATAATCTGTGAATTGTCAGGGAAATAATTAAAAAATTAAGTGATTTAAAAAAGTAAGAGATTGATAAATTTAAAAATTAAATACAAATTTTGTTTATGTCATGCCAATCAAAAATCTATTCATAGCTGCAGTTTCAATCAGCAGTACAGAGACTAAGATAAATATTTTAAAAATTACCTCACATCAGTGATGATCTACAGCAGGGATTCTCAACCTGCGGCCTATGTGCTGAATGTGGTCCTTGATGCCATTTCATGTGGCCCCCACTGCTTCCACCACACCAGGAAGTGCCATGTCTTGGAAGAAGGACAAAATGGCCATCTGGCTCCAAAGTTGTCTGAAGGAACGTAACCTGGCCCCCAGTTTAAAAAAGTTGATTACTCCTGATCTACAGACAAAAAAAAATCACTTGTCCTGACTGTTCTCAGACAATCAGGGGAAGTTTTTAGTTTCCATTATGCTGAACGGGCTCATTAATTCCTTCACTATGCTGGGTGTTTTCATTGGAAGCAGCCTTTGAGAGCTTCAAGGCACCCATATATCCCAGCTCTAGGGTCCACAGGCACTGGGAACTGCATATGTGTGAATTCACTGAAAAAGTAGAACCAAGGCATGTGTTGGAGAGGGCTTGACTCACTCTGGCATTCAACGGGTCTGGTTACCATGAAAAATGTGGACCATCATTATTTTTATTTTATTTTTTAGACTTATACCCCACCCCACTCACATACAGCGACTCTGGGTGGCTTACAAGAATGCAAAATATACAGTTACACAATCATAATAACATCATACATAGATCACAGGTAAACACCCAAAATACAATAAATGCACAGTAATACAATATATATAATTTAGTACAATATATCTAAATAAAATTACAAGAACAACATATAATAATACGCTATAAAAATTATACAATACAGTAATACCCCAGATAATGTTATGACTTGGTTCCACAAGTCATGACGTTATCTGATTTTTAATGTTGTCCGATGCATGACTTCAGGGACAAACCGCTTTAAAGGCAGGCAGGGAAAGAAAGAGACCTCCCTGCCTTTAAAGCCACCCCCCACTGCTGTGACTGCAGTAGGATCGGGGACGCTACTGCAGGCTTCCCTCGCTGCTTCCCTTCCCTTCTCTGACTGCCAGCTGATCGCTCATGAGGCTTGTTTTTTTTTTAAACTAAAGGGAAGGGGGAAAGAGAGAAATGTGATTGGTTCTCTAGAGAACCAATCACCTCTGTCTCTTCCCCCCTCCCTGTTTTTTTCAATACAGGAAGGGAAAGCAAAAACACAAGCTTCTGGCTCAGTCGGAGCATGCAGCTCAAGAAGATTAGGTAAGCAGGGCTGGGCTGGATTCTCTGTGGCCGAGCAGGCAGTGGGATGGATGTGGGGAGTCCCCAAACTGCTGGGGGTGGGGGTGGGGAAGGAGGGAAGTGACAGGGAGAGGAGCTTTGGCCTCCTTTACTTCTTTAATACGATGGATCGGATAACGCTAAAATGAACGATCTCCAGTGCAAATCTTCCCCCCAAATTTGTTGTCGTTATGCAGTTTTAGCGTTATCCGGTGCAATCGTTATCCGGGGTATTACTCCAACAAATACAATCCTTGGCACAGAGAAGATACCATGTTATAACACCAATTTTAACAATACAATTCAATAACCATTCTACCCAGCCCCAAATTAGTCCAAGAGGACTACCACAAAAAAAAAAAAAAAAAACCACCACCAGTCATTGTGGCGACCTTTAGAGCCCTGGCCCAGGGTCGGTTGCTGAGGAGACCCCTCAACCTGCTGCAGAAGCCTCTTGGGAAGGGCAGCAAGGAAGTCCTGTGCCTCAGCAGTTCTTAAAGCCCCAGCCAGGGCGGGTCCCAGGAGCAGGTGGAAAAGCGTTCTGGGGCTGGTTGCTGAGGCAACCCCTCAGCCTGCTGCAGAAGCCTCTCAGGTGGGGCAACCCCATCCCCCATCCCCCCATCCCCCAACACCCCCTCCCCAAGATCAGACCTAATTCTGATCTCAACAGGCCCAAAGTCTAAAAAATGGTTTTATAGCTTCAGAGTTAGTTGCTCATTATTAAATGGTTGCTAATTATTAAACTAAAAAGCTCTATTTGGTGCTCCAATGTGCAGTATCAGCAAAGTTTAATAGTTATCAAGACTAAGATTCCTACTGCTTCTTTATTTCTTTATTTCTATGTATGATTTGAACCAAGATACTGATTCTTACTGGAGCTAGAGCTGGCCGTACCAAAAGGTAGGGTGATGAAACTACAGGTACCTTAGATAACAGGTGCTGTGGGTAGTAATTATATGCCTCTGGTTTACTGTTCCTGAAACCATTTCTCTGTTGAAAGATAGATCTGTCTGTGCCCTCTGTCCTGTCATGATTACCTAAATTGGCTCTCTGACCTCAAATGTATTAAAAGATGCCATTTCACCTGTAACGCTTGGAATAAGAACCAACAGTCCAGTCAAAATCTGCATATAGAATGAGAATGTGTACTATTTATTCTATGCTTCAGGCAGCAAAACACTCTGGTTGTAGTCCCTAACATTTGTCATAAGACTTTTGACTGGAGTTCTCTGTGAACTACTCATTATTTATTTCGCAAGACAACTTTACCAATTGAGTTCTATACAACATATCAAGACATCAGCTCTATTCAAGGGCTTACCTCTAGTAAACCTGTATAGGACTGTTCATTATGAGAAGTAAAATGTATACTATTTGCCCCTTAACCATTAATGTTCATAATTTAGAGCTTTGGAATACTTTGGCTTTCTTTGCCGCTGATCTGTAATCACTACAACCCCCTGTGACAAATATATATGCAAATTATGATCTCCATTTAGTGGCGCCAAGCTGTGAACAGGTCTCTAGCTAGTTTCAATGCTCAACCCGCACACCCTTTAGATTTATTTTTGATCAATCATTTCCAACAGGAAGGTGGGAGCAGCTGAACAATAGATTAAAAGGCAAGACTGAGCTTTCATTGCTTTAGGTCAATTGTGCCGGCATTACATTACATTGTGGCCTTTTTATCTAAAAATACTTATGCCACAAATCTCCACAGTGAATAACAAAATGTACAATAGTTCCTTGAAATAAAAGCCTTCCGAACAAAACTATGAACACTTGGATCTCTAATAGCAGTTTCCAGAGATTATTTGAAAAAAAGAACCTATTAGAAGCAGCAGCAACAGCCAGAATGGGTTTCCATTGCTGTGCTATTCATGATTGGTGGACAGGTTTCCTTCTTGGGCTTCTGTCATTTACAACACTGTGTGCTTTGTTTCTTTTATGGATGAAAATTATTTAAGCAGTTGTACCAACTAACTTATACAACTCCAGGAATGCAACTACCATACAGGCTAGTGAAAATAGTCTGGCAATGTAAACAATTTGTTTACTGCCAGGTCAAAACGACGGTTCATCTAGCAAGATCAACTGGCAGTGGTTCTTCAGTCCTTCACACACACTTTTCTCCTGGCCCTATGTTGAGATACCAACTACTGAAGATGGAACATTGTATCAGGGCAAGTTGAAGTCTGGAAATATTAACCGTTTAATAGAAAAGGAAACATGACCATAATCCTTGGTGTTTTAGAGAGAAATTATAACATCAAGATATGCCAAGGAAGCTAGGAAGGAATTGATCAGAGCAAACTTCTCCAACTGTTGACAACAACACACCAGCCAGTGATGAGAATTGTAGCTCAGCATACATGGAGATCATTAGATTTGGAAGAAATATAGTTTCTGGTGGTCTTCAGCATTGATTCTGCTGCCACCGCCAGAGAATGAGAATGAGGAATTAAGGTGAGGTTGCAGTAAGAGACTGACAAAGAAATAATTGTCCTGCAAACTGGGAAAACCCTAGAGAGGTGTTCCCAGTTTGGTTGTAGGCAGTGGTGGGATGTCAAAAATTTTACTACCCCACCGTGGTGTCATCACAGTGTTGGTGGAGCTAGTGTCATGACATCATGACATCATGACATCATGGGTGGAGCCAATGTCATGACATCATGATGTTGTGGGTGGAACCAAAGAAAATAAAAATAAAAATATATAAAATAAAAATAAGCAACACACAGACACACACCTCAACCCCCCTCACCCCCACAACACAAACCCGTAAATAAATTAATTAAATAAATAATACATTAAAATACATGCACACAAACACCCCAAACACAAATTAAACAGAGCTTTTAAACCAAAGCTTAAATCTTATTCTGGCTAACCTTTCTCACACTAGGTCAGATGGAAGGAACTACAGAATGATCACCACAAGATGGCTTCATTTTGGCACTTTTCAACTTTTCAACAGTTAAGGAAGTTAGGTACTAAGTCTTTGCCTAACCAGTTATCTAGAATAATATGCCTTAATGTAAATGTAAAACAGCTGTACCTCCTTAAGGGTTCTCCAATTGGAACAGCAATTGGAACAGCACAGGTGTAGCATATTGATGAGGTAACTCCAAGACTTTGCTTTAAAACCCCAAGCCAGGCTGCTAGGCCTGCTGGCCGCTAGGCCTTTTTAGGAACTGTGGTAGTACATTAATACTGTATAGGTAAAGGTATTAAATACACATTAAAGTACACACAGACACACCACATCCAAAGGTGAGTCACTTACCCTGGGGAGCAGGCAGATAGGGATTTCTGGATATTGATGAAGGGGGTAGTGGCAAAAACAGCCCTGTACAGTCATTCTTCAAGTAGAGGTTGGCTTACTGATACTCACAAGTACCGGAACAGAGATGTACAGTAAGCCTTCTTCCTAGGTATTCATGACACAATACTACTCCTGCCTCATTAGACAAAATTCTGAGTGTAGAAAATTTCAGTAAGACCTGGAAGTTCCAGCAATTAAAAACCGCTGAAGGCCAGCTGTTAACCATAGTAAATAATATATAGATCTGACAAAATGGCCTAGAGCCATGATGGCAAACCTTGGCATTCCAGGTGTTCTTGGACTTCAGTTAGGTAAAGGTAAAGGTCGCCCTTGCTCAAAAGCCAGTTGTATCTGCCTCTAAGGTTCAGTGCTCATCTCTGTTTATAGCCAAAGAGCCAGCGCTGTTTGCGTCTGCAGATGATTCCATGGAATTTCAATTACCAGAAACACAGATTAGCACTCCTGCTGACCAGGGCTTCTGGGAACTAAAGTTCAAGAACAGCTGGAGTGCCAAGGTTGGCCATCATGGGCCTGGAGAATAGTGTTGGCACAACAGTGTGAATATAATATATACATATCAGGAATCCTTCCAAGGATCCTACTTTCATCTCAAACCATGCCAACTTCTTTCAACAGATGTCATTTTACAACGTTCCATACATATTTTCAGCAAACACATACAGTTCTGCTAATAAATATTCCTTATTACACATACTTCCCTCACATATCACTTTCCAAATGCATAATATGATGCAAGTGACTTCTTCCTTTTTTCCACAAACACCCTGGGTTGCATCCAACAACATGTGTTTCCTGAACAAGCTGCCAAAGTGTCGCTAAGCACCCTCTCCATTACATTCTCTGTGCAAATCATTAAAGCTTGAGGTCTGAATGGATCATAAAACTTTCCCTTTGGGGTTATTGCAGTGCATTTCCATCTATTCAGCATCTGACCCTTCCTCCTAAGTGAACTTTCATCCTCTCTTACAATGCATATGTGGCTGCTGCTATGTTTTAATTGGGGCAACCTCTGTCTTTTCCCATTCTACCTGTGGGGTCTGATCTGTGGCACAGGCTGAAGCACAGCAATGTGTGCCCAACTTTTCTCTGCATCGTGCCTTGCCCAGAGATTGAAAAAGTTACATTTTCTGCATTAGAGCTCCCAGAATTTCCTAGTCAAATTGGCTAGTCCAGGGTTTCTCAACTTTGGGCCCCCCCAATGCTCTTGGACTTCAGTTCCCAGAAGCCCTAATCAGCAGGGGTGCTGACTTGGACTTCTGGTAACTGAAGTCCAAGAACACCTGGGGCCCCAAGATTGAGAAACTTTAGACTGGTCCATATGTAATACAAGAAGTCCTAATTCCAGGATGGTGGTAAGGAAGCTGGTTATGTGGGTCACGTATCCATCCCAGTTCCACCATTTCTTTCCCCCTTTTGTCTTTGCTTCCTGTGATATGACCTGTTCAAGTGTAAGAAGATCTCAGTTGCAGTGCGACCTTTTCCAACTCATGTCACAATTGAAGGAAAATAGCCCTACACTTTAAATTGCATAAAACAGGCCTTAGCCTATTGATCTACTTCTAGAAAAAAAAAATAATTTGGATTTTGAAACTTCACGTTGTAGCAAAAAATTAACCCAGCACACCTAATACACACAGACTGGATTGATTTTGGATAAGATATTTACTTCACAGTGTTGTAATTAATCAAGGAAGGACAGAAATAATTAACCTACCTTGGAAGCAGGTTAGTTTTTGTAACCACACTTTAAGTTTGATGGGTTAAAAGTTGCAGCGTACAGAATGTACATCCTTGGTGATGCCACTGTAAGGAAAATAAATGTTAATTGTAATTAGTGGTGAACCTAGTTGTGCTTGCACTTGTCATTGGCACAAAAGATAAGAGGATAATTATCATTAGAACTGTGCATTAATTTCTCATTTCTTTTCTTCCATTTGTAGGATTCTCATGGTAAAAACGTTATCACCCATAGATCTTGGGAAACAGCTATCAGGCTTCACTGGGGCAAATCTGAATCATTTTTGATGAAGAGAATAATTTTCACAGTTCAGTTGAATAATTGTTGGCTTGTCTGGCTTTCGAAACAATGTTGGGACATGCAAGGAATAGGGATAAATGGATGACTTGGCCACTATTATTAAACACGACTAGTTCTGGGAGTCCTCTTGTTCCTGAAGGACATCACATAGTGCTTCATGGTACATGTGCCATATCCAGATGGAGACTAGATGCATCCTAGTGTGAGTTGCTGGTGTCACTGGCACTGCTGGCTGCATTTCTGGTGTTAAAGGCACAAGCATAGAGCTCCTTACTTATGGTCACTCACACTCTAGTCACTGGATTATTGTAATGTGCTCTACATGGGGCTGCCCTTTATGACCATTCAAAGGCTACAACTGGTTCAAAATGCAGCTGCCCGTGTGGTGATGGGGTGGGGGCGTTATGTCTATGCCTCACCCCTATTGTGGGAGCTATATTGGCTACTGGTGTGCCTCCAGGTGCAATTCAACATACATGGTAGTGGACCAGGGTACTTAAGAAACTGCATCACCCCAAGGACATCTGCCTGTCCCACTAGAGCAGACCGGAGGGGCTCCCTGATATCCCATTGGCTAGAGAGGCGAGCCCAAGAAGGAGGGCCTTTTCTGTGTCTGCTCCGGCCCTACGGAACCTCCTGTTGACTGAGCTACATTTCCAGGTGGAGCTTTCACCTTTTAGAAAACACTTTAAGACCTGGCTAGCACAGCAAGGGGTGGTGGTGGTTGGAACGATGGCCACTCCAGGCTGGCTCATATGAGTGCTACTCAGGCTTTCAGCTCCAGTTCTTTTTTTTTAAAAAAATATTCTTATAATGTGGTTGCTGGGGGAGGGCACACTAAATTTTAAACAATTTTATATTTTTAATGTTTTTATTTCATTGTTTTGTACAGCTGTGTTGTGATTTTTATACGTGTAAGCCACCCGGAGTTGCCTAGGCGAGAGGGTGGCAGCATAAATGTAACTAACTAACTAACTAACTAACTAACTAACTAACTAACTAACTAACTAACTAACTAACTAATATTTTTAAAAGTGGTACCCTACAAACAGATTACTTGATTTATCAAAATCAGATTTGTCCTTAAGTCAATATTTTGCGTAAAGTCAGAAGGAAAAGGAAAAGAGCTTCCAGCATGTGGCGAGAAACTCCATGCTTGATGCTTAGATGGACAGAGAAAGAACTATCAACAAAACAATGGAAGCAAGAAAACAAACAGGGAGAGAGGACAGCGGGGAGGAGCTACCTCAGATGCTAGAGGAAGGGAAAGGAATTTACCAATCACATTAGTGGCAAAGGCCAATCACATTGGGCTGTAAAGTCCCTCTCATTGGTACACAATGTTAGTGCATGCAAGACTGCTATTATCCCAACAGTGCCTAGTAAACATAAGATGAACAAGAACTTTAACAATAATTAATAACTGCATATTTCTTATTAAGATGAGAGGAATGTTGTGATGGTGCCTATTTGCTAATGAGAGAATTCTAGCCGGACATTACAAAGGCAATATTCAGGCATGTGGAAGCTGTGGCTGTCCAGGTATTGTTGGATTCAAATGTCCATAAGCCCCAGCAAGAACACCCAATTCTCATGGACTCTGGGAGTTTTTACTCTAATGATACTGGAAACACCACAATCTTGACATGAATTATTATATTTTTAATCGTTTAATGTGCATAGTTGCTCTCTCCAACCAGGATTTTATAACTGAATGGGGGTGGGTGGAAATACAATCACACTGTAGTACGAAGAGGGCTGCAAACATAGACTCTATAGGGACTTCAGACAGAACTTAACATTTCAAAGGTTTATTTATGATGGCATTTTTATTGAAGAACTTGCATTTAAACCAGGACCTTAAAAATTCATGAACTGAGTGTTCCTTCAACACAGCACAATAAAGTTTACTATGTTAGTCTTAAAGATTATACAGAATTTGATATATACCTCTGGACAGTTTCCAAGACACAGCTGACAGGTATGTAATGCTTAACACCCTGAAGTGTCTGATAGAATATCTGTTATTTTTACACACCCACCCTTGGACTTCTCCAAACAAAAGTGATATATCATGCTTACAACTATAGATGAGAAGAAACCTTTCACCACAGCTTCCCTTTCACCCCAAATTTTGCTGAACAAAACAATTGCAGCATGTTTTCAATGTGAGCAAATGTGCTTGAATGGTCTCCCCCTCAGCTCCCATGAGGAGGGCTAAGGGTTTATGACAGAGTTATCAGGAAATGTAGTTATTTTAAGGGAAGAAAGAAGTGTTGCATAGCATAGGCTGCAGTTTTGGTTATTTGGGGGTAATTCACTGTCCTATTCAGCTGTGCATAAACGCCTCACTTCTAATGCAGATTCCTTTCCTATCCTTTTTGCCTTGCTTCTCCATCCTTTTCCTGTCTATATGTCTAGCTCAGGGGTGCTTGTATGGTTCAGTGTGCCAGTCACATGGTTCTTCCCACTGGAAGCGGAAGAAAAACACGCCTTGCAATCTGTTTTGCAACAGGATGAGATAGATTTTAAAGCTGCCATTTTCTCTGCTTAAATCAGGGGTGCCCAAACTATGGCCCATGGGCCAGATCTAACCCCCGACATCAATTCATCCAACCAATGCTGCCCTCGTAGCTCCCGGAAGCTACGGGCGCATTTTACTTCCACTTATGGGAGCAATGAGGGTGGCATGGACTGGATGAATTGGTGTCGAGGGACAGATCTGGCCCATGGGCCATATTTTGGGCACCCCTGGTCTAGCTGCAGACATATAAGCCATACCAGACTTTAGCTGGAAAAGGTTGCCCTTTTGTTCTAGAGTTCACTGCTAGTTGGATGGAGATTCTGAGCATCATAGTCTTGAAATATTTGAAAGATTCTGTGTATACTCAAATATAAGATGACCCGAATATAAGCCGAGGTACTTAATTTTGACCTGAAAACCCAGGAAAATAGATTGATTTAAATGTAAGCCAAGAATGGGAAATGCAGCAGCTGCTAGTGAGTGTCAATAATCAAAATAAATGAAAATATGGTATAATTAATTAAATTTTGGTGCGTCTGAATCTGATGAAGTCTTGGGATCCTCGTGGTCATTGACCCGAGTATAAGCCATTTCCCCTTTTGGGGGCTCATTTTTGGGACTAAAAAAAACCTAGGCTTATACTCAAGTATATACAGTAGTTATAAAGAGGGCAGACAGGATCTATCTCGATCATCCCAGAGAGCAGGACAGGGAGTAATGGACTGAAGTTACAGGAAGTCAGATTTCAGATTAATATCAGGAAAAACCTTCTAACAGAGCAATATGACAATTACCTCAGAAGGTGGTGAGTACTCCAATGCTAGAAGTGTTATAGAGAAAATTGGTCAACCTTCTTTCAGATATACAGTACTTTGATTTGATTTCCTGCATTGTGGATGGGGTTGGACTCAAAGTTGTCCTCATTTACCTCTGCTGGACTCCTTGGATCACTTGAAATACTGGTACAGTCAAACCTCGCATAAAGAGCGTTTTGCTTAAAGAGTACCTCGCTTAAAGAGCAGAATTTTCTCTGAATGTTCCCTTCGCTTAACAAATAAAACCAACCAAAAACTCGCTTAACAAATAAATCGGGGTTCGCAATCCCCCCCACAATTGGTCATTTACAATGGTGTTTCGTTTAAAGAGCAAACTCGCTTAAAGAGCAATCCCATGGAACACATTATGCTCTTTAAGCGAGGCACCACTGTATTTGCATATTTGCAATTCAAATCCTTCCTTCCTTTTACATTTATATACCGGACAGATTATGTTGTTACTCTGAGTAGTGTAAAACAATTCTAAACGACACAGATATTAAAATTATAAAACAAAACTTATCATATAAAATAAAAACCAGAAAAACAACAATAATTGCGTGCCATCGAATCAATTCTGACCAATGGTGACTCTATCTGGGGTTTTCTAGGTAGAGAAGAAGTGGTTTACCATCCCCGTCTGAGGAGAGCATTCTGGGAATGCAGTCTGTCTGAGGCCACACAGGCTGGCTTTTCTCCTAGAAGGCACAGAAGGAATTGAACTCCCAGCCTCTGGCTCCACAGCCAGATAACTAAACCACTGAGCTATAAGCATATATAAATCAGACAGTTGGACACTATTAAATAATGTTAAACAATATGGGTGGCAAACATTATATTTTTCACATTCCTCCACTAGGAAGAGCCTATATGGGAAAGTTTCCCTGAATTAATAGGTTTTAAGTTGCTTTTCCAAAAATGTTGAGAGAAGAAGCCTCACAGATTTCATGAGGGAGTGCATTCCATAATATGAGTGCCACAGAGAAAAAGGCCCAGCTGTAAGCCATTGTCACTTAATTCTCGTCTCCCTTGGCATAGACACCCTCAATTGTAGATGTGAGGATCTGGTAGGGTGGAGAGAAGGTCTTACAAAGAGATGCTTCAAAATATACCAAGGTCCCAAATCAGTTAGGGCTTTATAAGTGAGAACCAACACCTTGAAATCTGGTTACACCCTCAGTCAGTCTGGCTATCACATTTGGACCCATTGAAGTTTCCCTATCAATTTCAAAGGAAGCTCCATGTGGAGAGCATTACAATAGTTGCTTCTTGATATTACTACTGCATGGAACAATACTGTTAGGGACCTGCCATCTAGATAACAAAACTGTGCAATATTATGTCTTCCCATTTCTGTTGTTGGGGTGGGAGAGGGGCAACATCAGAATATTGGAAGTGACAAAGACGATACTATAGTCATTAACACTGCATACATCTAATTTTCCTTGCTAAATATGGATCTGCTACCTTAATGGATACCACACAAAGACCTAGGGGGACCAGTGGTGCATTGGAAGCACATTATGGAAATCAGGTCCCTTTAGCTACATAATTACTGCTCAAATATCTTAATCATCACATTAGCAATTTCCATGTTCCCTTGTAAATATGTATTTTTCCTCCTTTGAATGTTACTGCCCTGATGAATTTGTGTTTCATTAAACTGAATAATGGAAATGACACATTCTAAGATAAGGGATGTATTAATATCTGGCTCTTTCTGAAAATGACTAATTGGTTTGGATTATATATTATTGTATTTGCTGCATTAGAACATCCAGGAATTTAAATAATGGATCTGAGCTACTTTGGTTGTCTTTCAAGATGGTTATATTTAAAGAAGAGTTAACTACCTAATCTTTCAGCTTTTGTAAAATAATTTGATTGTGTCCTCTCTATAGCCCTATTTTTCTTTAGCAAAATGGATTAGAGCTAAAAAAAAAAGAACTGTAATTTAAACAATAAAGTATACACCAACATGTCCTTCACTAAAAGCAAAGTAAGTATTATTAATGAGAGAGAGATGATGCCAAAACAGATCTCCCAGGTCAAGTTCTCCACTTCTCCCATGTAATCACCTATTTTATTTTGTGATTTCCCCATATTGTCCAGATTATCAAATCTGCTTCATATCACTGTTGTTGTCTGTAGGAAAACATAGAGTTCCACCCATGCAGTATCAGCAGCTAGTTTTGCAAGCAGTTTAACTGTGCCTATATTTCACACAATATTTCTCAAAGAATGGTAGTGGAAAGGATGAGATTAGGATTTGGTACCTCATGATTCTATTTCAGTTTTCTAGTTCCTTGGTATTGTTGCATATTGTCAAATCACCTTTGACTTATGGTGATGGCATAAATGCATCCTGTCCTCAACAGCCCTGCTCAGCAATTGCACATTTGAACCTGTGGGTTCTTTTAGGGAGTCAAACCATCTTGTGTTTAGTCTTCTTCCTTTCCCGCTGCTTTCAGCCTTTCCCAATATTATTGTCTTTCCCAGAAAATATTCCCTTTTCATGATGTGCCTAAAGTAGGACAGTTTTGCAGCAGTATTCCTTAAATGATACTCCGCAAAGAGTAGTGGATACAGGGACAGGCTAGGAATCAGGAGTCTTCGATTCTGCCGTGAAAGTTCATGGGTGTGTGTACATTGGTAAAACCAGCCTTAAATATCCCATTTACCTTGAAAACCCTATTAGTTAGACAATAACAAACAAACAATTCTCACAATACAAGGCTTAAGGTTTCATGGCCAGCCCCTACAGTTACTATACACCATACACTATAACCAGTGTGTAGACCCTTAGGAGTGGTAAAATTGAGTACAGTATGTTCTCTGCACACTCTGGTGCCTGCTGTTACCATCTTGTTATAGTGTGTCATGCTTAGGGGAGCTGTTTGACACCAGACTTTGGGGCTGTTGTAAAACCTTCGGCATCTTCTTTTATACATTCAAGTTTTCAAAGGAAGTGGGAAGTTTAAACAAGGGCTGTATACTGTATATTCTAGATTCACCTGGTGCAGGACTGTTATTGCATTCCAGGACCAGATCACTTGTATTCACCTTAAAGCTCGTCCACAGCCGTTGTCCAGTGCAGCCAGGTTCACAGCTTGTTCTCTCTTCTTGGCACTTTCTTCCTTTCCAAGCTTTACACCAGTGGTTTAAGTCATAATAATAATAATAATAATAATAATAATAATAATAATAATAATAATAATAATAATAATAATAATAATAATAATAATAATAATAATAATAATAATAATAATAATAATAATAATAATAATAAAAAGCTGCAACTTACATGTTATTCTGGTGGGTAAACACAAGTATAACCAACAGTCATCACTTCAGCAGTATACCATTTTCTGTTCAACCAAACCCAGATTACTAGCAAAGTCAAATTAGAAAGCCAAAGTTATAGTATGTACAGCTATTGTCCTAAACAATAAGTTTAGAATTATTTAAAATATATACCATATTTTCCAGCTTATAAGATGCATCAGAGTATAAGACGCACTCCGTTATTACCAAAATAGCCCACTATAGGCCACTATATACAGTACAAGATGCACTCAATTTTTCCAGTGTATTTTAAAAGGGGGAAGGAGGAGGAAAGTGAGTCTTATATGCTAGCAAATATGGTTCTTCTCTAAATTGAATATGCAGTGGCTTACGTGCTGGGCTACAATGCCAGAGGTCTGGGTTCAAATCTCTACTTAGCCATGAAATTCCCTGGGTGATGTTGACTAGGCACATTTCAGCCTGATCTATGTCACAGGATTGATGGACGGGTGATGTGGAAAAGGAAAGCCTTGAGCTCATAGGATTGCAACCCTGATTTAGTTGTTAAGTGAGTTTTTGGTTGGTTTTACTTGTTAAGCGAGGTGACCATTCTGAGAAAATTCTGCTCTTTAAACGAGTTACTCTCTAAGCCAGGTGCTCTTTATGGAGGAAGTGGAGGGTATAACTAACAAATTAATACATTCACACATTACATTTAGGGCTTTTAGCTGATTGAATGGTTTTAGCTAATGGTATTCCTTGACTAATAACCTACCCTTCAGCTAATGACATTTTAAACTAAAGTTTATATTAATGAAGCATCAACTAAGGTGCTTTTTGAGATATTAGCAGAAGTTTGAGATAATACATAATTTGTATTCTATTCATTCCTAGTTCCACTCAAAGTGTTCCATTCATTGTTAGTAAACAAGGCCATCTTTAACATTTTCTTTAAGATTTTTCTTTTACAGTAACATACCAGAATCAAAATATTCTCCAAAAAATAACTTGTACTGTTAATCTTTATCTTTTCACTATTCAGGTTATAGAGAAATGAGGAAATGGAAAGGAAACAAATTCTTGGTCAAAACATGTGAAAATGGCATTGTTTGTTCTCTATTGTAAGAAGAGGCTAATAAGTGCAAGAGGGGGACCTTGCTGGTAATTCCTCCTTTTCTGCCTTTTGTGGGATCCTGTAGTAATATGAAAAAACACTTTTGTTTACAGAAGGAATTCTTCAGTGGTTGGGAAGAGACCTTGAAATCCAGCCCAAATAATTTATTTATAATGATAGCAACACACTTGAGATCTGTCTCTCCCTCCCCTCTGAGATATTTTTGGACTTCAGCATCCACCATCCACAACCTTAGGCCAATTGTAAGGGTGACAGCCATGATGGTCAAATAGGATTTTAGGGTTCATTGCTGGGAAAGATAACAAACTCAGTACAGGGCAGGACATGTACATTCTAAAGAGAAATGTCTAGGCACATATCTCTATAGCTGGACAGGAAACCACACATACAAGCAGAGCCTCCTTTGAACCATAATCGGGTGTGTCCTGATAATT
The DNA here is from genome assembly GCA_030440675.1 of Furcifer pardalis. Lineage (NCBI taxonomy): Eukaryota > Metazoa > Chordata > Lepidosauria > Squamata > Chamaeleonidae > Furcifer > Furcifer pardalis. The sequence continues at coordinate 114,692,260 of CP126891.1, forward strand.
GAAATCTTGTGTTGCTGGCTAATTTTTCTCACACTGGGTCAGACAAAAGGAACTTCAGAATGAACTCACCAAAGAGTGGCTTTATTTTGGCAGTTTCATGTCTGGCCTAGACACGGAAGAAGACTTTCATATACATGAGCATTTTTGAAAACATTTAGATCATATGGGAAATTGGGAAGGAGCATTGTCAGGAATTCATAATATGAAAGAACACAATCTACCTTGTTGTTTCAGATCTTTGAGTGCCATTTATTTCAGTGATATTTAAGAACAGGGGTGTAATGGCAGCAGGATTGTGAGAATCAAAGTGACAGGAAATTTTGCTTATTAAGAATTGTTGGTTGTACCACCCTGAAATTTTCTTTATCCTTCTCTGTGTTTTCTTTGTCATAGTAATGAGATACTATGAATCTGCAATCTTCATAGAAGAGGAAAAGGGAATTTCACAAGAGCAATTATGTTGCAATAAACAGGATTCAGCCGGCACCGCCACTGCTGCCGTCACTGCCGCCACCACCATGAGGCGAAGGCCAGATTATTTGATGCTGCAGGCCACAGTTTGAGGACCCCTGGTATAATACCTTGTGGAAACCATGAGAGCTGTGAGATGGAAGGAAAGAGTCTTTAATTATCTATATTTGAAGTAGTAGCAGTATTCTTGCACAAGTAGCTCGGTTTAGAGGGAGGTGTTGTGGAAGCAAGCCAACTGATTAAAAAAACATGAATCCTAATCTGACCAACAACGATTGGAACAGGAACCATAAACAGAAGTATGAATTTTAAAACATTCATGCTGAGGACTATAACAGTAAATGACAAAGAATAGTTTGCTGACAATTTTTTTAAAAAAAATCACCACTTCACAGCTGTTCAATTGTACACACACACACACACACACACACACACACACACACACACACACACACACACACACACACCTCATAGAGCCCACTATGTTTATCGGCAAAATGCTTTTCAGTCCGTAATCACATCTATTATAAAGTAGTGGACGTGTGATCAGATTTTATCACTATAGGGACTGGTGTTATAAAAGACTACCACATTCTATAGTTTCTCTGGAACAGTATTGATGCTACTGACAGGAAGTTATTTTGGTAAATAAAACTTTCTACTGATGTCCCATGGCTTTTTCAATTCTGTGGAAACCGGAAGCTCTGGGATAGAAAGATAAAGTTTTTAACTACTTAAAATCTCCACTGCTTGGTAACATCATCCATTAGCAGTGACTTCAGATAATTAAAGACTTCCTCCCTCCATCTTACAGCTCCCATGGCTTCCACACAATGAAAGGGATTACACAGCAGTCAGAAAGTCATTGGAGATTACAAGAATTTTATTTAAATGTCATTATACTTCTGCACGTGTAAGTTACACAACAGGGGTTCAACCACTATATAGTAAGGATAGTTCATGCAATGATTGGGCCCTGGGAGGAATGTGTATTAAGGGGGAAATACATGTGGAAGAAGGGAGCCCCCAACTTTCCTGGGTGATCAGGCAAGCTCATGCTTCTTAATGTCAGTTCTGATGCTGAAAACCTGCCCTGCAAATAATATAACAATAGTAATCTCTATAAATAAAAATGGTAAAATATGGAAGTAGCCTGTGCATTAATATTTTCAGCCTTTTAGTGAAACAAGCATGAATGGCTCACATTCTCCATCACACATGGCTTAGAACACGATTATGTCTGCTTGTATTGGAGGAAAGGTCTCAAAGATTTGTAGAATAAGACTTGAATTGACAGCCTCTCTTTCTGCTTAGGGCTGGTAAAAGATGAAGGCTGCAGAATGGCTGGAAATCAACGATGTTGCTCAAAGCCACCCTTGGATAGCATTCAAGATGATTTATTGCAACAGCACTTATGAGGAATCTAGTTCTGCACAGCATTTATTACAAGCTTTAAACTAGCTTGCAATATGAACTCCCAAAGCTTGTAATAAAATTGTAAATTTTCCCCCTCAATAGAAAAGTATAATGGAAGGTTAAGGCTTTATTTAAAAAGAAGGCATGGTGCTTGGCATTCTTTCCCTTGTGTTTTGTTCTGTTCCAGTACTGGTTTACCCCAAGAGATAACACCGCTCATTTATATGAGACCTGCCGGAGAGAAAGGGTTTTTTTTTTCTTTTGCTCTGTGAGAGATTGTCGTAGCTGGATCCAAAAGTGGAGGATGAAACAGTGTTCAAAAATTTAACATAGGATCTTATCCAGCTAAATTACCAATATAACATTGGGATTCCTTGGCATCTTTAAAATTCATTAGCCATCTGGTTGTGAAACAAATAAGATGTGGAAAAATTCCATTTAATCATCCATACTGTAACTGAGTATGTGAACCACAAACTGAAGAAGTCTCCTTTTTTGCTGATGTATGCTTTTTTTGGGGTGGGGGTGGGGGTGGGGTGGGGACATTTATAGCAGAATCTCATACACGTCTACTCAGAGACCAGTCTGACTGAGTTCAAGGGGATTTGCTTCTAGAGCAGTGTACATAGGACTACATAGGACTGTAATTTCAGGGTAAGGTAAAGGACACCCTTCTTGAAAGCCAGTTGTATCTGACTCTAGGATTCAGTGCTCATCTCAGGGTACTAGAATTCATGTGGGGCTTGTTGAACAGAGGGGATTTCCTTTCTCACCTTACCTGGTTGAATGGGAACAAAAGTGAAAAGCTTCTGATTCCAGGATATGGTGCTCTTTGTCCTAAGTCATAGGTTTTCAAAGCTTCCAGGTAGGGAAAATCTTCACTGGCTGGACTTTGCTTACTGCATGATGCTCTGCAATAAAAAATTAATCCAAATAATAATAGTTCATGATGCATATAACTATTCTATTTCCTTCACTTATCTAGCATTTATTTACGTGCATATGAAAACTAAGACCTAAGTCAACATGTTATATAATGATGCCCTATAATGGCCTGTCTCCAGGTAAAATCCTTAGATTCTTTGAAGTGGATGGAATTTGTGAGCCACTTAACTTAAATTTCATTGATTTCAGTGAGACTCTTCCAACTATAGAACTCTGGTTAAAAAAATTTTAAACTTCCTTTACAGCAGGGGTCCCCAACCTGTTTATTCCATGGGCCTGACCATGGCCCCCAGAAAGTGGAGCGGGCCAGTTACGTGATTCCCTCACCATAAACGCTGCTGTAAAATGCACCTGTGGCTCTCGTAAACATGTAAAATGCACCCGTGGCTGTAGGTTGGCCACCCTTGCTTTACAGCTAACACCTTGATTCCTTGTACTTTTTTGTGGCAAGGGGAGGTTGCTGCTGACTCTGCATGACCTTGGGGGAATCATATCCATTTCCCAGGGCCCCCTTTACCCTTCTTGGTCCACTTCCTCTGACCGAATTTCATGCATGTGAGGCATGCACATCATTTAATAAATGAGACAAAAGTGTATCACTGTTCTGAACAAGTATCGGGTGATTATGAAAACTGAACCAAATGCCAAGGCTATGAATTAGCATACCTAGGTCCCTGGGTTGATTCTTTTCTCTGACTTCAACTGACCGTCTAAATAAGTAGAGCTTTGTTCTAAAGCCTGGTCAGTCAAGAATACCTGGATAGACACAGCATTACATTTCCACTGTCACAAGCTCAGATGTTTGTACAGGAAGTGAAGAAGCCGGAATGAAGATGATACCACTTCTGAACACATGCAGAATTATGTTGCTCAGTAAGATACAGAGCAGGGGTAAGCCCTGTATGACCCATCAAAAGATGCTGAGCAACAACTTCCAGTGTTCCTCACTACTAGCTGTGCTGGCCAGGATTGATGAGAACAACATTCCAGGAAAATCTGGAAGACTCTACATTGCTCAACCCTACCAAAGACAACTGATCAGGCAGCTAGACATAGAAAAAAAGTGCAGCAAAATCAAGTAGGCTGATATCAGTTTCAATGTGATTGATAGCACCACACTCTGTAAAATTGCAGATAATTTCATATCCAGAGCAACAATAATATAAGCACTGGGAGGTAGTGACAACCCCCCACCCCCGAGGGGTATTAGCAGTTGAAATCCTATTTATGCTATTATGTTAAAGGTGCAACTTTTCCATCTGATGTACATGGAGATAATGGCTGTGGTGCATTGGGACAATCAAGTGCTGAGGCATATCCATCTCTCTCAGAGTAACCCATAATTTCTTATGAGCCACAAAATCAAAGGTAATTCTACAGTCTATAAAGCATAGACTGGTTTTCTGAAATTCTTTGGTGTGCTCAAATACCAATGCACCTTTGTAAAATGATCTTAGGTGTCTCTTAATTTTTGGAATCCAGATGTTTTTTATCTTGTCAGAAGCACACAAAGATGCTTTCTGGGTTGAAAGGATTTTTGCTGGAGGAATTCCTCTCAGGAGATGGCCAAATGAGGCTCCATTCTTGTCTCAAGATCTTTCCCTACCAAAGTGGTCCCTATTTATCTACTTGCAATTTCTAGCTTTCAAACTGCTAGGTTGGCAGGAGCTGGGACAGAGATGGGCATTCATTCCGTAATGCAGTACTCGGGACTCAAATTGGTGACTAGCTGACCTTCAGCTAAGAAGGTCAGCTTCTTAACCACTGAGCCACCGCGGTCTGGAATCCAGCTTAAACACCAGGTATTTCTCATTCCATATAAGATAGAAGTCTTTGCTGCAGCATCTTGACTTGACCATCAGCTTATTTGCATGGAAAATTAAAATACTAGTCCAATATGCATTCCTTGCCATCTCCTTTTTTTGAGAACTGGAATGAATTGTCATTTTATGGGCCATTGTTTTGTTCTACAGATTTGTTGGCATGCTCTTGTTAGAAATTTGACAGATTCTGATTCAGTAGTTTTAATTATTATAACAGTATTCTATCTACCCTTGGTGATTTATATCTTCCTAATATTTTCAGAGCTGCTTTCACTTCACTTTCTAGAAATGCAGGTTCTTCATCATAAGGTTCTTCTTCCAAGGAGTCTGTCATCCTTTTATCTCTTTTATAAAGGTCTTCAGTATACTGTTTCAACCTTCTTTTTATTGTTTTCTGGTCAAATAGTGTGCTTCCCTGTTGGTTATTCAGTATTCCTAGTCAGGGTTTAAATTTCCATTTGAATTCTTGGGTTTTCTGGAAGAGATGTCTCCCCCCACCCCCTTTGGTTGTTTTCCACTTTTTCTTTGCACTGATTAAAATAGCAATTCTCTTTATCTCCATTTGTCAGTCTCTGAAAATCTTCAGTCAGGGTTCTGATCCTATTTCGGTCACATTTTACTTTTCCTTCACAATTTTAAATTTTTCCTCCATCATCTATCTAGGTGTTTCTTTTTTCTTTTTTGACTATAGGAATAGTCTTTTTACATTCCTCCTTACTAATGTCTCCAATTTTAACCAACAGTTCTTCAGGTTCTCTGACATTTGAGCTTTTTACTGCAAATTTGTTCCTTATATGGACTTTAAATTGACTAGGAATGTTTTCTAAATTATATTTTGGCACTACAATTCTTCTAGCATTCTTTTTCAGCTTTAACCTAATGTTGAATATTAGCAGTTCATGATCATGGAACATATCCATGTTTTATCTGCTGGCTAGATAGCTCAATGGTTTAGGTATCTGATATTTGATATGTGATTCCCCATGGTGCCTCCTGGGAGACAGCCAGTGTGGTCATGAACAAGCTGTACAGTCTCAAGCAGCAGTCAGAAGCAGGGAATGGTAAACCACTTCTTCATATTCTCTGCCTAGAAAACCTCGAAAAGGAACGTCAGAGATCGGAATTGACTTGATGCCATATGACGATGATGATGGATGATGATGTTTTAATCACGTCATTAATTTGGAGTTATGTGAACCAATTTAACTGAGCTGCCAAAAATAATTATTACATAATAATATCTTCATGACTTGTGCATCTCCAAACTAGTCATTTTCAAACCTCTTCTCTTCTTCTACAGACATTACATAATGCTCCCAGCTGACATGATGAACTTCTCTGTACAACACATGACTTGTCTTGAACATACTACGGTTCTTGGTTTTCTTTGCCTCTCCTTTTGCTGGAGGGATGTCTGTGTATATGTACGTCCCTTTTTCCTTCTCATTGCAGCTTTCTTTGTAGCAGTTACATTTATCATTTCTACTGCTCTGACATATCCAGTGTGGTTGACAAACCATGTCTTCTGCCCTCTCCCTCTCTCCTTTTCCGCACGTGTGCATGTGTAGTTTGGCATGCACTCTGCAGGGCTTAAGACAGTTTATAAAGCAGTAGGGATTTGGCAGGAAAGGGGCTGAATTGTTTAGAAATGTCAAAAAGTGTCAAACCAACAGACGTTTGGGGGAAGTCAACACTCTTCAGTCACCCTGGGCCAGAAACGGTCTTCTTCAGAAGGAACAAATGAGACATGGAGATTATGTTTTCCCTAGCATTCGGAAGGGGGAAAACGGAATAAAGATTTCCCACTCTACAAGATGATATTTGATGTCTGGCAAATCCAACTTTCTTGGCATCCAAAGCAACAAACATCTCATATCTGTTCATTTTCTCTTCTGCCACACAAATGGCTTTGGGGATGAATATAAAAGAAAGCTGAACTAGGTAGAGTGCAATAGTTAATAGAAAACAGCTTTAAGGTGTAACAGCTTTAAGGTGTTTTTTTAAATTATTATTCCCAATTCCAACTTTCTCCAGTTTGTCAGGGTTTCGCATAATGCAGCTTTTCCTATTCATTCACAGGAAGCAAGAAAAACCTAAAAATATTGATCTTGGAAAGGATCTCTACAAGTGTAATGGTGACAGTGAAGCTTTAGGCAAATGTTTTCCTTGACACCAATGAATATAGCTCACATTTATGATTTGAATGCATCTGTTTTCATCCATTTTTGTAGATAATGGACGTTTGCAGCTCAATAAGCCCAAAGCTCAATAAGCCCAAAGCTTATTACTGGGCCCAAGTAATTGTTAATAAGAGATCACATGTGTGCATAGTTTCTAGGCATAGCTCAGTAGTTAATACACACTAATCGTTTCCATTTCTGATCTCCCCTGTTACATCTGAGAGTTACAGCAAACAGAGCTCTTTTTATCATTTAATTATTTTTCTCACCATTCTAAAATGATAAGGATTGTATGACTGCTGTTGTCATTGCCATTGTCATCACCATCATAAATTGTAGCAGTTACAGATCCAATACATGAATACCTCTTCATAGTTTTGGGGGAATTTAAGTTATTCTTCTTAATTGACAGAATATGAGGCAGGGGGAAAACACAACAGTACCAACACAGAGAAAACATGGAGAGATCAAGTCAGCCTCAGCTCCTACCCACCCATTTGGTTTCTTTTCCACACAAGCTAGTGATTTGTATGATAAAATCATTCTATAATCATTTAAAGTAGGAAAAATGTATATATAGGACCCACCTTCGGCTGAGGACACCTGCTGCCCCTCCCCTGGGCCTCACCCATGCCCGAGGGTTGAAAAACCATGCTGGCTACCTGTGGCAGATGACAACCCGCCTTTGGCCGAGGACGCCTGCTGCCCCTCCCCCATGCCCGGGGGTTGAAAAGCCAGGATTTGGCCATTGGGGCTGGGGGGCTGGACATCCTGGGGGGCTGTTTCTTATGAACTTTTCTATGTGGAACAGAAGATGGTCCCATCTTGAGGCTGAGGATGCCTGTCACCCCACCCCCGGACTTTGCTGTTTGTTTGGGAATTTTTTATGTGGTTGTGACTTTATCATTATATTATAGTATTGTATTGTGTTGCTGTATATTATTATGTGCTTTTTTTGTAGATTGAATTTTGTATACTGTATTACTGTGTATTTATTGTTTATATTGTTTAATTGTCACGTGAACTGCCCTGAGTTGGGTTTCCTGATTGGGTGGCATACAAGTGCGAAAATTAAATTAAATTAAAATTAAATATATACTCACTGTTACCATTTATATTCATGGGCAAACATTTTTAAAGGAAAAATTGAGTCTCCAGCTTGTGAAGATAGCTGCCATACTTGTAGTTTGGTCAGAGGTCTGAGCAAAAAGACAGCTGACAACAAAACAATGGAAACAAGAAAGCAGACAGAAAAAGGGATCAGGGGCTTGCTTCAAATGCCAAAGGCAGGAAAAGAATCATACCTGTTAATGGCAAAGAACAATCATATTAGGCTGTAATGTCCCCTCCCACTGACTCCCAGTGCATGCAACATTGCCATTATAACAACGGTATTAGACTTGTGAAGACTTTACTGTTTAAGCCTTTTAAATGCAGAATACACATAACTAGATAATTTTATAAATAACCCCCCAACCAACAAAAGAGGGCTGCTGGGAGAGGTCATCTGGAGATTCCGGGTTTGCTATTACCCATATGCTCATGATACATACCGTATTTGCTGGCATATAAGATGACTTTTTACCCCTGAAAAACATGCCTCCAAGTGGGGGGTCGTCTTGTACGCCGGGTAAACTTCAGTTGAATAAAATACAGTAATACCTCAGATAACGTTTACCTTGGATAACATTTTCCTCGGATAACGTTTACCTCACATAATGTTAAGCAATCTGGGGAGGAGAATTGCATCGAATAACGTTAAGGTCCTATGGGATGGATTGGATAACAACTTTTAATATCAGATGACGAACAGGAATTAGAAGGCTTTTAAAGGGAAACTGTCATGCCAGCAAACTTGCTAGGGACTTGCCTGGCACTTGCTCTCTCCCTCTATTTGCTATCTTCCTTCTATCATTGACAGTTCCAGTTTGGTTAACAGATTAGAAAACAAACAGCATGGCAGCTCCCATAGGTTTATTGTTCCATTCAGCTTTAGTGAATTGTCTTTGGTGAATAACGTTTAATAAATTGCACTGTTTTATGTTTACTGTACATGTCTGATAACATACAGCCTCATGACAGTTTTTCTGCATGTCATAAGCATTTGAATATAAATTAACATGTTGAAATCAAATCTGATGTTCTTTTAAGTTTTATTTGGTGTGTGGAAGGTGTGCGGAAGAGTGGGTAGTCTTATACAGTGAGTATATAACAAACTCTATATTTCGAGTGGAAATGTTGGGGGGTCGTCTTGTATGCCCAGTCGTCTTGTACGCCGGCAAATACGGTAGTTCTGTCTCTCCTTTTCCACAGATTCTTGGAGGGACCTTGCTACTGGGCAGAGTAACCCTCCCACAGGAACTCTAACCATAGTACCTGCCCCTCCCAGGCCGCATTATTACAAGTGGCTACTCCAACATAAGCTAGGAGGAGTGTCACCTAGGAAGAGAATTTTCTCAGTAGGGCTCCCTCATTGTGGAACAAACTCCCTGTAGAGATTCAGTTATTCAGAAAGTCTTTTAAAATACTCTTATTCAAAGAAGACTTTCTAGGTAGAAATCTGCTGGGGGAAGAATATTTCTTATCGGATATTATTATTTTGAGTTGCAGTCCAATTTTTAGCCACTTAGTTTGTGGGATATGACTGATACTGACATGGGTTTTATCTGATATTTTGTTTGTTGTAAGACTGCCCAGAGTAGTGCCTACACTAAGTTGGGTGATATACAAATATTAATAGTGAACGAATGAACGAACGAACGAACGCACGCACGCACGCACGCACGCACGCACGCACGCATGCACGAACGAACGAACGAACGAACGAACGAACGAACGAACGAACGAACGAACGAACGAACGAACGAACGAACGAACGAAAGAAAGAAAGAAAGAAAGAAAGAAAGAAAGAAAGAAAGAAAGAAAGAAAGAAAGGGGACATAATGCCCATTAACAGAAGAGACACCTGAGACGTGGTTCTTTAAAACTGAGTTTAATTTCTCCTGAAAAATTGGAAAACCACTTTGGATTTAGATGATGGGTCTTTCATAATGAAGGTGAGCTGGGGTCAAATGACTTGCAAGCCTAATAATTTGTTTGTAGTTAAGATACCAGCATCATATACTGAAAAGGCCACTTGCTTTTTTGTGCCTGGAGTCTATGGGGAAATACTACATAAAGATATGAATAAATTTCTCCATGGGCTTGTTTATGGCCAAAATGGATTGTCACAATGTAGTGACATGGGTTGTTGAGGACCTCCCAGTTGTTCTGAGAAGTCTGAGCTACAGCATGAGCCTGGAAAAACAAGCACTTTCCCCTCTGTTGTGGTTTGCACAATTTGTACAAATTTTCCCATTCTTAAATTTTGCACAATTGCACAAAAGATTGGTCTTGGGAACATGCAAAATCTCAATAAGATATACAGTCAGACAGAGACAGACACTTATTCTCCCATCACATGGAGGAAGGAACAGGCATTTTTTATTTAGTGCTCAAGGCTAAGGTATCTCACAATTTACATCCTTAACACAGTAAGCAGTTTCTCTTATGGGACAAGTTATGTGCTGAAAAAGAAAGCAAAGAAACTACTGCTTAAGTATATTCTAAGGCGGTTTCTCTAGAGTGCCTGTTTTTAATCTTTATCTCACATTTAGCAATGTTGTAAAGCACTGCTGACACACTTTTCCTGAGAAAAGAGCAGCACTTGTTATGTCTGTTTAAGCAGAGTTAAATATCTGAGGCTTGAAAAGCAGAGCTTTAAAAAAATCTGTGCATTTTCTGAGCATAATAATAATAATAATAATAATAATAATAATAATAATAATAATAATAATAATAATAATAATAATAAAGGTTAAAAGGAGCCTCCCTGGCCGAGGAAGGCTCGAAGACGCCGCCGCCGCGCAAGACGCCGCCGCCGCCGCCGCACCCTCCTGGCCCCCGTCACCGGGACTCTTTGTTGGACTCCCCCTCAGCCAGCCAGCCTCGAAGGGAGAGAAACCTGGGGGTCTTGGGCGGCGATAGAGGACCTTGTATTGTGGGAGTCTCTTTGTGGGAGTTGGTAGTAATTTGTGATGTTGTTTTTGTATACTATGGAAGCCGCCTAGAGTCAGGTTCGCCTGAGAAGGCGGGGTATAAATTTGAAGAATAAGAAGAATGAATGAATGAATGAATGAATGAATGAATGAATAATAATAATAATAATAATAATAATAATAATAATAATAATAATAATAATAATAATAATAATAATAATAATAATAATAATAATAATAATAATAATAATAATAATAATAATAATAATAATAATAATATCCACCAAACTGCCAAACAGCTATAGTACAGCAAAGGCTTTAGGGGAATAAGAGAAAGCACTGATTCCTAAAGAACAGGAGACTAATGTCTACGTCAAACCTAGCTCCTCTGCATTCTGGAGCCAAATACATGCAATTGCTCACCCAGGTCTATTTCTGATTTTCCCAATACATGTGCAGAATTAATGCCTGGCCAAGCAGTACTTCACTAGATGGCACTAATGCTTCAGTTTTTGAGTGCATGTGTTGAGGTATTCCCACCCCCAGCTTTCTCTAGTAGTTTGTACAAAACACATGGAGAAAATACATGTAATTTTTGCATTATGTGCACGTGGCTTGTTCAGAAAGGCTGAATAAGCAGCTTCATTTTCCCTGTTTTTAAAGTACCATCAGCGAATATTCTCCACTTTAGAAAATATGGGGGGGGGGGGGAATCTGATACTGTATAGTGTCTTGAGTGTTGAGATGAAGAAGCTTTATGGCACTTCAGTAATATACATGTTGTTGTCAGAGTTGCAAAAATCTGATAACCTTCACAAATTTGGCTGGTTTCATGAGGTATATGTATGGTTGGAATTTTCACTGAAGAATGCCAGCTGAACTCTCTTCTGACCACTAACCCAAAGATTCAACTGCTTTGTCTAATGAAGGCTCAGCAAAGAAAAATGGGGGAGCAGGCCTATGAGTGGGGGTTTACAATGCCATTGTCTATCTGAAATTGTCATCTTCTTGCTCAGAAGACTACCCATCTCCAAATGAAGATGAAACATATGATAATTACATGGCTATGAAGTCTTGTGAAAAGTTACCTGATGGACCAATATAATTTTTATGAGTAATCTATCATTGTCATGTATGTTTCGGATAGTGAGGCTGACATTGTACAGCTAATAAAAATACTCTGCTCACCCAACCCGTCTTATTCGGCATTGTTCCTTAACAGCAACCTTCCAATTATAATCTCTCTTGTGTTTCCAATGCAACACAAAAGGACTACTATTACAAAGGTCAAAAGGTATGGCCGCAGTCTCTGGGAGACAGATCAGATGTTTGACAGCAGCCATCAAATAGGGAACACGAGAGCTGAGAAGAGGGAAGGCAAAATTCGTGGGATATTTTGTTTTGTTTCAAAGTAGAGGTCACGAATTAATGCGTACTCCTTTTCCTCTTTCCCTTGTGAAAGACCTTCTATCCAAGTCTTTCCCTTTGCAAGAGGAGATGACAAGCAAGTGGGCTTGGGTAGCAATGTAACATACAAGGGCCCCATCAGTAAGACATGCCTCCAGACACAGAGAGAATTTTTTTTGGCTGGATTTAACCATCTCTATGAAAGCTGTATTTATACACCTCTGAGATCAAAGAAGAAATGCACCCTATCTTTGAGATTTGCACATTTGCAAAAGCTTACATTTCTGAGAAATAAAATGCACATAAAACAACGCACACATTCCAAAATGTGTACAGCTAATATGAACATAATTAGGAAAATACAGCAATGGATTTCAATATATGAAGAAAAGTAGATATTAGGTAAAATGTCCAAAGGGAAAAAAGTAAAAAGGGTTAAACTGTGCATGAATTAATGTCTAAGATGAGAACACAAAGGCAAACATCTTGTTGTACAGCTAGGCAAAATGTGTAACTTTCAGAGGTAAATTGCCTATGTTAAGCCATCTCTCTAGGTATTACCTGTAGCATACTGAGTTTCACAAGCACTACCTATAGGAATTTCTTAATTTATGGCAATTTGCTGCTAATAGCATCTCAGAAAACAAAACAAAACAAACAAAATAAAATAAAATAAAAAACATAGTAGCACTTTAAAGACTAACTGCTATATTTTTATTGTTAGCTTTCGTGGATCAAGTTCACTTCATTAGACAAGGAATGAAACTTACTGTGCTACTGCGTTTTTTCTTTTCTTTTATTTATTTTGTTTTGTTTTGTTTTCTGAGATGCCTGAACCACAGACTAACATGGCTACTATTACAAAAAATTGCTGCTAATAGTTACCCCTTTTGCATAGCAGCACAATAGAATTTGATATGAAACAGGAGTGGAAGGAAAATAATGTGGGATTTCAAGTATAACAACAAAATGGAACTGAAAAGATTTTACACCCCAATCCTGGATTTATTCTTCTCCTCCCAAAACAAGTTTCATAGTTTTCCTCCTTATGTCTTTGCTGTACTTTGTCAGTCCTACTGCTTAATAATCAGTACTATTAATGATGTACATTAAAAATCTCTACATTAATGAAAATTTTAAAGCTCAGAGCTGGAAGCACATAAGGTGTATAATGTCATATAAAAGAAAGTGGTACAATTGTCTGTGATATGCATGTCCCTCTCATTATTATTCAAATGTAGAATGGGTTCCCAGGTCAATGTAACCTGATGGCAACAGAAAGCCAATTTATTCAAATCAATGGCTGCAAAATATTACTGGTCTCTGAGGCCATTAGGATAAATGAGGTTGTGGACTGCTGAGCCAAATATTCTATGACATGTGGAGCTGCCATCAGAATTTGGCAGGTCCTTTTGAAAAATCTCGGCAGAAAGACATTACATATTTTCTACAGCACAATTCAGGTTTTCTGTGGATTTTCTATAGTACTGTCACAACTTTCTTCTTGAACCTTAGTAAACCTCATATATTTTTAAAGGACATTTGAAAAACCATGGCCACAGTAGTTTGCATTTGCCAATGAAATGCCTAAATAAATGGAAATTTAAAACATAAGTCCGTGACATGCTGCCATTAATAAACTGCTCCCCATTCCAAAACAATAGAATTCACTGGCAATATTTACAAATATGTTCCTTTAGTGGTGATGGGGATTCATGTTATGAGATCTAAGGCATAGTCCTTGTCATACCGACTTAGAATCATAAGTAAGCTGCAATGTACTATTTTAACTTAGAGTATGACGGGGCAGAATTGTGGGGTCTAAATAGAGCCTCACTTCTGGAACAAATACAGTCCCAGTTCCTAAGAAGTATTTTAGGAACTGATAGCAACACGTCTGCTCCTGCAGTCAGAGCAGAATTGGGCTTCCACTCCTTGTATAGCCATTTAGTATTTAAAACATTTTCATATTGGTTGAGGATCCAATCAATGGACTCAAATAGGCTTCCCAAATTATGCTTAACTGAACAGATAAAGTGGGATCATCCCAAATCCTGGGTTAATCAACTCTGCGAAGTAATTTCTCATCATGGGTTCTCAGTTCAGTATTTGCTCTCAGTGGCCACTCAGGCCAAGTAAATTTTTAAACAAAGAGTCTTAGATATCAGTGCACAATCTGACTTGGAACTACTGGCCAAAAATTGTTCATTAAGGTGGCTGGCTGCTAACAAAATTACATTTCAAACTGAAAAATATGTTTTGATGTGCCTCACTTATCCTTTAAGAAGGGCATATTGTAGAGCCAGATTTGAGCTGTTAGACTCCATGAATAGATATGGGCGTTTTCACCACTTACCATATCACGAAAGAACGTGCATATGTGGGTCTCCAAATGTTGAAAATAGCTCTCATATTATATTAGATTGCCAGTTGTACACTGATATTAGATCTAAATACCTTGCATCCCTATTGGAAAAAACAACTTTTTCGGACTCAAAAAACAAACTGTCTTATCTCCTTCTGGGCTCTAACATCCACATTGTGTGTAGAACTGCCAAGTTTATAATTAAGGCATCAGCTAAAAGAATCGAATATGTCAATCAAATTGGGGTATCCTGCAAGGGAGATTCACTTATCTGACTATCGATATGCATGAATTAATTGTATTTAGGGACCTTCTCCAGTTTACATTCTTTAAAAGTAGTTCAGGTATGTATATATTGTATATATTGTATTTTTATTGTATTTTTATTGCACTTTATTGCATTGTACGGATTTTAAACTCTTATGTTATTGATAAGGTTGAAAGACTAATCAATTAATAAATATTCATTCAACTTAGAGTATGATCAGACAGCAGTATAAGAGCATGTTGGATCACACTGAAAATAGTCACTTTGCTGGGCACATGTGATCTGGTCCTGATCACTCAAGCCCAGCTCTGGAAAAAGAGTAGTCCTACCACTGGACCCAAAAGGCCTGGACTGGGCATGGAAAGTTGTTGGGCTTCTTTGTGATCACCTGTACATTGTGTAATGGCCAGACACAGTTCCTGATTTTACCACAATCAGTCCAAAATGAGAGCTATATGGGTCTCTGATCACACCCTATCTCTGTTTGTTGTATATAGAAGAGTTGGACAACTCAAGACCTTCCAGAGATTGCTAGGTGGAGGTTTCCATCAGTGCTTTGCAGCAAAGCTAATGGTGTTGTAATCTTAACTGGAGTCCATCATGTGGAAATATAATAGTTGCTGGTGTATAGGAATATAATCTCATGTTGACTTTGTACAGGCTCACTTTAAACATGTAAACGTTGCATGGACAGGGCTCAAGGTTGATTCAGCCTTCCAAGGTTGGTAAAATGAGTCCCCAGCATGTTGAGGGCAAAATG
The DNA here is from genome assembly GCA_030440675.1 of Furcifer pardalis. Taxonomy (NCBI): domain Eukaryota; kingdom Metazoa; phylum Chordata; class Lepidosauria; order Squamata; family Chamaeleonidae; genus Furcifer; species Furcifer pardalis. The sequence continues at coordinate 114,707,932 of CP126891.1, forward strand.
CTATGGTTCGCATGTTATCATGTGAATGACACTAAGCGCTCTGGGATGGTATATAAATGTAATTGCTAATTACTAATTACTATCATCCCTTGGTTGTGTTCTGTGTTAGCTCAAGGATGATATAGTTCCCTAAAACTTTTAAATCAAGAGGGTTGCTCATTTCTTTCTGAGTAGTCATTTGTGTCCAAACATTATCAGTTTCATTGAGATTTGCTGGGGAACAAAGAAAGAACTTCCTTGAAGATTGTGGTATTTTTGAACTACAATCTGGCGTACCCTGGTAATGGCAACTTTGTATTGCCGGCTAATCTTTCTTACAGTAGGTCAGGTGAAAGGAACTGCAGAATGAACTCAAAAGGTAGCTTCTGGCCTAGACACGGAAGAAGATTTTTTTCCAGCTGTCCAAGGACATGGCCACCCTCACTCAGTGGGGATATTTTGACCCCAAAATCAAATCATAGACATGTTTAGCTTCATGCAATATGGACAGTAAATTAAAACTTACTTATTTGTTTATTTATTTAAGCCACTTAAAATCAACAGAGGACTGTGACTGCTCTGCCCACAAAGGGAGAATAAGACTGGTAGCTAAGTAGACTTCCAGCTAACAATTGCCTTTAAATCCCTCCATTCTCCCATCCTATCCTTTATTTTTTTCCTGTGTTGTGTCTTACATTTTAGATTGCAAACTTGAAGGCTGCTATGGGAGCCATTTTTGGATGAGGAGCAGATATAAATGCAATAAATAAACAATATATAAAATCTGTTGCATTAAACAAAACTGGTTTTCTTTGGAAGTGTGCAGAATGTATGGAAATGACAATCCAGTTTTTGCAATAATAACAAAACAAGAAGTGTATCTAAGGTAATATTAAACTGGAGTTTGTACAAGGAAAACAATATAAAAATATAAGAGTTGCTGGCTTCATCAGCTAGACATCACACCCCTTCCTTCCACATAATTGTATACAACTAGATTCTTGTGTATGTAATTAAATGCTTTGTAAATTATTTTGAACATAGGGTACATAAGAGGTACCATTAAAGAACAATATGCAGTAAACAATGTTTGAAGCAAATGTAGCTAAAGATGTGTTTGAATAATATCCTCCACCAATTCCTCTCCCTTCGCCGTGGTTTTTACCAATTTGCTTGGTCAAAAAAGCCAACACATAATGTTTAAACTCTAATAATACATACCGTGCAATATGTCTACTCAGGTCTATGTTCCATTGAGTTCACTGGAGTTTGATCCAGGATGAATCACTATAGGGTAGCAGGCTTAATGAGGGGAAAACTTTATATTAAAAAGTTAAACAGAGATGAGAGCAGGAAACCAAGAAAACATTGTAAAATAAATAAGCCGGAAAAATCCAGAAGATGGAAAACAGTCTGGCAAAGGGACTTTTGCCAGCACATTACAGACATTTTAAATGCCCTTTTTATAGATACTATTGTAGCAGTGCAGGCAACTGAGATAAGGGTTACCCCATGGACTTCTGGGCAGTGGGTCAAGACTTGAGAGGCAATTCTGATAAAACCAACTGACAGTTTCTTGGATACAAATAACCAGTTTCTAAGCAGGCCATTTCCAAACCGTTAACAAACAACAGAAATCTGTTTGCTGTGGAATTGCTCATGTCTCTCCCAATCATAGCTCATTAATAATGGTCAGCAGTGAGTATGGTGTCGCTTCTATCTGTCTCCCTGCGTCAGCTTTGCAACTCAGCCAAGTCCGTCCACATGATGGACATTTACATGCAAAGTCAAGCATACTTTCCTCCTTAGGCCTTGATTTCCCTTCCCCTCCCACCACCCCACTCTGTGATATTTTCCAGCCCTTGAACTCCCAGCCTAACTCTGTTCATTCGGCTGATGTGGATGACAGTGAGTTGTAAACTGTGATTGAAGCAGACACACAGAGCAATGCCCATGGCTCCTGGTACAAGAATCTTTAGTAGTAAAATTTGGATTATTTTCCCTTTTTGCTCAATGCAAGCTGTTTCTGCTCCCCCTCCCTTTCCTATGGGTGTTCTGCTTTGCATTACTGTTCCTAAAATGCAGATATTTTAATCAGCAAAATACTCTTCCAAAACCAGATATTATACATTCTACATGTTTGTTTTGAGCATTCTTTGTCTGGATGTTGGTCTTCCATTCCAAGAGTATATCACTTAATATTTTATACTGCATTCTTGCTGTATAGCAGGAATTCTCAACCTGCGGCCTGAGGGCTAGATGCAGCCCATGGCACCATTTCATGTTGCCCCCACTGCCTACACTACACCAGAAAGTGCCATGCAGTGTAGGAAGGGCAAAATGGCTGTCCAGTCCCCAAAGCTGCCTGAGGGAGCGTGACCGGCCCACGCCTAAAAAAGGTTGAGAACTTCTGCTGTATACTGTAAAACCATCTGAAGGATTTAGTAATTTGGGCTTGTATTGTCCTTGCTCTACAACAAACTTTTGCTAAGGGCAGAAACAGATGTTCCACATAGAACATCTTTGAAAACAGTGGTGGGATGTCAAAAATTTTACTACCCCACCATGATGTCATCACAATGTGGGCGGAGCTAATGTCATGACCTCATGGGCGGGGCAAAATAATAAAAAAATAAAATAAAAATAAGCACGCACACACCCCTCACCCCCCCCCCCCACACACACATACCCCTGCAGGTATGCATGCACACCAAGTGCTTGGTGTGCATGCACAGTGGGGGAACCAGTGTAAAGGTAAGCCCTGAAGGTGGTTCCCCCCAAAAGCTGCTACCGGTTCTCCAGGACACTGGGGAAAGTTGCTACCGGTTCTGGGGAACTGGTGAGAACCTGTTACATCCCATCACTGTTTGAAAAGGAAAATCTTTAAGGTGTGATTGAGTATGAATCACAGCAGGAGCTAATCTCACTCTTGAAATCTGTAAAATAGGTTGCTTTGTTTTGTGAACGGTCTCTAGGACATAAGCATGGGATTCTGTTTGAAGCAGGAAAGACTGCCCCATTATGATTCTTCAGCTCTAATGATAGGTTGCCTATAATATATATTTCCATTGTAAGTTATTCTTATGGAGAAACTTCAAAAGCTTATGTCAGAAGTAAATCTGATACAAAGTAAGAAAGACATAAAGCAAGAATGTCCACAGAACTTTATATTCACATGTAAAAGTGACTGTGGCAGCTCAAGTGGTTAAGATGCTGAACTCACTGTCTGGAAGGTCAGAGTTTGATTCATGGGTACTGCATGATGGAGTGAGCACCTGTCTCTGTCCCAGCTCCTGCCAGCCTAGCAGTTCAAAAGCAAGAAATTGCAAGTAGATAAATAGGGACCACTTCGGTGGGAAGGTAAACACGTTCCATACACTCCAGTGTTGAGGCATGCCTGCCACATGTCCATGGAAACATCTGCAGTCACAGAAAGCATTGGTTTTTGGCTATAAACAGAGATGAGCACTGAACCCTAGAGTCGGATACAACTGGCTTTCAAGCAAGGGCGACCTTTACCTTTACCTAATTTCCATGAATAGTGTATATCACTTCAACAACATGTCTATCCATGAACAATAAAATAAAACATAAGTCTGGAATTGGGGGACGAGGCTCTTGTTACCCCTTGCTCTGGAAGGCCATGAAACAAGGCCTTTAATGACAGAAACAGGCTGGGCTTTCTTTGGAAGAAGAAAGTGAGCTGCCATAACAAGTCTCTTTAGGGACATTAGCATAATGAACTGCTTCCCTTAAAATCCTCACATAGCAATATGTTAAGACTGTGTGTCTCATTTGGAAAAATCCCCAATTCCAAACTGAATTGAGACCAAGTTACACATGGCCTGGATTGATGCATAATGGCCAGATTCAATTCTGAGGCAAAGTGAAATGAACTTAGAATACACTGTGGACTTGAGACACAAATTGCATTAGTCCTCCAGGTTCTTTTTCTGAAAGCAAATGTTAAAAGTGCTTTTTATCCCAATCTATGAATCTAACTACAGTAATACCCCGGATAACGTTATGACTTGGTTCCACAAGTCATGACGTTATCCGATTTTTAGCGTTGTCCGATGCATGCATCGAACAATGCTAAAAAAAAAAAAGCCCTGACTTCAGGGACAAACCGCTTTAAAGGCAGGCAGGGAAAGAAAGAGACCCAATCACGATCGTGTCTTACTCTTTTCCTCCCTGTATTTAAACTACAGGGAGGGGGAAAGAGAGAGACGTGATTGGGTTTCTAGAGAACCAATCACGTCTCTCACTTTCCCCCTCCCTGTAGTTTAAATACAGGGAGGGAAAGAAACACAAGCAGTCTCTTTGACTGCAGTAGGGCCGGGGAAAGGCGCGTGCTTTTCCCCGACCCTACTGCAGTTGGAGAGACCACTGTGGGTGGGGGTGGATTGGGTAGTTCTACCCAAACCACCCCGCACCCGCAGACCATTGCCTCGGATAACGCTAAGAATCATTACCCAGAATCATTATCCGATGCAAATTTTTTCCAAAAAACTTGCATTGTTATCCGCTTCTAGCGTTATCCGATGCAATCATTATCTGGGGTATTACTGTATCTGAAATGTGGCAGGTTTACCATGTGACCACATCTCATGGACATCAGGGTGAAAGCAAATGTGTTAAGTTGTTTTGGTTCTCCAACAAAGCTTTTAGAAACTTAGAATACATTTATATCCAGGGCACAAAGAGCATCCAATAGGACACAAATTGAGACCAAACTGGGACAGCAGCTTGAGCCGAGATGGAGAACGTTGTACAGTATTTTGGGACAACTCCCCAAATGTCACAGCCAGCATTGCCAGCATAGCAGCCTCTGGGAATAAATTACAATATATGCAGAATTCCATCTTATTTTGATAAATCACTCTAACAATGGTGAGATTATGTGAAATACTTGTCAGAACAAAAGAATCCTGCCCATATTGTGGTACCAAACAATCAGTTATATTCGAAAGGAAGGAGAGGAATGGAGACATTTGGAACAGCAGAGCTAATATTTACTAACTTTAAAGAAAATGAAGACCAGGATCAGAACTGAGAATGACTTTGGGAATTCTTTACATCGTATCATCATGCATGCTAAATACTATGAGTATTATGTACTTACCCTATTTATGTTCCTGATACTAATCTTTTGGTTTATTAAAGCACTGCAATCTAGTATAAGAAAAATCTCTTTAACACAGAAAATTATAGTAATCTACTTTTTATTACCTTGGAATAGTATTTCTACTGCCAACCCCCAACTCCAAAAACTACTTTGTGGAGTAAGTCATCTCCTATCTTATCACAGTACAAGCATACTGCTACTTCATATGAAATACAAAAAAAAATACTCTTCTATGAACATGATAAGTCCAGACTTGGTATATTTCATTTCTTTTTAAACACCTCATTACTGAAAGATATTGAATGACTGGAGGGAGTTCAGAGAAATGACACAGAATTATCAAGAGGCCCCCTTTTTTAGGCACATCATTTATGAGGAGAGATTTAAACCACCAGATGTCTTGGCTATGTTAAAAACAAGTACCTTTCGTGGGAGAAACATAAGCTACAAGTAATGAACTTCATTGGAGTTGGGTTGGAAAGAGGAGTGTGATTATGACAAGACATATAAAGGGGGGGAATTACTGTGGAAAGATGGGACACTGTTAATGTTTCAGTCATAGAAATTGAGGTTCTCTGATCTTGTGTGGAATCAAATTTATAAAAACGGAATTGAAAAGGGAGATAACCTTTACTTTTCCACAAATTGTTCTCTAGCTACCCATTACAACCTCCCTGCTCTCTCCAAACCTCTACTTTTCTTCTTCATTCGTGTCCTGATGAGACCCTGGACTGTCAAAATGAACTCACTTTTTTCACTTTGTTGTTGCCCAAATGCAAGTCCTCATTGGTGCATGTCTCTGGCAGCAATGAGCAGACTAGTAAATGGACCAGACTCTGTGTCTTTTCACATTCACACTATATGTTGTTGTCCACCAGCAGTCCGCACTTAAGCATGTTGGTCTTGCATTTAGGGACTCCAACCCCTCAGTCTACTCAGGGTCCTCCAGGTGATGTAGGGGAGATTGAGGTCTTCAGCTATATCCACCTTTAATGTTGTTCTTTTCCCAGTGAGTTCCTTCTTCCATCTTCTAATTTGGTTTTGCTCTTGTGTCCCCTCAAGAATGTTTGTTCTTGACATAAAGTTCTTCCTGGATCTGAACCAGCAGATTTGAGGCTTATATCTGTTCACAGGGTGCCGATAGTCATTCTCTTGGTTAGTTTTCTCAGCATCTGTTGCTACTTCTCTCCTGGTCTTAGGTGGAGCAATACCAACAAGGGGGTATATCTTCTCAATTGGTGTAGATTTAAAGCATCCTGTCACTGTCTGCATGGCTTCATTAACAGCAATGTCAACTTGTTTTGAGTGTGAGGATGCGTTCCATGCTGGAGCAGCATACTCTGCTGCATAGACGCTCAGGGCCAAAGCTGATTGCGCAGTGTGGATGATTGAGTTCCCCATTTATAGTTTGTGCGTTTCCTGATGATGTTGTTCCTTGTACTAACTTTGACTTTGGTAGTCAGGCAGTGCTGCTTAAAAGACAGTCAAGCATCACATGGAGTTATTTTGGTGCTCAACAGTGTTGTAATCGATTCACTTGCCATATAACATTCAGCTTAACCCTTCCCTCTTGGTTTAGAAAGGTGGAAAGCACACACTTGAACATTGCTTGGATTAGGCTTCAAATGGTTGATGTTGTAAAACTGTCCTAATTCCTCTAATTCTTCTAACCCCTGCTCATACATTTTAAATGGTAATTATGAGACATCATATTAGGAATAGCAGGACATATGCTCCAGTCTTAAATAAGAGAAATAGGGAAATGCTGAATATTTTAGCCTTTTTCTTCTTTGACAGATTGTTAATATAACAGGAGAAAAATGCCCCAGTGGGCCATGGAAGCTGTAGGTTTTCTGAGGTCTACTTCAATATGGCTGTGTGGAAAACAAGAAGAGCTGGAAAAATGGAAAATCATGCTTTCCAGTTACACCTGAATCAGTCCTTAGAGGAAATACAGAAGAACAAAATAATTAGAGAACTGAGTGATAAGAGATTTGTAAATTATTGATTAATAAATTTTGTGTCAGACCTTACTCTGTGTTAAAGGAAAACTTAGCAGTCTTAGTAGAGAGGAACTATTATTAAAAAACTGGAAGACCATTTATGTTGATTAAAGATATCCAAGGGAGAGCTATTTTCCTTTCCTGTCTCTTTCCCATTTCTTTGAGAAAAATAGCCTGTTATCTCAAGGGGGTAATTTTCAGAATTTAGGAGTATTGGTTGGGGGTGGGGGGAGGTTTGGAAGTTTCTATCTGAAACAAAAATGGGGCCAACCTCTGGTATTTCCAGCCTCATTTTGATTTTACACAGCAGTAATCAATGTATGAGGGGACTGTGGCCTAGTTGTTAAGACACTGAAGACACTGCGAGGTTGGCAGGTCAGCAGTCTGAGACCCAAGTGCTGCACAATTGAGTGAGCTGCCATCTCTGTCCCAGGTCTAGAGACCCAATCACGCCTCTCTCTTTCCCCCTCCCTGTAGTTTAAATAAAAGGAGGGAAACAGAGACAAGCAGTTTCTCTCTCCCTGTAGTTTAAATACAGGGAGGAAAAAGACGCGATCACAAATGCAATCGCGTCTTTTTCCTCCCTGTACTTAAACTACAGGGAGAGAGAGACTGTGTCTCTAGAGAACCAATCACGTCTCTCTCTTTCCCCCTCCCTCAAGTTTAAATTCAGGGAGGGAAAGAGACAAAAGCAGTCTTTGCGACTGCAGTAGGGTCACGCCTTTCCCCGACCCTACTGCAGTCGCAGAGACCGCTGCGGGTGGGGGGTAGCTTTAAAGACAGGGAGGAAAAGAGAGACCCGATCGGGTCTCTTTCTTTCCCTGCCTGTCTTTAAAGCAGTTTGTCCCTGAAGTCAAGGCTTTTTTTTTTAGTGTTGTTCGATGCATGCACCGGACAACGCTAAAAATCGGATAACATCATGACTTGTGGAACCAAGTCATAACGTTATCCAGGGTATTACTGTACTGTACTACGTAGGAAAACCCCATCAACAAGGTTTCACAATGGACACTCCTGACTCAAACACTACATGATCTTACATAAATTCCACAAAAACAGTATTGAAACCCAATTTGCTTGACACAGAGTGTCAAATAGCTTAATGAAAATAACATATACCTACTTCACTTCTTTGTATATCAACCATATTATTCAGTCACAGAATTCATCATTTGTACCAATTGGATCAGTTCTGCCTGCACTACAGTGAAAGAGGGCTAAATTGAATTTCTGTTTTTGTGCACTCTGGTGTCTAGGTATGCCTGCCACATGTCTTTGGTAATGTCTGCAGACACAAATACCACTGGCTTTTTGGCTATAAACAGAGATGAGCACTGGACCCTAGAGTCAGATACAATTGGCTTTCGAGCAAGGGGGACCTTTACCTTTACTTGTTGTGTGTATTCTTTGATACACTTGTAATAAAACAACACATACAAAGACACTTTCCCTGTCTCAGACTTTAGAAATGTAAAGGAGGAGATTCGAGGTACTAATGCTATAATCTGCTTTACTCTCTGTTCAACTGCTGGTCCTAGCATTGCTTCTATGTCCATTCTTGAATTTTCTCTTGCAACTTGGCCATGCTGGTGCTGGACAGTGGAATTAAAACAGCCTGAGCCATTCCCATCAGTCAAATTGACAGCAAATAGAAGGTAGCAGACACTGTTTAGAATTGTCTAGTAAGTGACAACTGTTTGACTGGCAGGAAGCCATGGAAAGCATGCTGTGCTTTTTAAAATAGGTGTCTATTTGGAACTTGGCATGTAGTCAGAACCAAGTGGCATCAAAACTTTTCCAGCTACTTAAAAACCACTTTTGGTAATTACAGGAGGAAATGGAATTGTCTCTTAAGAGCCTGTTTTACACAAAAGCTAATAGTATTAATTCTGAGTTATTAGCTTTCTCATATTGAATACAGAGTTCAGTCCAGGGTGGAACTGTTGGAAGAAGAGGATGATGTGATTTTTCTTTCATTCCTGTTTCCACTGCAGAGCCTGGAAAGTTGCCCTAGAGCAGTGGTAGTGAACCTGTCATAGGGGACACTCAGAGCCTTCTCTGTGGGCATTTGGGCTATTGCTCCAGCACAGAGTGCATCCAATGGGAGTGCTTACTCCTTCCCCCAGTACAGAGTTTGCCTAGCCCCTCTGCCCAGGGCCATTTTTGCCCTTTAGAGCAGGGGTGCCCAAACTACAGCCCCAGGGTCGGATGCAGCTCCTGACGCCAATTTATCTGGCCCACGAAGCCCTCATTGGGTGTGTTTTACTTCCGCTTCCAGGAGAGATGAGGGCTTAATGGGCTGGATGATTTGGCTTCAGGGGCCACATCCAACACCAGGCCATACTTTGGGCACCTCTGCTCTAAAGGGAAAAAATGGCCCTGGGTTTTTGGGGATTGCTCTCACCATTTCATGTGACTGGAGACCCCGAGTATGTGAACTTTCATAGTTGCATTCACACAAATATGGTTACATCTCCCATTTAAAAATTCCCAATGTAAACAGGAAGGGGAATGTTGCATAGTGGAGTGTTACAGAATTTTTACATTTTTCCATGGAAATGATTGTCTCGGTGGCTAAACAGCTCTCCCAAGTCTAACTAAAAGTATCAAATCTTACCTGTCCTCTTACCCATATAAGAATACAGTAATACCTTGGATAACGCTAAGACTTGGTTCCACAAGTCTTGGTGTTATCCGATTTTTAGTGTTATCCGATGCATATTAAAATCCTATGGGATGGATCGGATAACGTTAAGGCTACATAGAGATACATTGTAACCACACAGGCTTTAGCGGTTGTTATCCAATCCATCCCATAGGACCTTAACGTTATTCGATCCAATTCTCCTCCTCAGATTACTTAACGTTATGCGATTTTAGCATTATCCGAGGTAAACGTTATCCGAGATATTACTGTATTCTGATTTTGAAATGTTGGCAATTACTAGTGCTGCCATCAAGCAAATATTTACATAGACAAAACCCTTGGATTTATTAATAACAATATTCCCTAAAACCAATGCCTACTCTTAGCTAGAGTAGATATCTATTGTTGAATGATGACTCTGCTCAAATGTAAATCTCATTGTTTCAGTTGATTATTCTGACAGACAACTTCTTCTTCAGGTGCCATTCCAGATATTGGCTATCATCATGATGATAGTCTTCCTGGTTCTTAACTCCTCGGAACAGTTTTTCTGAGGACATGTCACACCACTCTCTCAGGTTCTTCAACCAATTAAAAACAATTACTCTGATTGACATTACCAACTAAATTTAGGCCCCTGTGTTTAACAGCTGAATTTTATTAAAGTTTGTTGCATAATGGCATTCCAATATTCATCTCGAATTGAATCAGAAGTGGATCTGTTTCATATACAGGATTAAATAGATTTTTATGTTTTGGCCAGTTCCTCTCCTCTATGCAGAATATTTTGCCAGAGCTCCAGAATAAATACATAATGCAGTATTCTCACCCCATTCATTCTTAGAGGCCTTGAAGACTTTTAGTTTGCTACTTGACACAGTTAGTGTAGCAAGTTCTTGAGAATTGGTCAAGACAGCATTGATTATAAGCAAGGATGCTACTGGTATATATACACTGGGGAGATGTTTTTATTCCTCCTGGAAATTCAAGGATGGGATTCAGGAGCAAAGAACATGACAATGAAAAGAAGTATGAAACTGTTTGAGGAAGATGGCATTTGCAATTGTGGCATTTCCTGAGTGTCTTTCTGTCACACAAGGAACCAGCTTAGAATTCAGCTCAGTTTCTTTTCTTCAATCTGTCCTTGATAAAATACAGTAATACCTCGGATAACACTAAGACTTGGTTCCACAAGTCTTGGTGTTATCCGATTTTTAGTGTTATCCGATCCATGTTAAAATCCTATGGGATGGATCGGATAACGTTAAGGCTCCATAGAGATACATTGTAACTGCACAGGCTTTAGCGGTTGTTATCCAATCCATCCCATAGGACCTTAACGTTATTCAATCCAATTCTCCTCCCCAGATTACTTAATGTTATGCGATTTTAGCGTTATCCAAGGTAAACGTTATCCGAGGTATTACTGTACAACCAATATGCCAAATATGTTATTGGTTTCAGAATAACACACAGCTAAGAGGTGCAGAAGTGCAACAAATATTACATGTGATGGCCAAAGAACCATGATAGCTCTGGATGAAGTGAGGATTTGTTGTTGTTCAGTCGCACAGTTCATTCCGACCCTTTGTGACCCCATGGACCACTGTCCGCCAGGCACTTGGGTCCTCCACTATCCTCCTCAGCTCGCTCAGTTCTGTGCCCATTGTCTCTACAATACCATGAATTATTCAATTTCACAATAAAACTCCCAGGCTGGTAAAGCAGAAATAGGATAGTGTAGAATAAGACAAAGTTCATATTTTGTTTCTCTTGAGATAAGGAAATGAAAAGCCCAGGCTTAGATAAAATAAAGCATGATAAGTAAAGTAAGCAGGGAAGGGTTTCCTTAGAATTCAAGTAGTATCTCAAAACCAAGGTCTTTAAGCTACACCAAGGTATCAGACACTGCTGCAGCAATATGCAGTCCTAGACTGATTCTGATATACAGCTAAATCTCCTTATGTGTGATAGTTGAGTTCCACCTTCAGTATGAGACCTCCCTTGTTACAAGGGACATGGTTATTTTAATAGCAAATCCCTCCCCAACAATGACTGAAGTTCTGCTGAGCTTTCTGCATTCGGGTCCTGTGACTAAAAAGAAAACAACACAACATCCTAGTGCTGTGAGTAGGTGTCAAATGGGCTTTTCTAGTGGTAGAGTTTCCAGGATAGTGGGTAGAGACATGCTTAATGTGGAAGATAATTCTTTGTTTGTCTGATACTTAATCCAGATCCATGGGCATGAAGAGTCAGATCAAGGCTTATCACACTATGAAAATGAATTACAATCAACTGAGATTGTAGCTGCTTCCAGTGAAGAACCTACCTCATACATAACATTCCCCACAATGGATATCGAAAAAAATTTTGAATCATGTCCTGATGGAGCTAAGCTGAGCCAAGGGACATCTGATCTGCCTTTCCATTTGAAGTCTCTAACAGAAAACTCCTTCTTCTATAGTGATTTTGGGGAAGGAGAACAAAAGCAAGAAATAAGAGAATGAAAGTGTGTATGCTTAAAGGCCATCTGCACACTATGATTATCCTGTTTTAAATATTATTATTGAGTAGATGGGGTGGTAGTTTTAAATTTCCTAGAACCTAAATGGTAATTTTCATTGTTCATTTGTTTTAGTAGATGGGTGGGGTACACAGAAAGAGCATCCTCAAAGACTGTGGCATTTTTGAACCACAATTGGGCATACCCTGGAAAATGGCAACCTTGTTGTGCTGACTAATTTTTCTTACACTAGATCAGGTATAAGGAACTATAGAATGAATTTGCCAAAAGGTGGTTTCATTTGGCAATTTCATGTCTAGCTTGAAGAAATAGAAGTAGATTTGTATGGACAGCACTTCAATAGTAGTTATCTTATCCTGCCCCCCCCGCCCCCCAGCAGAAGAGATTATTCACTATTCTTTTTTAAAGTCCTGGGTTTCCAGTTATTACTGGTACAAAATGCTAATATTGTTGCTATCTTTCCTTTTTCCAGACAGCGCTATGCTTGTGTAGTATTTTCTGTATTTACTAAACAAATAGCAGATCCCACTCACTGTAAAACTCATATATCCCTTTAGCATATTGTTTATTTATTCAGATTTATATTTAATCCCACCTCAAGACTTTGTTCTGTCTCAGTTTTATTCCTTATGAAAATACTTCACTATTCTTGTTTTAAATGATGCCAATCTTCTGCTCATTCCTTTTTTCCCTGTCACAGTCATACTCTCTTCCCTCTACAATAACTGTTATTTCCATATAATAATGTCTTTCCAGATGTCTTCTAAAAGTGCTCTCATCAACTTCCCTCAGCAATCTCTGTGTTAACCCAATCTTACTCAGTATGAACGCTAATATCTATTTCACTTTCTGCCAAATGGTAATTTCATGTCCTGTAATTTTATCCTTATGGGTTTCCCTAACCTTGGGACTAAGTATAGCAAAAAATTAGCCAACTATCTATCTAACTAAAGACATGTCCAGTTTTCACATTGCCTTATATCAGTGATGGCAAACCTTGGCACTCCAGGTGTACTTGGACTGCAATTCCCAGAAGCCCAAGTCAGCACTCCTGCTGATCAGGACTTCTGGGAATTGAAGTTCAAGAACACATGGTGTGCCAAGGTTCACCATTACTGTCTTACATAAACATTTATTTCTATGTAAGTATTTATTTAGAACAGTTCTACTCTTTAGCTTAACAGACATATCTCTATCAACATAACAAAAAGCTAACTTTGGGACATCAGTGTTTAGGAAGAATCAGCATTGGGCTATATAATTTAAATTTTGGAGAGTAGAAGGTGGTTGCATGCTCCTGTTACCAGCATTCTATTTGAATTGTGGACTTTCTGCTTTGTAGAAATATTTGTTTAAAAATCAAACAAGAATGTTGACCAAGGCAACTACATATGTAGGTTCTGAATGGTGCATACTTTGGAAATGAGTATTTCTGTTCTCCTAAGCGATAATTTTCTTTGACATACTTACCCTTCAAATATGAAATTTGAACCATGTATCTTAAACATCCCTGTATAAACACTTAGACATCCTGAAAGGGTTGTGGTTGTGGATCCAATCAGCACATCTCAATGTGCAGCTCCAGCTCCACCAAGGTAAACCAGATCTTGACAGCCATTGAGATGGAGAGAAAAAGGCCACAACTTTATTGGTTAAATTTAGCACAGCATACAGACTGGATCAACACATTGTGTCACCCACCTGTTGGCCAATGCCACCTTCCTAGCCTATCTGCTTGGAAGCACAGGATGGAAGACTGAGTTGAGTGCCTTCAGGATGCAAGACCACTTGGAGGAATAAACTGAACCTCCTCCACCCATTTAAGTAATGCAACTCTAATCTAGTAATTGTTATTACTTAAGAGGTGGGTGAGGTGGGAGAAGTCTTGCTGCTGATGGCCAGAAGCAGCATCAAGCCTGGACTTATATACTTTCCCAGTGGACTGAAGTGAAAATTGTAGCACTGGCACCTTTGCTCACCCTCAAGTCCAAGTCTGATGGGCTGCCTGGGAGGTGAATTGGAGTCCTCCACATATTACCTGAGGCGCCTTACAGAAGAGATCTGGATTTTACCGACATGGTGGTTGGCTACCTCTGTGCCTTTGGTGATGCCACACCACAAACATGATGCCAGATATTTCGGCTGGAGGACCCACCCTCCCACCCACTACTTCACAGCACCTGGCATGGATGTTTATGAAGATGCTTCATTTATTCTTTCTTTACATACTTGGTACAAGAAACTCTGTTGTATCCAGGACAAACAAGACTGCCATGTGAAGAGATACACAGGGAGCTGCACTGGTTACTGTTGGGCTTCCAGGTGCAATTCAAGGGGCTGGTAATGACCTTTAAAGCCCTACATGATAGTATTCCAGGATACTTAAGAGACCGTGTCACCCCAGGAACATCTGTCCATCCCACCAGAACAGACTGGAGAGGCTCTCTTATTGTGCCATCTGCTAGCCTCTCTAGCACCAGAAGGAGGGCCTTCTCTGTGTCTGCTCCGACCCTATGGAACCTCCTGCCGACTGAGTTATGACTCCAGATGGAGTTGCTGCCCTTCAGGGAAGAACTAAAAACATGGCTTGCAAAGCAGGTGTGGGGCACTGGGGATGCAGTGACCCCTGCCTGCTGGCTGATATAGTAATATCGCTCCCTTGCCCTTTTAGCTGTTTGGGGGTAATTCTTGTAGTATTTTTTAATTGGGTTTTTAATGCGTTTTTAAGTGATGTTGATTTTATTGTTGTGAGCCACTCAGAGTCATTTCAAGTTGGGCAGCTATATAAATTGGAAAAAATAAATAAAAAATAAACCAGATAAGTTATAATTTTTTTGTTTGAAAGTCATGGAAAATATGTGCAGCTATTTAAAAAATCCAGATACGAATAGTTCAATTTGTTTTCTTGTCCACAGCTTCAAAGTAGATCTCAGAGAAACAAAAAATACTAATCATATTTCTAAATAAGGACTCAGTGTTTTCTACTAACCTCTGGATAATACAGCTGGGCTTCATGAAATTAATTAAATTTCTTTTAGTGGCTTGATTTCCCCCATCCCCCTGCCCCCAATAACACACTATTTCTTTTGAAAGTCAGGCAATCTTTTTGTATTCAAGAAAGTGCAACCTTTTAGTGAACAGAAAATGCAAATTTCATATAGCTCCCTCTCCAATCTTTTGTTCATAAGCAAAAATTAATTGTGAAGGGGGGAGGGGGAAATCCCAGTCCTATTCTTTGAAAGAAAATGTTCCCTACTTATCCGTCTTCATCCTCTTTTCTCCATCTTGAAGGTTCAATTATATCTGCTTGTTGGCTTTATAGTTCTTAATTATGCAGTTGTCTGTTCTGAATAAGTGAAAAGCTGTGCTGGAAAATGTAGCACCAGGTGCCCCCCCTTCTCCCTCCCTCCGTGTGTGTGAGAGTGTGTGTGTGTGTGTGTGTGTGTGAGGGAGAGAGAGAGAGAGAGAGAGAGAGAGAGAATGATATGGGAAGGACAATGCATGAGAAGGAGAAGAACTCCTTAATCTTTACTATCAATCTCTCCAAATGGCCACTGAGGTCAAAAGTTATGGCTGAAATTAGTATCAGCTGCAATAGAGAATAAGCAAGCTAGAATGACTTTCCTGTAGCATAAATTATATATCTCCTGGGTTGTAAAGCAGTTGTACTGAAAAGAGTAACAGAAAGGATTACAGTCTAAGAGTGGTCTTAGCATGCTATCTTAGCACACAGGAGACCAAAAAAAGAAAGAAGATAAATCTAATTATTTCTTGCTGAAGGTACTGGATGTAACCGTATAAAATATCACAGAATGCTGCTGACCATTTTAAAAGCAAAGCTCTCTGATGCCCTTCTGCTTCACTGACACCTGCTGTGGAAGTGTCAAGTTTGCACTTTGAAACTTGTGATTTTTGAACTAAAAAACAAACAGCAGTGACAGTTCTTTTGAGTTAAGAAGACTAAAAGCCAGGCCAATTGTGTAAAAGAGAGTGCAGTGTATGTGAAAAATGTGTGGTTTCATTCCAGCTTCAATAGAACAAGGTTCTAGAGGAAGCCATAAGAATATATGGGTATGAATGCTAACAAAAAATACAAGAATTAATACGCACAAACTTTAGGAAGTAAGAAAATAAGGTTATCAAGTTATCAAAGCTGCCAAAGGAACCTGAAACTATCCATTCTTTATAGAGGCAGATTTGATGTTTTTGTTGGCACAGTTGCCCAGTATACACTCTTTAAGAATGATTAGAAGATTGTTCCTTTCAAACCTTGCTAGTTACTAATAAGAATCCATACCTGGCTAACTTCCCCCTCTCTGTAACAACACATGATTATTTATTACATTTATTGGTTACCTTTGATTCCTGTAGCCACCCAAAAATAGCACGGAATTTCAGTTATGGCTAGGAAAAAATTGTGCCTCAAACTTTTGGAGAGCTTTTGCCAGACTGTGTGACAGTACTTTGGCCAAGGATTTGACTCAGAAGGAGGCAGTGCTCTATGTTGGGCTGAGAGACAGCAACCAATACAAGGTCACCCAGTGGCTCAGAGGGGATTAGAACCTGGATTTCAAAGTTCCAGGCTCATAGTCTGACCAGTAGGCCACCATTGGCTGTCACCATGAATTGGCACCCTGTCAGGAAATGACATATTTCCTCATGTTTCCCAAGGCTTGAAATTGCAGTTTTTAGCTAGGCCTCATAGAAATCCTTTGTCCTCTCTGTGTGTCTCACAAGACTGTCACGAGATGGCTTGTTGACATTATAGTGTTCCTGTGTTCCTATCTCTTTAGCGTGTTATGTCTTCACTGACTGCACATGTGCGTCAACAATCCATTGTTTTGAGAATGTTTCTCTCTGTTACCTGATTGGCCAAAGCTAACCTATCTGACTGCAGATTCTCCATTTTGCAGAGAAGTTAGTTAGTTAGTTTCTGGATTTCAATGGCTTAAGACCCTGGCTATGGTGAGACTATGCTCTTTTCTTTTCACTATGATTACCTAATGAACCCGGACTGTTTATTGGACTGATTCTTGTTATGAAATTTTAATCTATGATTTTTCCATGGACTTTGCTACATGAACCTGATGAATAAAGCAGCTGTTTCTCTTTGAAGATTGTTGTTCTTTGGTTAGCACACACACACCTACACTACGCTACTAGAAGCCTCCCTTGTTTTGTTCTATGCTTAAAGGCCCTACTGCCTGAGCATAGTAAGAGTTCCTTTCTAATCTCCTCAGTTCTCCCAGAAGTGGTGAGGCAAGGGTTGTTCCAGTAATGAGCAAGAGGCTCGGGAACTGATAGGGAGGTGCCCTTGTGAATTGGGACGACCGATGTGTGATACACCCCATGAATTGAAGAAAAGTTATCCATGTTGTAGCAGCCTTGTAAAGCAAGGGGCAAACTGGACTATTCATTGTAAATACATGTAGCCCAGCACAAATGTGATAACTCTGGATTGAGCAATCACATGCAAAATTGCCATTGATTATCATGACCATCCAAATGGCTTATTTTCCACATGCTTAATGTCTCATCTGGAACCAGCAAGAAGTGGGGCAAGGTATGCTTAGAGCAGTGTTTCCCAACCTTTGGTTTTTGGACTTCAATTCCCAGAAGACTAAATCAGTTATCCAAATCAATGATCAGCCAATATACTGATTTAGGCTTCTGGGAATTGAACTCCCCCTGTGGGGTGTGGGCTCCACGTTGGGAACCACTGGCCTAGAGTCATCATATGAATTATTCTGGATATCCTGACAGAAGATAGAATTCATTGTGTTCCACAAACAGGCCCACATTTATATGTATCTAATTCTAAATATCTATCCTGTATGTGATATAAAATATTAAACTAATGCTTAAAAAATGGGATAGGAAATGAGCTGTTTGTTATCTCTGCCATTGGCAGCTCTAGGAATACGTCTTGCTTCTTCCACTTGTCCCTTAGCTTTTCTGACTTCAAGATGCTTTTCTTCCTGGCAACAAGAAGATAACTTTGTGGAAACACACATACACAAAGATTCAAGACGAAATCTACGGTATTTGGAAGGGTTGAATAGGAACTGAACAAAGCAGAGGAACCACGTTCTACCCATTGCAACATGAAGATCTTCTCCCCTCCTATTAGAATCATAGCCTGCCCTTGACTAAATAGGCATCTGAATATGGATTTGAATAAGAATTCTGAGAACTCTCAAAAGTTTGAGAATGATGGTATATTCCACACTTTATGTGACATTTGTTAGGGTATTTTGTGGGGTATTGTACAAAGATTTCTGCCCAGCGTGTTAGTACAGCTTTAAGGCCCTGCAAGAACCTTACACACAGGTGTTTAGGATTGAGGCACAGACTGATTGCAGGGCTGTGTCTGCCTGGTGTACGTGTCCCAGCAACAGCACAGCTGTGGCTTATTAGAGGAATAGCATAGCTGGTTATTACCTTTAAAGCCCTACATGGTAGTGGGCCAGGATACTTAAGAGACCGCATCGTCCCAAGGACATCTGTCCATCCCACCAGGGTGGATCGGAGAGGCTCTCTTATCATTCCATTGGCTAGAGAGGCGCATCTCTCTAGCACCAGAAGGAGGGCCTTCTCCGTGGCCGCCCCGGCCCTTTGGAACCTCCTGCCAACTGAGTTACGTCTACAGACAGAGCTCCTGCCCTTTCGGAAGGGCCTAAAAACCTGGCTGGCAGGGCAGTCGTGGGGCTCCAGGAACATGGGGTCCCATGTTGGGTGGCTGATCTGATGGGACAGCCACCCCTCCCTCACTCTTTTAAACTTTTTAAATCTTTTTAAACCTTTTAACCTTTTTAAATCTTTTAGATTTTTGTAAATTCATGGTTTAATTCTTTTTAAATTGATTTTTAAGTAATTTTGAACCTCAAGGTTTTAATTAATGAATTTTCTGTAAGCCACCTAGAGTCAGGTTCGCCTGATTGGGGTGGGATAATAAATCTAAATAAATAAATAAAAATAAATAAATAAACACCACAGTATAACTGGCCTACTGGGGAAGGTTATACTGAGGAGGGCTGAAGGAGGGTGAAACTGCTGAAGAGAGGTTGAACTGCTGAGGAGAGTATTCTACTGAGAAGGAAGAACTGCTGACAGACTGACCACTAACTCAAGAGGGAGAAAGACGTGGTGCATGAAGCTCTTTTTCTCTGAGAACTGACAGGTACCTTATACCACTGAGAAGTAGCACACTGACTTTGCCAGCCTGCAGTCAGTGCTTTGCTACCAGGACTCTGTACATGCTCTTGGGACTGGAGCCATCAGAGGATTCCAAGCTCAGTTGCAACTGTGGGGCTTGGAGAGTGACTGGTACCTTTGTATATAGTTCTGTGTACGTTGTCTTCCCCTCACTCACAAGTAAACTGCACCTTTCACTGAAGCTATATGTGTGTGTGTCATTGCACCTGAAGCTTTCGCTGCGCAACCGCTTAAAGTGCTACTCTGCTATCCTGACACACATATCGCTATGGGAAATCCCTGACAACATTTCTTGTTTCCATACACATTTTTTGAAAACCTCTCCAAACTGGTAATAATAATAATTTCACATCAGAAATTATCTTGGGTTGAAAGGATTTTTGTGGAAGAAACTCCGCACAGGGAACACCCAAATTAGCCTCCTTTCATGTCTCCAAGAGCTGGGACAGAGCTGGGTGCTCAATTCGTCATGCAGTACCCGGGTCTCAAACTGCTGACTTGCCAACCTTCCAGCTAATAAGGCAAACTTCTTAACCACTGAGCCACCGCAGCTTGGTATTCCCCAAGAAGCTGGAAACAAACTATAACTTCTTTAGATCCTCCGTTGTTTTTTAAAAATGTGGAATCTTTCAAATGCCCAGCTTTTAATTCAACTACTGTACTCTAAATTCACATTTTTGTTGATAGATGTTTTCAATTGGTTGGCGACATAGGTCTCAAGTTAGACATAGGCTATAGGTAGACCTTATAGGGGGAAAGTAGAATCATTTCTTGAAATGGGAGCCACAGAAAGAGCCTCCTCAAAGACTGTGGTATTTTAAAACTGTAATTGGGTGTACCCTGGTAATGGCAACCTTGTGCTGCGGGATCATCTTTCTCACACTAGGTCAGGCAAAAGGAATTGCAGAATGAACTAACCAAAAGGTGCATTCATTTTGGAAGTTTCTTGTCTGGCCTAGACACGGTAGAAGATTTCTGGAAACCATTTTTGTTACCATTACAAATGAGCTATTACTCAAGGTGAAGCCATCTAAGAGAAGAAATGATCTCTGAGTCAGTAACTCCTTCTAGGGACAATTTGAGGATCTTTAGTGCAGTTTAAATGGATTCAATGGCCATTAAAAACAACAATAAAAATGGATTCAACACAGAGCATCATAAATGTTCTCAGCTAAACTGAAAGACATTTGGCTGAGAGCTTTGTCTGAATTGTGTATAATTATTTCAGTTGCTGAGAGAAAAAGGAAGTGGTTTCTGTCTCAGGAAGTAGCTCCATGGGCCAAAACTCGCTTTTAATTCTGCAACAAATTTTCATTAATAAAACAAATGCATCTGCTTTCTATTTAAGCAAGCAAATTCACATAAAATATTTGTGTCTTCTTTGGTAATAGTTGTTTCTCATATGGCTGTTAAAACAACCCCCTTTGCCAACCTATGTTCAGAAACTAGTCAGCATATCAAACTATAGAAAACAGATAATTCATAAGTAGAAATAAAGCAAGACCAGCATAGAACAGCAAAGGGAACAGAAGTTAAAATTGGGGTATTTAAAATATATGAAGAGACCAGTATCCTTCACAAACGCCCTGGTGATGCACATTCCTCATCACCGGGCCATTTGGGAAGGGAAGGGGATCTTCCCAAATGCCCAGCACGCGTACCCTTTGCCCATACCCTTTGCAAATGCCCCGCTGATGCTCGCTCTGCAGCAGCGGAGTCCTTCCCAAATGCCCAGCATACACGTGTGCATCAGTGGGCATTTGGGAAGGGTACAGGGAAGATCAGCTTACCCTTCACAAATGTACCGCTGATGCGTGCTCCGCAGCAATGGGGAATTTGGGAAGGGTGCGGGGATCTTCCCGGTACCCTTCCCAAATGCCCAGCAAGCGCATGCGTGCATCAGTGGGGCATTTGGGAAGGGTACCGGGAAGATCCCCATATCCTTTGCAAACGCACTGCTGACACAAGCTCTGCAGCAGGGAGGCATTTGGGAAGGGTATGGGCAAGATCCCCACACTCTTCCCAAACGCCCCACTACTGTGGAGCGCATGTCAGTGAGGAATTTGGGAAGGGTGTGGGGATCTTCCTTGTACCCTTTACAAAGGCCCTGCTGATGCGCACGCGTTCGTGCACGTGAATGGTGGGCATTTGGGAAGGGTATGGGGAGGATCCCCGCACCTTTCCCAAATGCCCCACTGCTGCGGAGCGCGCATCAGCGGGGCATTTGCGAAGGGTAAGGGGATCTTCCCCATTTCCTTCAGAAACGCCCCACTGACGCGCACGCAGAGTGCGCGTCTGCAGAGAGTTTGTGAAGGATATCGGGAAGATCCTCATACCCTTCCCGAACGCCCTGCTGATGCAGCGAAGCAAAACACATTTCTCTATGGGATATGTGTTTCGCTGAACGAATAACTCACATAACGAGTAACTGCATGGAACGCATTTTGCTCGTTTTGTGAGGTATCACTGTATTTTGCTATAAACGTGGAATATTTTCTTAAATATGGACATATACCATAGCATGAAGGGGGGCAAGGTTGGTTGATAACATTAGTACCAGTGAATAGAGAAGCTGGCTGTGTAGCTCCGGTTGGGAGTTTGATTTCCCCTCACTGTGCTTCCGAGAAGAGCCAGCCTATGTGACCTGGGCCCAGGGTGGCCCCAGAAGAAGGGAATTGTTTATCACTTCTGAGTACATGCTACCTAGAAGAAAACCGTGGAGGAAACCGTGGGTCCCGGGCGGCGATAGAGGACTTTGTCTGGCTGGAGTTTGTTTTGTTCTGTTTTGTAATTTGTGATACTGTTTCTTTATGCTGTGTAAGCCGCCTAGAGTCAGGTTCGCCTGAGGAAGGCGGGGTATAAATTTGAAAAATAAAAATAAAAAATAAAAAATAAATAAATAAATAAGATCCTGGAAAGAACTGACATAAATCAGAATGAGTTGACACTGTAGCTGCTGCTGCAACAGTAATAGAAGAAGAAAGACCAAATAGGAGACCACCCCATTGTCTTTCTGTCACAAGAGTTTGGGGTCCTCTGTGCTGATTTTGATTAGGTAGTTGGGGTTGTTTTAGTGTCTTAATGGTGTTTGTTTCACTTTTTTGATAGTGTAACCTGCCCAGAGTGGGAGTCCATCTTAGGTGGATTGGGTATAAGTCCAAATAAATAAATAAATAAATGTTAATGTTAATGTTAATGTTAATGTTAATGTTAATGTTAATGTTAATGTTAATGTTAATGTTAATGTTAATGTTAATGTTATTAAAACCTGGAGATGAGGACAGAATAAGGTGAGTAGTTACTTTCTTGAATGACAACTTCTACAATCCATCAGATAGCCTGTTTTGGAGAAAATGGCATTTTGACATCTGGTAGCTTTACATTTTACAACTATGCTCTACTCTTTCCTCCTTTCCTAGGTACTCTAAGGAAACGACTAGCATGAATCCAGTATAATGACAAAGTGCCCCAGAGCAGTCATGACCAGTTGCTGACACCTGCCAGGTGTCATTTTTACAACATCATGCAATTCTGTTCTTCAGTGGTTGTAAAATAACATGGAGATCAGAATTGCATAGGATCAGTTTACTGTCAATGCACACAGAAAGCGAGCAAGGGATTTGTCAGACTTAAGACTGCTGGGAATTTTCCTTTACAAATTTTATGGCCATAATTTATCTAATCAATGTTGATTAGAGAAACAAGAAATGTGAGGTATCTTCTGTTTCTTTCTACTAAGCTCCTGCTAAAGACTGGGAAAGCAAACCCATTGTAACTTTCACTAGCAGTTCTTTTCTCTCTCCCCAACCCTCCACCCCGAAAGCAAAACTCAGCAGCAGTTAATTATTTAGCAATGCTTTCATTAAGGATTCCTGGACTTCAGTAAATTTGAAAGGAGAGAATTCGATCAAGAAAAGAGAATCCTGGTTCAGAAGCTACTACTGCACGGAGGAAGGGGAAAATAAAACGCTTTCTGAAAAAACTCTAACTTTAAAAGTAAACCGCATCTAGGTGAGCAGAAGAAGTTGTTGGCTTGTAAAAAAATATGTCTTATTAACATGACAATTTCCACACATACTTCAAGTGAGTTTAAATTCATGCCATTTTGTACTTTCTTCCTTCATTTGTTATTGTTATTTTCCAGTTTTAAAATGGAGATTTCCAACTTTCTAGAATCCATAATGACTGGTTTTATGGAAAGACATCTACAGCACTGTTTAAGTTGCACTTCCACTATATAATTACTCCATATCAATAAACCCTCATTTTCTTCCACAGCAAACCTAGCCTGGGTAAGTATAGCACTCAGAAGTTTCACACTGCTTGGAAAAGGAAGCTGACCTTAACAATATATTAATGAGTAAAATGATGAAATAGTATCAATAACCTTAAAAGTTCAAGCAATTTTGTCAAAGGCATTTCTTTCTCCTTAAAGTTCTTCATATACAACTGAATTTATTTGATGGATTGAGGTTAAGTGAATGTGCTATAAATATTTATAATACACTGTCATAGTATACATAATTTATATGCTACATGGAAAAATGTACTGACAGACAAAATTCACCATGAGATATATTGAACTGCTTCCTCTTCAACCTTTTTTGCAATAAAATACAATGTGTAATATATTTCATTTGTTGTATTGGATAAGGGTTATGTTTTTAGAAGTCAGTAAAGTAGGAGCTGGAGAAGTGTGACTCATGATAAAACATTCTGTGACCCAAATCAAAATTTGCAAGCGCTAGGTTTACATCAATGAAAAACATACTCTTGGCCACTTTCTGTGATGTTTAATTCAAATTCAATATTTATGATTCCAGCAGTGATATAGGGTCAATAAAAAAATTTCTGAGAAATCTTTCCTCACATTGATGTGGTCTACTTTTGATTTGCACTCATTCGAAGTGAATTAAGTGAAAATAAAATCTTTGTGATTTGTATTGAAGAAATTTTATAAGCACCTACACTACAATTTTTATTCCTTTCTTTAGGATAATATAGGACTGTGGTGGCTTAGTAGCCAGGATGCTGATACAGTGATGGGATGTTACAGGTTCTCAACAGTTCGCCAGAACTGGTAGTAACTTTTCCCAGTGTCCCAGAGAACCGGTAGGTGCTTTTTGGGGGAACCACCTTCGGGACTTACCTTTTCACTGGTTCCCCCACTGCGCATGCGCGCCAAGCACTTGGTGTGCCTGCACGCCCACAGTTCCTAAAAAGGCCTGGCAGCCAGCAGGCCTGGCAGCCTGGCTTGGGGGTTTTAAGCAAAGTCTTGGAGTTACCTCATCAATAAGCTACACCTGTGCTGTTCTAAGTGCTGTTCCAATTAGAGAACCATTAAGGAGGCACAGCTGTTTTACATTTACATTAAGGCATATTATCCTAGATAACTGGTTAGGCAAAGACTTATTACCTAACTTCTTTAACTGTTGAAAAGTTGAAAAGTGCCAAAATGAAGCTATCTCG
The DNA here is from genome assembly GCA_030440675.1 of Furcifer pardalis. Lineage (NCBI taxonomy): Eukaryota > Metazoa > Chordata > Lepidosauria > Squamata > Chamaeleonidae > Furcifer > Furcifer pardalis. The sequence goes on from CP126891.1 coordinate 114,732,897, forward strand.
TGATGAGTTCATTCTATAGTTCCTTCCATCTGACGTAGTGTGAGAAAGATTAGCCAGAATAAGCTTTAAGCTCTGGTTTAAAAGCTCTGGTTGATTTGTGTTTGGTATGTGTGTGTGTGTGTATTTTAATGTATTATTTATTTATTTATGTATTTAATTTATTTACGGGTTTGTGTTGTGGGTGGGTTAAGGTGTGTGTGCTTATTTTTATTTTATTATTTTGAATTTTTATTTATTTTTTCTTTGGCTCTGCTCACATCATGATGTCATAATTTTAGCTCCACCCACACTGTGATGACATCATGGTGGGGGAGTAAAATTTTTGATATCCCACCACTGATGCTGAACTTAATGACTAGAAGCTCAACAGGTTGGCAGTTCGAGACCCAGCTGCTGCATGACAGAATGAGCTCCCATCTCTGTCCCAGCTCCTGCCAACCTAGTAGTTTGAAAGCAAGAAACTGAAAGTAGGTAAGCAGTATTCCATGCACTCTGGTGTTTAGTCATGCCTACCACATGTCCACAGAAATGTCTGCAGATGCTCCTTAGCTATAAACAGAGATGAGCACAAAACCCTAGAATCAGATACAATTGGCTTTCAAGCAAGGGAGACCTTTTCCTTTACCTTAGGATAATACACAAGAAAATATTTATCTACAGTGTCAGTTGTTGGAAAACTTAACAGAGTTCAAACTATGGGATGAGAAAATAGTGAACTGTAGAAAAAATTTGACCTTCAGATTGGAGCTGGACTAAGCAGTGGATCAACAATGATGCATTGTGCTCATAATTTTCTTCAAACACTGAAGCAGGAAAATATGCATCTTTTGTTTAAGGGGGGGGGGGATATATAGTCCTGAAGGTGTTGGACTGAGACTAACATTACCTTCATCACTTATTATGCTGGCTAAGGATGATGGGAACTGTAGTCCAGTGGCATCAGGAGGACTACTCATTCCATTCTTACATTACACACTTTTCACATTGCAGCTGCACTATGCCAATTCTTCATCAAATGCTCCCTGGGGCAACCTCACAGACAGAACAGTAAGTTGCAAACATCTTGTGGTTGTGAAGATGAAGCATATTTATCAGAAATTATGGGGTACACAGAAAGAGCTTCCTTGAAGAATGTGGTATTTTTGAACCACAATTGGGCGCACCCTGGACAATAGCAACCTTGTTGTGCTGGCTAATCTTTCTCACACTGGGTCAGGCATAAGGAACTATGGAATGACTTCACCGAAAGATGGTTTGATTTTGGTTGTTTCATGTCTGGCCTAGACACAGAAGATCAGTAATTGCATTGGATAAAGTGCTAGACTGATGACTACTGTAGTGTGCATCAGTTTAAGAAGGTAATGTCCAAATGAGGCAAAACAGAAATGAATAAATGAAGTTTGCACTTGCATTTTGTGGGGTTAAAAAGCACTGAAATTTTTAACAAATGGTGCCAGGTACTGAACTGGGGGGAAATGACATGCCATAAAAAGGAGATTGACAGCTGAAGCTCCAATGAAAGTCAAATTCTCTCTTGAAAATTCAAGTTGCTGAACCCTGCAGAGGACTCAAATTGACCTCAGCAGAGTCTATTTATTCTCCATTCAACACTCCAACAGCTGTTTTGCATCCAGGCATGACAAGGGGAAGATGATATATCACTTATTAAACTGACTGTATTCAATAATTTTCTTGCTTGCTCTGTAGCTGGATGTACTGAGTCTTCATTACATTTAGGACAGAACGTGTATGTAAATGAGTCTCTTGTGTGGCCTTTGAGCGGATAGTCATAGTTGTGTTTGGAAATATCTTTCCTTAACCCCCAAATTGTTTTGATTTATTTTAGGTAGCTACACTGAATCTTCAGCTGGCTAAATAGTAATAGCATGTAGGCAAACCAGACTTCTGATTGGGTATCCTAAGGGAACATCTTCCAGACCCCACAACATATGTCCCTTGAACACATTCCCAAGGAGTGTAGAACACAGCCAGACAAGCAGGCAGATTTGGAATATGATTGTTCAATGTAATACTCACTCTCCATCTGAGGACGCAAACTTTTGTTTTTCCATTCCAGAAGCATATAAGTGCAATATATACAAATATCTACAGAAATCTAGCCACTTCCAAATCAGATCAGGACAAGTTAGTCCTGATTTCTATGACAATTATTTGGATACAAATCAGATTCAACAGTATTTATACATCCCTAGAGAATGCTGTCTTAGAGAAACATGTACAAATACAATAGAAGCCATCACAAATTAAGCCCAAAGCAGAAGAACTGAATCATTAAGATAGTATTAAGAAAATGTAGAGATAATATTATGCATAGAATTTAGCTTGTTAACCTTTTGTTTCCTTGGGCTTTCTGTTTGTATATCAAATATTTTACTTCAAGGCTAGACAACTGGAAATTAGCCTCTTTTAAGAAGAGGAAGAGCCATTTTGGTGTGGTGATCTCAAAAGGATGATTGAACGCACTATTCCCTTCATTGTGTGTGCAAGGATCATTCTAAATCTCAGACTACACTTTCAAGCGTCCTTGTTTAGCTAATACTAACAGTCACACATTTTGGAAACTGAACTAAAATAGAGTGATACTTAGACTTAGACCTTCCCATGAAATGTAGCATATTAGGTAGCAAGGAATCTCCAATGGTTTCGGTCTTGGGCGAGTACTTCAGCATCTTCCCATGTAATTTTCAGGGTCTTTAAATCTGCCATGAAAGTTCTTCACCATGTATTTTGAGGTCACCCTAATTGACGTCTGGCATTAGGAGGGGTCCAAGTTTATTGCCACCTTAGGGATCCTGTTTTTCTCCATATAAAAAAATGTGGTCTGCCATTTGGAGTCTTCTTCATGCACCAATGTTATGTAATTTGCATATCAAATTACTTTAATTTACCTCCTCATTGGTAATATGGTCACAATATTAAATCTTTAAAATTCAGCAAAGGCACCACTGTTGGAAGTCATCAAATCTTGATATTTGCTGATGCCTTCCAAGTCTCGCAGGCATAGATGGCTCTTGGGATCACTATGGAGGCAAACAAATGGAGTGAGCCTACCTGTATGTATATTAAAAAAAAAGAATTGGCCCTACCTTAGATCCAAAAAGGGGTGGGTAGGCAAGGATAAGGGTTGGATTGGTTTACAATTGCCTTTATATCTTGTGATTATTAGAAAATGGAATAAACTGGTTGGTTCCTAAAGTGATCCAAAATGTGATAAAACACAATCTGATCACACTAACTGTTTAGATAGGGTCTTTTAAAATATAGGTGCTATTCTTTTCCACCGATGTGTTTTTAATTTCATTATTAATTCAATAGCATTTTAATATTATAATTTTAACATCATAGCTCACTGTGAATTGCTTTGAGTGCCACTACTGACAGAAAGATAGGACTCAAATCAAGTAATAAGTAACATAACATTTTATTGTAATCAAAGAAAGTGTAATTTGGTATAAAGGTGCTATATTAGTGAACATGAAGAATATCCCCAAAGAAAAAACCTCTCTCTCAATCAGTCAATTATGTCACCCAACTGTGTGTAGGATGACCACAAAATCATCCCTCCCCACACTTTCCTTTTATTTATTTAAATTCTGATACATACTCAAGTTGAAGGAACATTGGGCACAAGAACTATGAGTCTACTGAAAGTGTACTAGAAAAAATTCCACTATCTTTCAAACACTGCTGATCCAACTGTACATATAAATCCCCGAAGAAATGATATTTAGGATTGTATATCATGATAAACAGGGGTTCGGCCATATAAACCTTTCACATAACTTGTTTTTGGATTCATAAATTGAGATGTAATGGTTTGGACTTGGGACCTCCAGTATGCAAATATAGGCTCTTCTACTATACCAACGGCAACCCCCAAAGGTACTAATAAAACTGTACACAATCTACAATGCAGAGTTTGGCAAAGTTCTTTTTTTAAGCATCAACTCGTGGGATTCCCCTGCAAGCAAGGTCAGGTGCCATGTTGACTGGGGGATTTAGGGAGCCTTAACTTCTGACCGGAAATTTGCCAAGCTCTTGATAAATTGTGAGTGTTAGGAGACAAGCAGAAATTTGGATGATGGCCATGCAGGATTGTTATTATCCTGGGGTGTGAAGGTCATCAACTCCCTTACATTGTGGAAGTTGGAGAGCAAAAGACTTCAGCAGAAGAGGCAATATGGGCACTTTCAATAGACTGCCTTGCCACAACAGCATGCCTACTTACTGCACTTGACGAAACTCAATATTTGGTTCAATGCCTCCTCTTTTTGTCTTCCTTACATAATTGGCACATGACTCTGTAGTACAGCCACCTCAAATTGGCAACCTTCTTCCAGTAGCTGGCTATTGTGTCAGCTGCTGCCACCACACTTCCTTCTTTTCTTCTTGCTGGTAGGATCATTCATGTTTGCTGCTGAAGGCTGTGCTAGAGCAGGCTGGTATTAAATCAAGAAAGGTGGTTTCACTCTCTCCCATTCTCCTGGTGTGAATTGCTGCCCCCATCTCTGTCTCTGTCTGCTCTGTGTTCTTAGTTGGCATGAAGGCCGACTAAATATTTGGTATATATTAAAAACTTGAATGTAGTTTTGTTGTTGCTTAGTCGCACAGTCGAGTCTGACCCTTTGCAACCCCATGGACTACAGCATGCCAGAATCCTCTGTCATCTGCCATCCTCTGTAGTCTGCCCAGATCTACACCCATTGTGTCAATGATGCCATCTAGCCATCTCATCCTATGTTTCCCCGTCTCCTTTTGCCTTCAATCTTTCCCAGCATCAGGGCCTTCTCCAGGGAGCGCTCTCTTCTCATTTGGTGGCCAAAGAACTTGAGCTTCAGCTTCAATATTTGTCTTTCCAAAGAGCAGTCAGGGTTGGTTTCCTTTAGGATTGACTGATTTGATCTCCTTGCACTCCAGGGGTCTCTCAAATGGCTTCTCCAGCAACACGGTTCAAAGGCATCTATTCTTCTGTACTCAGCCTTCTTTATGGTCCAGCTCTCGCATCCATACATTACTATTTAGCAGATTTTATACACAACTGAAAAAATGATGTAACAGCGTCAGAACTTTTTGGAGTATAAAAAACAAGTTCCCCATTTTTTATGAAACAGTAATTCTTCTCAGTGATCAGCTCAGGTACAAGAATAACGCCGACAGGATTTTAAAAGTGGAATAAATGTAACAAAGTTTACGCATGAAAAACATTGTAAATATGTACCTGTGCTAAAAAAAAACCTTAAATGGTTAATTTTAGTTTCTTAGTTATTGCTTTTTGTTACATTGTCTCCATTATGAACAAAATTCTCCTCAGAGTATAAACAACATTCAGCACACCTGGCTAACTGACAAGACCAACTAACTATGCTGATAGACCAGTGGTCAGCAAACTTGGTACTCCAGCTGTTCTTGGACTTCAGTTCCCAGAAGCCTTGATCAGCAGGAGTGCTGACTTGGGCTTCTGTGAATTGAAGTCCAAGAACACCTGGAGAGCCAAATTTGCAGACCCCTGTGATAGACTAACAGAGATTGAGTGAGGTCAGGTGACCTAGTGGACTGCCTTGATTGGTTAGTCAGTTAGCTCTATTTCCATGCTGGTGTTGCCACTAAATTTCTAACACTAAGAAGCCAAGACTGCAACACCAAACCTTAAATAATGGGTATTAGAGAATGGTTTAGGGAGAATAGAACGCCTTTTCTTCACAGAGATCTTAAAATCACCTTAGGAAATCTACCAGGTTTTTTTTTACTGCCTGACCTATTTTGTCACAGTTTTATAATGCAGGATAGTTAAATTGTATTAAACAAAAATTCATTATACAGGTTAGGGATGAGGTATAAAGAATTATATTAAATAATCATTTTGATAACTAAATTGATATTCTAGCTTCATTCAAACAATGCTTAACTTATTTTATATCAAATAACAAGTAAGAAGCACTTAATAGATATAATCTTCACTCAGCCATAGGCCAACTAAGGTAAGACGTTCTTTTTCCTTCCTTCCTTTTTTGTGAGTCACATACATTGTAAAATAGAATAATGAGCTTCTGTTTCTCTAGCAAGAAAGGCAGGCAATTTCTGGAACCTCATCTTTAAGACAAAATATTTTTTAAAACAATTACATTTGTTCTTTCTAATCATTCTGATAAAAATTGAGATATTGCAAGCATAATTTTAAGCATTCCCTTGCTACTCATCATTGGAGCTTGTAAAACAATACATAAAGCTTCCATAAAGTGATTAAGGTCTGAGCCAAACAAAGCTTCTTTTCTATTACAAAATGCAGTAGCACTAGCAAATTGACCATACTTTGTATGAAGAGGCAAAAAAGCCCACATGTTTTAAAGCATCAGAGCTTGATGGTTTCTCTCCATCATTTCTTGGGTCTAGGCTGTCATGCAACCATAAGAGATAGGACATGTCATCCATCTCAAGTGACACTTAGTAAATAGCCCAGTCTTGCCTGATTAAGTGTACAGGGAGCTTTTATGCCTCCACTTTGGTCTTCCTCTCCTCCTAAAAGGAATGTGCAAAACCCGAGGGCTATCACAAATGCAGCTTCCAGACCAAAGGTTCTTAGCTCTTCCCAGTCAGAAGGCATTCTGTCTTCCATTCCATAGGACACATGTGCATGCATGCACGCACGCACGCACACAAACCAATAAGGAAGAAATTGCAACAAGAAAGTTACAAATAGAAGACAATGTTGTCCAGACCCCATGTAAAATTCTGTGAATCAGGCAGAGCAATGGCACAATACAAGCCAAAAAGATGCAACTCTGATACTCCAGAGAAAGAAAATCCTTTTAATTTTTACATCAAGCAGTCAGGTAGAAAATGGAGTCACATCATCCGGGAGGCAGGCAGTCCCAATGGAACCCTGAGCAATACATTGCGAAGGTTTGGCACAAGCTGCTATAATATAAATGAGCTAGGCATTCTTCTTCTTCTTCTTGTGCCATATCCAATTCTGAATATTGGCGATCATCAAGGCAATCAGCCATGAAGATTGTTTTGAGAATATAATGCAGTGGCCTTTCATCTGCCTTCTGCATTGCAGCACAAACCCCATACCACTGATCCAGTAATGCGAGTCACTTTCTGGTCCTGAGCCCTTTTGGTACACAAAGTCCTCCTCAGGCCAGTATTGATAAAACTGCTACCCTCCATCAAGATTGATTCAATTGGGGACCATCACTTTTCCCTGTGGATTTTACCACCTAATATCATTAGTCCTCAGGGTTTTCAGGTTAACCACCATCTGACAATCGGCATTGAGTTGCTGGCAGTAGGGTCTACTCTATTACCATAGCCGGATAACCTGGCCAAATTTCTGTTAAGTGTCATAGTGCCGCCGCCGCCGCCCCCCCCCCCCCCATAACACTTGCATCAAAGCACTTGTTATCACTTGGAACATTTTATTAAGAATACTCTACTAAAAATGTGTTAGAAGTTTTTAAGGGTTCTAGAAAGGATCGGTGCAGGTAATATTAAGCTTATTATTAGGAGACCAAAGGGACTGAGTCAAAGGATATGTGGTTTTAAGGAGTTACTATTAAAAGTACTTCCATTCTCTCAAAGGCAGCATCATGCAAGGGACATTAAAACTGTCTAAGCAGACAGATTTGATTGTCATGCTCTCCTGCTTTAGTAAATTGCTTTGCTGCTGAGTCGTAAGCAAACAACTATTCCAGCAGGGCACACATTACAATTTGGAGCTTGTACAATTAATGTTTTGGACAAAGAGTGAACATGGGATGAGAGATACTCAATGTGGTATCATGAAGCAGAAGACTAATGAAGAAGACTCCATAGGAGGAATAATTGTAGGAACAATTAGGTCAGCCATTTCATTTTGTGTGTGCCAGAAGTGAAAAATGCAAACAGTACCCTGTTGTTTGTTCAGTTGTCGTCCTTGCTCAAACGGATGATACTATTGCTAGAAAGACCATGTTCTCCTGTTGCTGTAACAACATTCACTGTTCAATAAACTGATGTCATTATCATCCTCTTATATCTCACAAATGTATCTAAAATCAGTTGTATACATTACTGCATCTACATTTCCCTCCTCTTTTTGAAATGGCACCATAAAGTTTGTGTCATAATATATAGGAACATAAAATCTGTGATACATCATCATCACATGGGAGGTGTCCCCCCCCCCCAACAATAGGAAGGAGGTATATGGAAACATGCTTTGTGGTTATGAAATACCATCAAATAAATGTTCCTACATGTTGCGGAGTGGGCATCAATGTAGAAAAGCTTGACCTGAATTTCATCTCAATATATGCCAATCGACAACAAGGATCATATTAATTTTTTAAAAAATACCCACAGAAGCAGATGACAATTTTCTGTAAGGATTCACAGTGGCAATTAACAGATCTGCTTCAGGAAGTAAACATGTCATATTAATCCATTTGTTTTCTCTTGCTTTATTCAAATGAGCACCTGGTAAAATTCTAAGAACTAAAGAAGGAAAAATTCTGCCCAGGCTATTCGTTAAAGAACCTTGCTTGTGTTTACTGCCATCATATATAATCTTGTAATAACCACTTTTAGTCACACAACTTGAGGTCTGTTCTTCTCCTAGCTTAGAGCTAAATAGCTTGAACAGTTGCCAGCCACTGCAATGCATTTTTATAGTCTTTTAAAGAAGTGATGCTATCCCTTACTCTGTTATTAAAGAATAGACATCTTCTGCTGATTTATGGAATAGGCCTGCAGGACGTATTAAGAAATGAAAACATTGTAAAGTTTCATATAGATATTTGTAAATATAAATTTCCTTTTAAAAAGCTGATAAACTAAGATGGGGATTCAAGCAATTCAAGCACAGTTATGATCCAAACATACAAGCCAGGTTTCTAGCGCATTCTCATTCAGAGGTCGTGCATACCTATTCAGTGTTTCAATGGAGAAAGATCTTTCATGGGACAACTAATACAAGTCACACAACAATGAGTATATATTTTGTTTTGGATCCAAAGTCCTGATAGGGATTTTTGTATTTTATTTAGACTACAAATATGCTAATTCTCCACTCTGTGAGTTCTGTGTACCTTGCGGGCACCTTACAAACATCTGAGTGTGATGCACCTGGGAGAAAGGTGTAAATTAGAAGCCTATGAGGTTTAGTTAGGCCAAGATTCACCCAAGCTTCCTTCTTTGGAAGAAAGCTTCCAGCTAGCATTTCGGCAAGAATAGGACATTGGTTGAAGCTTGGACCAAGCATAATGTTCAGGTGTTCGGTAGGTATCAGTAAAATAGACAGAACTCCCACAATGGAGAATTATAGTATTTTGCAGTTCAGAAAATCCAAAAATCCTATCCCTAATTAAGTATTATCCACATAGGGTGAGACAAAAGTATGAACATCCAAGCCTTGTGAGCATGATATCTGTGTACCCTTCTGAAGTTTTCTTATCTTTAGTTAAACCTTAGGGAGGATCCTACTAATTATGTTTAAGCCCTCTAGCCCTTGGTGAGAGGGTTATGTGAGCTTGTTTCCAGCATATAATGCACATAATTTTCTTTTTCTTTTTTGACAACTCACCTACAGTATTTCCAAAAACTATATGATTCTTGACCCGGTTTCATACCCTTTCTCTTAACAAATATATAATTAATGAATTCCCTCCAAATATCTTTATGTTTACCAGACTTCTTTTTTTTAACCCACATGTCAATTTTTTATTTAGAGCCATATCACATAATTTTTTAGTCCTCAGGGTTGTCAGGTTAGTTAACTACCACCTCACTTGGTGTTGAGTCACAGGCAGTATGGTCTACTCTATAACCATAGCAGGATAACCTGGCCAGACTGTATTGATGTTTTCACAGTAGTATATTCCATTGATTAACTACCTCCCACATGGCGAAAAGAATTATGTTTCCTAAATAAGGAAAAAGAATTATGTTTCCTAAATGAATAGAATAATACTTGCCATTGTTTGCTCTTAAATTTGATGATCTGGACTTCATAATCCTCTGAAACAGATTGAAATGTAACTACTGTGATCCATGATTTGCTCTGAAAACTTTGATAATGTTATTTATTTAGTTATTTATTTATTTGTTTGTTTGTTCACACTTGTATGCCGTCCTACTCACAGAGTGACTCAGGGCGGCTAACATAGCATAGCAGATCATCACAAAATATAAAAACACAATGTTCCCAATAATAAATTCAACAATAAATCCATGAGCAATCCAATAAAAGATTAAAAGAGTTAAGAGGGGGGGGGTGTAATTATCGAATCAGCCAGCAGGTCGGAGTTGCTGTGTTACTGGTACACCACACCTGTGCCACCAGCCAAGTCTTTATGCCTTTTCTAAAGGGCAGCAGCTTTTTCTGGAGACACAACTCAACTGGCAGGAGGTTCCATAGGGCCAGAGCGGACACTGAGAAGCCCTTCCTTCTGGTGCCAGAGAGATGTGCCTCTCTGACCAATGGAACAATCTGAGAGCTTCTCTGGTCCACTCTGGTGGGACAGACAGAAGTTCTTGGGGTGACGCAGTCTCTTAAGTATCCTGGCCCACTACCATGTAGGGCTTTAAAGGTAATCTGCACTCAATTATCAAAACGTTGAATTTGCTGCTTACATTTTTCAACCTTTGATGTCACTCATCTCTCTTTGTTGCCTGGATTAAAGCCTGTCACATAGAACAATATTAAATGCTTGGGACAAGCCAAGATCAATACCTATTGTACAGATATCAAAGACTAAAAGTGACCATCTGACTGAATTTCATCAACTATCATTCCAAGTGAAAAAAACAAACAAAATTCAGATAAAGGAAGAGTGATAATTAATTAGCAGAAGGGATGCAAAGAAGCAATGGCTTGACTTTTGCTTACTATTAGTGGCATGACGTTTTAAAGGTCATTAGTTCATATGGTCACCATAAATTGGAAGCAACTTGTTAACATAAGTAGAAGAAAAGAAACCTAATCAACATATATTGCAGCAGCAGTTGCTTTGCCTAATGACCACTTAGGACACAATCCTGCCTAATTACAATGATTAAGGCAAAATGAGTTTAAGAACTTGTGGGGTTCAAAACTTCATGAAATTGACTGGTTAGTACTACTGAAGAAACATTTACATTTAAATCTAAGACATAAACTCCCCCAATTAGAGACAAAACCTATCATACAAAGGAAGATAAAGTGAATGCAATATTAAGAAGTGCATTTCATTTTTAGGTGCCGTGTGGGGGGAGCTAAACGCAAAGCAACTCAGAGTTGTTCATAAATAGAAAATAAGGAAGCAAGGAGAGAAAATGAGTTGTCTAGGTTTTGTTCAGGAGACTTGTGAGGTGGAGGAAAATTCTAAAGGATTAATCTGGCAGGAAGACAGACAGATTATTCACTTCTGTTTGTTATACCATTAGGAGTATGATAGTACTGTTGTGTGGGAGCTGAATTTAAGCGTTTCTTGTAATTAAATTTGTGGCATAATAGATAAAATAAAGGGAGGAAAATATAGAAACATGAACAAGCTGGAACAAGTGGGAGACTGTTTTTAAGCCATCCTTTACAACGAACCATGACCCAAATACAGATTTCACAGTTTTGTATTGAAGCCAAAAGACAAGAAGATGAAAAATTCACCACAGTTATCAGCAGAGACTAAAGTTCAAGTGTAGCCTGGACAGAAGGCCAAATCTCCCCAACAGCCATAGAAATGTGGAGTCTGAAGCAAGGAATTGATACTGCTAGAACAAGATACTGTACTGCTTTTCTGCAAAAAGAAGCTAGACAAGGGATTTTTCTTATCTACATTGCTGTAGATAAGTCAAGAAGTATATTTTTAATATATGGCTGAATGTAAGATAGGTAAACATCTTATATCTTACTGAATGAAATACCCAATGAATTCCCTTTTCCTTTTCACTATGGCTATATTGACACTGTGAAACTAATCAAAAATGAAATTCAAGGCATCGTGACATTCCTTGCCTCTAGCAGGGAGTGAGGCAAAATTTTCCCACTTCAAGATTTCTATAATTCCACTCTAGATGTCTAGTATCTTCTCCCTTTGAAAGCAACATGTGTGTATGTGTGCACATGTACACATAATTGACAAATTGTGCAATTTTGCACAAAATTTGGTATTTCTCACAAAATTAGTCATTTTTGACAAAATATTGTTTCTCCAATGTGATATTGCAATAAGACCTCAGGAAATTTTCTTACCATCCTCACAAAAAATAATAATTAAAATATTCCTCATCCTTATTAGTGAGAATGTGACAAGTAAAGTTTTTATCTCTAATGCAGACATTGGCAACCTACGGCCTGTTTACAGATGCCGTAAACAGGTTTATGACAGCTGTGGGTACATTTATGTCAGCGTTTATGGTGGAGGGATCACCAGTCCAACCCTTTCAACTGACTGAAGGAACATGACCTGGTCCCTGAATTAAAAAGTTTGCTGACCCCTGCTCTAATGGCTCTAACTGCTGGATAGCTCGGTGGTGTAGGTACAGTATCTGGCTGTAGAACCCAAGGCTGGGAGTTTGATTTCCCACAGTGCCTCCTTGTTAGGGACTGGACTTAATGCTTCATAGGGTCCCTTCCACTTCTGAAGTTCTATTATTATTGTTAAAATTGAAATAAAAGAACACTACAACATAGCATCATGGACTAAGTTGGAAGGGCCTATGAGGCCATTGAGGCCATTTCCCTATAGAAACCCAAATCAAAGCAGATGCCTCCAGTGGCTTCAGTATTGAAGTGCCCACTATCTCCAAAGGTTATTTGTTCCATTGTCATACTGCTCTAACAATTAAGAAGTTTTGCTGATATTCAGCCTATGTCTGGCTTGCTGTAGTTTGAGTTTGATCTTCCATGACCTGTGTCACGTACCAGCTGGCCCTCTCTCTGGGAAACCCCCTGCCTAAACCAAAGAAAACAAAGGGCAGGCTGGACGTCAAAACAGAGTTACAACTCTTAGCTACTTATCATCCAAAAGGGGTTTTAATTTGGTAGCGTGTTCAAAGGTTTGTGTGTGAAATGCAATGCATCTCTTACCCTTTTAGTCCAATGAAGACACGTTGTTCAAGAAAATGATGAAGATTTATTGATCAGGTTCATAAAGCATAAAAGTCAGTAGCATAAGTCAGTCCAATACAGTCCACAGATAATCTAGGTAACCATTTTTAAGGAGCAAAAATGCATAGCTCCTAGGCAAAAGAATGTTAGCCCATAGAGATCCAGAAACAGGTCTTAATCCATGGTGAGGCAGAAACGAACTCCTAAATCAAAAACAGGTCTTTTTCCTGACAACCTGCACTCTGGGGTGATCAAAAACAGATACTGCCCTCCTTTTATGACTATATTTCAAGTATTTGAAAAATGTTATCGTATCTACTCACTGCAGTGACTTAATGGTTAAGACACTGAGCTTGGAGACTGGAAGGTCGGGGTTCGATACCCGAGTGCTGCATGACGGATCTCGGGAACATGAAAGGAGCCTCATTTGGGCATCTCCTGAGTGGAGTTTCTACAGCAAAAATCCTTTCAACCCAGAGTAATTTCTGATAGTTTTTTAAAATCTACTTTCAGTCTCATTTTCTCATGGTTAAACATGCCCTGTGCCTTCAGTCTTTCCTCATAGATTTTGGTTTCCAGTCTCCTGATCATCCTTGTTGCTTTCCTCTGAACATGTTTCAGTTTATGTCTTACAGTGTGGTGTCCATAAATGGACACAGTATTCTATACATAGCCTAACTAGTTCTGAATAGAGATATCAAGATATTTTTGAATATTTTCTTATCTTCCAAAGTCCTAGTTATTCCACACAATTTTGTGTCACCTGCAGATTTGATATAGTGCTCGGCAGTTGGTAGGTAAATTAAAGAGTTCTTCTATCCCCTTTCAAGCAACAATTCTATTTTCTCCATTCATCTACTTCCACAACAAACCTCTTATCTCTTTGGGCCTATTCAGTTCCTCAGTGCATGACCCCTTTCTTCTCTGGATTATTCTTCTGTGCTAGTCCCTTCCAAATTTCTCATCTAAGATGAAATGTACTTGCCCTGTTTTCGGTCCTATCAGGCAGCCACTGATGTTGCTTCACGCTTCGTTGTTATTCCTTACTTCATATTTTAAAGAAATAATATGGCAGCTATTTAGAAAAGAACAAAATCTTTGTCTATAAGCCACCTTGAGTGGATTCAATGTATCAGATGTGCTTCTAGTATATTAAAGCTTTTTAATAGCTGTGCATATAGTACTTAAAGCGACTGCTGTGGTTGAGATGCTGAACTTGATGAGTGGAAGGTCAGCAGGTCAAGACCTGAGTACTGCATGATGGAGTGAGCTCCCTTCTCTGTTCCAGCTCCTGCTAACCTAGCAGTTTGAAAGCAAGAAAATGCAAGTAGATAAATAGGTACCACTTCAGTGGGATGGTAAACAGTGTTCCGTGCACCCCAGTGTTTAGTCATGCCTGCCCATGGAAACATCTGTAAGATGCAGACTGCGCTGGCTCTTTGGCTATAAACAGAGATGAGCACTGTGCCCTAGAGTCAGATATGACAGGCTTTTGAGCAAGGCCAACCTTTACCTATCACAGTTATCACACTCATTGCTGATTTCCCACTAACTCTGAGATAACAAGTTGTGAGAATAATAACAATCCTTTTTTTATTATTGTTTGGTGTCTAAGGTTACAATATCAGTCTCTTTAAGTTTGAGAAAGGTTAGGTCCTTAATTCTTTGCTTTGCAGGTCATTAAATCCTGGTAGAGGAATCACAGCTAAAATTCTCCAAAATATGTGGAACTCTATACTGTACTTTGAAGACGCAATATGCTCTTCAGAAATCAACATTTCCTCATACAAAAAACAGGTTTTATCTGGAAACCAGGTTCTGTGAGGATCAGTTGAAGAAACTGGGTAGGTTTAATGTGGAGAAGAGATAACTGAAAGATGACATAATAACCACCTTCTGGTATCTGGAAAGTGTCCTATAGAAGATGGAAAAAATGTGTTTTCCGATGTCAAGAGCTCAAATGACAAAAAAGCATGTTATTATTATTTATTATTATTTATTGAATTTATTACCCCGCCTCACTCGGGAGAACCCGACTCTGGGCGGCTTACATCATGATAAAATAAAGGTAAAAGATAAAAACATATAAAATCGTAAAAGTTTAAAAGTTATCTAAAGTTAAAAACAGTACAAAACTGCACGCCAGTATTCCCATAGTTCAGACCCAGAATGGCACTCCTTAAATAAGCCACTTAGTATGGGAACCCATGTTCCCTGGTCCCCAAATATGTTAGTGTTGGAAAGCTATGACTGAGGTGGTCATTCATATTTGAGAGATCAGACTTCACAGGAATCTTACAGTTGGATCCTGAAGACCAGTCTCCCAACAAAGTGAGTTAATCTGCAAGCTACAGATAGTGTAAAAAGTTCCTGCTGTGACAATCAGACACTATAAGTGCTTTAAAAATTATGTTTTTAATCACAAGTTATGTATGCCACCTGTTTCTATTCTCAGTAATATTGGTTAAACTTACCTCTACCAGCCTGATAGCATTGAAATTATCCCACAGCCATCCTGCTAGCTTTTAGTATTTCCATGCATTATGAACAAAACCAAATCATGAAGAATGTAAGTTTCAGAAGTTGAAGGATACACATAAGTGTGAATACTATGGGTGCCCAAGCTCAATCTTGAGTACTTATGTTAAAAGAGTGCTGGAAATCCAAATAGAAGACTTTGTGCAAAACAACTTTTTGAGCAGTGAGTGATGCCTTAAACCTACAACGGTTGAGAAGATATACCCCCTTGTTGGTATTGCTCCACCTAAGATCAGGAGAGAGGTAGCAGCAGACACGGAGAGAACTAAGCAAGAGAATGACTCTCAACACCCTCTGAAAGAACATGAGCCTCAAGTCTTCTGGGACAGATCCAGGAAGAGCTTTATGGCAAAAACAAACATTCTTGAGGGGACACAAGAACAAAACCAAATTAGAAGATGGAGGAAGGAGCTCACTGGGAAAGGAACATCATTAAAGTTGGATATAGCTGAAGATCTCAATCTCCCCATGTCACCTAGAGGACCCTGAATAAGCTGAGGGTTGGAGCAGTGGTGTGCTGGCCCACAGGGATACAGAGACTCATCCCGGTGCACCCCAGTGACTGGCACCCCCCAGAGCCAGGCAGAGGCAATGGGAATGCATGGGATTTCTTCCCCCAAACCCCCAATAGGCACCCCAATCACTTCCTGTCCATTGCCCTCCCAAGGTGTCCAGCAAACCCCTGGGTTGGAGTCCCTAAATGCAAGACCAACATGCTCAAGTTGGGGCTGCTGGTGGACAACAACACACGGTGTGAATGTAGAAAGACAAAGAGTCCAACTCACTTATTGGTATGCACCGATGAGGACTTGAGATTGGCCAATGACAAAGCGAAGAAAGTGACTTCATTTTGGCAGTCCAGGGTCTGATCAGGACATGATAGTAGAAAAAAAAGTAGTGCGTAAAATTTCTGAGTCTTGGCAACAGACAGCAGTTTTTCAAAGACCAACATAGTATAACTTCCTCTTGGCACAAGCATTTGCCAATCTGTAAACTTTAGCAGCAAACTAGAAAATAACAAAATAAACAAGCCATAAAAAAAGAAAAGACGGAGGCGGGGGTGGAGAGCTACAGCACTGTAATGAAATTAGGTTGTTGAGAGACATACAATCCTTTGTGTTGTGTGAGAAAAACAGTTGCTACATTGGATTCTAATTTGACTCGCCAGATGGAGGTTTGAGTCATAGTCAGTTCCAGTGTTCCTGAGATATACAAATCCACATGAGGTGGGAAGTATCTTCTTATTATCATGGGTTTAGGATTCTGTATGCTTGCCGAAAGCCCTGGACCTGCACAATAAAAAGCAACATTTCCCAAACCAAACATATCTGTTTCAATGTTCTTTTCCTCAGCATGCAAGAAAAAGGTATTTTACAGCCACTGGGAATTTCATCAATGTAGAAGCAAAGAAAGGAGTTCCAAGGACTCAGCAGAGATCAGGGCTTCACATTTTCTCAGTATCATTTCTTCATTGTTTGGATGAACATTACCCATTGGGGGAAACTGCTCTCTGCATATTTAATAATTGTAAAAATTGATATCTTTCATGACCACTTGAAAAGCTAGGAACCCTCATTTTCCCAGAGTACTTCAAAGAACCCCTTCCACTCCATTATCAATAACACTTTTGTATTACTTTTCATTAACTGAATAAGCAAGCAGATTTTGAGTGTCATGAAAATAACAAATTGTTAGCTCTTTGATTTACTATTATTTATTATTCTGCTGCAAAGTCCTACCCCATACCTCATACTGGAGCAGCAGTGGCCCTGGCCACCTGGCAGTGAAGTACAGCAGTGTGAGAGGGAGTGTCCCTGCACAGCAGTACCACCCTAGCCGCACCAACTGTTTTTTCGGTACGTGTAGCAGCTGTTTTGAACCCCCAAACACAAGAAAGGCGAAACAGTCTTGCATTGAAGTGAAAAACAAAACAGAACTTTAGTTGCTATATTAATGAGTGGTGGCTTCTATGTACAGTGCAGGAAACAACAACATGAATGGAGAAATAATACCAAGCTTATCTTCAGCGTAGGAGTGCAAAGATATATACAAGGTCACAGTCTTACAAGGACAACAGTTCTGTTGTCTTCAAACAGAGGCAGCAAGTAAAGCAAACAATTCCCAAAACTGGGAGCAGCCAAATGTTCTTTGTCCACCATGCGGTAGGCTTGCAAATATACAGCCAAAAGTCCAAGGCTTCTGACCAATGGTCACAGCAAGCAGGATAAATCCAAACAGTAGCAGAGCAGCACAAAAGAGCAAGCAGCAGAGAGAGCAGAGAGAGACCCAAAGTTTGGTCACTCTTAATCCTCCACAACAGCTGATTATGCAACTACACCCAGTGGCCTTAAAGGAACATGCCATTACTTTGTCAAGTTGCAATCTAGAATTCTAAGCACAGACCCATGGTCCTATCACAGTGCATATGCCCTGGCAGGTTTAACCAAGCTGTGAAATTGTCAGACTAACAACTAGTTGGATAGGGGAATAACTGTGCCCCTACCCATGAAGTCAAGGCTAGCTAAGTTGGGGAGGTGAACATGACACTGACAGCCCAGCCAGCAGGTGACTAAGATTAATGGCTAAAGCAACTCTCACCAATGGGCCTCAGTACCCTGCAGTTCCCTCGAACCGCACTACAGTTGTGGTGCAGAAATCAATTGACCAGAAGCTGCTAAGAATCTCAGGAGATGCCAGGCCATCTTTACATCACAAGATCATAGCCCTCTCACTGTACACCTATAATGGTCGAACACTAGTGAGAGATGACCGAATCATGAAAAGTTTTGGTTGAACCTTGAGAAGAAGAGCACGGCAGCGAAACGAATGGAAAACAAGTTGTGACCAGTAGGAACTTTTCCCTTGATAGTCTGGTCAATCAAGGAATCATAATTATTTATTATTGGATTTATTTTCCTGCCAGGGAGAGCAAAAGGTGCTTGTGCATTACCTTTTGGGTCAAAAAAACCCTAGCTGGTGGGACAGCAGTGGCTCAAGTGGTTAAGATGCTGAACTCGAGGACTGGAAGGTCGGAGTTCGATTCCTGTGTACTGCATGATGGAGTGAGCGCCTGTCTCTGTCTCAGCTCCTGCCAACCTAGGAGTTTGAAAGCAAGAAATTGCAGGTAGACAAATAGGTACCACTTCGGTGGGAAGGTAAACAGTGTTCTGTGCACTCTGGTGTTGAGTCATGCCTGGCACATGTCCATGGAAATGTCTGCAGATGCAGACAGAGATATAAACAGAGATGAGTACTGAAATCTAGAGTCAGATACTACTGTCTTTTGAGCAAGGCCGACCTTTACCTTTACCTAATCTAGGTGGCTTGGCACCTTGACTAGGATTGGTGGTGGTCATTTGATGCTCAAGCAGCAAAGAGCCTGTTGCTTTTTGATTTCCTTAAACTTTTGTCCTTGTAGAATGGTCAAATGCACATCCTTCTCCTGTCAAGTTCAAGTCTAGAGAGGCCCCCAACTGCCCAATGGTGGGAATGAGCAGAGCATTCAACTGTTGGCAGCTTCCAATGCCTCAATGGGATGATTTTGCAGGAGACGGATCTCATCCTTGCAGTGGTGGCAAATTGAATCATCTGACACAGGTGTAAATTACAAGTGCATTGTTTTTTCATTGCATGGACAATGTCTCTGTCCCTGCTCCTGTCTCTGTCCTTGCTCCTGCCAACCTAGCAGTTTGAAAGCATGAAATTGCAAGTAGATAAACAGGGACCACTTTGGTGGGAAGGTAAACAGTGTTCTGTGCACCTGGGTGTCGAGGCATGCCTGCCACATGTCCATGGAAACGTCTCCAGATGCAGACAGCACTGGCTCTTCGGCTATGAAACACAGATGAGCACTGAACCCTAGAGTTGGATACAACTGGCTTTTAAGCAAGGGAGACTTTTACCTTTACCTGCTTCCTGAAGGAAACAGAAGTAGCAACCGCTTTAGCAGTGCATACCTAAGGATCCTGTCTTATGCTCCATTCGTTCTCCATGGAGAGTACTTGCTAGAGTATATACATGCCCCCATCCCCACTTTGTCTCTGTATCTCCATAGCTATGTCAGGATAAGCGGAAGAATAGTGATTATTACATCAGTTCATTAATTTAAATAGATCTGCATGGCCTAACTTGAGAGCAAAACAGTAGCCAAAGACTATGAAAAGCAAGCACCTAAATGAATTTATTTAAATATTATTACATCAAGAAAAAAATTAGAAAGCTTAAGATACAGTCGCATGAGAGGCTGAAAATATAGGTTAAATCTGTAGGCGTCTCTTATGTGGGAGAAAAAATGGTGTTTGGTTACAAGATGAAGTGTTCCGTATGCTGTGTTTTGCTATGAAGTACTGTTTTGTCTTTCTGCTAAAGAATCGCCTTTTTATTGTAAGAATAAACAAAAATATTGACTGCTGCTTTCACTAAGCAATGAGCTGGATTTACTGACACATTCTGGTGGCTCAGGAGGAGGTGGCTCAGCAGTGGGGGGAGGGCAAAGGTTTCAAATATAGACATTCCAAGGTGGGTATAGTGGTTGCACCCAGTTCAGTTCCAGTTGATCACACACGCTTTGGTCACCTCCAGACTGGATCCTTGTAATGTGCTCTACATGGGGCTGCCCTTGGTGACCATTTGAAGGCTGCAGCGGGTCCAGAATGCGGCTGCTTGGGTTGTGATGGGGTGTGGGCATTATACTCATGCCTCACCATTGCTGCAGGAGCTGCACTGGTTGCCAGTATGCCTCCGGGTGCAATTCAAGGTGCTGGTTATCACCTTTAAAGCCCTACATGGTAGTGGGCCAGGATACTTAAGAGACCGCCTCACCCCAAGAATATCTGCCCATCCCACCAGAGCAGACCAGAGAGGCTCTCTAGTTGTTCCATCAGCCATAGAGGCGCATCTCTTTGGTACTAGAAAGAGGGCCTTTTCCGTGTCCACTACAGCCCTATGGAACCTCCTGCCAATGGAGCTGCACCTCCAGATGAAGTTGCTGTCTTTTAGGAAGAATTTAAAAACATGGTTGGAGGGGCAGGTATGGGTTGTACAATGACCCTAGCCCATTGATTGATGTGAGCTCCCTCTCTCCTTTAATTTCTTCTTAATTCTCAAGAGTGAGTTTTAACTTTTAATCTGTTATTAATATGTCTATTTTAAATCTTTTTTAAAATTTTGATTCAGTTTTGTTATTGATGTTTTTATATGATATGTTAAACCATCCTGAGTTACCATGGTAAGGAGAGTGGTATATAAATTTGAGTAAATAAATAAATAATAAGATGGAAGCCTTCAACCAACCAACCAACCAACCAACCAAAGCTGTGATCCTCATGGTCAAAGGAGCCTCTTGTCATTGTAATGATCAGTATTTAAATGTAAATTTGGAAACCATAGTAGCTTTCAGATTCACAACAGACATTGCTTTGCTCTCTATAAGAGTCTTTCTCCTTACATCAGTTTCTAAATCAGTAAGAAGCATTGCTTTTTTAAAACTATCTGAGATTTCTTTCCTACCATCCTTGTGGCTTGTGGTGAGAGCTGAAGGCACCAAGTGGAGCTCAACAATGTCTTCATGAGCTTCAGTGTTCTTTGTCACTTAAGCCTGAGCCAGATGGATCTAATACCTTTGATGTTCCTCTTATTTGTATCCTGACAGGAAGGGATAAATATCAAAGTCATCAAAAAGAAAAGCTCACGTGCGGTTTCACAGCTAAGATAATTAGCCAGACCTTTCTTGACTTTTAGGCAAAAGTTTATTTCTAGGTAACAGAGCTCTTTGTTCCATTTTCAAGAGCCTGGGTGACTGATGCCTTCTCTTGCAAAGAGAAACTTTCCTCTGTGATTAAATATTCATTACACAAGAGGCCAGCTAAAGGCCTAAGTGTTCCCAATTAACCACAGCAGAGGGTCATATAAGACTATGGGATAAATATAAATATTTCATTCTTAAAAGCAGGTTAGAACAGTGGCTAACCTGACTATTCCCATGTTGTTTCCATTTGTTGGTAAACAAATGTTTGCCCTCTTCTTGCTATTTTTGCTTTTGTGCCCTAGTTGTAGGTCAGGAGATCTGTAATGCCTCCAAATCGTGCCTGCATCATCTGATGTATGCTCGTTCTGTCTGGCAATCCTGAAGAAGAAAATTGGAGAAAATCTTCAAAGGAACAAACCAAGTGAGTTGCTATTTCCTGGTTGAGATGGTGGCACTGTATGAAACTGCTTTGTGACACTTTGGAAATGTACAGAGGAATAATGGGAGTGCAAAAAGGTGGTGGTTTCCACCTCAAATGCCCTCATAGCCCTACCAAGCATAGCACATTATGCTACCATTTGCTGCTTCATCTTGGCAACAAAATGTCTGGGGGAAGCCCTGCTCAAATTAATATAGCAGCAAATTTCTAAGGATAGGCAGAAATGAGATACATTGACTGTTTAAAATTGTAACTCTGAATAGGTAGTGCTAGCAGAGATGTTCAGGAGCTAAGGAACATAAAAGCAATTTCCCACATCTCTTCTGGGAGGTTAAATACAAAATTGATTATTCCTCCTCTCCTTGTAAAAGACGGAACTGTAACTTATCAGTGCAAGCTGCATGGCAACCAAGATCAGGGCACCAATAACTTGGGTTGTACCATGCCCCATTTTTTGAATGATGGCATTTCCTCCACACATATAACCATGGATGATCATTTCACAGATTGGTGATTCCTGTGTTTTGGTCATAGTATTAGATGTTCGTTAGACTTCATTCTTGACTTGTTGGAGTGGAGAGAGGAAATCTTATACAAATATTAGGAAACGAGCATTAGCCAGCAATTCAACTAGACAGGAAACTGAACATCCATTTAAGACAAGTGTTTTAATGTTGACACTAGAAGAAATTGCAGCAAATTGTAATGTTGTTGTTGTTCAGTCGCACAGTCGATTCCGACCTTTTGCGACCGTATGGACCACTGTCCGCCAGGCACCTCTGTCCTCCACCATCCTCCTCAACTTGCTCAGTTCTGTACCCATTGTCTCTACAATACCATCTAGCCATCTCATTTTTGGCCGCCCCCTTTTTCTTTTGCCCTGCACCTTTCCCAGCATTAAGGCTTTCTCAAGTGAATCCTCTCTTCTCATTTGATGTCCAAAGAACTTCAGCTTCATCTTTACTATTTGACCTTCAAGGGAGCAGTCAGGATTGATTTCTTCTAAGATTGACCTATTTGTTCTCCTCGCTGTCCAGGGGACTCTCAAAACTCTCCTCCAACACCTCATCTCAAAGGCATCTATTCTTCTGTGCTCAGCTTTCCTAATGGTCCAGCTCTCACAACCATACATTGCCACCGGGAATACCATTGCTTTGACTATACGAATCGTAATGAAGAATGGTATTTCTCTTTGTTATTACACAGCAACACTTTGCAGTCAAGCTCCATTCCATGCTAGCAGAGATCTTTGGATAATAAAAGCAGAAGGAACAAAGGGCTGCAATTTAGTACCTTACAAGAGAAATATAGTGAGATGGTAAAATATAGCAGAGTGCAGGAAGGTGGCTGGGTTTTGCCACACCCTGAGGTTTGAGAATGTTTGTTGAGATACAGGAGACAAAAACAAACTCTGGCTTGGGTTGCAGGAAATATGTATTTACACTATTTACAAAGGTTGTGCACAAAGTGCAAGTTAACACTTGTCTTGAAGTCAGACCAAGTGGTGCAGCAAGTCCTTATAGTCTACGTGAGCTAATTAAGCTCTTATCTTTGATAAAGCAATGCAAGCAGTCCAAACCTTTATCTGTTGCTTCAAGGTCGGCTTCGAAGATATTCACCAGTTCATTCTAGCTACGGAGTAGCTCGGTTCCAAAACAGTCCTTGGTTAGGTCATCACAATGTGGCTGAGGTATGTGTTCCAATATCTTGCATTAAACGGCAAGTAGACATACCAGACAATCCTCAAGAAAGACGAAGGTCCGATGGACGTGAGCACAGCAACAAAGCAGTCAGAGAACAACAGGCTGGCTGGCTGGCAAAGACTGTTGCCTCAATTTATGCTAGACACAAACACTCAATGCTTGCACCTGGCTGTGGTAGCTGCACAGTCTTAAAGATACAGTCATTGGTTTGCTCTTGTTGCAAACCTACTCATATATCCTAACATACTCCCCCTTTGCAATGTGAGTGTTCAACCAATGATTGATGCATCACCATCTAAAAAAAACAGACAGGGGTACAGGATATACGTTTACAACATTCCAAGCATTTCTACACAGTATTTGTGTTTCGTCATGGGTAAAGGCTTTGTGAAGACATCTGCTATGTTTTCCTCAGTAGGAATATACTCCAGCTTAATGATATTCTTCCGTACTGACTCTCTTATGTTTAAGTACCTCAGGTCAGTATGTCTAGACCTGCTCTTTACCCCGATACTGTTTGCTGTAGTGATTGCTGATTGGTTGTCCTTGTACACTACTACCGGATCATTACAGCTCACCCCTAGGTCTTGCATGAGCTGTACGAGGTTGATCACCTCAGTGCATGTTAGTGACAGGCAAGAGAATTCTGCCTCCATGGTCGATAGGGTGATATGTTTCTGGCACAAAGATTTCCAATCGATTGGAGCACCCCCTAGCGTGACAGCCATTCCAGATGTGGACTTTCTAGTATCTGGGTCTGATGCAAAACTTGCGTCTGCATATACGGCTAGTGACAGGCTTCCTCTTGGCTCAAGATACAGTGCCTTTCTCATGGAATACTTTAAGTATCTCAGGATTCTTTTGGCCACTTGCCAGTGTCTGACTTTTGGATTCTCAGAGTACCTGGCTAGCTGATTCACGGCAAAAGAAATATCTGGACGAGACCTTGTCGCAAGATAAGACAGGCTCCCTATCAACGATCTGTAAATTCCTTTATCGAACTCTGGCCCTTCGTTTACCTCCTGAAGGAACCCAGGAGCCATAGGGGTATTGCAGGGTTTTGCTAGTTCAAGCTTGAACCGCTTGAGTAATTGCGATATCTTGTCTACCTGCGAAAGTCTAAAACCTCTCGCTGTCTTTTCTATGTCAACCCCTACATAAGTCTTGATATCCCCTAGATCTCTGATATCAAACTTGAGTTTAATCTTTCCTATCAGCTCAGCAGCTGATTCCTCGTCCGGTGCTATTACGACAATATCATCCGTGAATACTAAGAGCAATGTTGTTGCTTTGCCCCACCCCTTTTTGAAAAGACATGGGTCTGCAACTCCCTGGTTAAAACCTAATCCTTTTAGGAACTCCACAAGGCACATGTTCCATTCGTACCCTGATTGATGAAGGCCATATAGGCTCTTCATCAGTTTCCAACAGACAGACTTATTATGTTGGGGGTTTCCTCAAGTATAATTCATGTCTTAAAGGGGCATTGAGGTAAGCTGTGGCTACGTCAATATGTTTGACCACATGCCTGTGCTTAGCTGCCCACGTTAATGCAGCCCTCAATGTTGTAGCCTTCAGTGATGGGGCGAAAACCTCATCGTAGTCCCCTTCACTCTGGTTAAACCCTTGGGCGACCAAACGAGCCTTACAAAACAGTCCTTGGTTAGGTCACCACAATGTGGCTGAGGTATGTGTTCCAATATCTTGCAATAAATGGCAAGTAGACATATCAGACAATCCTCAAGAAAGACGAAGGTCCGATGGACGTGAGCACAGCAACAAAGCAGTCAGAGAACAACAGGCTGGCTGGCTGGCAAAGACTGTTGCCTCAATTTATGCTAGACACAAACACTCAATGCTTGCACCTGGCTGTGGTAGCTGCACAGTCTTAAAGATACAGTCATTGGTTTGCTCTCGTTGCAAACCTACTCATATATCCTAACATATAGAACTTCTTATGAAAAAAAAACCTGCAGAAATCTGAATATCAGGAGCATGGTTGCACCCAATTTGTTAGACTTTACTGAAAAGTGTTGGAACTCCACTCATTGCCACTGGTGGCTCCAAAAGAGAAGGCCTAACTGAATCATAGCATATTTTTCAACTATAGCTATAATTATCAAACACCTATAGACAACAGTAATAAGCTGTTTCTATATGGGGGAACCTTGTATAGGGCTGTATTTAGTCATGGAAATTCCCTTCCTACAGTATGAAATGGTACAGACTGGCATAAATATTGGTACTTCAGTGGGAACTGAACATTTTCTTTGGTTCATAAGATAAGGGGTGGATGTGGGTGAAAGAAATTCTCAGCTAATATTAGGGATTGTTTCCAATATAGTGAATCAGGGATTGTTGTGACTATGTTATGGCATTTCTTACATAGACTTGATTTGAGATTAGCAATTCTAGTTTTTGTTTCACTGGGTGATTGTAAAAATTACAATAATGATTCCAGTCTTTGATTCTGACAATCCTGGCTGAAAATAATAATAATACAATATCCATTCCACATACAATAAATTCTAACAGGGTCTTTGAGTAGCAGAAGGTGATTACCTTGGTCTTCTAGATGCTCTGCTACCCATCTTTTCATTGCAAAGAAATGTTTCCCTTGTGCCTTGAAACAAGGATATTCTTCTTGATTTTGCCTTAAAAGATGGCCTACTTACAATGGCAATTCCCAAGGCATATACTATCAGAAAATGGCTATGAATGTGTGTTGGGGGACTTGCGGGATAACACAAACTTAATCCCATGAACTCTTGTTAAAAATTTACAAATGCACAACACAACGAAAATGGGCTAGTAGTATTTCAGCAAGAATGTTTTGTGCCTTCTAAATTTTTGTGATGTCAGTTGACGCCTTGATTGCCTCACTCTAGTTACATCTCTGATAGTAAAAAAAAAATCTCTGATAGTAAATTGCTTTATTATACTGAGTCAAACCATTGGTTCATGTAGCTCAACATTATCAACTGTGATTGGCAGCAGTTCTCCAGTTTGTCAAGTAGGATTCTTTCCTCATTGTACCTGGAGATCCCTGTGATACTTGGTGATATCCCATCTCAGTACAAAGCCTGTTAGCTCCTCAAACCAGACAAAAGCAGCATGCTCAGGATGGTATGATGGATACCCTTTCATAGGTTCACAGCTCCTGCTTCTGGACCCTATTCAGTAGTGCTGTAGATCTTATGACCTTTTTTGCATAGAAAGTACCTATTCTGCTCTCGAGTTACTCTTCTCTCCCCACCACCACAGTTTCCCTAAGAAAGTGGATAAATCAGTTCATAGCTGCAGTGAGATATGAACACATGTTTTCCTTTGGAGACCATAAATCATGAGTGCAGCGGGACTAGGTGTGTACTGTCTTGCACCCCACACTGTCGAAATTCAGATCACACATAAGGGCCAAAATCTCAAGGGAAACTATAGAGATGCTCCTTGTATGCATTATACTGCAGTGAGCATGCCCTGGAAATTTAGCATAGCATTTCCAATTTACTGCCAACATGTTTTCTGTATTTTGTGTCTGCATTAAATTAGAGCCACAAAAATAGCTCTGTAATATGCTATAGCCCTTCCATCATCAGTTTCCTAGTAATAGAAGAGCCAAAGGCAAACAAAACAAGACCAAAGTCAAGCTAATTTGCAAGGATCAATGTTCTGTGTATATTCATCCATCATCTGAAACACATGGACTTGATAATCAATGATAATCCATCTGCTTCCTGTTGGTCAATTAATCTTTTTAATTTTGTATGGCTGACCATTCTTAGTGCCATGGTTGACAAAATATTTCTAAGGTTTTTTCCTCTGCCTCCTTTTCCCCAACCATGCAGATGGAGATAGCCTAAATTATATCAAAATATAAAATATAGCTTTGAATATGGGGTGTCAGTGCTGTGGATATGAGAATAGATGGCTTATTTTCTGTCCGAGAATAGAAATTATTATTACTATGCTGAAGCCCAGGAGAAAGGAAGTGAGAGTGTTAATAAGTGTGTGCATGTGGGTAAGGAATAGCATAGTTCTAGTTCTACTCAATCATCCCATCCCCAAGAAATACATATAAAACCTGTGTTTTCTGCAAGAATAAACTAGATATGTGTGGATTAATCCAACATCATATTTAGTTTGGTCCTTTGTTATCTCTCTCTGTATGTCTCTGTGTGAGAGAGAAAGAGAGAAAGTGCACACATACTGAGTGAACAGAGACTTGAACATGAGGTTAAGCACTTGTACAATTACATGAATTCAGAAACTGAATCAATAAGATTTTGCTGCTTTCTGAGTTCTCTTCAGTGACTTTACTGTTGCTGTCACTTTCAAAACAGAAAAGGCACGACAACTGTCTGCAACTGAGCTCTAAGTGAAATGGATGCGGTACTTGTGTGCAGATAACTTTTATCCTGGGTGAGGAGAGCTCATTTCAGAAAAATGTCAAAGCCAGCAGCCGCCCACAGCCTCCCACTCCTGATCTGGCATAAGCTACCTGTGCCCTGATGCCTGTGGCACCAGATACTTTCTATATGCATGAGCAGCACCTTACTACTTCCTTCATTGTAACAGTTCTACTAGTGATTTCTAAACCTATCAAGTTTTCATACCTGCCTCCTACAGGTTTACTTTACTTGCTGTCACTGACAGTGCAGTCTGTGAGTTCAGTGGGGCTGAAAATCACCTTAAAAAACAAAAAAACAAATTCACGTTGCTTTTTAAAAAGTATACTTCTCCTCCTCCTGCCATATCCAAATCAGAATACTGGTGATCATCATGGCGATCAGCCATGAAGACTGTCCTGAGAATATGCGCTAGCCTTTCACCTGCCCTCCGCATCACAGTATGACACCCATACCACTGATTCAGTTCCGTGAGTCACTTTCTGGTCCTGAGCCCTTTTGGCATGCAGAGTCCTCATCAGAATCAGGCCAGTATTGATGAAGCTTCTGCCCTCCATCAAGATGGATTCAAGTAGAATTTAGTCCACTTGGGGACCATCACCCTTCCCTGCGTACTTCAGCACCCAAGGCCGTTAGTACTCAGGATTGTCAGGTTAGTTAACTGCCACCTGACACTCAGCATTGATTTGCTGGCAGTATGGTCTACTCTATTACCATAGCAGGATAACTTGGCCAGAGATGCAAAGTATGCTTAAGTACTATTATATTTTGCCTCATGTTTTTCAGAGCAGATGTAGTGGATAAAGTGTTAGACTAGGACTCGGGAGACCTAGGATCAAATAGTCTCTTGGCCATGAATGTTCACTGGTAAGGTAGCCGTAATTTGGAAGAAACCTGATGGCACAGAATAAGTCAACAGCAATATGGAATCTGACACACTAACCTGAAAATGGCCCAATAACAATCAGGTGGAATTCCCAAGTTGGTAACTGTCTATTGCTAAGCACCCAGGAAGACATAATAGACGAGTAGTTATGGTGGATTGTTTTCAGTCTAGTAGGTCACATGCAGTACATTGACCCACACGTACAGGTGTATTTCTACATAGCTAGAACCTCAAACTTATCCCTTCCATGACTACTTTAGCAATTTAGCCAGTTAAGAATCAGGACAATGTAGAATGTAGTAAATTTCAGGCTAGGTGGAGATTCATTCAAAATTTGTTCATCTTACAAATAGGAAAGATAAAGGCATCTGCATGAAAACTGTGAAAACCTGTCCTAATTAGCCAAGAACATATGGAGGCAAAGGAAAAAGAAAATTGTCAAGGACAATTATTTTTTATTTCGGAGTATTTTTATTTTATTGCTTTAGACTGAAAGAGCTGGACTACTGGAAGAGTTTAAGGGTCAATCTTACATAGTCTTCAAGGAGTGACAAGCAAGCTATGTGTCTTCAGGGGCAATAACTCAGCTCTTAATTTATGTTCTTTTCATTCATAACTGAAATGAGTGTGGTGTGTGTGTATTTGTACATGTGTTGGCAAACGTGTGTTTGTGTATGTTCAACATTCTCCAGTCTCACCCCTAATTACATGGCTTTTTAAATGTTGGCTGCCATTCCCCCCCCCCTTTCTTTTTTCTTTTTGCTCACAAAGTAAAAATAAATCCTAAAGATCATAGATTGTCTCTTAACTCAGCTTTCTTCCAAAAATGTCACAAAGAAGCTCTGATGGTTTTATATAATAACAGACAATGTTACCCCTTAACCACAGTTTTTCACAGTACGGCAATGGGAAAAGTCACACCTGGGACTTTTTCAAATTTCTTAATAGGACAAAACCTCTTTCATTTAGAACATGGTTTTGCACTCAGTTGTTGGCTGTGAACAATGCAAGCCCCATTCAAGGCATTCTGAAAACATAAGAGCACACCTAATGAGGAGCATATGCTAGCCTTGTGAAAGCAACAGTCTAAAAGTATGGCTGCCGTATGCATGTGGCTCTCCATGGGAAATAGAACATTAAAAAGGCTTTTGGTATTAAAAAAAACCCACAACATCTCCCCCTTCTTTAGACTGTTGTTTCTGTGTGCTAAAACCAATGATGTTGCCGGAGGGAAGGAATAGCAGGCTCACCTTATCATATCTGCAGGACACATTCTTCAAGAACAACTGAACAGTGTAAGAGCTAGCAGCAAGAAACTAGACTTAAGGATAGCGACCCAAGAAATAGCTGGAGTACATAGGGCTAGCACAAGATATTCTGCCGCTTGAAGAATTGCTCAGTTCACATCTGCCCCCAAACAAAGGCCAACACTCATAAAAGCCTTGTCAGACTGCATAGATAACTATTTAACACCATAGATCATGGTGTTTTTTTAAAATAGCAACACATTGGCGAGTTTAATGTGTAGATCAGCTCTTGGATTCAATAATAGTGACAGCCTCCTCGAAGATTGTGGTATTTTTGAAACATGTGAATCCAAAGTATGATGGTAAATTATGCTAGTTAGTCTATTCTGATTATATTTTAAATGGATTCTAGGGATAGGGACTTAGACCAGGAGTTCTCAACCTTTTTAAGATGGGGGCCAGGTCACACTCTCTCAGACAGCTTTGGGGGGCTGAGGGCCATTTTGCCCTTCCTACACTACATGGCACTTCCTGGTGTGGTGGAGGTGGTGGTGGCCACATGAAATGGTACCATGGGCCGCATCTGGCCCATGAGTGGCAGGTTGAGAATCCCTGACTGAGATTGTCAAGATAAACAGGAGCAACATTGCAATTGTGAAATTCAGGCCAGTGTTTCTATTCTTTCCATACCTGCAAGTTGTAAATAATCCCTGTGGGCTGAAATTTAACTTTCAAGGTCACATACAAGAAGCAGTATTTTTTATGAATATAAAAATGGGTTCAGATACTATTTTAAATTATGTAATTGCACCAGATCCCTGAGGAAATCACCAGGTTTGTGTGTTTTGCAGGTATTTGACTCTATGCTTTTCTTTCTTTCTTTTTCTTTTTTAAGCAAACAAGGTACACACTGAATATTTTATAGGCTTGACTTATTACTCCAACAATCCTGGGAGCTTGAGTTAAAAACAGTCCACTAAAAACATTGGTACTTTTTCTTAATGGCATTTCCCCCTTGTTATTCTGTTTGTCAACCGGTTCATTCCTGAGTTTCTTAGCTTCTATATTTATAAAGGGATTTTATTCCAAATGAGTTTAATTGCTATGCAAATTAGGTAATTATTTGGTGAATATTAACTTTCCCCCTATACACAGCAATAAATATATATTTTACATTTTCTCTGTATTTGTGAAAATAGCACAGCAATTAAAATACACTTAAAGAGCTCTAATTTGCATGTAAATTGTTAGGATGACAGGGAGTATTGAGATAGGCAAAATAATCTATGAAATTGAAAATTAAACATACTTGTTATTACTGTAGTATAAATATCCCCAAATATAATTTAGTCTGGAAACGTTACCTGTGATGCTGAACATAATTGCTGATTTGATTGCTTGACTGCAGAGCTGTATGTTTTATTCTCTACTGTTGAAGCATGTCAGAAGACCACAACCTTATGGGAGCTTATTTTTCTGAGTAATGGGTCAGATTCCATGTTCTCAGACAACTCTTATAGTGCAAAGAGGGTCATTTCTCAAAGTGTCTCTGATCTGATGTCTGTATGTTTCGCAAGCTGATAATTATTAATTTAAGAACGGTATTTTTTTTCTAGTCTGGCCAGGTTATCCTGCTATGGTAATAGAGTAGACCATACTGCCAGTGACTCAACGCTGAGCATCAGGTGGTGGTTAATTAACCTGATAATCCTGAGGACTAACGGCCTTGGAAAAGTCCACAGGGAAGGGTGATGGTCCCTAAATGGATTAAATCCCACTTGAATCCATTTTGGTGGAGGGCAGCAGCTTCATCAATACTGGCCTAAGGTTGATGAGGACTTTGCGTGCCAAAAGGATTCAGGACCAAAAAATGGCTCACAGAACTGGATCAGTGGTATGGTGGGTCACGATGTGATGCGGAAGGCAGATGAAAGGTGTTGATTTACGGGTAGCAGAGTTAGTGCGCTGAAGTCTGGCATGCACCAGCTAAAGTTTGGCCCCTTTGGAAACAGACAGACAAACAGGCAGGCAGGCAGTTTGGTGCAGAACAAACTTAAAGCTGATTTACTCTGAAGTATGGTGCAGGAGTATTTACAGTGCAGCAAACAAGGTTTCCCAGTTACATTCACTGGTTCAGTCCATGGTCCTATATACAGTTCACACAGTTCAGTTCAGTTCCGCAGCTGTGAGCAAGAAACAGTCTCAGAGGTTCACAGCTATGATTTCTCAGTCTGTAAGCTTACCCAAGTCCTTTCAGCAAAGACAGCCTGCTGGATGAAGCCAGAAACTCAGTCTCCAAGGCAGTAGGTATAGAAGCCTCACTACACGCCTGGCAGGCTTTGAAACAGGGAAAACAGCACCTGCACACCATAGGCTGGTAGCTGTAGGGCTGAACAGTGATGAAGCAGTCCCTCAAACACAGCTCCAGACCTCAGCCTTGGAGCGGCTCTTCATATGGTGTCAAAACCACTTCTGAAGACAGCAGCTCATGGAGATGAATGCTCAAAGAAGCTCTCTGTAGCTCCTGGCTAAACACAGCCCATAGCACACAGTAAGGTAGAGTGAGAACACCTGTGTGCTCCCTTAGCTAGGTCTTAAAGAAACATGGCCATAATACACCTTGCAATACACCAGAGTGTCAGGCAGACACTTACACGTCCTAACGAAAGGACACAACATTACATTCACAGGACAGTCTTCATGGCTGATCAGCATGATGATCACCAATATTCAGAATTGGATATGGCACAAGAAGAAGAAGAATATCTTTCCCCCCCTTTTTTTGGAATATGGTGTCTATACTTGTTTTGCAGTGGTGTTATTCCTATACACTAGTATCCCGGATAACGTTGAGACTTGGTTTCACAAGTCTCATCATTATCCGGTTTTTAACGTTGTGCGATACATTGATCACACAAAGTTAAAAAAAAGCCCTGTTTCCCTGGAGGCTGCAGCAAGCCAGAATGTCGGGATTTGAACCCTGACATTTTGGCTTGCTGCACTGGCTGAGGACATCGAGGAAGCCCAGAAACAGCTTGGATCAGGTCTCCCCACCTCCCTGGACCCGGCCGGGGGGGAGGGGGTGTCAGAGACTCCAAAATTGGTAAAAAAAACCCCATCCGTCCCCCTTTCCCTCCGGAAGGAGAAAAGGAAGAGACTTATTTTGGAGGAGGTCCTTTGTGAGAGACAACTCTTCACTTCCTATCCACAGTGATCCCTTGCTCTCTAGAATACTGACTCTATGCATTTAACCCTTTGCAATCATGTGAAGAAGGAATCCTCCATAGACATGGGCATTTCTTGCTCCATCCCCCCCACGAGTTTTACATGTTTTTCTTTGGAACCAGGACTTTTATATGTTTTTCTATAAAACTGGGACTTTTATATGTTTTTCTTTGAACCAGACGGGACAGCATGAATTCAGGAAAATCCCAAAAAACCATGACGTATGGCGACTCTAGTTCCGAGGCAAAGAGAGGGGAGAAGCATGATAAATAATTGATTTTCTGCCATAGAGTAACCAGTTATTGATACACAATGTAGAGAAATGAGAATATTTTCCATGTGACCTGAAAGCAGCAATGGAGGCAATAGGCACTCACACATCTCAATCCATTATTATTGGCAAGTGACCAAAATCTATGCAAAATATTCCTTTCTCACAGATCACCCATATTTGTGTCAGTTCTGAGCAAGGCTAGCTTGAGGACAGAACACTCTCTGATCAGGTCCCTCCACAGTTAATAGCAGACGGTCTTACATGGTGGACCCTCCTTCATAAGAGTTTTTTCAATATTGTTGGATGGCTATCTGTAAGGGATGTTTTACCTAATCATCTCCTGCTTTGGATACAGTGACCTAGCAGCCCCTTCCAGCTGTATAGCTCTATGATTCCACACAGATTTCCCATAACTCTTGTCAGAAAATGACATCTTTTTCCTAATGTTCTCAAAGATTGGTGAGGTAGTAGTTTCAAATAGGCCTCAGAAAAAAATCCTTTGTCTTCTCTGAGCCTCAAGGCTGTGTCACAGACAGCCTGTTTTTCAGTATTTCTTATCTTTCTAAGGTAGCTGAGAGCCATGTTTTGTCTATATGCCAGAACACTCGCTGCGCACGTGTGTAAACAATATATTGTTTTGAGAAAGTTATTCTCTGTTGTTCTCTGTTACCTGATTGGCTAAAGCTAAACCACCTGACTGAAAATTCTCCATGTTAGAGAGAAACTGGAGAGTTCATTTTCTGCTTCTCCATGGATTAAGACCTGTTTTTATTTGAGAGTTTTTGTTTCTGGATCTCTATGGGCTAACATCCTTAGGCTAGGAGCTATGCATTTTTGCTCCTTAAAAATGGTTACCTAGATTACCTGTGGACTGTATTGGACTGACCTATGCTACTGACTTTTATGCTTTATGAACCTGATCAATAAATCTTCATCATTTTCTTGAACAACGTGTCTTCATTGGACTAAAAGGGTAAGAGAAGCATTGCATTTCACACACAAGCCTTTGAACACGCTACCAAATTAAACCCCCTTGTGAATGATAAGTAGCTAGGAACTTTAACTCTGTTTTGCCGGCCAGCCTGCCCTTTGGTGGCTTTGGTTAAGGGGTTTTTTCCAGAGCGAGGGCCAGCTGGTACGTGACAACTCTTCATGTTGGAGCTACATTTTAGCAATGTAGGGAAAGAAAAGGCTGAGTTTCCAGTCCTATGGATCTGTGTAACTATATTCAGGAGAGTGCAGCATAGAGCTCCATTTCAGACTTTCAGCAACATGAAAGAGGATTGGAGAAAAGAGGGTAAGGCTACCGCAGGCCTGGCTCTCTCTACTCATGCTGGGAACCAAACATCTCTTGAAGGCTAGAGTGCTCTGATGTCAGTTGTTCTGTGTAATTCAAACCAGATTCTTGTAGGCAACAAGGTAATATTGGTAGAACTGATTTTTAGTTCTTTCCCCTCTCTTTTCTTTGGGTTGTTGTAGCTTTGAAGGAAAATAAAATAAAATGTTTTCAAGGGAAATAATTAGGACAGTATTACAACCTCCACCATTTGAAGCCTAATCCAAGCAAGACTCAAGCACAGTATTTGCTTTTCACATATGACACTGAGAGGCAAGGGTTAAATTGAATGTTACATGGCAAGGGAATCAATTACAGCACTGTTCAACACCCAAATACCTCGGTGTGCTCTCTTTTAAGCAGCACTGCCTGAATACCAAAGCCAAAGTTAGTATGAGGAACAACATCATTGGGAAACTCACATACTATAAATGGGGAACTCAACCATCCACACTGTGCACATCAACTGCGGCCCTGAGTGTCTCTGCAGCAGAGGATGCTGCATCCACACACTCAAAAGAAGTTGACATTGCTGTTAATGAAGCCATCCAGGCAGTGACAGGATGCCTTAAACCTACACCAGTTGGTATTGCTCCACCTAAGATCAGGAGAGAAGTAGCAGCAGATGCTGAGAGAACTAAGCAAGAGAATGACCCAAGACACCCTTTGAACATATATGAGCCTCAAGTCCTCTGGCTCAGATCCATGAAGAGCTTTATGGCAAGAACAAATGTTCTTGAGGGAACACAAGAGCAAAACCAAATTAGAAGATGGAAGAAGGAACTCACTGGGAAAGGAACAACATTCAAGGTGGATATAGCTGAAGATCTCGCTCTCCTCTACATCACCTGGAGGACCCTGAATAGAGTGAGGCGTTGGAGTCCCTAAATGCAAGACCAACATGTTCAAGTGGGGGCTGCTGGTGGACAACAACATATAGCGTGAATGTGAAGAGATACAGAATCCGGTCCATTTGCTGGTCTACTGAATGCTGCCAGAGACATGCACCAATGAGGACTTATGTTTGGGCAATGACAAAGCAAAGAAAGTGGCTTCATTTTGGCAGTCCAGGGTTTAATTAGGACACAAAAGAAGAAGAGGAATAAGATTTTCTTAATGTGCTCTGAGACATGTCTAAAATTTCCTTAACATTAGTAATTTTCAGTCCTCTTCCTCACCATCATTACAATCTCAATTCCCCTCCCCTCCCTTTTTGGATCTTTCTGTGATGATCAGGTTGAAGCCATAATAGCAATTTCATACAATCCATAGTAATGAAGTAACAACAAGGACTATAATTTGTGCTAACACTTTGCTTGTATTGCTTACAAGTATATGTTTCCTTAAAGAGAAACCTTATTTGCATTCAATGGGACTGACTCTTTTGTAAAATAAATTAAAGATTGCAGCCTTGATAGGGGAAAAAATCATGGTTGTGTACCTACCTGAGATTTGGAAACTGTGGTCCTCAAATGGCTACTCTTTCAATTAAACTTTGAGAAGACCAGAGAGTACTTTAGCAAAACCTTCATTGAAGTTGAATGGCAAGAGAGGCTGCATCCTTTCTGGCAAGCTGAAGCACAAAGCCTTTTTTTAAGGTACTGAGGAGATGCAGCCAAGTGGTTTATTATAAAAGAATTGGGAGATAACAGATGGAGCAAACAGCAGGAGGGAAGAGAGTTTGACTTGAGTTAAATCAAACCTTTAGATTTTGGTTGCAAATCAAAATCAATTTAGAAGGGAACGCAAGTGTAGTTGTAGTGGGAGAGAAGCATAGTTAATATTACACCACAGTGGCATATTAATGTATATGCCGTCCTGTTCTGAAGAGATGTCACAGCCAACCTGTTTGGATACTGCAATGACATCTGATAAGGTGTAAAATGGCCAGTCTGCAAAAATTAGGAAACATAACAAAATCAGACCACTCTGAATATTTTTCTACTCGTAAGGCAGTATTTATACTCAATACATCATTCATCATCTGAATATGTTCAAGCAGATTGATTCTTTGCTTGAGTATCACTTTACACCCAGGTTAACTTAGACCAGCCTTTACCTATGTTGCTCATTTTATCACCATTATTTGATTTAATTTAAATTGCCTGTGAATCTCTAGGGAGGAAAAAAGGAGACATTTGACAGTCTTGGGGAGAAGCTATTCTCGCAAGTAAAATCGGAGCAATTAAGCTTTGCTGCAGGTTGATTTTCACTCTCTGTTCTAGTTATGTTCTATTTAGATAATCACACAAAGCCCCTGGATACTTTTGCTGCCAGTGTGCACACCAGCCCTCAATTTGATGCAAACTGATACGTGCCCACAGCCTACGGTCACCTTTCTTTAATACCTCCAACATGCCAATCTCTGTTTCTATTTTCTTATATTTTTTCTCTGCAGATAAGTTTTGGCACTAAACTTGTGTATCAATGCATGATAGGTCATTAGTTTTTTTTTAAAATACCACAAATACTTTGGGGACAACTAAGGCGTAACATCATGGGGATAGGTGTTCCTGATGCCTCAAAACATTGTTCCTTAGTTTAACAAGTCACCATATCACCAGTAAGAGTCATCCTTCCATCCTTCTGTAGACTGAAGTTTCAAACTACAGTAATACCTCGGATAACGTTTACCTCGGATAACGCTAAAATCGCATAACGTTAAGTAATCTGGGGAGGAGAATTGGATCGAATAACGTTAAGGTCCTATGGGATGGATCGGATAACAACTGCTAAAGCCTGTGTGGTTACAATGTATCTCTATGGAGCTTTAACGTTATCCGATCTATCCGATAGGATTTTCACATGCATCGGATAACACTAAAAATTGGATAACACCAAGACTTGTGGAACCAAGTCTTAGCGTTATCCGAGGTATTACTGTATTCTGATTTTTTAAAAGTAGAAGCCCCCAGTGGCAGGGGGAAAATTCCAAACCAGAGGCAAAAAGAGTCAGGCTGATTTGTGTTGAGTTTTGCAACGTGTGATCATTGGAAAATGTTTCAGATTCACCTGTGCTCAATTCCAAAGTATTTGTCAGGGTAGTCACATCATCAGTGGAAGTAGTGTATTCACAATTTTAGAGAGCTAACATAAGGGGAAAAACATTTTGCACATTTTGGGGCATTTTATAAGGAAAAATGTGTATATTTTACAATATGAATGGCTAAAATGAGGGGAGGGTGCATCTTAAACACAGAGGCAAACTTAAGTGTAAATAAAATGTGTAAATAAAATGTGCACAAATATGAATGACCAACTGCACCAAATAAAGTATTGTAGAAAACCAGCACGGGAGGAAAATGTAGAGGGCTAGGAAAGATTAAATAAAATAAACTGAGAGATGTTCCTATTCAAACTATAGAGTTAGAAATGAAAGCTAGTGTTTGGTCTACAACTCACTAGAACCTGAAGAATTCTGAGGCTTGTGGTCCAAAAAAGTATCTTTTCAGAACCCTGACTTGTAGGCAAGGTGAGGGTGAGGGTGAGGGCAAAGGCAAATGCAAATGCAAAGGTTGCCCT
Source organism: Furcifer pardalis (assembly GCA_030440675.1). Taxonomy (NCBI): domain Eukaryota; kingdom Metazoa; phylum Chordata; class Lepidosauria; order Squamata; family Chamaeleonidae; genus Furcifer; species Furcifer pardalis. Next base: position 114,771,306 of record CP126891.1, read on the forward strand.
TGCTTGAAAGCCAGTTGTATCTGACTCTAAGGTTCAGTACTCATCTCTGTTTATAGCTAAAGAGCCAGAGCTGTCTGCATTTGCAGATGTTTCTGTGGACATGTGGCAGGCATGACTAAACACTGGAGTGCATGGAACACTGTTTACCTTCCTACCAAAGTGGTACCTACTCATCTACTTGCAATGTCTTGCTTTCAAACCGCTAGGTTGGCAGGAGCTGGGACAGAGACAAGAGATCACTCTGTCAAGCAGTACTCGGGTCTTGAACTGCTGATCTGCCAGCATTCCAGTCAACAAGCTCAGCGTCTTAACCACTAAGCCACTGCAGTACCTGGCATGAACCCACCATTTATACTATCCAAATTAGAACAGCTACACAAAAGGAATAGTTATGCAGATGTAACATGCAAGAGATTAAGAGACTCAGGGATATCTGAAACAAATAACTTGTGAAGAACATATATCTCGGTAATATTTTGCTTAGAAAAATTTTAAGGATTAATTTGGCTCAGATTTTCAATTATTGTACTTGGACCTAAGCGGATTTTCCCCAGAGCCAATTGGCTTCTACAGTTGGGGTCTTTTGCCATGTTTTGCATCCTCTGGTTTAATGTGATGTATGGTTTTTAAGGCATCTGCGTTTTGCCTGCAGTCACCTGACTCCACAGCTCTGTCTCTGTGCTTGGGGCTTAATGTGGTTTTGAATTAAGTGTGGGTTGATTAGAGGCCGGATGCTGTGTATGTGTGTGGCCTGTATGCCTCAGAATGTGTTAGCCAAGGGGTAGGCAGTGTTGCTTGCTCACGTCTAACCACAGCTTGGAAAAGTTATTTTTTAGACTGAAGTTCCTCAAATTCCACAGACAACTGGTGCTGCTGGTTCTGTGACTCTGTAAATTACCACTGCCATAAATTAGTTCTGGGTTAGGTGTTTGGGGTGAAGGATCTTGTCTCAATGCAGAGCATGAACCTGCAATGATTTCACTAACTTTTGTGAAAATACTAGTTAGCTACTAGTTAAGAGAGTTCTGGAGTATATAATTTAACTAAAGAAAAAATGGGTCGGGTGTTTGGGGAGACATTTGTTTTTCATTAAGTTCTTTCCAAATTTTATCCTTATGTTTTGAGCACTAGGAACAACCAGTCAGTACCCTGTTTCCCTGAATATAGGTCCTCCTCGTATAGTAAGGCACCCCCCTATTTTCCCCAACTTCGGAAATATAAGGGCCTCCCCGAAAATAAGGCACTCACCTAAATCTTGCCCTGGCGATACACTGTATCAGCAATAAATGTGTACTGTATTCTTCTTCGTAATGGAAAAATAAGACATCTCCTGAAAATAAGACCTTGTGCATATTTTGGAGTTTAAAAAAAATATAAGACAGTGTCTTATATTCGGGGAAACACGGTAGAATGTTTGCTAAAAGATAAAACTGATGGATCATTTTCTTTCTATAGTTTACTCTGTCCTCTCTGTCTATGATTAGTCAGGTAAAACTAGCAGGGAGAGTAATTCTTCAGACCAAAGGATGAATCCAGCTGTGGGAGGAGAATGTAAGGTAGAAGCACATTTCATTCTAGATTTCAAATAGAAGTGAAATATTATTGAGGCCTGAAGAGAGAAGGTGGGGAGAAGATGTAGGCATGTGCCATATCTCTGGCAGGGGAAACAACTTGATCATGAAGGGTTTTTTCCCAGGGTGAGGCTCATCCATTGCACCCACCATATTGCAAAGACATAACTGAATCTTGCCTAATGGGGTAAACTGAGATGCATGGGCTTATGGGAAAGGACCCATATTTGGATAAAAATGTCTGCCACATTTTCTTCCTCTTCAGCTCCTTTAAAATAGCCTCTTCTATTGAGCATGTTAAGGTGGTAGGTTGGACTTGATGGGAAGTGGAAGGTTGCCTCCACTTGCCCTGTTGCATGGACTTAAACCTGATCCAGCCCATTTTCTCAAGGACAAGGAAAGTGATGGCTAGGTCAGAAATAAGGGATTGGCAGTTTACCTATTTATGGCCACATAGTATGGTGAAAAGAAGGTCTGACCAGGAGTCAGGAAACTTGGGTTAAACTCCCCCCTAAATTGTGGAAACTCATTGGTCATAAACTCCTTCTTGAACATCTTCTGTATTTCAAAAACCCTGTTAGATGTGACTTGAGAACACATAATAATATGACTGTAAAGCGATTATGTCTTACTCACCTTACTACTCTGAATATACCCAATCTTATCTAAGTTTGGAAATGAAAAAGTGTTGGTCCTTGTTACTACTTGGATGGGAAACCTCCAGGGAATATAGTGGACCTCCAGCTTAATGACAGTTTGGTTTATGACTCTGTGCATTTACAACATCTCCAAGTGCCACATAACTGCTCTACAAAACTCAGTTTTACAACCTCTGTGACTGGCACACTCCTGTTAGGAAGGGTAATAACAGATGAAGACACAGGTGGTAGAATAGAATGGGAGACAAAGAGCAAGTAAGTCAGTGTGGAACAAATGAGAAAAGAAAGAAGCTAGCCAAGTAGGACAGAAGGAAGGAACAAAACAGTGGAAGATCGATGGCCAGTCAGTGAAGTAATTATTTGTGAGCACAAGTGCCTGCTGTACCACAGCTTGTTATTATGACTTGGAAAGAAACACCAGAGATCTACTGCTAGTCAGAGTTGACAATAGTAGGCTAGATGGACCAGTGGTCTGACTCCAAATAAATCAGACTTCTGTTGCTATAAAATATTGTATTGTATTGTATTGTATTGTATATTTCGACTTATATGCCGCCCCATTCGCACAGCGACTCTGGGCGGCTCACAGAGGAAACAGTTGCAATTACATAGCAAAATTCCATAGCATAAAAAACAATTACATATATCACATAGCAAATTACAAATATCACATAGCAAGAATAGCATCACAAAACATATCCAAATACATCCCAAAAATCTCCAGTAACAATTACAAAACAGGACACCCGGACTGCCAAGGTTAGCCCTTGCCACTTGACTTAAGTCAGGGGTCCTGGTAACGAAGTCATCCCAGAGGGCTTTGGTTCATCCAAACCGGAGAGAAGTGCAAACGATGTAATTACTTAAGTGTGCCTCCCTGGCGGAGGAGACGGGCGTTGCCACGTTGGAGCCGGCATCTTGAAGCATGCACTGGATCGTGTGGAGTTCTTCCATGAAGGTGTGGCCACTTTCAGCCCCAAATTCCGCACATAACCCGACAGCCGAGTTCAGTTCGTCCAGAGTCCCCAAAGCCTGGAAGATCTGGTCATCTTTCACCCTCCTTTCACCAGTGAAGGTGCTGGAAAATCCTTTGTCTCCCGTTTTCGTGTAGATCTTTGGCAGCCGGGGAGCTTCTTCCTCTTCCTCTGGGGTGGGCGGGGCCCCCCGATCCTGGCTCGCGGCCCTCCACGGCGGGGGCCCCCAGCGGGTGGCCCCGACCATCCTGCCCAGGCAGCGCCGAGCGCCAAGAGCCGCGCTTGCCATGGCTGCGCCCCTGCCTTGGGGAAAATATAAAGCATGAGTGGAAGAAAAACATAGTAGCAAACACATGTTCCCTTATACAAGAGCTGGGGAAAGCCTAGGGAAAAGATTAGAACAACCCACAAATATAGTGGTAAATTTAGATTTGCAATCAGTTAATAGGAGAAGGACGTGTACTGCAGGATGGAATGAGCTCCAGTCTTTGTCCCAGCTCCTGCCAACCTAGCAGTTTGACAGCAAGAAATTGCAAGTATATAAATAGGAACCACTTTGGTGGGAAGGTAAATAGTGTTCCATGTGCTCCGGTGTCAAGTCATGCCTACCACATGACCACGGAAACGTCTGCAGAAGCTGGCAGTGCTGGCTCTTTGGATTTGAAACAGAGTTGAGCACTGAACTCTAGAGTCAGATATGACTGTTTTTTGAGCAAGGGAAACCTTTACCTCTACTTTGGTGACCGTAGGGCCTATTTTCAGCTCTTGGGTCCCTTTGTGGGTGTTTAGTGAGCATCAAAAGACAATAAAACCAGAAATGGGTAGAAATCTACTGTAGATTTTGGGGAAGAAAAAAGTACTTTGGGATGTTAAAGCATGCACCCTCTTTAAAAGGTAAACAGCTACTTCTTGAAGCTTCTGGAAGAAGCAGTTCTTTTTTTCTGCCAGAAGAAGAGAGAGCTACCAGAGATCTAAAATAATAGCCTTGGAAGGCTGCCTGTTTTCCTGGGATACTCTTTGCCCATAGTGGTATGATGCATGAAACTACCCTTTGAATTATATTTAGATGAGGGAGATTAAAAAAAAAACCCAAGTGCCTTATTTACGGTTGATGCATGGTTTGTTCACCCTTTGCTTGAATGCTTGCCTTCAGCACTATGGGACAACACCAAACACTTTCCCCATTGTTCTTTGGGTAACTACTACAAGGCATCTTTCCTAGCTTCTCTTTCCTTTCTGAAGCTAAGTGCACAGACACAGAACTAGCACAAAACGCAGAAGGACTTGTCACAATGAAACAAATAACCCATCTAATGCTTCCAATTTTTTTACACTGTATGCAAAAAAAAAAAAAAGGCATCACTCATCTTTAAGTTTTGCATGAATGAGTTAAAAATGATTTTGTGCATTGTAAGATGAAGAACAACAGAAACATGTCTTTCCCTGAGAGGGGAAATGTTTTTGTGTTCCCTCTTTCGTACATTAGGATGAAGCAGGTCATGTGTTACCTTCCCTACTTTAGATGTAAAGCTCAGGATGTAACACCACCTCCACTCCCACAGATGCCAGCAAACATATTCTTCTCTGCTTTTTATGAAGATGAATATCACTGCATCACTTTCTGTCAGAAATAAGAGCAAGGAGATGAAATAACTGGGACTAATGACGGTAAAAACATTGTAATATATCATCCTGTCTCCAGTTTTAATCAAGGGGCATATAATGCAAACCCATGTTGTCAATTATTTCCATACTGACTACGATATAATCATGTAAGAATGCCTGCACATTTAGTATGCATCCTGTCATCTACATTTCAGTCCTGGCTCACTAGGCTGACCTTGTAGATAAGGAAAGATCAAAGACAGGCTTCACGTTGAATGTTTTGAAGTTCAAATTGGATTCTTTCCTGAGACATAATTTATTTATTTTTTCAAACAGTGCATACATACATATAACGAATCATTCTCAATGCAAGGTTGAAGTGTGGGAGAAATAACTTAGAATTATTAGGGACTAGAAGATTTTTGTTAAATGTATATATAAAGGGAATTAAATCATAAGCATTTGGTGGGGAGATAGCCAAGCAAGTGAGGTGATAATTGAAATCCATAATCTATTTGATTTCATTTTGTATTCCACTGAATATTCCTATAAAGATTTGCCTGCTCATCTTCTTTTTAGAGAGAGGTAGTTATATCATATTGACATGAGCTCATTGACAATGCTGATTCATGCCTTTGTAATCTCAAGAATTGATATTGCAACATGCTCTGTGTGGAGCTATCCTTGAAGAAGGTACAGAAATTGCAGCAGGTACAGATGCGGCAGCCAGGTTGGTGGCAGGCAAAAGAAAAGTCTGACCATATCTCCTCAATTCTGGCCAACTTGCATTGTTTACCTGTAGGCTTCTGTGTCTGATTCAAGGTTTTAGTAGTAACCTACAATACCCTTGACTGCTTGGTACCGGAAGGTGCGTCTTCCTGCCTAAATTCACCTCAGATCATTCCATCTTCTCAGGCACCAGGGCATCAGGTTCCTACCCCACGGAAGTCTGGGAAATTCACAGGCCTTCTTGGTGGTGACCCCAACAATGTGGAATGCTCTTCCAGCCAACATTTGCCTGGAGCTCTCTCTTCAAGAAATCTACACATCAACGACAGCTGAATTATATAAAGAGACATTTCAAAACAGTCTACCATTCTCTACATGAGACCTAATATATATTATTTTGGTTGGAGTCACAGTTTGGGTGGTCTATTTATCTTGTTTTTATTTTTATTATATAATTTAATTGGTTTTATGATTATATTATGCATGTTTAATTTCTCTGGTCTATAGCCAATGGTCTATAGGCAATGGAGTGGTCTATAGCCAATGGAGTGTTCCATCTGTCTTCCATTGCATTAAGTTCTTATTACTTTGACTACACTCCAGCTGTACCAATGGAGAGGAGGGGTCATGTTATGGCAATTTCTGGGAGCCCATTCTGTGCCATTCTGTGGCTCCATGCCACCTGAATCAACTTGGCCCATAGGTAGGCCAGGTTGTGGCCTTGTCCTTTTGCCCACCTTTAAAAGGAAGGTCTACTCCAGTTTGGGCACACAGGCAGATTTCCCTGCAGATTGTGACCATTGCTACCAACTGTTAAAGGCCAAGCTTCCTTCTGCAAACAGTCTGAAGAATATGCTATCAATCCTGTCTAGGAGGTTTCAGTAATTTAACCTGAATCCCTGCAAATTTGAAAGTAGGGAAGTTTACAAAATTGTTTGTCCCTTGAGATTCAGAAATACAGGAATATGGAGTAATCATCTGTCTATCTCCATCCACACTCTTCTCCCTTTTTGTCTAACCTGGACAGATAACTGCAGCTTGCCAGGATTCTGTTATTAAGTTACATCACTTGGCATTCAGAAAAGACAGTTCCATTCAAAGGTGAAGTACATTATCTAGATGTTCTTTTGGAAGACCCTTTCTTCATGTTTAGAGATCAAACTGACCCAGACTTGACCACACGTTCATGTGTAACTAGTTGAACCATCACTGCCAAAGAGCTACCCGCTTTGAAGGATAATTTAATTTAGCAATCAATGATATAAGGAGACAGCTTAAAAAGAAGCAGTGAGCATCACCATTGCTAGGTCAGAGTGAGAATGAAATCAGAATGCAGAATGCATTCTATTGCAGTATTTTTGTCTCCTGGAAAAAGTGCACAGTGTATACCAGGGGTGCCCAAACTATGGCCTGGAGGCCAAATCCGGATCCTGACACCAATCCATCCAGCCCACAAAGCCCTCGTTACTCCTGGAAGCAGAATGTGGCCATAGGGTGCATTTTACTTCTGCTTCCAGGAGCGATGAGGGTTTTGTGGGCCGGATGAATTGGCATCTGGGCCAGACCTGGCCCCAGGCCATAGTGACCAGCTCCCTGAACCACATGACAGGCCCATGGCCCAAAAAGTTTGGGAACCCTTGCTATATACCGAACAGATTTTTCAGCAGCAATTCAAATCATCCTGACCAATTACTGGCATATGAAAGTTTCTCACCAGAGGGATGAATATTTAGAAAATAGCTTTGCTTGCTGTGAGAGCAAATGGTTTCCCAAGAAATTAAAACAAGCACATGTTACTTTGGCTTTAAAAAAACTCTTATCAGTCAATCAAAAATCAATATGAATAATAAGTTTACACATTAAATATCCAGGGTTCCCCCTCCCCTAAAAATGTTAGAAAAGTTTTCTGTTCTCTTGAAAAATGTGCTAAAATAGCTTTATGCTACATTTTATCTGTTCTAAAAGGATCTGTCAGCAAATTGGGCTGGGGGAAGAGAAGAAGACATAAAAGAAAAACAAAATGAAGTCATAAAAGAACACTGATCTGCACAAAGTTTTATTTATTTATACAGGTATAACTTTCAAAAATAATTCTCATATTTAAATAGAAATATAGTTTCATGTACAGTTATACGCCGGATAACGTTATGACTTAGTTCCACAAGTCATGACATTATCCGATTTTTAGCGTTGTCCGATACATGTATTGAACAACGCTAAAAAAAAAAAAAAGCCCTGACGTCAGGGACAAACTGCGCGGTTTGTCCCTGAAGTCAAACTGACCCTAGTATAGCGATTGCTAGCCTAGGGTCAGCTTGAATTCAGGGGCAAACCTCTTCTCGCCACTCGACACGAGCCTTAGCAAGGGCTAAGGCTTGTGTCGGGTGGCGAGACAAGGCGCCTGATCACACGCCACAAGGGACAAACAGTACAGTTTGTCTTTTGTGGCGTGCAATCGGGAAACTCTTCTTGCCACCCGACACGAGCCTTAGCGCTTGCTAAAGCTCATGTCGGGTGGCAAGACAAGGCACCCACTCGTGCACTTTGTAGCGCATGAGTGGGTGCCTGTTCCCCCCCTACTGGCCCCTTAGTGCTTGCTAAGGGGCCAGTGGGTGGGGGGAACAGGCACCCGCTGGCGTGCTACAAAGCGCGTGAGTGGGTGCCTGTTCCGTCCACTCCACTGCCCCCTTAGCAAGCACTATGGGGCCAGTAGGGTGTTGGGAATAGGCACCTGCTGGCACACCGCCAGCGGGTGCTTTCTAAGGGGCCAGTAGCATCGGGGGAAGAGACACCCACTGGCGCGCTACAAGGCGTGCCAGCAGGTACCTCTTCCCGGCACCCTACTGGCCCCTTAGCAAGTGCTATGGGACCAGTAGGGTGTTGGGAATAGGCACCCGCTGGTGCGCCTTGTAGCATGCCAGCGGGTGCCTCTTTCCCACACCCTACTGGCCCCTTAGCAAGCGCTATGGGGCCAGTAGGGTGGGGGGAAGAGGCACCCACTCTGTGTCCAAAGCCCAGCAGCTTTGGACACAGCCCGTAAAGGCTTCAGAAGGCTAGCCCAGCCCAGCTGAGCTGGGTTAGCCTTCTTCCGCAGCCAGTGCGGACTGTGTCCAAAGCCCAGCAGCTTCGGACACAGCCCGGACGGGCTGTTGACGAAGCCTAGTGGTGCTTGGGCTAGCTAGCCCATGCACCGCTAGGCTTCGTCCAGCAATCACTGCTGCTGAACTAGGGTCGGGGGAAAGGCACGCACCCACCTGCCTTTCACCCGACCCTAGTTCAGTAGCAGTGATCCATCGCTGGTGGGGTGTGTGGATTGGGTAGATGTTCTACCCAATCCAAACTCCCACACACACACACGATTGGCTCGGATAACGCTAAAGATTGTTGAACAGAATCGTTATCCGATGCAAGGTTTTTCCAAAAATCTTGCATCATTATCCGATTCTAGCGCTATCCGGTCCAAGGTATTACTGTACCTAATTTCTCATCATAGCAAAGCAATCACATTTATATACTGCCCCATAACATTTAGTGTACTCTCTGGTTAACAAGTTAGTTAGCATTTTGCCCCCAACATAGTGGGTACTCATTTTACCTACATTGGAAGGATGGAAGGCTGAATCAGCCTTGTGTACTGGTTAGGACTGAGTTCACAACCTTTTGGTTGCAGGACAGCAGTTTAACCACTGCACCACCAGGGCTCTTAGTAGTTAAGATCATAGTGGAGAACCTGTGTGCCAAGAGATGGTCCTACCATAAACAAATGGAACCTCAGCCAACAGACAGTGAAGAGATAATGTGCTAGAGGACAGAACTATAGGCCATTTTGGGACAACAACAACTACAAGGCAACTTACCCTACAGCCCTTAAGCTAGCTGACTTTAAGGATGGTGGATGACATTGTTCTACCATCAGTATCTTGAAGTAAGGGTCAACTGCCAGCCCAGTTGAATGGAGAAGTGGTGGTGGTGGTGGTGGCATGGCTCCATCATACCTTTTGTCAAATATAGCAAAAGGAGATCAGACACTTGTAACTGCTGATATCTTGTTCCCTTCCATAGATAGCATCCAAACCAGGAAAATCCCAGTACACCGTTGAATCAGAGTAGGCTGTCTGGAATGGAATGGGTTGCTTAAAGTCAAATAGAGGTGCATGGTTCAATCCTTGCACCTACATGCAAAGGCCATGTTATTTTGGGCAAGTAAACCACACTGAATGTCATGCAACCTGATTTGGCGCCTCCCTTTGAGCAAAAGAGAAAGAAAACAACAACAAAAAGGATGTCCACCTCCTTGTAACACCCTGTCTCCTCCTTCTGGGAAGAAATTTTTCACGTTCCCCACTGCTCTTAGTAGGTTCGTTCATTCATTCGTTTGTTCTTTCTCCACACAGGAGTAATTACTCCACACAGGAGTAATTCAATTGCTGCTTTCAGTTCCCCAATAAGTTATCGGCTTAAGCCACATAACACTACTGGGAAATTTAAAGGAGAAAACCAATGATACTGGGAAATTGAAAGCAGCAAGCCAACCACTTTGGTTTGATCTGTGGGAACCATACATCCTAAAACCGAACCGAAACAGAGCAATCCTACTTGCATTAAAAAAAAATAGAGTAGCCCCTGATAAGGAGTCAAATAGCTCTGGGGACTGGGCTGGTTCTTGGTGGCATTTACATAATAAGATCATCAAGAAAAGGAGTGTACCAGCTCATCCCCAGAATGGGGAATGCGGTGGCTCAGTGTTTAAGAAGCTCGCCTTGTTAGCTGGAAGGTTGGCAAGTTGGCAGTTCAAGACGCGAGTACTTCATGACAGAATGAGTGCCTGTCTCTGTCCCAACTCCTGCCAACCTAGCAGTTCAAAAGAAAGAAATTGCAAGTAGATAAATAGAGACACTTTGGCGGGAAACGATCTTGGGGACATGAAAGGAGCTCATTCGGGCATCCTTTGAGCAGAGTTGCTCTAGTAAAAATCCTTTCAACCCAAAAAATACCTTTGTGTGCTTTTGACATGATAAAAAAAAACACCAATCCCCAGAATGGACCAAACAATGGGAGACATGTCCATGTAGTTGCCCCCTTTGTCGTTTAGGATTAGTACAACCCCATCTCATCAATTGAAAGCCTCCCTTCTAAAATGAACTGGCCTTGTCCTTTCTCCAGACCTCCAGATAAGTTATCCTAGCAGTTTCTCATAACTATTAAAATGTTTAGGCAATATATTAGCAGGCATAACTTACAACAAAAGGCTTAAATCTGCCCTCAAGAAAGGGCCAGAGCCATTGCTTCATAATAACACCCAAGTCTCAGACAATAGAGGTGGCCCAGAAAGACACCATTGTTGCTGGCAGGAACAGCATTGCTGAGATTAACAAATATGTAGCCAAGATATACTAAAACTGAATGAGGGGAGATGATCATTCTCATCATTTATGTTTTGCATATTCCTTTCTCTGAATATATAATAGCTTTCCAGTTCCCTGCTTAACAGATGTTGTAAATAAGAATGGTTGACTTGCCTGTAATAGATCAGCTATTTTGTCTCAATCTGACACATCCAGGCCCAGGATATCTGTTCTGCACAGTGTCTAAGGCACTTCGACCTCCATTGCAGTCTGTTGTTCCAGGCGGCTCTCGAGTGAGGCTGCTGTAATTTATCATCATCAGCTGTTTCATAGCCATATAAACCATACTCATGAGGCAAGTTTCATTCAAATTAATTTAAAACCACCGTAAGTGAAAAGTGAGCAGCTCTTTTGTGTTTCCTGGGAGATCGTATGATATGACTAGACTGCAAACAGGTTTATTCACAATGAGCTGGCAAGGCAGCAAATTGTATATTCTGAAATCTATTTGTTGTACAAGCTGTTCTGTTTATTAAAAAAAGAAATAAAATAAAACACACACGCACACACACAACAAATGAAATTAAGCTTTTCCTACCAACCATAGGCATTTGAGGTGGTTGGCTGAGGTGCTAATATTTAGGAACACTGGGACCCTATAGGGAATGACAAGACAACAAAAGTCATCAGATGAGAAACTTGCCAGTGCATTCTCGGTATCTATTTTGCCATTCTACAATGCCCTGCAAGGGTTACCTCCTGTGAGATGTTTGAAGGTCCAGATTGTAAATTATACTGAGCTACAGTAACAGGAATGAGGGCTAAGATATTGTTTATACTAGCATGCCAATGTCCATGCTAGCTGTGTCATTTGGAGGGTTATAGTTCAAATAATATTCCCAGACTTGGTTTGTCCAGCAACATGAAGAAGTATCCTGCTTTAAAAAGGACATATGCCCAAATCCCTGTGTTTTTAATATGGTTAATTAGTTTTCTGCACAAGAGTAACTTTGCTCTCTGCGACATCACCCAGAGGGAGGGAGACTGTGGTTCTCCAGCCATTGTTAGACCATAGTTCCAATCAGTTATAGCAATCATGGCCAATGGTCAAGGATGGTAGGAACTGAAGTTTCATTAACATCTACTAACTCATGATTTTCCCTACCCTGTTATAAACTATCTTTAAATATGTTGTTACTCTTCCCTCTACTCCACGGCATAACATAGTCAATGGTCAAAACTACCTTCAGGTGAGTGTCCACTATACTATATGCTTGAGAGGGGGAAATCATTTGTTTATCGTTTGTTTGACACCATTCTCCTCATGGGCCCCCAGTTTCTCTGGGAACTGGATTGGAGAAATTTGTCGCTGTTGGTTCTGCTGGAAATCATAGCAGATTTTGATTCCATTGACCATGATATCCTTCTAGGGCACCTTTCTTATATCAGTCTTGGAGATATTGTCTTACTAGGCCAAACTCAGAAGTTTGTAGTGGGGAAATCCTGTTTCATTCTGATCATTGGCCTGTTTAGTTCTGTCCCCCATGTTATTCCCCGTCTATATGAATCCAATAAAAGAGGTTATCCAGAGGTTTGGGATTTGGTGCTGTCACCATGCTGATGACATCCAACTCTATATCTTCTCTTCTCTTGATTGTACCACCTTCCCAAGCTTGTTTGGCAAGGACACAGGAGAGGGTCATCTCAGTGGTTGCTCCCAGATTTTGGAACAACTTTTGTCCTTCTGTTATAATAATAATTTTGTGTCAGAAATTATTCTGGGTTGAAAGGATTTTTGCTTGAGAAACTCCACTCAGGGGATGCCCAAATGAGGCTCCTTTCATGTCCCCAAGATCTTCTCCCACCGAAGTAGCCCCTATTTATCTACTTGCATTTTCTTGCTCTTGAACTGCTAGGTTGGCAGGACCTGAGACAGACGATGGGCACTCAAACCATCATGCAGTACCCAGGTCTTGAACTGCTGACTTGCCAGCCTTCCAGCTAACAAGGCCAGCTTCTTAACCACTGAGCCACTGCAGTTCTTCTCCTTCTGTTATCAGGCAAAGACCTTCCTCTTCAGGCAGGCTTTTAAACAAGTGTCGCAGGAGTGCTTTGTTTATTAATTTACAGATTTCTTTAAAAAAATAAATTTGCTTTTAATCTTCATATATGTTTCATTATTAAATATGATTTTATATAGTATTTTTAAAACTGTTGATTGTTGTATAGTTTTTATATAGTTTTATATTGTTTTATAGTTATGTGAGTTGCCTTGGGTCTCCATGGGAAGAAAAGTGCCAAGCAAGCATGCACGCACACATGCACACATGCACACACACTTTAATCTTTTGATTGTGCCCTGACTCATACATTGATTTTACATTTTAGAAATATATGGCCTTAGCTACAGATGATTGAGTCATCTTCTGCCTAGTGATGTTTAACAGTAAATTTCAGGTTATCAAGGTCACCACACACATCATTTAAGAGAGTAATCCTCAGCAATAGGAAAAGTTAATTTTTTAAAATTCCTACTCCTACAGTACTCCAGTCAATACTGTAATTGTACTGTAATTGTAAACATGATTATGAAGTGGTATATTAACTTCAACTCAGGAAGGGTTTGCAAAACCATATTGTATGCATTTACTTGGGAATAGCTGCCATTGTACTCCATAGACCGTAAACACATAATTAACAGTGCTGTCTGGCACCACAGATAAGCTCTTGCAGACACCTTGGCTATTTCAATCAGTTTTGTGCAGGTCGATTGTTGCCTTAGATTTGCAGTGAAATTTTATTTGCTTCAGGCTTGGAAAAAAATGCAACTTTATCATTACCTTCTGCATGTATATGTTTTGAGTTTTTTAAACTGAGAGCTTACTAGCAAGCATCCATTGAGATGACCCCAGCCATTCCTAGACTGCATTTCCCATCAGCCCCAAGTTCCATGACCTAGGATGATGGAGATTATAGTCCAACAACATTTGAATGTCCTCTATCCTTCCTATAAGATTGTAGACAGCACAATAAATGACTTTGTTTCTAACTTTTATGCCCTAGCTTTAAATTGTCTGAACTTCTGTCTGAACAATGTCCTACTAGAAAGGTCTGAATTTTTGAATTATTTTATTTCTTTCCCTCTGTAACTGAACAGTTGGAAGAACTTTTTCAACATCAATAGTTGGAAAAAGCTTTCTGAAAAGTTTTCCCAGGGTTAAGAATGCAAAATATCTGTTCACTGTAGTTACTTAAACTATATGGGAAAACAATCTAAGTTATTGGATCACTGGTGCACACAATCCAAATATTCAGCAATGATATTGTGATAGATTTTGGAAAAGGAATTGTGCAACTTTTATCAGTAAGAAAAGGAAAATGTGTAGAGTCAGAAGGAATACAGCTGGCAGAGGGAAAAACCATACAGAATCTTGGATATGATGAAAATGAGAAGTATCTGGGAATTTTACAAGCAAATGATGTAACCTTGGATACCTTGGAGTTGTTATTCAGTGAGGTCATTGATAGACATCTCCACAATGACATTCTGCACATGCAAATGGACTTGAGAAATCAAATCCATTTGCATGCAGGTTTTTAGCCATTCGGATATCACGTCATCTGTTGGTTAGGCAGACCATGATGTGTGCCCTCCACTTTCACCTAGCCCAAGGGATCCAGTGGAGGATGCTTTGGTGAGTTTTAGTCCTGGCCAAAATGATGTAAACCATGCAATAATGAAAAGGAGGACTAATGTCTGAAGGAGCATACAAAAAATCCTGAAATTGGGACTGAATGGCAGAAATATCATAAATGAAATAAATACGTAGTTGGTACTAGTGCTAAGATTTAGTGCTAGTATTATGGATTGGATGGTGAATGAATTGAATGCTTTGGACCAGAGAACAAGGAAGTTGATGACTGCAAATCATGCTTTTAATCCAGAAAGTGATGTGGATTGATTATATCTGCTGACAGTTTATTTTTAAATTGTGTCAGAAGCACGCAAAGGTGCTTTCTGGGTTGAAAGAGGATATCACTTGTAAATATCACTGCTATGTTTTTACTTTTATTTTTAATTCTATAATATTAGGATGGTACTTAAGCGGGAATGTTTATAGTACAGTCAAACTTGCTTAAAGAGCAATCCCCCCACCAGAAGTCACAATTGGTCGCTTACAATGGTGTTTCACTTAAAGAGCAAACTTGCTTAAAAAACAATCCTGTGGAACGCATTGTGCTCTTTAAGCGAGGTACAACTGTATTAGAAGGCTAGGAATAAAATATATAGTTGTTGCTGTTTTCTTAAATATATAGTTAAATATGTAAGTGGTTATAAACTATAAGGATAAGAAATATAGTTTATTGCTATACTTATAGTTTATTGTTATACTTTATTGTTTCTTTTTTCTTCTTTTTAAAACATGTTTAGTATTGTATTGTAACGTATTTTGTATGTTAGAGACATGTATTGTGATGATTTTCTTTTATGTTTTCATTCTTTTTTCTGTTAATTGTATTAAAAATAAATAAATAAATAAATAGAAAGAGGATTTTGCTGGAGGAACTCCACTCAGGGGATGTCCGACTAATGCTCCTTTTGTGTCCCCAAGATCTTTTCCCACTGAAGTGGTCCCTATTTATCTACTTGCAATTTCTTGCTTTTGAAATGCAGGTTGGCAGGAGCTGGGACAGAGACAGGTGCTCATTCTGTCATGCAGTACTTGGATCTCAACAGCTGATGATGATGATGACGATGATGATGATGATGATGATGATGATGATGATGATCATCATCATCATCATCATCATCATCATCATCATCATCATCATCATCATCATCATCATCATCATTATTATTATTATTATTATTATTATTATTATTATTATTATTATTATTATTATTATTATTATTATTATTATTATTATTATTATTATTATTATTAGACTTTTATGCCACCCCACTCGCCTATAGCGACTCTGGGCAGCTTACAGCAAAACAATGTTTCATTAAGTACAAATATTACATCACAGAAATCACATATCAAAATGTAGGATTTGTAAATAAATGGATGAAACAATGGACAACATTATCAGTGGATGCAGTAAAATCACACAGACTGACTACAAAGGACACCATAATCAAGATGCAGAAGTGTTATATTGTAATCTGTGCAAGAATTATAGGTGGTTGAGAATGAGGATAAGACTGATAAGATCTTGTGGAACTTTAAGATCCAAATGGAGAAAAAACTCAGGCACAACACTCTAGACATTACTGTTGTTGGGGGGGAGGGAATGGTTAAGCTGATTGATGTGGTGACTCAACTGATGGTCAGGTGGAAGAAAAAGAAATTGAAAAGATCAGGATTTGAGAACTGAAGTACAGAATTTCTGGGAGAAAAGAGCAACAGTGATACCAGTAGTGATAGGGGTGCTGGGATGAATCCCAAAAAGGTTGTGGGGGGGGGGGGAATTTGAGTGTGATTCACATTGAGAAGATAAGGAGAGAGCAGTTGCAGACAACAGCCCTACTAAGTACCAGCTACATTATCAGGACCTGAGGAGTGGCGCTGGCACAACAATAACAACAGCAGCAGCAGCAGCAGCAGCAGCAGCAGCAGCAGCAGTGATGATCTTTGAACTGTAGAGCTAGAAGAGACCCTATGGATCAGGAAATCCAATCCCTGCCCAGGAGGCACATTGGGGAACTGAACTCCCAACCCTTAAACCACTGAGCTATCCAGCAGCTGGAACATTCATTTTCTTGCCCAGCAAGTCTTTGCCTCTTTCTTCTAGCCAGTACATCCATAGCTGTGGCTCATCTGTTACCACCATTATAGGTTACCCCTTTCTCTTTCTCTGCACAAAATTCCTGAATGTAAACAAAATTAGTCTCTTGGGGGAAAGGCATAATAGTGAATTATTTCTGTGTATCCTTTAGGGACTTCAGTACAAGTAAATAATCAGATTAATAACTGTATCTATTCACAACATTTAATGAAGATTGCAAAGGTCTGCTAAATATTTCATGCAAACAAAGCCAGTGACCTAGCGTGTAACCTTTACATTTATGGGTTTGTAATAGGAAAATAATAAGGCAGAATATACTTGAGGAATTAGGCCTTTGTTGGGTAGTTTTACTGCTTTGAGGGAGGAAATAGAAGGGGCACCCAATTAACAGTGGGACAAAGGATCAGGTGTTCAGCCAACATCTGTCAGAATGATGACAACCCTGGAGTTAATCGCCAGTTTGCAGCATGTTTTATAATAGCCTTGAACACTTTCCTCTTCCATTCCATTGATAAATGAGCGCACAATAAACTCCAGCTCTGCATGCTTTTCTTGATCTAATTAACCTCTCCTGTGCAATCCCTGGTTCAACTTTGGAAAATATCAGTTATGAAAAAGGTAAAAATTAATAATAATGGGAGAGGGGCAGTACTCCTCCATCAAAAACATGTCAACAAAGCAGAACCAACATAACTGATTGACAAAAGAGAGTGAAAAATAATTCTAAATATATGTGTGGGTTAAGGAAGTAACAGATAATTTTACTAGTTTTTTTCCTTAAACAATTGTGCACACAAATGAATGCTGAATTCATTTAGAACAGAAGGTGGTTAAGTAGAGAACTAATTTCTAATATTCCTATGATTAGAAATATGTGATAAAATGAGGAGCAAAGAGGCATAAAATTATATTCTGACTATCCAACTGAGTCACCAATGTTCAGCTGATTTGTTCACAGATGAACACCTACAATTTTATCTCCCACTATTGTGCAAATGAGGTTGTTTCATGATGACTGTATGCACATTTAAGAACTTCTGGTGTTATCAAAAGTGGTGTTCTTGAAACATCAGTTTATATCATATACTAGGATTTCTCAACCTTTTTAAGCTGGGGGCCGGGTCACGCTCCCTCAGACAGCTTTGGAGGCTAGATGCCATTTTGCCATTCTTCAACCACATGGCACTTCCTGGTTTGGTGGAGGCAGTGGGGGGGGGGGACAGGAAATGGAATCATGGACCACATCCATGCTGTGGGCCACAAGTCGAGAATCCCTGTCATATTACTGTAACCTTATCTAAGTCACTAAAGAAATGTTATTTCAGAAACTACTGAAAAATGGATTTCCTTTTGTGAAAGTTGAGCTAATGTGATGTGCTTCTTTCTGCTCTTTTTCTTTTGTTTGTCCCAATATTCTAATAGAAGGACCTGGTTTCTAAGCTGGAGTTTTCATTATCGCCCCAAGATAATTTCTGAGCCGAAAGATCTTCAAATGGTTTGGTGATGGGTTGTTAAGCATATTTCCTCTTTTCCAGAGTGTGTCCTCCCAAATATGGCTACATGGTGATGACCCTCTGAACAGAATTTCACTTCATGTTGTGTGGCAGGCCTTGAAGAAACACTGATGAACACTCTGGAATCAACAAGATGTACACCAATTCCTGCCTAATATTTATTTTCAGTTGAATGAGAGCAATCCTGCTTACAACGAGAAAGAACAGAAGCAAACTGTACAGAGAAACTGCCAGTACACTTGCTAGTAATCTTGAAATATTATATCTACCCAATGCTCCTAGGAAGGCATGTACACAAGTACATCGGATAACGATGAGACTTGGTTCCACAAGTCTCGTTGTTATCCGGTTTTTAACGTTGTGCGATGCATTGATTGCACAATGTTTTAAAAACCCCTGTTTTCCTGGAGGCTGCAGCAAGCCAGAATGTCGGGATTTGAATCCAGACATTTTGGCTTGCTGAAGCCTCCAGGGAGATTGGGGCCTTTGGAAACAGCTTGGATCGAGTTTTCTGACCTCCCTGCAGCCGGGGGGGGGGGGGGGTCAGAGAGCCTGAAATGGGTTAAAAATGGACTTTTTTTTACCCATTTTAGGCTCCCTGACCCCCCTGCCGGCTCCAGGGAAGTCAGAAGACCCGATCCAAGCTGTTTCCAAAGGTCCCCCCACCCTCCTGGAGGCTGTAACAAGCCAAAATGTCAGGATTTGAATCCTGACATTTTGGCTTGTTGCAGCCTCCAGGAGGGTGGGAGAACTTCAAAATTAGTGCAAATGGGTCTCCTGACCTCCCTATTTTTGAAGTTCCCCCACCCTCCTGGAGGCTGCAACAAGCCAAAACGTCAGGATTCAAATCTTGACGTTTTGGCTTGTTACAGCCTCCAGGGAGGTGGGGGAAGCCCAGAAACAGCTCGGATCGTGTCCTCTGATCTTCCTGGAGCAGGCAGGGGGGCGTCAGAGAGCCCGAAATGGGTAAAAAAAGGTCCAGTTTTTTTACCCATTTCGGGCTCTCATATCTCCCTGCCTGCTCCATGGAGATCAGAGGACCCGATCTACAGCTGCAGGGTGGCTGGGGAAGCTGACGGAGACTCCCCGTCGGCTTCCCTAGCCACCTGCCCATGCCTACACAGCTGTGGGGTAGCTGGGGAAGCTGACGGGGAAGCCCCCCATCAGCTTTCCAGCTTTCCTCCGCAGCTGCAGTGTGGCTGAACCCCGTTCAGCTTTCCAGCCACCCTGCTGCTACGAAACGACTGCATCGGATATTTATTTATTTATTTAATCAAATTTATATTCCCCCCTACTCACACAGGAGACTCAGGGTGGATCACAAACACACAACCAGCAAAGTGAGGGAACGGTCAAGGGTTGGGGAAATCTTCTGGATAAAAGTCCTAATTCATTTCCTAATAATTCACTGGGAGATGCATTTTGTGGAGGGCATTTTGTGGCCACATCAATGGTAGCCAATTCGAGCCGGTGTCAAATTCTTCAGACGGAGAGATATAGATGTGGCCACTTGAGGGTATTATGGGGATCAGATCTCAAGAGGGGGAACCTATTTGACCATCGGGACTGAAGTCCCACACTATTCCTCAGAACGAAGGACAAACTCCGTTAGAAATCTGATTAATCGCCATCTCTTTACTAAAAGGCAAAGAAAAGATGGCTGAGCTTTGAAGAAAAACAGACTTTAAAAAACCACAGGCGGAACCAAAATTCGTTCCTTAATTTGAAGACTGTTTAAATAAGTGTCAATATGACACTTCCTCATGGATGCTAAATACAGTATTTACAGCTTTACAGTAAGGGAGGAAAAGAGGTCATTAAAATTATGTCCAGCATTTTCACAATTTCCCCCCTACAAGCTTTTCGCCTTTTCCAGATCGTTATCTGATTATTATTATTATTATTATTATTATTATTATTATTATTATTATTATTATTATTATTATTATTATTATTATTATTATTATTATTATTATTATTATTATTATTATTAAATTCAATTTATATGCCGCTCTCCTTGCCGAAGCAAGGATTTTAGCCTTATCCGATGCAGTCGTTATCTGAGGTATTACTGTATTCCTATCTCAGAACCCATTTGTTTGAGAAGAACCGTAGACTTTAACAATGCATCTGGAAGAGGGGCAGAAAAGTGCCAAGGCTTGTAAAATAACATGTTCTGTTTCTAAGGAGCACAATGTGCCTTTGAGCCATCCATGCAGCTGCCCTTGAAATGGTAAAAGTGGATTTCTCTGAAAGAACTGAGAGCAGAAAAGAATCAGAAGCAGAGGGCAGGGAGTCTGTTTCGTATTTATACTAAGTGCTTTAAAAAGCTCTCTGGGCATCTCAGTTACAAGCACTTTTAAAGTTCCCCGCCCCTCAACTTAACCTTGCCCATGAAGTACAATGCAATGTTATTATCAACAAACATTGTTTGAGTGCCAGAATACGATTTATTTTCTTTAAGTAATACTGGGTTATGTGGTTGCCTGTGACCAGTAAGGCCAGGATTTATATACTTTACCACCCCATTCCAGCCTGCTGTAAAAGTAATAGTCAGTTTGAACCAAGTTAGTTGTATGAACCTCACAAGGTTACTGTGATTTTTAAGCTTTATGACTCTCTGCAAACCACCCAGAGGTCTTTAGAGAAAAGGAGAAATATGGATGTCATAAATAAATATTTTTCAACAGGCTGCAGTGTAACATGTTAGGCTTTCATATGAAAACTTTGTTTACTTGTTCAGGGAGACTATATAGGCTCAAGTATATTAGTATGAAAGCAGACGCTGAATTGTCAAGCCTAGGCATAATTTGGAATATATTTTGCTGCCTGATAACCTGATGATACTCTTACTTTGAATCTCATGAAAAAAACCCTCTTGAGAGATTGAATATAACTAATGTTTATAAGTAAAGACTGCAGTCACAGGACTACAAAAGACATATGGCCATATTTTGCTTAAAGGTAGCCTACAGATAAAATCATGAACTTTAGTGGGATTGTTCTGGTTATTGTCTGTAGTAAACGAGAGCTAAATTTGGCTCAGATTGCTTTAAGCAATCTTTGACACTCCATTAATTTTAAATAGTAGTGTTTCTTTTAAACTGAAAGGTCCAGAAACACAGAGTATATTAGCTTTTCCCTGACAACACTACTTTCTTCTCTCTTTCTCCTCTCTTTCTCAGTTTCTCACTGTTACAAACATTGCTAGTCGCTCCAGTGTCAGAAATGGTGGGTTTCAAATCACATTTTCTACCTCATTCTACATATCTACGGTGTCTTTAAAACTTAACTTATTTATTTCCATGAAAGTACTTGAGTATCGACAATGAAATGAAATTTGACCCTGAGATGCTGAGATACTTCTTCAAAGCATTTTAGAAGCAGTCGTTTTAGTTGCAGCAAACTGAAAATCACTTTAATCATTTTAATGTGGTGAACATTTAATTTTGAATGCATCCTTCCACTTTTAGAATCAGTATGTGCCTTTACACTCCTTATCGTAATGCAGCAAATAGGACACATTCTTCCCAATATTCAAACTGATGTGGTAAGATAAGCTTAGTAAAGGGTTCCCTTGCTCAAAAGCCAGTCGTATCCAACTCTAGGGGTCAGTGCTCATCTCTGTTTCTAAGCCGAAGAGCCAGCGCTGTCTGCTTCTGCAGACATTTCCATGGTCATGTGGAACCATGACGAAGTGGTCCCTATTTATCTACTTGCAATTTCTTGCTTTCAAACTGCTAGTTACATAATAAAAAGTACTGTACTATACAAATTAGATGTGACAGTGGAATACTGACAGGAGATGTGATGCCCCTTAAAACAGGATGATATCTCCAAATGACAATTAGATTCCTTCCTTCCTGATTCATGGGGCTGTAAATTTCTAGGGAGCATTCCAGAAGAGGATTTCTTTCTTTACCCCTTTCCTTCCGTCTCCTGCCTTGATCAAATCTCTGGTTCTTTTTATGCTGAAAAAACGAGCTTGCTACCAAATTTTTCTAAATCTTGGAACAACATCTAAGAATTGTAACAATTTTTAAAAGATAAATGTTCACCCAGGTTCCACGTTTTTCCCTAAGAACTGTTGGTGAACTTTTTTTACCATTCCTTCTATAAAACAAATAAACAAACGTGCAGGATTTTTAAAAAAGGTGATAACCTTTTAAAATGCCTTATGCATTTATATGTTTTTAAAAAGAGAGAATATATAGTTACCTAACAATGGAATGCCTCAAACATTTCCGTCATCATTCTTGGCTTTGTGTGTTGTCAGATAGGATTTCCTACTACAGTACTTTAAGCCCAGCTCAGTAAAGCCGACAAGAAAGAGAAATGGTGTTGACTTTTGGCAAAGGGTAAATTAAACAACAACCAATAGTCATTTTATTTAGCCTATCTTGGCAGGAGGGTATCTGGTTTAGTTTTCATGTATAGTGGCAGCCTACACTGTATGCAAAATCAAATTATACCTTTTCCTGTTAGATTTAAGCATCTGCTTCAGTGCAGATTGATCAGGGGAAAGGCAGGCCATCAAAAGGACCTTTGTCTGCATTTGAGTGGGTGAAACAGCTGACAAGTGGCCTTCAGATACAGCTGCAGGGCAGGAGCATGATGGGATTTTGACAGCTGACTTCATGATAGCCTTTAGGATATAGGGTGGAATGAGTTTCTCTCTTAATTGAGAAGAGTCTAGGAAAGTGCAACGGGGAATAATCAAGAGGGGAGGTCAGGTGGGCATGGCATTGATGCTTGCAAAAGAAATCTAAAAGCCACAGACAATGTGTATCTAATTTTGGACAACCTATTCCCAATCAGTAGAGAAACTTTACCGAGAGGCTTGAGAACAATGTTTTATTTGTGAAGAGTTCACAGTGAAGAAAAAATATATATACTGTATTATAATAACCTGCTCATATATAAATATATAGGTTGAGCATATAGAAAGCAAGAGCCTGTCTAACTTATATGTGCCCTCCAAGTGTAGGTAGCATTAGTTCTTCTTCTTCTGGACTTTCCTGAGGCATCTAGTTGGGTATTCCAGGAAGCAAAATATTTATTTCAACACACATGTTTAAGTCCTCTGTACTACATAGTCCCAGATTAATTATAGAATGTATGATTCACATGTCTATGAACTCTATTTTTTTTACTCCAGGATGCTTCATTATAACTGACTCTACACAGCTTGATATTACTGCTAAATCCTCTAGCCTCCCTAATTCTTGCCCATCCTCTGCCAACACAGTTGTTCTCACTTGCTCACAGCGTGCCCTGGTACACGAGTTACTATAAAGCAAAGTTTTTGATTAAGTGGAGTTTCCATTTTATTGTACATGTGTTTTATGCTTCCATGGCATACAACCATAGACTTAACATATTTTTGGGTGGAAAAATAACAACTGATATTGTTGGCATATTCAGAAATAGCTGACAATATATCCATATATTAACATGGCAGAAAGCTTGTTTACATTATGAACTGAAACATGAGATGTGGATTTACCAAAAGAACGTTCTTATACAGTAAAACACCGGATAACAATTGGATTGGATAACGCTAAAATCCCATAACGTTAAGTAATCTGGGGAGAAGAATTGGATCGAATAACGTTAAGGTCCTATGGGATGGATCGGATAACAACTGCAAAAGCCTGTGTGGTTACAATGTATCCAGTGATGAGATGCAACAGGTTCACACCAGTTTGTCAGAACCGGTAGTAACGTTTCCCAGTGTCCCAGATAACCTGTAGCAGCTTTTGGGGGGAATCACCTTCGGAGCTTACCTTTTCACTGGTTCCTCCACTGCACATACGCACCAAGCACTTGGTGTGCATGCGTGCCTACAGGGCTTGGCGTGTATCCACGGCCTCATTGCTGTCCTCCCAAGCGGGGAGGAGGAAGAGAAGCTGCTAGCCTGAGGCGCCCGATAGCCTGCTCCCCAGGGTAAGTGACTCACCTTTGGATGTGGTGTGTCTGTGTGTATTTTAATGTGTATTTAATACCTTTATCTATATTGACATACTACCACAGTTCCTAAAAAGGCCTGGCAGCTGGCAGGCCTCGTGGCTTGGCTTGGAGTTTTAAAGCAAAGTCTTGGAGTTACCTCATCAATAAGCTACACCTGTGCTGTTCCAATTGCTGTTCCAATTGGAGAACCCTTAAGGAGGTACAGCTGTTTTACATTTACATTAAGGCATATTATCCTAGAGAACTGGTATGATGACCGTATCCATCTTGCAACATGGTGCTGCCCAGGCACTTATACTAACAGGTAAGTGATGGGTTTGGGGTGGGTGGGTGGGTTGAGGTGTGTGTGTGCGCTTATTTTTATTTTATCATATTTATTTATTATTTTTTAGTTGGCCCCGCCCATGACATCATGATGTCATGACATTAGCTCCGCCCACACTGTGATGACATCATGGTGGGGTAGTAAAATTTTTGACACCCCACCACTGAATGTATCTCTATGGAGCTTTAACGTTATCCGATCCATCCCATAGGATTTTAACATGGATCGGATAACACTAAAAATCGGATAACACCAAGACTTGTGGAACCAAGTTTTAGCGTTATCCGGTGGTTTTTTTGTTGTTGTTGTTCAGTCGCACAGTTGATTCCGACCCTCTGCGACCCCATGGACCACTGTGTTTTACTGTACATGTATTTCATCTTTTCTTTACATATGCATGAAAATTCCACCCCCTTTATTTAAAAAACATGCACACACACAAAATTATTTTAAAAATGTTTTAGCAATAATAATAATAATAATAATAATAATAATAATAATAATAATAATAATAATAATAATAATAATAATAATAATAATAATAATAATAATAATAATAATAATAATAATAATTCTTGTCAGAAATTATTCTGGGTTGAAAGGATTTTTGCTGGAGTAACTCTGCTCAGGGGATGCCCTAATGAGGCTCCTTTCATGTCCCCAAGATCTTTTCCCACCCAAGTGGTCAATATATCCTTATAATGTGAAATTTGCTTACTATGAAATGGAACAGCTTTCAGAAACATGGCCAAAATGTTTTGGTGGATATGACTACTTCTGATGATCTTGTCTGGGCAGCCAGGAAAAATCAGGGTTCCCATCTGTAACTCAGAGTTGTCCTCTGGAAGTTCATTTTAATTTGCAATTTTGGCAAGTGAGCTGGCCATGATAAAACTAATTCTCATCCCTGCACTGTGTGATCATATGCCACAAAAAAATCTAAACCCTAATAATAAATTTACATAAAGCCACCTTACAGTGGTTCCATTTTGTTTGTTTTATTGCTTTTAAGTTTAATGTCCTAGGATGTAGATTATGAATGGTTGCATACACTAGATCAGGGATTCTCAACTTGCAGCCCACAGCAACATTTCATGTGGCCCACCACCACCTTCACCACACCAGGAAGCACCATGTGGTGGAGGCAGGGCAAAATGGTCATCCGGCCCCTGAAGCTGTCTGAGGGAGCACGACCCAGCCTGCAGCTTTAAAAGTTTGAGAACTCCTGCACTAGATGGATGCAGAACAATCTATGTTAATCTACTCCTAAAGATATCCCACTAAATTGCTGGCTATTGGTCTCTTTGCCTTTCCATGAAATGGGTTTCTGCTAGAGGAAAAAAAATGTGGATTTGAACAAGAACCTTTCCATGTTGTAAGAATCAGACTTAGAATTAGTCATTGCACCTGTGCCATGGTCGGATCACTATCTGGTGACTCTGGACTTTCTGGGGATGGAGATTCACCACAGGGAGGTGGGGCCCATTAGATTGGTCCGCCCCCGGTGACTGATGGATCCGGATGGATTCCAAAGGGAACTGTGGGATGTTCCTCTGGATCAGCGACACGATTCACCTGAGGCGCTTGTCAACCTTTGGAACAGGAGGGTGACGGCAGCCTTGGATGTGATCGCGCCACTATGGCCTCTCCGTGCCCGTAGCCAACGAGCCTCCCCATGGTTTACAGAAGAATTGAGGGAGCTCAAACTGGTAAAGAGACGCCGAGAGCGCTGCTGGGTGAAGACCCAGAGTGAGTCTGATCGAACATGGGTTAGAGCTGCAATTCAAGTCTACCTTGTGGCAATAGAGGTGGTGAAACGTCAATATTTCACCACCCTTATTGCCTCTGCCGATAATCGCCCAGCAACCTTGTTTCGGGTGACCAGATCCCTCCTTGGTAGAGGAGGTTTGGGCCCCGGTTGGCAGGGATCTGCTGAAGCTTTTGCTGATTATCTGACAGAGAAAATTGCTCAAATTCGCTTGAAGTTTAATCCTGGCGTGGATAATGTAGAGCTGGGGTTGCCTGGAGCGCAGCCTGGCCAGGTTACCTGGGATCGGTTTGATCCAGTTGTCCCTGAGGAAGTGGACAGGCTCATTGGATTTGTTCGTGCCACTGCCTGTGCATTAGATCCATGCCCTGCCTGGTTGGTTAAAACTTCCAGGGCGATGACAGGCGGTTGGGGCGAAGCTATTATAAATTCATCATTACGGGAGGGGGTCTTTCCAGCAAATTTAAAACATGCTCTGGTGCTCCCCCTCCTGAAAAAACCATCACTCGACCCCACAGTGCTTACCAACTACTGGCCTGTGTCCAACCTGCCTTTTTTGGGCAAGGTTTTAGAAAAGGCAGTGACGCGACAATTACAGGGTGTCCTGGATGAAGCGGATTATCTAGACCCTTTCCAGTCAGGATTCAGGCCCGGATATGGCACCGAAACTGCATTGGTCGCGCTGGTGGATGATCTCTGGCGAGAGCGGGATGGCAGTCATCCATCTGTCCTGGCTCTTCTTGACCTCTCAGCGGCACTCGATACCGTCGACCATGGTAACCTTCTGGAAAGGCTCCAAGGATTGGGGATCCAGGACACTGTGTTGTCCTGGTTTTCCTCACTTCTGAGGGGCTGGACCCAGTCAGTGTGGTTGGAGGGCGAGGTGTCCAGCCTAAGGCCCCTTTGTTATGGGGTGCCTCAGGGCTCGGTACTCTCATGTCTCCTATTTAACATCTACATGAAACCACTGGGTGAGATCATCCGGTCCCACGGGGTGGGGTATCATCAATATGCAGATGATACCTAGTTATATATCTCGGCCCATGGGGACCCTAGTGATGCAGTGGAAATCCTTTCCAGGTGCCTGGAGGCTGTGAGGGTCTGGATGGGGGACAACGTGCTTCAGCTGAATCTCGGCAAGACTGAGTGGCTGTGGGTCGAGGGTCCTGCGTTATCTCAGGAGTTACCATCTTTGGTTCTGGATGGGGCGGTTTTGCCCCAAACAGACCCGGTGCGTAACTTGGGGGTCCTCCTGGACTCGCGACTACTGCTCAAAGAGCAGGTGGCAATCGTGGCTAGGAGGGCTTTTGCACAACTTCATGTGATTCGCCAGTTACGCCCGCTCCTAGATGGGGACTCCTTGCTCATGATCACACACACTCTGGTCACCTCCAGACTTGATTACTGCGCTCTACATGGGGCTGCCCTTGACGACCATTCGGAGGCTTCAACTGATCCAGAATGGGGTTGCCCGGGTTGAGATCGGGTGTGGGTGGTATGCACATCTCTCTGGTACTAGAAGGAGAGCTTTCTCTGTGTCTGCTCCGGTCCTATGGAACCTCCTGCCAATGGAGCTATGTCTCCAGACAGAGCTGCTGCCCTTTAGGAAGAATCTAAAAACATGGCTGGTGGGACAGATATGGGGTGCAGAAGGTATAATGACCCCAGCACATTGGATGATCTGAGCCCCTCTCTTTCTCTACTTTTAAATTAGTAGTTGTAGCATCTGGTGTGTTTTTAATCTGTTTTTAATCTTTTTCAGATTTTAATTTTAAATTTTAAAAGTTTTAAGGTTTTTAGATGGAAGCTCCCACTTCCTAATCCTGGGCCCTACCTGCCCAACGAAGGATAAGACTAACGTCCTCTGGCCGGGAGGAGGAATGGATTTTAGCTGTTTGTTCTCTATGTGGTTTTTTTTTTCCTGACTGTAAACCGCCCTAAGTTGCCATGGCGAGTGGGCAGTGATATAAATCTAAATAAATAAATAATAAATAAATAATAAATAAGAATCAGACTTGGTTTGCAATCAGGATCTTTGTCAACATATTGGCCATACTGCCTCGCTTTGCCTGTCACCGAAAAAATAGTATGTTGGAGCAGAAATGTAAGTTTACAAAGCTGTAGGGGAAGTTTATTAAGCTACCAGCAATAAACTTATTCATTTAACATACAAGATAGTCACATAAGTGAAAGTGGGACTGGAATGGAAATAATTCAAGCTGGACCATCCAAATTCTGTGTGTGCACCATTTGGCAAATACCTCCCTTAATGCTCTCCGAGTTCATAAATATGCGATCAAAGTAATAATGTATAGATGTGAGCTGCCCTCAAGCAGTGACCCTCTCCTTATGCCTCCTTCCCTCATCTGTATCCCCCAGGCACTTGGCAAATGTCAAACATAGTTAAAGTGGAACATATTCATGCATCTCATTAAACATGCTGCATAATTCCTGAACAAGTGATATTTGTTGAGTTCTGACATGCCAGTTTTCAAAGACTTCTCAAATGACACAAAATTTGCAAAAGCATGATGTATTTCAGTGGCAGAACCAAAATCACTGTTGGTAATGTTGTGGATTGTGGGAAGGCAAGGACTCATTCTGTAGTTTTAGGGAGAAAATGTAACTTTGAAGAAGAAGAAAACACCACAGGAACCTAGTTTCAATTTACAGGGCTATTACAGCTCAGCTCATTGCTAGAGAAGGATCATGCTATATTTGACCAAAGGTTCAGCTAGACGAGGATTCCTTCCCCATCAATAGGCAGCCAGATGTCTTTTGGGGTCCTACATCAGAGTTCTCAACCTTTTAAAGCCAGGGCCTAGGTCACGCTCCTTCAGACAACTTGGGGGCCGGATGGCCATTTTGCCCTTCCTCCAACACATGGCACTTCCTGGTGTGGTGGAGGCAGTGGGAGGCACATGAAATGGTGCCATGGGCTGCATCCGGTCCACGGGCCACAGGTTGATAATCTCTGCCCTACATTTTGGAAACGTTATTTCCTCCCTAAATTTTAGCTCCCATGTTATCTTCAATGAGGAGGGCCAGTCTGGGAAGTGAGGGGAATTGTAAATCAGTGGTGGGATTGAGCAGGTTTGCCCCAGTTCACCAGAACCAGTAGCAGAAATTCCAGCTGGCCCTGCCCATCCAAGTTTTGAAATAAATTAGTCCTAATTTGGGTCCAATGCAGGGCTTCCCCCTGTCCATGCCCACCATACCACGCCCACAGAGTAAGTAGTAAATATATTTGAATCCCACCACTGGAATTGTTACTTTAAAAATGTAACCCTTTTAAGGGCTCATCCTGCTTCCCCTCCCTCCCACCCTGAACCTTACATACCACATGAAGAACAGAGATGACTGTACGCTAAAATAATTTATCTGTATAGTAAGTACAAGTGTACAGATAATAGGTTGGTAGAATAATTATGTCATGGTATAGGTTTCATGAGCAACTAAAGTTGCTTAGTGTTAAGATGCTGACCGTGACAATCAGAAGGTTGACAGGTCAGCAGTTCAAGACTCGAGTCCTGTATGGCATAGTGAGTTCTCATCTCTGTCATAGGTCCTGCCAACCTAGCAGTTTGAAAGTAAGAAATTGCAAATTACTTTCAGTGGGAAAGCAAACAGTGTTCCATGTGCTCCATTGTTTAGTCATGCCTGCCACATGTCCATGGGAACGTCTGCAGACATGGACAGAGCTGGCTCTTTGGCTGTAAGTGGAGATAAGCAGCACACCCTTGAGTCGAATATGACTGGCTTTTGAGCAAGGTCTACCTTTACCTTTACAGATTTAATATATTCATATAGGCCAAAACCTTCAGGATCACATAAAATGAAACCATTTTTGGGAATGTTTACATCTTTGACATAGATGACTAGAGGGATTTGAGTATTATCCTGATGCTTCTTTGTTGGTTCTCCCTTAGTGAAGAAGAGCACAACTAGCTACAGAAGAAACACCATAGTTTGGCACAATTAAGTGGTCTTCTGTGGAGTGGACCAGAAATCCCTGTAGTAAACCTGGCAGAGTTTCATTTCTTTCATGTTATGTGCTGAATGCTTTTAATACGTTATTGCCTCACCATAGTCAGCCTCAAGATCTTCAGAGCCAGAGCTTTTCCTTTTCATACTGGTATTTAAACAAATCAGTACTACTATTAACAATAATAATTTCGTGTCAGAGATTATTCTGGGTTCAAAGGATTTTTACTGGAGGAACGCCACTCAGGGGACACCCAAATGAGGCTCCTTTCATGTCCCCAAGTGCAGCCCAGAGGTATTGAAACTGACCTAGACAGCACAGTTGATATAGTCTCGCTGGACCCCCGCAATCTTAATCTCGGTCTGTTTGTCTATTGATAATAAATACCATTCCACACAGCCCATGGAGATAGACAGGAACTTAAAAAGATGAGAATCATTACCTCTGTGCTGGACCTCTATCAAAGCTCACAATGTCATGGTCAATGGAATAGTAGCTGAAGAAATGTTAAGAGGTCATCACAGACTCAAATACCTTGCCCACAAATGGTTTATGCAAGGCAAATAAATAAATAAATAAATAACACTACAGTGTTCCTAAAAAGAGTTTGTAGTACTATCATTAAAAAAAAGTAGAGAGACATTTCTGAAAAAAGCCCTTCCTAAATCCCACTGAATTGGATAATCTTCAGTTTATCTCAAATATGCCATTTGTTGAGAAGGTGCTTGGGCATGTGATGAACTGGTCAGAGATTCCTGGACCAGTTCGGATTAGCTAGATCTATCTCAGCCTGGCTTCTGGCATTGTATGGGTTTGAAGTGACTTTGATCACCATGGTAAAAATGGATGGGGACATTGTGTTCATGCTGGATCTACTAAATCTCTTGTTGACTTCCAATAATACTAGCAATGACCTCTTTCTCAGCAATCTCTTTCAAGTAAGATTTTGAGTCACTGCTTTATGGTAGCTCCAGTTCTTCCTAGAGAAGCAGCACATATTACTAAATCCAAAGAAAATCTGGGGCTCAGTTTGTGGCCCAATGAGTCCTCTGCATAGAGGAAGACAACTGTCATGCTGTTGGCTACATGGCACCTCTTCCCTAGGTCATCCTGCATGTGAGAAGGGAACTGACAGAGTTGCTGCCCTTTAGGAAGAATCTAAAAACATGGCTGGCAGGACAGATATGGGGTATGGAAGGTATAATGACTCCAGCACATTCTCTACTTTTAAATTAGTAGTTGTAGCATCTGGTGTGTTTTTAATCTGTTTTTAATCTTTTTCAGATTTTAATTTTAAATTTTAAAAGTTTTAAGGTTTTTAGATGGAAGCTCCCATTTCCTAATCCTGGGCCCTATCTGCCCAGGGAAGGAAAAGGCTAACATCCTCTGGCCGGAAGGAGGAATGGATTTTAGCTGTTTGTGTTGTGTGTGTGTTGTTGTTGTTCCGTTTTTGTTTTTTTCCTGATTGTAAACCACCCTGAGTTGCCACGGCGAGTGGGCGGTGATATAAATCTAAATAAATAAATAAATAAATAAGTGCTGCATAGGCTGATGAAAGTGCTGCATAGGCTGGTTGGGCTGGGAAGGGCTAAGTCTTTCTTGGCGGACCAGAAGGTGGAAATTCCTGCTGTGGTCAACCAAGGAAGTATAAAGAGAAGCTCCTGGCCTGAGCGTCAGTTGTCTGTTTCTTGTCATCATAGCTTCCCTCATGTTGTTCAACTGGCAAGCAAAGATCTTTCTGTTCAAGCAATCTTTTGGGAACTGGATGCTTGTTAGGAACTTGATTTGTTGTTTGAATGATTTTTAAAAAAATAATATTTTTTCTGTGGATTATTTTAAGTCCCAGTTTATTAACAGAAAGGTGGAGTGTAAATCCAAAAACATGAATAAATAATATTGAATTGATTCAGCAGTGCTTTTATCTTGGATAGCTAGTACAGAGGGGAAATGAATTAGGCCTAGAACTGAGCAGGAATAGAAAGCTGGATTTGATCGCTCTAAAGCAGGGGTTTGCAAACTACAACCCATGTGCCAGAAATGGCCCACAACGCCATTTCATGTGGCTTGCCACCCTCACTCCTGCCCTCACTGCTGGAAATGGTGGAAACAGCAAAAAAAACAAACAAAAAAAAACACACTGTAAATGAAACTGGTGTTGCCACCACCATAAGTGGTGAAAACAACTGAAAATGGACTGTGAATGCACCTGTGGCTGTTATAAACACATTTATGACTGCCATTGATGTGGTTTACGGTGGGAGGAACCACATGTCCAGCCCGCTAAGCTGTCTGATGGGGGTATGGTCTGGCCCATGGCAGGAAAACCTTGAGAACCCCTACTCTAAAGAAACAGCACTGTGTACTCGTAAGTTGCAAAATGTTGGCCATCACAAAGATATCCCCCCCAAAAAACAAACAAACAAACAAATGTCCATTCAGTAACATTCTATATAGAACATGATGTTCTTGAAATATAACTGAAAGAGTCTTGGGATAACTATGGAAGCCACTGGTGCCAAGTGTATCAAATGAATGGGCTGGTCACAAGACAAGAATAAGACACAATCAGCAGATTATATGTCTACTATACTGAATCCATGGAAAGAACAAGAGTGAGATCTCCAGCACACTGAGAGATTTTATCACAAGACCACTAATTACAGAATTATAGAGATGGAAGGGACCCAAGCATCATAAGGTCTAGTGATGTGAAGAAGTAGAAAAACCTTAGCTAAAGCCTCCTGGACAGATGTGAAAGAGAGTTGACTCCTTTCTAAGATAGTGTATTCCATTGTTATTCAGGAAGAGTTCTAAATTCTTCTTAATGTTTAGTTAGCCAAGACCTCCTTGTAATTTGAATAATTTAGTTTGGGTTCCACACTTTGGAGCTGCAAAAATAAGTTTGTTCCATCTAGTATAGGAGAGCTCTTCAAATATTTGAGGACCACTATGAGATCACCTTTCAGTCTTCTGCAGGCTTAATATGCTGTTCTTCATATGGTTTGGTTCCAGACACTTTACCATTATGATCATCTTCCTCTGCACACGTTCTGGTTTGTTCACATTTTTATTTAACTGAGGTGCCAGGAGCAGAATACAATTTTCTAGATGTTGATGAGAAGTGAACATAATTTGGAATGGTTGTGATGTGCTGTAGAATGACCTATACCAGTGAGTGAGGGCGAACCTTGGCACTCCAGATGTCCTGTTGGTCAGAAATTCTGGGAATTGAAATTCAAGAACACCCGGAGTGCCAAGGTTCTACATCACTGGCCTATACCAGTATAACTATAAATCTTCAAAGTATCTAAGATATTATTTGTAGCCACTGGCAAAAATGACACATTTTTATAAATAATCTCATGGGCCTAGATGTCTTCATAATGTGTCAGGAGTTCCAATGATGTTTATACAAAAGTTAAGACATGTTTCATTCAATGGTAGCAAAGCAAAGCAATCAAACTTATATACTGACCCATACCACTTAGTGCACTCCCTGGGTGGTTCCACAAGTTAATTAGCATTTTGCTTCCAGTATGCTGGCTCCACATTTGACTGATCTCGGAAAGCTGGAAGGCTGAGTCAACTATGAGCCATGGTCGGGACTGAACTCATAACCTTTTGGTTGCAGTACAGCAGTTTAACCATTATGTCACTGGGGTTGGGAATGCTGGTACCATATTTATTTACTCTACTCTTAACCTAAATAAAACTAAAGACTTAGCTTTAATGTTGTTGAAAGAAAATTTTAACTTAATTTAAATTTGTAAATGGGAATTAAGGCACCATCTAGGTTTGTATATACTTACTTGGATTGCACTGTTTATTTTGTCTGTTCTTGTTTTAAATTGGTTTTGTATATCAACAAATAGGTCAATCTTAGAAGAAATCAACCCTGACTGCTCCTTAGAAGGTCAAATAGTGAAGATGAAGCTAACCTACTTTGGACATCAAATAAGAAGAGAGGACTCGCTTGAGAATCCTTGATGCTGGGAAGGGTGGAGGGCAAAAGAAGAAGGGGGCGGCCCAAGATGAGATGCCTAGATGGTATTGTAGACACAATGGGCACAGAGCTGAGCAAGTTGAGGAGGATGGTGGAGGACAGAGGTGCCTGGCGGACAGTGGTCCATGGGGTCGGAAAGGGTCGGAATCGACTGTGCGACTGAACAACAAAAATCATTTTATCTTATGGGGCAGCATACAGATCAAATAAAAATATTAATTCTGTTCTGCAGGAATTAATATTGAAGATATCAACAGCTTGTTAAAAAACTGAAGATTTTCAAATTAAACTGATGATGGCAATGCAGCCAACAATGGCTACTGCTCGTCAGCAGCAACTGGGGGTGGAACTACACAGTGGAGAAAGTACAGTTTTATCTGCTGAGTATTCATAATTTAATCAAACTGAGTTTGCAAGAGTCAGCAGGACGGAGGCAGAAGCTGCTAATAGCAGAGCCTGTGTTAGGGTGCTAACAAGGTGATAATTGGCACTTTCCACTTCTCTTTTTAAATTTGTTTAGTTCTCCGAAGCACCCCAATGATAGTGTGTTCCAGTGTAGAGTTGAAACCTTTTTCTTTTATAGAAATTGTGTGGAGACTAAAGGCATGAGATTGAAGGCATCTGACACATCAGCAAGTGCCCCTTTGCAGTGGATCAGGCAATCACACTGGGCAGAAAGTAAACAGAAGTACCTCGCATAATGAACGCATCATATAGCGAAAAATTCACACAATGTAGCGTTTG
Organism: Furcifer pardalis; assembly: GCA_030440675.1. Lineage (NCBI taxonomy): Eukaryota > Metazoa > Chordata > Lepidosauria > Squamata > Chamaeleonidae > Furcifer > Furcifer pardalis. The sequence continues at coordinate 114,806,291 of CP126891.1, forward strand.
TTATGCAATGGCAATACCCTGCATAATGAATATTTTTTTGTTATGCAGGGTTTTTGGTAAACCGGGGTATACCCGCTTAATGGGAACCCAGGTTAACGAACATTTTCCCCCGTTATGTGGGGCATCTCCCATAGGGAACTGCATAATGGAAAAAAAACCCCACTTAGCAAAAAGCTCCATGGAACAGAGTTTTTTCATTATGCAGGGTTCTACTGTAATGTCAAACCAGTTGGAACAAATTTAAATCACCACTGCAAATGAACAAATATATATATATATTCCCTGCTTTTAAAAAAAAGATGATTCCATAATGGGCTTTCCATGCATTGAATTTTCCATTATATAGTTACTGAATTTTAGTCCAAATTTATTTGTGTACAATCCAACATAAATTGCATGGTAAATGGCCACTGCAGTTTCCTAGTCAGTAGAGTATGATGCTTGTTAAATCATTCAAGCTATTCAGAAGGTGCAAACTAGAAGAATAACACTAAAATCTAGACAACAGGCAAAATAAATAAATAAATAAATAATGGAAATGTTAAACATCTATCATAGGTTTTAACAGGATTTGGTTTCTGCAGATAAGAGGGAAATTGTATGGAAAATGTCCAGCTCAGTGAGACCACATTTTTAACTTTCATAAAACTTTCCCTCTGTTAATCATTGGACTGCAATCCATCATTAAAGGTGATGGAACTTGAGTCCATTGTATCTGGAGAATCCTAGGATGGTGAAGGCTGATTTATTTACTGAAAAAAAGATCTTCTCTGTCTTCTCTTGCATCATATTTTTCCACAGTGATCAAAAAGATACTTCTAAGTAGAGTTCATAATTGGGTAGAAGTGGAGGCTCAGGTCTTGGTTCCCCAAGAGAACACTACCAACCTCGCCAAAAGATAAAGAAAAATGAGAACTCCAGAATGGGAGCTTACCTTTATTTATTCCAGGGGTTCTCAACCTATGGTCCATGGGCTGGATGTGGCATGCAGCACCATTTCTTGTGTCCCACGTCAATGATGCAGCTACCACCGGAATTGGACGTGGACACATTTACAATAGCCATAAATGCACCTACAGCTGTCATAAACACATTTATGATAGCTGCAGACATGTTTTATGGCCGTGTTTATGGCGTGGGAACCACCAGTCTAGCCCAATCAGCTGTCTGAGGGGGCATGGTCCAGGCCATGGCTTCAAAAGGTTGAGAACTCCTGCTTTAGTCAGAAGGACAGAAAGATTGAGAGGTGATGTTCAAATACTGTATGTGGAACCTGTTGTGTAGAGGATACAGTCAGTTTGATTTATGCGGCCAGAGGGCAGAACTCAAATTAATGTATATAAATTTCAGAAAACAAGATGTCAATTGAACTGTTATAAAGAACATTCTAATACTGAGAGCCATTGAACAATGAGAATTGACTCCCTAAGCATCAGAGGCTTTCGATACCATCGACCAAGGTATCCTTCTGGAATGGCTCCGAGGACTGGGGATCCAGGGAATGGTGTGGTCCTGGTTTTCCTCATTTCTGAGGGGCCGGACCCAGTCAGTGTGGTTGGAGAGTGAGAAATCCAGCCCTAAGCTTCTCCAATATGGGGTGCCTCAGGGCTCGGTGCTTTCACCTCTCCTATTTAACATCTACATGAAACTACTGGGTGAGATCATCCATTCCCACAGGGTGAGGTATCAATACGCAGATGGATACTCAGTTCTATATCTCAGCCTGTGGGGCCCTAGTGATGCATTGGAAGTCCTTTCCAGGTGTCTGGAGGCTGTTAGGGTCTGGATGGGGGACAACAGGCTACAACTGAATCCTGGCAAGACTGAATCCCCTGTAGTGGCTGTGGGTCGGGGCTCTTGCACTATCCTGGGAGCTACCATTTTTGGTTCTGGATGAGGCAGTTTTGCCCCAAACAGACCCAGTGCGTAAACTGAGGGTCCTCCTGGACTCACAACTCCTGCTCAAAGAGCAGGGCTTTTGCACAACTCTGAGTTGTGCACCAGTTAACACATGCTTTGGGCACCTCCAGACTTGATTATTGTAATGTGCTCTACATGGGGCTGCCTTTGGTGACCATTCGGAGGCTGCAGCTGGTCCAGAATGCGGCTGCTCAGGTTGTGATGGGGTGCAGGCATTATGCTCGTGTCTCACCACTTCTTTGAGAGCTGCACTGGCTCCCAGTATGCCTCCAAGTGCAATTCAAGGTGCTGGTTATCACCTTTAAAGCACTACATTCATTTCATTCATTTATTCGATTTATATACCGCCCTACTCGGTGCAACCGACTCAGGGCGGTTTACAGAAGACAATCAAAAGTAATATAACATAATCAAAGGTCATACAGTATAAATATAACAATACAGTACAGCAGTGCAGCAAAACAAAACCACACTGCAAAATATAGTTACAAAGTTCAATTCCAATTACATATATATTACATAGTTTCAATAATATGATACAATATAAGAAATACAGAGATCCAGTACATGATGCAATAATATCAGGGCTCTCACCTTAACAACAAGAAAACAACAGTTCATAAAATCGAGTCCCGGGGCCGGACGCAAAGGTGGCCTCCCTCCATCTGCAGGTGGTGTTGTTGACAGCGGTGGTGCGAATGTCCTGCCGCCACCGCGGCTTTTGAGCCTTTCTGCCGGGCGGAGCCTCCAGGAACAGGTGGGTGAGTCCCGGGGCCGGACGCGGAGGTGGCCTCCCTCCATCCGCAGGTGTTGTTGTTGGCGACGGGGAGCGTCTCTAGCCGGAGCTCCTGCCAGCCGTCCTTTTCACTCCACCGGGCAGGTGTTTCATGTCCGGGGGAGGTGGAGATGTCAGCACAGTCGGGAAGCGTTGGGCGTGTCTCTGGCCGGAGCTCCTGCCAGCTGTCCTTTTCACTCCCCCGGGCAGGTGTTTCGCGTCTGGGGGAGGCGGAGACGTCAGCGCAGCCGGGAAGCGTTGGGCGCGTCTCTGGCCGGAGCTCCTGCCGTCCGTCCTTTTTACTCCCTCGGGCAGGTGTTTCGCGTCCGGGGGAGGCGGAGACGTCAGCGCAGCCGGGAAGCGCTGGCCCACATAGTAGTGGGCCAGGATACTTAGGAGACTGCGTCACCCCAGGAACATCTGTCCATCCCACCAGAGTGAACCGGAGAGGCTCTCTGGTCATGCCACCACCTCTCTAGCACTAGAAGGAGAGTCTTTTCTGAGTCTGCTCCGGCCCTATGGAACCTCCTGCCAAGTGAGTTGCATCTCCAGACAGAGCTGCTGTCTTTCAGGAAGGGGGTAAATACCTGGTTGGTGGGGCATGTGTGGGGTGCATGCCAGCCAGTCAGTTTGGCTGGCTGGCTACTTTGAATAAGCCCACCTCTCTCCCTGTTCCTGTTTTTTAACTTTTTTATCCTTTTAACTTTCTAAATTTTTAAAATCTTCAATGTAAGTAGTGTGTTTTTAACGGTGTTTTAATTTTGTAAGCCACCCTGAGTCTCTGGATGAAGGTGGGAAATAAATAAATAAATAAATAAATAAATAAATAAATAAAGTGTTGAAACTGAGGTTGGACGACTACCTGCCAAAAAAATGCTTTATGTGGGGAATTTCTTCTTTGGCAAGGGGCCTGTGATAGCCCTGTGGTCCTTTCCAGATATAATCTTCAAGGATTTACTTAGATCTTAAAATAAACAACGTAAAATTATTTTTCAAATGATTTATATCAAATCATGCAGAATCAAGGTTTCAAATCAAACAGAGGACCTCCATGAATTTGATAGCTCTTCTTTCCAAACTATTTTCTTCCATATTTAAGGGTGATGGAAATAATGAGAAGGTTCATTCTCCTGTCTTGAGCCTTTTATCCCTTTCAGTAATGCTGGAATAGAACTAAATTATGTTTAAGATTTATCATTGCAATCAGGACTGATATGAGAGAAACAGTATTGCATTTTTTCAGCCTGATCCTTAAGGCTGAAACTACAAATTTCCTACTCATCCAGTTCTTCTCTGCCTAAGACTTTTTCTAACCTACAGTGGGACTGCAAAATTAATATTCTTCAAAGCCAGCACTTGCCTGATTTCAGCCAATTACCCAATGTCTTTCTCATCTATATACCTCATTCAGGCATAACGTGAAACCATGGTGCTTGCCATGACCCCTGCTTCTTAGGCTTGTTTATTACCATTTGTTTGACAGAACAATAAAACCCAACCGGCTGATATATCCAAATTTGGAAACTGGCTATATTCAGACTCCTGAAGTGTTTTTCCTGAAGTATAGATTGATGCTTTCCCCCACACCATTCCCCTAGGATGTGGGTTGTGGATGGGGTGGGGGGAGGCCATATATTGTGGTCGTTCCCTTTTCTTTCTCTCCCCCACTGACCCACCCTCCGTCTTTTTGAATAATGCAGTTGCTTTGAGTAGTCCAGACAGGCTTGAAGATTAGGGAGCCTGTTTGTGGAGCTGGGGGCCAGATGAATAGGAGCAGGAGGCCCAGTCCCCGGGAACTAGGCCAACTGTGAAGAGCATGTGCCGGCCAAAGCAGCAGGCTAGCCCATATGTCAGGCTGTGCCACAAAGACTTCTCTGCACATCTACCATGACAAACAGGATTACCGAAGACAATTAATCTGGCACACTTTATCAAAATCAAGCGCTGACCCCCCAACCTCTCCCCTCGGTGAGCAGCAGATGCCACGCTCCAATTCAATGGAGCTCAAGTGTCCCCCCTCCTCTGACCCCCCCCCCCCCCCATCGCTGAAAGGAATCCAAAGCCTGAATAAGGCTGGCATGGACTAATTGCAAATGCTGTCTGATGGTGACAGCCCTAATCAAATAAGATGAGTTCCCCTTCTCCCTCCTCTCCCCACAACTTCTAATGGAAAGGCTGGCTGCAGCTCCCTGTCAGCTGCTAGCAGAAAGAGAAATGCATCAATTCAACCATGGACCTCCCCATTCTCTCCCCCCCCCCCCAACTCCCCCAGCCATCCTCCTCTTGCCTCTGCTGCATGTTGATAGGAGAGGGACAGCAATCGATGGACATGTTTCCATTTGCTTCAACAGGACCTCCACCCAGCTGAGGAATAAAAAAGAGATCACAGGTGTACAGTGATAGGAAACATCACGCTTGGAGCTCTTTATGGACTACAGGGAATGGCCAAAGAGATGAAAAAGATGGCACCCAATTGTAAAGAGCTGTGCTGGGCCCTATAAATATCGTGTCTGTTATCAGAGTTGTTCTCACTTGCATGCAGAACTGTCAACCTCTCTTAAAACTCCCTTATCCCCCTTCCCCCAGTGAATCATTCTGGAGTTTCCACTTTGAAATTTTAGCAGCTTGGGTGGATTATTTTGCTCTGAAGTCTTATAAGCAGCAAAGAGAAGCTCCTGTACCTCTGCCCTCGCACAACAGCCTCACAGAAGCCTTTTTACCTCAGTACAATGGTGGGAAGCAGTACTGCTACCACACTGTTCAGTGTTTTATACCATCAATCTGTCCATACTTTCCACTACTTGATACTACTTGCTTTTAAGAGGGATGTTATTTATTAGTTATTTATGGAAATAATTGTTTTGGCGAGATTCATTCTTCTCTTCTGAGTCCTTCAACTCAAAATCATTGGCTGAATTTTGTGACTGTAATGCACAATATGCATGCCCATTACCTATGGATTGTTCTTTAATTCTGAAGTAAATAGTATCATATAATATAGAACATTTAGATATTAATTAACCATAACAATAAACGTGCTTCCCTCTCAAACATGATCACTACACCCATATTGTGGCTAAGGTGATTCTTTTCAATATCAATTTATTACGGCTTTCCTTATTTATTTATTTATTTATTTATTTAGATTTATATTGCCACCCACTCGCCGAGGCGATTCAGGGCGGCTTACAGTCAAAACAGTGAATCATAAACTCAGAATGTTTATAATTTTGTTTCTACAAAAACACAAATGACGCCAGTTCTTTTGCAAGTGCTGTTCAGAGTCACCGTCACTTACCTTGTGACATTGAAGTAAGGAACTCTTCCTAGAGAACTATGTGTGAGATTTTCCAACACTATACAGTAATACCTCGGATAACGTTTACCTCAGATAACACTAAAATCGCATAATGTTAGGTAATCTGGGGAGGAGAATTGGTTCCAATTACGTTAAGGTCTTATGGGATGGATCGGATAACAACCGCTAAAGCCTGTGCGGTTACAATGTATCTCTATGGAGCTTTAACCTTATCCGATACATCCCATAGGATTTTAACATGCATCGGATAACACTAAAAATCAAATAACACCAAGACTTGTGGAACCAAGTCTTAGCGTTATCCGAGGTATTACTGTACTTCCTTCCTGGTTTCTTTCGGTGCTCTGATAGCAGCATCTTAGGGATACCTGGAGCAGGATACATGTCACAATCTACCCAAAGAGAAGGGGTGGTGGTTGTTGATTATCAAAATGGTGTGTGACCGTGATGGTGAACCTGGGCACTCCAGGTGTTCTTTGACTTCTAGTACCAGAATCCCAAGTCAGCACTCTTGTTGATCATGGCTTCTGGGAATTGAAGTCCAAGAACACCTGGTGTGCCAAGGTCTGCCATCGCTGGTGTATATGAAGAAGTTATGCCATTGTACCAAGTACTGTACATCATATTTTTAGGGAGACAAATATTTTATTTGTGGGGCATTCCCATGAAAGTTTTATTTGTAAGTAACTGACACAGCCTGAGAATGATTGAAGTTACACAATGCCCTGTAAGCCATTGTGAGCAATATCCCTGTTGTACATTTATAATGGTTTATTCCTGGCGAAGCAGAGCCATACAATGGGAATGCAGAACCATAATACAAGATGCAACTTTTATCTATAAACTCTGTCTACTTATCTGCTGAATCGAATGATGCAGAGGGGTTCCACTGTAGCTAGTAGAGAATTCCATTTTGGAGGCTCAGAGATTCACTGATTTATCTAATCCAGTCAGTGGTGAGATCCGAAATTTTTTACTACCACACTGTGGGCTAATGCCTTTCTTTTAAGATCTCAGGATACCAACCATATTAACCCAATACTTCTGATCTGTAATGTGGCAATCCATGTGATTCAGCTGCAAGTGTGTTCCTAAGCATCAATGTTTATAACCCTTCAAAATAAAATTGAGAACACACAAATGCAAGAGTAGGCATTAGATCACTAAAAAGATAGCAAACTTTAATGGGAAAATTTTCACTTCTAGGCACTATTGTTTTATAGATAGTAAACAAATAATAATAATGTAAAAGTCTCAGAAAGCCATTGCAGATCTCTGTGCCAGGATAGCTCGTGAGAGGTATTGCCTACTCTTGCCTTTGTGTAATCGTAAAGGACACACTGCCTTTTCCTAATTTCAACTGGGAATACAGAGCCTATATGAATTACCCTGAAATAATTTATGGCATACCATTGGACTCTAATTAGTAGCACAATTAACACACTATGTAGCCCATCATGCAAACAGTGCAGGCAACAGCAGAAGTTTGAATGGCTTGGAATACACAGAGAAACCTGTCTCAAACCTCAGTCTAACTGGACACTCTATCCAAGACCTGAAAGTTACAATTCTGGAACAGAGAAATTACAAAACTAGGATTGAAAGGGAGACAACAGAAATCAAATACATCCATCTGTTAGACACCCATCGCATGGGATTAAACATCAGCGAAGGGTTTCTGGGACATTATCAAATTTGATACACAGATTGCTATATGCTACTAGATATTTTATATATTACAACCTTCCTGCCAATTTAGCGAAACAGGAAGTAACCAGGTACAGTGTTTCTGTTTGTTTTCTGACATGCAGGTAAAAGGTTGATCTGCACCTTTGAGATTGAAAGTGATATGTTTAGAGCTAATCTGAATAATCTATTGTTGCTGATGGCTGTGGGAAGATGTATTGTTGTGCTTGATGGTCTGTTACTCTGCTTGAGCAGGCACTTCTCCCTTTGACCCCTGAATTTGGTGTATATAAACCTGTAAATTTCACTCCTTGTCTGAAGAAGTGGACTTGATCCACAAAAGCTAATAAAAAGACAGCAGTTAGTCTTTAAAGTGCTACAGTGATTTTTATTCTGTTATAAATGCTTGGAATATTTTGTGTTTTTCCTAAATGGTGAAGGGAAATCCTGAAGTAACTAACAAATGGTTTCTCGGCTTCTGTGTTTACTTCAGGGAATAAATGATATGAACCAATTCAAATCTGAAACTAACACCAACTTGCTGCAACTTGAACAATAACATGGCTTCTCCTCTCCTTCTGTTTCTCCCTGAAGAAACAATCTGTTTCTCCTGAATCCTTAAACTGCTCTAACAGCTTCGCTTTAACACCAGTGAGCATTGAGATAAACTGCCGTTCAGATAATTCACTGTCAAAAAGTATTGAGCATACTTTAGTTCGATAGCAGTTGTAATGGCCTTTTCAAGTGCTCCTGCATGAAAGCTGAGCCTATCAAGTTTTTTTTGGCAGCCTTTGTATTTAACTTGTCATGTTATATATTGAAGAAGTGCAGTTCAGGATCAGTATAAATCAGCTTATAAGTCTCTAGGATAGAGGCAGAGCCAGCTGCTAGCATCAATTAATGGGACAGGAGACAGACAGAAGGTGGCAGTATTTTGGCATTGCCTAGTCTCCTAGCAAAAAGAAAAGTAAAGAAAAGTGTGCAATCAGTAACAAGAAGACTCACTGCTCAATTATGGCTGAGAGTGTCTAACTGACATTGTTACCTTGATTGGTCTCAAGAATGTGGAACTGAGACTCTGCTAATGCCAACACAGCAAAACAAGCATAAGAAGATGTCTTAGATCAGGGGCTCCCATCCTATGGCATGTGGACTGGATCTGGCCCACAGTGCCATTTCATGTGCCCCCACCCCCTCCAAGGGCATTTGAGAAACAGAATGGGTCCCCATCTGAATCTGTTGGGACAAAATGGCCACCCCATCGTGCTGAATGGGCAAAATGACCATCTAGCCCTCAAAGCAGAGACTGAGAGAGTGTGATCCGTTGCTCAGTTTGAAAAGGTTGGGAACCCCTGTTTTAGATGAAAACATGGAAACAATTGTTTGATCAGAGTAACAGCTAAGTTAATTTGGCATCTTTTCTGAAGTAAGTTGCTAGTTGTGGGCTTAAAGAAAGTTCTCGGGCAGTTTACATCAATCTACTCCCCAAACCAAATTTTCACTGATGACTGTAGCATGTGTAGTAACTATTCGTCCATTCTTTGCATCCTTGCCTATTTGCCTTAAACAAGTCATTCCACCAGTCACTTTCAGTCTATCTAGTGGTTATAATTTCCATGAGAAGTGTATTGTTTCCAGTATAATTTCCTCCCCTTGTCTTGAATGTTCTTCCTTTCATTTTAAAAGAATAACTACAATTTGTATGCTATGAAAGAGAATCTTTACCTTGTTCATTTGCTTTACAACTATTTTTCTCAGCATGCTCCACTGTTATTTTGTAAGAGCTAAAATGATTATACTAATGCTAAAATTAATTTTTACATATTAGCACTGTGCACCCACAGATCTATTCCAAGCATCAACATTGCAAAAACAGTGCAACATTGCGATCAAAACAGTGCTTCTGTCGGTTAGATTCAAATATAATCAGAGTTGCAATAATGAGGGAGAAGGACTAGGGCAGGTAGTAGGATATAATGCTTGACCTTCCCACTGGAGCAGCATCCCAAGACCAGAGAAAGCAAGAGGGTGGAAAAGTCAGGGTATGACTGCACAGGGATTTGTTCTGCTGTTTGGTCTACCTGGGGATGGGATGGTTTTCTTCTTTTCCTGGCGACCACATCACATAAATGCCAAAACAAACCAGTCCTTTCTGAAAGTGCTTCTACTTTCATGGTTTTGGTTCCTGGTCAGGAGCTACTCATTTTCATGTGGAGGTGGGATGGCTCTGTTTTATATTAGTTCCAGCACATGTGATTGCTGGAGAAAACCAAACCAGACAACTTAAGCCACTTAATGATCCTGGGAAATCGAAAGCTTCCTCTGCTTCTCAGTGGAAGGGAAGGGAGGGCAATAGCAATTACACTTATGTACCACTCCATAGGACTTAGTGCACACTCTCTTGAGCAGTTTACAAGGTAATTAGCTTTTGGCCCACAACATGCTGGGTACTCATTTTACTGACCACAGAAGGATAGAAGACCAAATCAACCTTAATCCTCATCAGGATCAAACTCACAATGTTTTGGCTACAGTACATCAATTTAACTACTGTGCCACCAGGGAAAGCAATTGGTTTTTTTAAAAAACCTTACTATAATACTGATGTGCTATACTTTTTATGATTTTTTTTTAAAAAAAACTGAAAGCTTCCTTCCAGAAGGAGGGAAGACAGCAGGGGCCAAGGAAGGGAGGCATTTTTTTTGCTCCCTCCCTTTCCCTTCAAAGGGAATGTGGGCCAAATTGGGTTGGTTGAGATCCATTGTGGTTTCCTGACTCAAAACCACCTGATCCTTTAATGTGGATGCAGGATCACACCAGCATATTCCATGCAACCTTATTGTTCTTGCTGTTGTTGCTGCTACATGCCATCAAGGGGCCTTTGACCCATGACAATGTTAAGAATGAGCAATCTCCAAAACATCCTGTTCTCAACAGCCTTGGTTGGCTCACATAAAGTCAAGTCTCAAATAAATGGAGACAAATAGGAGTTTCTAGACAAGGGGTTCCCAACTTTTTCAAGCCAGGGACCTGGTCACATTCTCTCAGTCAGCTTCGAGAGCCGGATGGCCATTTTGCCCTGCCTGCACAATGGTGTTGGCCATTTTGTCCCAACAGCTTCAAAGACATGGCCATTTTGTTTCTTGAATGCCCTTGGAGGGGTGGGGGGGACACATGGAATGGCACTGAGGGCCAGATTTGGCACATGGGCCTTAGGTTGGGAACCCCTGTTCTATACCTTACTACATCTGTTGCAAAATGAACCTATTTGGGAGCTTCTGTTCAACTTCTCTGCTTAACAGTTGACAAGCTTCACCATTTGCATGTATGTATGTCATTGAACAAATCAGCTACCTAATCATCTATTAGAGTGATACTTTCAAAACTAATCTAGTCTATAGGTGACAAATTATATGGAACAACATAGTTAAGAAAATCACTTTGGAACAGAATGACCTTTGATGAAGGAAAGCAAGCAAGTTTAAGTTGAATTGATTCAAATGATGTAGCAGCAACAAGAGAGAATTTCCATTCCCTGCTTCTCATTATGGCAAAGTGTCTGCAGTGTCACGATTCTCTCTGTTTCCCAAATGCCATACTGCATATTTATATTAAAGTGTTTTTTTTCTTTTTTATGATTATGCTATGCATCAGAAATAGAACTTCATGCATGACTTCTAATATGATCATTAGGATCTTTGTTAAAGTTCATTCCTTCATAGCAGATGCATTTTAATTGCCACTTCTTCCACTTCTGCCGCACAATGCTGTTTATGTTGCTTTAAATTAAACCTTTTGTTAATGATGGCATGTCTGTCACTGCTCTAATGAGTAATGTACCACAAAGGGAATTTGTCATTTTTTAAGTTGTGCAAATTAGCAGGTATCAAAAAGTTGGGCAGGATGTATGAAAGCACTGTAGTTATGAATTGCAGTGAACTTTAAGAAAATGTGAGAATTATATGCCAAGAGAGTCAAACAAATTTTGAAATTGCAAGGGAATGAGGAATTTTCAAAAGGACAGCTTAATACAGTAATACCTCAGATAACGTTTACCTCGGATAATGCTAAAATCGCATAACATTAAGTAATCTGGGGAGGAGAACTGGATCGAATAGCGTTAAGGTCCTATGGGATGGATCGGATAACAACCGCTAAAGCCTGTGCGGTTACAATGTATCTCTATGGAGCTTTAACGTTATTCGATCCATCCCATAGGATTTTAACATGGATCGGATAACACTAAAAATCGGATAACACCAAGACTTGTGGAACCAAATCTTAGTGTTATCCGAGGTATTACTGTATTGTATATACCAAATAATGTTCCTATAACAGAAAAGCAGCTTACATTGTGTTCCATATATTGGCAGTGTGTGTGAAAAAACCTCCTCTATGCGCAACTTAAAGGATGAGACATTTTTACAGTTGCAAGTTATTTTGACTTAACTCTTAAGGCCCAGTCAAAGCACACAAAACATAAAACCCACACCCAATGGGGTTGATCAGAATTAGTCCCATTATATCAAAAAAAGTTAACTTTCTAATAGGATACTCTGCTTTCTTTTCTTATGGTAAATTGATTTCAGCAGGATATTTTATCTTCTTCAGGTTCTGTATCTGTTCCAAATATTGGCTATCATCATGGCGAATAGTCTTCCAATTCTTAACTCCTCGGAACAATTCTTCTGAGGACATGCCACACCAGTCTCTCAGGTTCTTCAGCCATGAAGTCAGTCTACATCCAAGGTCTCTCTTCTCAGGGATCTTTCCTTGCAGAACGAGTTGGAGGATTCCATACCTAGGTAGTTCATCACAATATGGCCAAGATAGGAGTGTTCTTTGCTTAATGCTCTTAAAGCAATTCCTTGCTTTCAAACTTCTAGGTTGGTAGTTGCTGGGGCAGAGACTGGAGCTTACTCTGTCGTGCAGCACTTGGGTCTCGAACTGCCAACCTGCCAACCTTCCAGTCATCAAGTTTAGCATCTTAACCACTAAGCTCTGGCTTGGACTGTACAAGACCATTCCTGCTGGGGCAAATAATGTGGCTTTAGAGGATCTGACTGTGGTTGTTATCCAATTGGTTTAAAAGCAGTCAAACAATCCAATGAACTGCCAGTTATTTTAACAAATAACTATTTCTCTAGCAGTCATTTGCAGAATTCAGATTGTTTCCTATATGTTTGCTACAAATTAGCTCTTACTGGTAGAACAGGGGCAGTCTAATACATATATGTGGCCATTAAGGTCATAGGAGATGCTTTCCAGAATTAGCATTCTCATTTCTGACAGCAGACAGACAGCAGTGCTAGGAAATGGGGTTATTGAGCAGCAATCTAGAGATTTCAACTCATTTGACATTAGGTGAGTTGCCTTAAGGGCAACAATATCTGCATTTAAAAGATAAAAGCAAGGTTTCAAACAGTGCCTTGAGCAGTCTGCTTTGACTCATCTCAAGGCTTATCTGATAAGAAATGATGGGATTTGGCTGATGGCAGTGATGCATGGATGCCTGCCCACAAAATATTGCTGAACGTTGCAGAAAATGAGCATTCCCACTTGAATAATGGCTGTATGCTAAACAGCTGTGTCAGAGGTGCAACCCTGTCTTACCATGTATTTTTGTTGCAATGTTTTGCACACTTTCTTGCCCTGTTGAACTCATCAGAGCTTCCTTTTGAATAAATAAGCACATGCATCTTTTAGAAATATAATGGATAAGCAAGAGACTGGGGCAGCAATATCCAATTCTTTATATGCTTTATTTAAATTTTATTTTAAAAAATTAAGGGCACAGCTCATAAAACAAAGGAAAAGATTACAGAATGCTATTTGGGAATATAAAGAATACTGTATACTGAGAAGCTGTTCCAAAATAAAGGAGCACATGAGACCCTAGTTGAAGGTTTCACTGGAAGGAAAAAATTTCAAGGTGTAGAAATAAGGGTATATAAAACAGATGTGCATATTCTATCTCTGTATACCTATACAGTTGTACCTCGCTTAATGAGCAGAATGCGTTCCACAGGATGGCTCTTTAAGCGAGTTTGCTCTTTAAACGAAACACCATTGTAAGTGCCCAATTGTGGGGGACGAGGATTGCGAACCCCGATTTATTTGTTAAGCGAGTTTTTGGTTGGTTTTATTTTTTAAGCGAGTTACTCTTTAAGCAAGGCGCTCTTTATGCGAGGTTTGACTGTATCTCTATAATAATAATAATAATAATAATAATAATAATAATAATAATAATAATAATAATAATAATAATAATAATAATAATAATAATAATAATAATAATAATAAGCTGGTGGCCACCAACTTAATGGGTAGGATCCAGGGTGAGTGGGGTGGGGATGCCTTTTTGTAACTTTTTTCTTTGTAAGATTGTGTAATGTTCCTATGGGTTTTGTAAGATTTTTGTAACTTTATGACGTATATTGGGGTTGTATCTTACTGTACTGTATTTTATGATATTCTATTGTTTGAATTATTGATGTATGATATTTCATTGTGTTGTGACATTTTATTGTTCTATTGAATTGTTGCATTGTGTTTGATTGTGTTGTGAGCCACCCTGAGTCGGTTTTCGCTGAGTAGGGCGGCATATAAGTTTAATAATAATAATAATAATAATAATAATAATAATAATAATAATAATAATAATAATAATAATAATAATAATAATAATAATAATAATAATAATAATAATAATAATAATAATAATAACAACTGTGCACTGTCAAGTTAAGTCTGAGTTATGGTAGCCATTTTCAGGGTTTTCTAGGTAGAGAATACACAGAAGTGGTTTACGATTCCCTTCTTCTGGGGGACACCCTGAGACTGTGCAACTTGCCCATGGATATGCAGGCTGACTCTTCTGGAATCCACAGTGGGGAATTGAACTCTTACCCTTTGCTTTCACAGACAAATCCTTAACTCAGATTGTGTCTCAACTGTCAAAAGGATTGGGTTTCCAATTGTTTTTCAAAAAAGCAGGTTAAGGTCCCAGATCCTGCCAACCTAGCAGTTTGAAAGCAAGAAATTGCAAGTAGATAAATAGGTACCACTTTGGTAGGAAAGGTAACAGCATTCCATGTCACATGACCATCGACACTTTCTATAGACAAGGACAGCGCTGGCACTTTAGCTGTAAACAAAGATGAGCACTGTACCATAGAGTTGGATCAGACTTGCTTTCAAGCAAGGGGAACCTTTACTTTTACTAAGGTCACATGGTGCTTATGTCAGTATGCCCATACTTTGTAACCATGCCCGGACAGTTGTTAAAACACTTTAACTGCAGCCACCAAGCAGCCTCCTTCCCCTCCAGTCTCCTTTAGAGTTTTCTTTCTTTCTTTTAATTTATCCCCATTGCTGCCACCAGTCAACTCTTAGGCAAACAGCTTTCTTTTGGAACCAAGATGGGGAATCTGATGCCACCACAATCACTGCTTCTATATCCACCTCTAGAGCCATTTGTAGCTGCACCACCCTTTGCCAAAGTCCCTGTAGCCACTGCGATATATTAAACTGTCGTAGAATTATAACTGTAAGGCTCAGGGAGGGGAACCGTTTTTAAACTATGGAGAATCCTGCAAACTTTACAAGGGAAACTCTATGTGCCAAGACATGCATGCACCCAGAAGAATACAGCAGTTCTGAAATCAGTGCAAAATAAATTACCCCTGATGGGTGATTTTAAAACAACCCACATTTTTGCAGGTTCATGCATGCCTGTTTTGCGTCATTATTCCTCAAACTTTCACTTGATTTCAAACCTGGAAAACCCAATGCAATTGTAGTACAGTCAAACCTCGCATAAAGAGCGTTTCGCTTAAAGAGTAACTCGCTTAAAGAGCAGAATTTTCTCTGAATGTTCGCTTCGCTTAACAAATAAAACCAACCAAAAAGTCGCTTAACAAATAAATCTGGGTTCACAATCCCACACACACACACACACACAATTGGTCACTTACAATGGTGTTTCACTTAAAGAGCAAACTCGCTTAAAGAGCAATCCTGTGGAACGCATTATGCTCTTTAAGTGAGGTACAACTGTACTTCTTGCTAATCAAGATGCACTCACACTGAGCTATCCAGCCTGCTATTTCTATATCTCTCTCTACAAAGCTGCACATCACAGGATAAAAGTATGTCAGGAACTATAGGATGGGACACTTTATCAATTTTTGCACCACTTTTCACCTGTCAGCCAGGGCTGTACCCATGGGATGACCAGGGTGGGTTAACAGTTTGCTCACTCTCAAACTCCCAGCTGCTTATATATACCCACATCTAGAATCCTGGTTAAGGCCTTGCTGCCAGCCTTAAGTGAAGTTTCCTTGTATATGTCACCCAATACTTGAATTTGACATGTTTCTGAATAGGCATTCTATTGAAATATTCCCCCAGTCCACTCAACACCACAAAACACTAAGTTTATTTCCACCAGTTAAAGCTGGAGTTCTCAACCTTTACAGCCGGGGCCCGGGTCTTGCTCCCTCAGATAGCTTCAGGGGCCTCCACAACATGGCACTTCCGGACATGGTGGAGGCTACATGAAATGGTGCCATTGGGCCACGTATGGTCCGTGGGCTGCAGATTGAGAATCCCTGAGTTAAAGCATGGTGGATTTTTTTTATGCTTCAGGGCTGCAAGATCCATGAAACTAAAACAGAAGGAGAACACATTAAAATATTAGGTAGACATTCCTTGGAAAGAGTGACCTAATAAATAAATAAATAATGTTCAGCTTTTAAGTTAGATTTTAGTAACATGCTACATCTTGGCAGCATATGGGCTTGTAAACTTTTAGTTATGGGATGCGATGACAGTTCAATATCAGTGGCACATTCGGTCCAGCAGCATTTGTCTCTAAGGCAAGCATTTGTATGATTCAGCTTGCAAAAAAGGCTTGAAGCAGGTGTCTGGACACCTAATATGAATGCACAGACGTGGTCACTTTTAATGAGACTTGCATGGAAACAAGGGAACAAGGGAACAGGCTGGCGGAGAGACAGGAGTGAAACAAAAGACTTGGCATGAGGAACAACATTGAACTCCATCCAGACATGAATTTATTTACAGCTTAAAGGGCAAAATGCAGATTGAGCTGAGTTGAAAGTCAATCGAGGCCTTTGGCATCCTTCTCTGCCCTCCTGAAATAAATCTTGCTCCTGTTGTTTGTCCCCAAAGAACTCAGCAATGGCAAGATCTAGGAATAGGCTACAGTAAAACCTCCCATAAAGAGCGCCTCACTTAGAGGGTAACTGGCTTAAAGAGCAGAATTTTCTCTGAATGGTCGCCTCGCTTAACAACTAAAACCAACCAAAAACTCGCTTAACAACTAAATTGGAGTTTGCAAAAAAAAAAAAAAAAACTCACCACCAGAAGTCACAATTGTTCACTTACAATGCTGTTTTGCTTAAAGAGCAAACTCACTTAAAAAGCAATCCCATAGAACACATTATGCTCTTTAAGCGAGGTACCACTGTATTTTGAAGGGGTATCATAAAGAATCCCTGTTTCAGTAAGCGAACAGATTATATCTTGAGTGGAGGTTCTGAGAGCTGGCATCCTCTGGCTGAAATGCTGAGATCTCTGAAATGGTAAGAGCACGGTGATGGGGTGTGGCTTTTATGACCATGCCACACCCTTGCTGTGGGAGCTGCATTGATTACCGATGTGCCTTTGTGTGCAATTCAAAGTACTGGTTATGACCTTTAAAGCCCTATATGGTAGTGGACCAGGTTACATAGGAGACCGCATCGCGCTGAGAATATGTGCCCATCCCACTAGGGCAGACTGGAGGGGATCTCTGCAGGTACCAATGGCTGGAGAGGCTCACCTCTCCAGCACTAGATGGAAGGCCTTTTTGATATCTGCCCTGGCCCTTTGGAACCTCCTGCCAATGGACCTCCACCTCCAAACACAACTGCTGGCCTTTAGGAAAAATGTAAAGGCATGGCTAGCCCAGCGGGTGTGGGGTGCTGCTGTTGGATCTACTCCACCCCACTGGCTTATATGACCATCTGACAATTTTGTTATGGGGATTTTATTTGAGATTTTGTGATTTTAAGATTTTAAGATTTCAGAGATTTTAGAGTTTTTATGATGTTTTATCTATATGTATGGGTTGCCACAGTGTGTTATGTTGGGGTTGTTTCTTGTGTTGTAAGCCAACCGGAGTCACCTCAGTAAGGGGGTGGCTAAACAAGTCAAAATGAATGAATGATTGAATGAATGAATGTCAAATACTTTGTGAAAGAGATGGTGTAGAACATGTCAGCCATCCTTTCCTTGCTTAAGCTCATCATTTTACCAATCTGCATCGTCTTTGTGTATATACATTGCCCAAATAATGTAGATTTCAATTGTAGCAGAATGGTTCCTGTCTGAGCCTTAAACCTAGTACAGTTGTACCTTGCTTAAAAAGCATAATGCGTTCCACAGGATTGCTCTTTAAGCGAGTTTGCTCTTTAAGCGAAACACCATTGTAAGTGACCAATTGTGGTGGGGGGGACTGCAACCCCCAATTTGTTTGTTAAGCGAGTTTTTGGTTGGTTTTATTTGTTAAGCAAAGCAAACATTCAGAGAAAATTCTGCTCTTTAAGCGAGTTACTCTTTAAGCGAAGCGCTCTTTATGTGAGATTTGACTGTATTTGGGTAAGTTCCATATGCCAAGAAAAGTCACTGTGCTCTGTTCCTGCTATATATAATGTTTTCATTTAAAAAGAGTCCTGAACTTTGTTAAAAACAAAGCTGGGAAGGGTAAGAAGACTGGCATCAGGGAGGAAAAGAAACAAAAGTAGGAATACTGAAATAATTACATACCTGTCACTATTCTTTCCAACTTAAGAGTCACCCATTTTTTGTCTGCGAAGAGTTAATATGGAGCTGTCTCTCTCTGGTGAAGGGAAAAATAGCAATTCTCTCAACAGCATAATATAAAGACCAAGAATGTTTTCAAATTTACCTCTTTTGCATGTTTGAAGATTGGCAGCTACATAATTAGGCAGAACAAAGGAAAAAGAGGATGAATAATATGCAGTAAAAATCGATCAACTTGGGGCACAGTCTGTAAGTCTGGTTTGTAAAAATTGTGATAATAGTGTCAATGGGACCAGCAGCAACTGCACCTGCATGAAAACGTGGTAGGAATAAAGGATGTTTCAGTGTTTTGCTTGGGTGCTAAAATATATGTGGAGAAATCCTCCTAAACATCCTTTTCATTCATTATAAGCTGAGAGGGAAGGAAGAGTTACAAGAGTGATCCACAGGCTGATCTCACATTTCCAGCTGAAATCACATTTTTTTACTGTACCACTAAGGAAGTCCTGAACCACTTGAAAGAGTCATTCAGCTTCCTACTGTGGAAGACTGTTCCTGCAGAGTTTACAACACCAGATATTTAATGGTGGTATACAATGGGTGTAATCATAAGTAGTCGTTATAGGTACAACTGTGAAACCAGTAAAATTTATCTACTGAAACAACTTAAAGGTAGCAAATACAGTAAGATGTGTATAAACAAAACAGCAGTAGCCTGATGTTGGAACAGTTCGAACTGATGCTGAAGTTCTTTAGAACTTGAGGGAGCATCTTAGGGGCTGCAGAATATGCCCAAGGGTAGAAAATAGGAATGGAACATTTGCCGGTTTTGGACCACAGTTCTGTGTTGGCCATGCTGGCTGCAGTGTTTTGGAAACTGTAGTCTGAAACTGTAACCTTCTCCTCATTACTGGACTACAGGGAATGCTGCCCTTGAAAGGAGAGAACTAACCTCAAAGCCCTCCTCTCTCCAGAGACCTCACAAATCAGTTCATCTGTCCATGTTGCTGGAGGTTTTCTTCATCCTTTGGTATCCCCCAGACTACCAGCATATTTAGAAGAGGCCTGGAATGGCATAGTTTTATCCACGCTTACTTAAATCTTCAAAACAGCAAAAGAAGTGAGCATAGAGTTTCATTTTCTTGGGTCTCCTGCGTCTAAACTCCATCCTCCCTCAGTAACTTTTTTCCTTTAAATGTAGG
The DNA here is from genome assembly GCA_030440675.1 of Furcifer pardalis. Taxonomy (NCBI): domain Eukaryota; kingdom Metazoa; phylum Chordata; class Lepidosauria; order Squamata; family Chamaeleonidae; genus Furcifer; species Furcifer pardalis. Next base: position 114,826,023 of record CP126891.1, read on the forward strand.
GATATTTACAGATATGCCTATCATTGTCTAAACTCATCATCCTTCCTAATGGATAATCACTTTTTATTTGGTTTCAGATTCAGGCCCTGACATTTCAAGAAAAGAGATGCAACTCAATTACTGAACTGTTAAGAATGGTTTTTTCTTTCTATTTAGTATGCAATGCAAAATTTAGCTCATTTTGAGAGTGCCAATTCCATGGTTGTTTCTGTATCACTTCAGGTCAGGACCAGGATACAATCTTTGCCCCCATTTTTTTTAAATCAAATGATTATAATCTATGCTATATTTGATGGATCTGGGTCAGTCATTTCCAAAGCCCTATGCCCTATGATTTCCTCTAGTCCATCATTTTGTTTCCCAGAGCTTGGAGAATGGTCAGGTTTGGGGTGGGGGTTGAACAATACCTCCCAGAATCCCCTAGCTACCATGGTTATATGCTGACAGTTATAATATAAAGAAAACCCCTTTTCCCAATCTCTTTTCTTTCCTGTCAGGAAATGACTGCCTTTGGGAAAGCAACTTAAGCATGCTGAAAAGAGCCAGCAGCAAATATTTCAAAGAGAAAATTAGGTGTGTGTAACAAAAATACAACCCATTATGCTTGGTTTAGAATTCAGCATCTCCAAAAAAAATAATAATCAGAGAATGCATCATAGCCTGGCAGTATCAGCCTCTATTCATTTTTACTCTATTACTTTTTCATAAGATGATTGCTACCTTTCTTCTCTTTTCTACTCACAATAATGCTGCTTTAACAGCATGTAATTTTGAAGCTTATTTGTATTAAAGATGATATGGTTTCACAAGGACAATGTGTGCTTCACATCCCACCCCCCACCCCAGTATGAAACAGTGTCACATACTTCTATTTAAACCAACTACTTCTTCTCAAGTAGAACCTATATCCAATCAATATGCAGTCAGAAATCCATCCATTCCTGAGGTGGTGCTGTAATTTGCAAAACAAATGTGCTCACTTTTAGAAAATACACATTGTGTTTGAAAATATATCACAGTTTTCTACACTGACAAAGACCCATAATGCTATATAACCATTCTAGCATTGCAGAGGATACATCTGCATAGGATGGGACGGTAGCTGTGATTTGTGACTTGATATGTCTGGGGGTCTTGTACAAATACTGTGTCTCTCCACATGAGATGTCTCTTCACTAGAGGCACAGTAAAGATTTTGAATGCCTTTCTTTAACTGTTGCTTGTGAGTAACAAAAACACCATATATATATATTAGTCAACAATGAAATATGATGTACAGCTTTGGTGATAAAAACCCTGACAGTGTGGGATGGAGCAGGAGCAGGAAATGCGTGGCAGTCTAGACAGTGCAGAATTTCTCTCTCCATTAGCTAGGCTGTGTAGGGCTCATGAAAGTTGCAGCCACAACATCTGGAAGGCCACATAAAGACAGCTTGAACACACAATCCTTGGTTTATTAGTCCTTCTGTCAAGTCTTGATTTTCAGGAGTGGTGGTCTGAACTTGCTTTCAACAGGCCTTTCTTACATTATGATCATCCTTGTTGCACTAATTAACCAAACAGGATGACATACAGAAAATTTTAAAGCTGAAGCTTGGTGTATTATAGACCATACATACTGAAAGTAAAACACACCACATAGGTTTGGTTGAAAATAAAAAGTCCTTAACTCATGGTGAGCTGAAATAAGCTTGGCCTTGCTTATGGTCATGGCTCCAGGCATTGGCTAACCTGATGCCAGCCCATAAATTCTCTTATCCAACTGTTGGAGAGATTGTCATAGGATAGCAGGACAATATTGCCACTCCTGTGCTTGACCACTAGGTAGTCCACCTACCACTTGTGAGGAAGACAACTCTCTCCCGACTCAAGCTACATGTGCTCTTGTTGCCTTCATTACGAGATCCTTACTATGGATCCATCACGGTGGGGATAGAAACCCAACAGACTTATTCCCATTACTGGATCCATTCCAATACACGTAAACGCATGTCTTCACAAGCACCAATACAGTTATGACAGCCAGATACCCATGTTTCTCAGTGTTCTCTTGGAACCACTAAATGTGGGAGAGAGGATGGGTTGAACTTCCAGCTCAGATTGAAGCAGCTGAATCACTGGTTTACTTATTCCTAAACCACAGACCAGATTGAAAACTGACACCTTCAGGTTTGTGCCTTGAAGCTCCATCTCTCATATCTTTCCAGAAATCCCACCGGCTAACTCACACCATGCAGTTCCTGATACTCTCTGGGAGATACAAGGTTGTCAGTGGCAGCCTATGGGCAGCATTATTCCTGCTTACCAGGCTACTGCTGGGCCATAGACAGGAACCTTGAGTACAAATGAGAACTTGTGCTTCTTCTCTCACCAGTTGTTCATGTCTTATACAGTATATTCAATTAAAGACCAAACTGGATAAAACAGTGACATACTTGTTTGTTTAGATCTGATATTTAAAAGAAAAAGAGCATACAGGTGAGAGTTACTTGTCAATTATCTCCCTGTAGATATTATTATTATTTATTATATTTGAATTTGTATGCTGCCCACTCGACAACGCAACTCCGGGCAGCTCACAGAAACCCAACCGAGCATCTTAAACACATATACATCTTACATAGAATAACAGTAAATAAATCACAGCATCATAAATTCCCCCAAATGTCTCTCCAGTCACATTCACTTTCAGTGGATTCAAGCTGAACGAAAGAGAAAGACTGGGGTCATGTTGGGGAGCTTGGATCTTCATTGAACTTACTTTGAAAACAAAGTAATGGGTCTGTAGAATGGGCCATGTTCAGTTCTGCTTACACCAGATCCTTATAGCATCTTGAGAAACACTGCTTTTAATTTCAGTGTTTTAGTTTACGTTTCTGATTTCTACAAATGCAGAGAAAAATCAGAAAATGTGAGTTAAAACCACTAAAGAGATTAAAGAAGACAACAGAAACGAACACTGAATACAATAGTGCTTTTCATTTCTTATGGCTTATCAAGTTCTCTCCAAAGCAGAATTATGTTTTCCCCTTTGATGTAACAATTTCTGAATAAAAATACTGCATAATAAATAATCTATCTACCATGTGTATAGCATCTGGCACGATCATGACAACAGTATATTTATTAACTAGAAATGAGTAAGGATATAGAATAGAACAATATGTCCTGGAAGAATGACATCTTACATTTTAATTCTGAAAAGTCTTCCTTCATTCTAGGTGAAGTTACTTTTCATCTCAATATACTTCTTACTTAAGAGGTACTGAATGCATCTTTGCATACACTGGCATTGCACTAGGGCAGGTGTTCCCGAACTTTTTAAGCCAGGGGCTGGGTCATGCTCTCTCAGTCAGCTTTGAGGGCCAGACACCCATTTTGCCTTGCCTGCATGACGGAGGTGGTCATTTTGTCCCAAGAGCTTCAAAGGGGCATCCATTTTGTTTCTTGAATGCCCTTGGAGGAGTGGGGGGGGTCACATGAAATAGTGCCAAGGGCCGTATTCGGCCCACAGGCCTTAGGTTGGGAACACCTCCACTAGGGGAGAATACCTAACAGAAGGGGAAATTTCTCATGTCTATCTTCTCTGTTTCCTTACCAAAGTACACCACTTGACAGTCACTTTGTGTCAGCCATAAACAAACCTTTAGCATCTCATTATGACTTTTTTCTTGGAACTCGTACACACAAAAACGGAAGAGCCGTGGGCTAACAATGAACTCTTGTCATGTCAGGATATATTACAGACTGTGGTGGCTTCTTCTCCACACAGGATCTAGCTACAGAGTCAGCACTCTTTTAGAAAATAAAGCTTTACACAGCTGGTAAAAATTGATACTTATCTGGGGACTCATTATACATTGCTTTAAACAATGTATTTTGGGACCCTAAAAGATTGGTCTGAAGAAAATGAAGATATTAGCAAGGAAATATCTGCATTATTTAAGAAAAATGAGATGGAAATATCTGCATTACCTAAGAGAGGACATTATTCAGAATAGAGGTTTCAGCCCATGCTCCTGGTTTAAGTGAGGAAGGTCATTCTGATGTTGTACTGATAACCCTTTGTCTGTGGGAAATATATGTTGGCCTTGATTCAGCCTAAATTAGCCATGGATAATAATAGTTGAATGCAACATGGATTAACTTGTTCCATTAGTTATATCAAGACCATGGTGTTTAGCATTCACTCTAGTTAATTGGTGGTTCGAGAGTAATTGTATATCTGGCCAAATGTGCTGTGTTATTCCACCCTCCTCCTAGCACTTGCCTTAGCCATCTGGTTCTCCATACCTAGAAGATACAAGAGGAAACTTCTCCAGATATAACAAAGATCCGGAATTTGTGGCCTCCCAGATTTTGTTGAATTGCAATTCCCATCACCTCTTTTGGCTGGTTATACTTGCTTAGGCTGACGGGAAATGCAGCCTGACAACATCCAGAGCACCACAAGTAGCCTACCCCAAACAATTGAAATCATTCAGAGCAGGCTATTCTGTAATCACCGTCCTCACAAACTTACTCCAGTACATCCTCTGGGATTGCTGTTGGGGCCATTCCAAAACACAGGAACGCTTCTTACCAGCAATTTTACTAAGATTAAATTATTTTCTGATATATCCTTACTGCCTTCCACAGTTGTATAGACTTTTTACTCCCAAGGAAGTATATGTAGGACTGCAGCCCTAAACAAAATAATGTGGCAGCCTGATCATATGTATGTTTACCATTGGGTAGGGTTTGTTCTCCTTGCTTGCGGTCTTTACACAGAAGTTGAATATATCTCAGCAAAAGCATTTGGAGTAGGCTTGAGTAGATATTATTTCAATAAATGCAGGGCTAATCATGGCAATGTAGCTTATCAGTCCCTCTTTGGATTCTGCTGCATTGCAGCCAACCAGAACCATCCTCTCAATGGAGCAGCTTCCATATGGTGGCATGTAGGCTAATGGATGTTTGTGGGAAGCTAGAAGCATGATGTCCGAGGAAAGAAAATGCTGGCAAAGTGATTGGGAATGTGAGGCTGTTGGAGTGATTTGGAATTTGGTTCTTGAAGGTGGAGGCAGCCTGCATACCAATGGGCAAGCTGCACAATCCCAGGGCATCTCCAGAAGAAGGGAATGGGAAACTATTTCTGCATATTCTCAACTTGGAAAACCCTGCAAAGTATCACCATAACTCAGCATTGACTTGATGGCACATAATCAACATATTCCCTTTTTAGTACAGAGAAAAAGCATGGAAAGATCTGCCCAGTCCCATCACCGTTTTTGAAAAATGAAAAGCTATCAGTCTGGATACCTTTTGGTTTAAGGAATCAAAATGGTTTAATGTACAGTTTATGCCTTTGTTCTCTTCTCTCTCTTTTTGGTACATAGCATGGAGATACATCTCCACATGGCTATTTTCAAACAGTGCAAAACAGAAGTGAATTGTTAACCAAGCCACTATTTTCTATGGATTTCCTTTTGTTATGCAAGTTTTGTCTCAACTGAGCAGTTTGTTAAACCAGGTTCCACTGTGTTTGCTGCTGAATAACAAGCACAATATAATTAAAGCAAAACCGGGGGGGGGGGGGGAGAAACTGATACAAAGTACAGTATAGGCTTTTTAAAGAAAGTGTAGGCTTTTTAAAGAAATGAATGACACAGTAGATTACATTATCAGTGGATACTGTAAAATCACACAGACGGATTACAAAGGACACCATAACCAAGTTGCAGCAATGTTACAGTGAAATATTTGGAAGAATTATGGAGTACTATATATACAAAGTACTGGTGGGAACCACAAACCATGAAACCATGGTTGAGAATAAGGATAAGATGGTTGAGATCTTACTGTGGTTGATTATTATTTTTGGCTAAACTGACATTCCCAGGTGATTTATCGGACTTGAAAATCCTAACTCCCCAAAACAACAACTCTACTAGGAACTGCATATATACTCAGATGTTACCTTAACACTTCTTACATCCTTGGTTGGGGCTTGAACTTTTAATTTTATTTCAGTTCTCAACTGTGAATCAAATGGTAGATTTGTATACAATGACAATAATAATAATAATAATAATAATAATAATAATAATAATAATAATAATAATAATAATAATAATAATAATAATAATAATAATAATAATAATAATAAAGTCAACTAGAACTGTGCTGAATTGTTCTGCAACTAAGGCTGGACAAAGCAGAAATTAAAGATGACATAACATTTTTAAATTTGTAAACTCTCACACAAGAAATCTGCACAAATCCTATTAAACCAACAATTTCTATTATTCCATCTGGTGTAGAGAATGGAAACAATCAAAGCCCAGTACAGTGCTGATAATAGCATACTTATTTCCATCTGTCAATACACAAATTATTCATGATAATTTTTCTGACACTTCTTTATGGATCCATTTGACAATGCAATAAGAAGATTCTGTAGCACATTTGCATGCTGTTTCTATTGCAAAAAAAATCAACATGAGTCCAATGTGGTCATTTACTAGTCATTTGGAGCTAAAATAATTATTTGCAGTATATTGTTGAAAGTGAAATCGGTATAGAAATCAGTTTTCTAACAGAGATTCAGTCTCAAATTCTATATGTAAGGATTAGGGAGAATTACATTTCAATTAATTTTTGCAAAGGTTTACAAGCTCCTCTCCCCATTCCAACCTCCATTTTTCTCTTCTTCTGCTGCTCTATCAATAATGAACCTGGATGAAGCAGTCTGCTTCAGATGACATCAATGTGAGGGCAGTGGAGTTAAATGCAAGAACTAATGTCTAAATGTTGTCTTTTTAAAGTGCAAAAGCTTGAAAAGTTACTCTTCAAAGAATTCGTTACGTAACTCAATGCAAAGCCAAGAAGTAACTCATTATGGTTACAATTGTTTTTATGTATCTCATTGTTTGATTATTACTTTTCTTTGTTCTTAAAGTTCCATTTATGAGAAATAAAAGTCAGAAGATGTTAGATCAGGGGTGCCCAAACTTTTCAGGCTGCGGGCCATTCACATGGTTTAGGGAGCTAGTCACTATGGGTCCTGGATGTACATGTACGGACATGTCTTACTTCTGCTTCCAGGAGTGATGAGGGCTTCATGGTCTGGATGAATTGGCATCGGGGGCAGCACCCGGGCCCTGGGCCATAGTTTGGCACTCCTGAGTTATATCATAGTTTAAATTTGGGGATGGTAATCAATGTAAATACCTTCAACACCTTTTTAATCTCCAAAAAGTGATGGGGGAACCCTCCCTTCCCCCAAGCTAAGTGTTACACATTGTATGTGGCGGGACAAGTGTGGGGACCAAGGAATGTGGGATCCCACACAGGGTGGCTAATTTAAGGGACAGCCTCCCTTTCTGTTTGGTTTTATCCTGTGGGGTTGTTTTATTTCCGGTTTTTTATGAACTTTTAAAGTTTTTAAAGTTTTTAATTATTAGTACTCCATTGGTTTAGCTTATGATCACATTTTATCTTGTAAGCCGCCCAGAGTCGGGTATACCCGATTGGGGCGGGATAGCAAATGTGAGTAAATAAATAAATAATACATAAATAAATAAAAGTCATTAAAAAGGCTGTCAGCATGCTTTCGGTATCCCAGCATAAATTATTACACTTGGATAGTTTAAATCTAAAATCATGGTTCAAATCCTAATATCTAGTCACTGCTGGCATAATTCATATTTTTGGCAGTTTAACTAAACCCATTTATATAGGTACAAACTAATAATGTGATAAAATATGGGTGCATTTATTTTATATGGGAGGAAAACAACTTGGGGAAAGGCAATCATTTTTGGAAATTGACTATAATACCAGGTAGAAGTTTTCAGAAGTTTCTCCACATGCCAAAGTCCTGTAGAAAATAACAGATGCTGCTGAAATTCTGTTGTATTGTTAGGTAAAAGATGTAACTTCTAGATATGAATCATTTTAAGTTAGAAAAGACCACCACAGACACTTTTAGTTACATAATGAGTTGTATGATTCAGATTTATATTATTTATGATTTTGCTTGCCAAGTTCGTGCCATGCGCACAGTTGTGCAAGGAAATTTGGGCCAATGAGTTTTAGATCCATTGTTGAAAACTTTAATGAACCATTCATTTCTTACACGTAATTAATTACAGTTGTACCTCGCTTAAAAAGCTTAATGTGTTCCACAGGATTGCTCTTTAAGTGAGTTTGCTCTTTAAGCGAAACACCATTGTGAATGACCAATTGTGGGGGGGATTGCAAACACTGTTTTATTTGTTAAATGAGTTTTTGGTTGGTTTTATTTGTTAAGTGAAGCGAACATTTAGATAAAATTCTGCTCTTTAAGCGAGTTACTCTTTAAGCGAGGTGCTCTTTATGCGAGGTTTGACTGTATTTCCAAACTCTGGGCTCCATTTGAGTGTTGTTCCACAGAGCAAGAAGATGGGTATTGTAGTTTGAGAAATGCATTTGGTAGGTTCTTGAGCTTGGTGTCCTTGTCTTGTGTCTTAACCTATATCACAGAGTAGTTCTGCAAGCAGGAGATAAATGGGGAACAGATGAAGAGAACACACAATGCAGGTTATCTTTAGCAACTTGCAAAAACAGTGGTATGACAATGTAACAAATGAATACAGTAAGTGATCCATGATTCTGTTGGTGCTATTGCAACAAAAATTCTATATCTATTATTACTGAAGCCCTTTCTGTTCACTTGCATATTGTCTTGGCATAAGTAGTCCTCTTTAAGTGATAATGTCAGACACACTTCCTCCGTGGAACAGAGTTTACTTTTAAACAATGGGATGAACAATTTTTATGAAATTCTCAGGAGAGGTTTTGGAAGCCAGGCCAGTATGAGATCATGTAATGAAAGCAGGGTTTGGTTGTGCTTTAATTCAGTAGATGATCACATTCGTTTAAGCACTAATCTTTTTAACAGGGCCATGCGAAGACTTTCCAGATTCATCGCCAAGAGCGATCTTGTAAGAGTTCCCAGGTGAATTATGAAAAGAAAATAGTAGCTGATTCAATGGATGACTGATATTACTCAACAGAGAAAATAATAAAGTGAATACAATGCAAGTCAATAAGACTGGACACCATTAATGAAACTTCTGCTTTAAACAAGTTTTGTTTATTTTCCTAGAAGGTTTCATATGTTTGCAAACATTGATCCTTTTAGAGAAAGGACTACAGATATTTAAGCACTTCTACTGTCTACTGTCAGGAACTGCAGTGGCTCAAGTGGTTAAGACGCTGACTGGAAGGTGACAGGTCAACAGTTCAATACCCGAGTACTGCACGATGGAATAAGCTCCTGTCTCTGTACCAGCTCCTGCCAACCTAGCAGTTCAAAAGCAATAAATTGGAAATAGATAAATCAGGACCACTTCGGTGGGAAGGTAAACAGCATTCCATGCACTCCGGTGTCTAGGCATGCCTGCCACATGTCCACGGAAACATCTGCAGATGCCAGTAGCTATACTGAAAACAGGCAGAAATTACTGATACCTTTCCCCAGAGGTTGACAATGTCTTTTGCCTGAACTCCAAAGAAAAAGGGGCATTTTGATCCCTAAAACACTTTCTGTTTGTCCCCAAACCAATGGGTTATTGTGTCAAATGTCAAGATACTATATTAGCCTACACCTAGACAAAGAGACAGGATTGTGGTGGCTCAAGTTGTTAAGATACTGGACTTGATTTGATTGATTGATTTGATTGATTGGACTTTTATGCCACCCACTCGGCTACACGACTCAGGGCGGCTAACAGCATTCACAATATATCACAATTCATTTAAAATTAAATACAATAAAAATACACTATAATACAATGCAGCAAAACATCAAAATAACAACAAATACGTCAATATCATCAGTGCATGTCATAAGACAATTACAATTACAAAACAGTCACTTTCCTCTGAGCGGACAGTTACAGTCACTTTCCTCCGAGTGGGCAATAGATGAGGGGACTCTTCCCTGGCCCTGGGAAGGTGGAGCCCAAGGGCAGTTGGGTGGCGGTGTTTGGCCACCCAACTTGATGACTGGAAGGTTGGCAGGTCAGCAGTTCGAGACCAGAGCACTGAACTATGGAATGAATTTCGGTCTCTGTCTCAGGTCCTGCCAACGTAGCAGTTTGAAAGCAAGAAATTGCAAGTAGATAAATAGGGACCACTTTGGTGGGAAGGTAAATAGCATTCCATGCATTCTGGTGTTTAGTCATGCCTCCCACATGTCCACGGAAACATCTGCAAATGTAGACAGTGCTGGCTCTTTGGTTGTAAACAGAGATGAGCACTGAACCCTAGAGTCAGATATGATTGGCTTTTGAGCAAGGGTGACCTTTACCTATACAAAGAGAAGACTGGCAGAAGATCAGGCAAAGCAGGATCAGAACTTGGAAATGCTACAGCTCCTAGAATCCCTTGGCTTAGTATGGCCATTGGCTGAGAACTATAGAGAAACACCATGATTGCAGGTTAGATAACAGAGCAAGGGAATATGGGACCAGAACACAACATTTAAAATTTGTAACTACAGTTTCCATTTCCCCACTCTGTGTAAAAATCTACATGAACAGTAGTACAGACTTTCACAAACATGTTTTTTTAAATATACATTTTTGTACTTTTGCCCTTCAATATATGCATTTTGCAAGGTATTTCTCCCAATTGTGCCCACCTGGATTCTCCATTCATCAGCAGGTAAGGTCTAGGACAGTGGTGGAAAACCTTGGCACTCCAGCTGTTCTTAGGCTTTGATTACCAGAAGACCAAGTCAGTATACCTGCTGATCAGGGCTTCTGAGAATTGAAGTCAAAGAACAGCTGGAATGCCAAAGTTCACCACCACAGGTCTAGGAGGTCTATAGTGATTCCATCCCCCATCATCAGGTACCACATTTTAAAGTGTACTGGATTTGAGACTATATACTTAAAAGAGGATAACCAGGACAGAAGATGTTAGTGTGCCACATGCTCAGAGGCACTACACTGTCCCTGCCTTAGCTAACATCCCCTTGGCATGTTGTGCAGGGAGAATTCAGCATCAATGCTGAGGCTGCTTTGTTAGAAATGGCTCGGAACTTCATGGCCTCCATGATAACCATGAGATTATCCATTTGGTTTCTGTCCACACTCATGCTGCAGAACACATTCTGGGCCTTTCGTTATTTTCTTTCTGTGCAGGAAGGTTGGGTTATAGGATGTTTCTGTAGTTTTGTTTCATTGGACTGATCATTAGAGGTGCTTGGACTAACAGAAACTGGGACCCCCATAAAGATAGAAGGCCAGTTAAAGTTCTCCAGGAGGCTGATGGATACAAATGGCCTCTTAATGGCTCTTAAGAAGTTTCATATTGACTGAGCTGGTCACCATTTTGAAGCCCTGATTAACTTTTGGAATGGGGAAATGGCCAGGGCAGCAAACATAATTACAGTAAAACCTCATATAACACTAAAACCTGGTTCCACAAGTCTTCGTGTTATATGATTTTTCGTGTTATCTGATCCTCTATGGGATCCATAGAGATACATTGTAACCACACAGGCTTTAGCGGTTGTTATCTGAAGCATCCCATAGGATCTTAATGTTATCTGATGCAATTCTTCCCCCCAGATTCCTTGATGTTATGCGATTTTCGTGTTATTCGATACTAATGTTATATGAGGTATTACTGTATTGCTAAGCTTCTCTCCCATGGAGTGAAACCAATCCAACCCCCTAATTTACTAGGCATGTGAAAGTGATGAAGAGAATGAGACAGAGACCAGAGCAACAATGGTAGAAAACCTGGAGCAGGTCCAAACATGGGCTACAGGCCACATGGAAGGTTTGTTCCACAGACAAGTTGATAGCAGTGAAAAACGTCATTTTTGTATGACACCACTGCATTTGTGCAAAGTTGTCCAGTGGAATTATGTTGAGAGTCAGGAGCTTTTTATGTTCTGATCCACAGGAAGAACACATAGAACAAAAAAAAAATAATAAAAAAAATTGTACTGCAAACAGAGTATCTGAAATGCAATTTGTATGTTGTTGTTGGCACAGGTCCTCTAGATGTAACTTTGGTCCCTTTTTGTGCCATGGTAATGCATGTGTTTCAGTTTCTGCATCTTGGGGACACGGACAGGATCTTTGGAATGGTGAGAGCTGCCATGTTGTTTTAGAATCTCATCATTTCTAGCTCCTAAAAGTAGCACTATGGGTGTGTGGCCAAATGACCAAGGTGAGTAATGAACACCTCTCTGTAGCAAAGCTACAAGGTTTCAGCTTGCCTAGGTAATGGTAAGACCTTTGCAGAAAAGCCTTCCCTGAAACTCGTTGTACTAAATAATTACCCGGCCAATATCCAATATCCCATTTTGGAGGCAAAGTACTGAAGGATGTGGTAGCTTCTCAACTCCAAGACCTCCTGACCTAAACAAAGTAGCCTCAGCCTGGATTCTGAACATATGGAAGTTTAACCCAGACAAGGCAGAGATTTCAAGAAGGAGAGACGTTCACTGTCAAGTGAAAGGCAGACCAAGGAAAAGAGATTAGATTTGTTCTAGTTCAAGTTATACTCACCCTGAAATCTTCGGTGTGTTGCTAGGTTCATTTCTGAGCCTCAAACCCCAGGCTTCTGATCAGCCAGAAGTATGCTTGCACAGTTAAACTACTGCACTAGTTGTGTCCTTTCATGGAGATTTCTAATCCAGCCATAGTGATATATATGTTTGGTTACATCCTCTTTGAATTACTGTACTATGATGTGTGCAATGTGGAGCTACCTCTGAAAAAATTCTTCCACATTGCAGTGTATCCAGGATGCTGTGGTCAGACAGCTGACCAATGCTGGTTACAAAGAGACCCCAATTCCAGTCTATTTCCAGGCTCAGTTTAAAGTGCTAATTTCAACCCATTAAGACCTTGACTACTTGAGGCCAGACAATCTGAAGGGCCATGCCTCCCATTATGAACCTCCATGTATTGTAAGATCATCGGAGGAAGCCTTTGTCTCAGTCTTATCATAGCCATATTTAGTGATAGCATGAGGCAACATGTTTCCGCTCCCAGACTCTGGAGCTTCCTCACAAGATATGCCAGGTTAGCCAAATCTGTATTTTCCTACTACATCCCAATATCTTACTGTTCAAGCAGGCTTTTGGCAATTGAATAGAAAAGGGATTTAACTGAAGATGCTTTTTTTCATTCTAATGTGCTTTTCCGTTGTTTTAAATGGGCTTTTACTTAGTGGTTATTTTAATACTATTGTAATTGTTTGGATTTTGGCTGCATATCTCTTTCAACCTTTTAGAATCTACCTTGAGTCTTTTCATTGGGAAAATGATGGGATAGACACAAATACTTTCCTTTACATAATGCACTTTTTTATGCACAGTCCTTTAATGTGTGCAATTTATATGAACATGTTGACCTAATATATACAATTTGCGTGTCTATTTTTTGATTTGGAGATTGCATCAAAATTTTGGCAGAGGAAGGATGTCTATTACTACAGCAGTATGGTGTAGTCACGCAGTGGTTCCCAACAAGGGCACCTTTGAGACAGCGACTGTTGTTCGAGAAGGGTCTTTGCCGCCCCGCCCCACCCTGGTGGTCAGGTCGGAAGACAACTGTGTGGAAGCTGGGGATTGGTGGACTTGATCTTTGGGGGCGTGGCATTAGTTGGGGATCTGTGTTCTGTGTTCGAGTTAATTCTTTGTGGGTTGGGATTTGGTCGGGTGCGGACGTGTTTTGTTTCGGGGAATCCTGGTAGGCCATGTCCAGAAAGAGAGGGCAAGTGGCGGTCAGCTCTGAAGAGCTGGCTTCCCAGCCAAAGGGAGCCAGGGAGGCGGTGGAGGAATCGTCTGAGGGGGAGTACGAATTAGGGTCCTTTGTCGACAGGGTGAGGGCCCTAGAGGAGGAGGCGGGGGGTGGAATGGAGGTTCCCCGTACGCAGAGCCCAGGCACCCGACGAGGAGGCAGGAAGGGGAAAGGTTCTTGGCGGGAGGCCATCAGGCAGCTTGAAGAAAGGCTTTTGCTGCTCGAGGGAAAGAAAGTTCCTCAGTCACAGGAGCTAATGGGGTCTTCGAATGTGGAAATGGAGGCGGAGGCCGTCGGGGCGGTTGGCCCGGGGGTGCCTAGCCGTGGCGAGGCGGGCTTGAGAGGTTCCTCGGCGGCAACGTCGGGCGATCTGGAAGGCGGCGCGACAAGTTCGGCCGAGGCAGAAGTGGGCGCATTGGCGCTGAGCCAGGCGGTGTCCGTGCGGGGAGTAGGTGAGTCTGGGGGCTCGGGGATTTCCATAGCAACTCAGAGTGATTGGGGGTGGCCGTGGGGCTGCTCGTGCGGCCCTCAGAGTTGTGGGAATAGGGAGGGGGTGGGTAGGACAACTGGGGAACGGGGGATGGGCGCAGTGCCCCCAGGGGGGGCGGGTGCGAGACAATCAGGAGCGGATGCTTGTGGACCAGCTACTCTTGGGGGACAGGACAAGGGGGAAGGGGCCCGGGGTCCTGGACCTGTGGCGATTGGGGGACAGGAGAGTGGGGCCGGCGGTACGGGGGTGGGGACGCCGGCAGTTGAGGTAGCTGAGAGGAATGGGGGGGTTGGTGCCGTTGGGCGGGAAGGTTTTGGCGGGAGGAGATGCGGGGTCGGGCGCGCCTGCGCGCAAGAGGCGCTGCCCGTTTGGGGACCATTTGTCTCAAGCGACAAAAGACAAGATCTTAAAAGGGGAATACGTGGATTTGTTTTCCTTGCTTAACCGGGAGGTGGATGTGAAGGAAGCGGAGAAGTGGGATGAGAAGGAGAAGGAGTTGGTGAAGAAAAAGAAACCTATTAGAAATTGGGGGAGCTGGCTGCCAGCTTATTTGATTTACATGGGGGTTATTATTTATGAAAGGCCGGATAGAGCGCTTTCGTTGTTGAAATATTTGGACATAGTGTACAGGGCGTACACGGATTTTGCGGGGGGGTCATGGATGAAATATGATGAATTCTTTCGATCTTTGGCTCAGCAGGAGCCGGATATTAGGTGGGATGAGCCTCATTCCATGCTTTGGTTGCAATATCTGGCTCCGGCCAGGCCACTGTTGGGGGAGAGGCACGATAGTGGGCATATGGTGTTACGGGGGCCTCCTTTGACGCCTCCCGGGGTTTCTGGGGGGCAGCTGGTTCAACCCAGGTTGGTCTGCTGGGAGTTTAACTCGCATGGATATTGTGCCCGCGAGCAGTGTAGGTTCGATCATGGGTGTTCGCAGTGTGGCGGCACACATCCGGTCACAGCTTGTGGCCGGGGGGGAGGAGGGCTGACGAGAGGGGCACAAATCCGGGGTAGGCCTGGAGGGCAAGGGCCTCCTGGGTTCAATTTACCCCAGCCCAATTAGCTTGGAGAGCTTAGACCATTGGCTGGCGTCTTACCCTAGGAGGCAGGACGCGGAGCGGTTGGCAAACGGTTTTTGTTTTGGTTTTAGTATTCCGGTGGTTGGGGGGGGGTGAAGGGCCCATCGGCTGATAAGAATCTGTAGTCGGTTAAGGGTGATGTTCGTTGTTCGAGAAGTTTAGTACGTTCATACAGTGGGTATGGTAGGGCGTATATCTTTGTAAGGTGCTCCAAGAAGGACCAAGGAGGTTTGGGTAAGTGCTTGGTGCTGGGGACTTGTCACATTAGGGAGTAGTGTCCGGTGCGAAGGGCTAGAGAGTACTTGGCACTAAGGGGGGTTGGTGGTGGTTGTTTCTTTGGCATGAGGGAGGAGCTCCTTTAACCATGTTCCAGTTTAAGGCAGTCACTAATAGGGCATTGGTGGCAGCGGGGATAGTGGGCTGGAACTTTGCTTCGCACTCTTTTAGGATTAGAGCGGCTTCCACGTTGGAGGCCCTGGGTTATAGGGTGGAGGATATAAAGAAAGCAGGGAGATGGACCTCGGCCAGGTTCAGGTCTTATGTACGGGACCTGCCGGGGGAGTGTTAAGTTATTGATGTTGTTATGAGTTTATGTTTTGCAGGTTGGAGACCGCCGTGGCGGGGCGACGTGTGGATCATGGGGGATCAGCATGTAGCGGGGGCAGCGGAGTGGGCCACCCGATCCGTCTGGGGGAGGCGCATCGGACTCTCCAATTGTGCGGTCCACTGGATGGGGTTGCATGGGATAGGTTTTGGGGGGTTGGACTGGCGGTGGTTTCCCAGGCCGTGGGGTATTTGGCCACGCGTTGTGGTTCTGCACGTAGGAGGGGACGAAGTGGGCAGGATGAGGGTGGAAGACATCGTGGAAGGGGCGGTCCAGGCTGTTTCCCGGCTGGGAGAGGCTTGGCCCGGTGCTAATTTTATCTTTTCAGAAATCCTACCGATGTGCGAGGACTGGGAGGAGGGGGTCGGATTGGAACCCGGGTTGAGACCAAGGACCAAGTCAGAATGTACCTGAATTACCGGTTGTCCAGGGTTTTCTTGAAGATGGGGGACCGGGTGATTTCTTATCCGGCCATCTTGAAGGCGGATACGGCGTGTTTTTTGGACAATTGGAGCGCCCTTTCGGATAAGGGTTTTTCGTATTTCATCAAGGACATTCGCCGGGGGGTGGCTGCCTGTTTTTCCTAGGGGGGGGGTCCGGAGTTCCAGCGGAACCCCGGAGTGTGGCGGAAAGCACGGGGGGTGTGGGGGTTATTTTGGGGGTGTTGAGCCCTGTGGGAGGGGGAGGAGTTTGGGTTAGGGCGGGGTTATGTTAATTTTGGCCCAACCCAAATCTCCCCCCGGAGTTTGGCCCCCCCGTGCTTTGATGGCCCCTGCGGTTAGGGTTGTAAAGTTTATTGTCACTTATTAAAGTTGCCAATTTTATTCCACAAAGTTGTCTTGTGTCTTTGTGTGAGGGGGGGGCCTGGGGTGGCAAGGGCACCTTTGAGACAGCGACTGTTGTTCGAGAAGGGTCTTTGCCGCCCCGCCCCACCCTGGTGGTCAGGTCGGAAGACAACTGTGTGGAAGCTGGGGATTGGTGGACTTGATCTTTGGGGGCGTGGCATTAGTTGGGGATCTGTGTTCTGTGTTCGAGTTAATTCTTTGTGGGTTGGGATTTGGTCGCCCGCCCACCCTCCCTAAAAATCGAGGTGGCTTCGTTGGTCGCAATATTTTGGGCCAGGCAGGAATTTTGGGTCACGGCTGATTGGCTTTGCTGGTGATTTTTTCGCCTGCCTCATCTCGATGAGTAAGGGTATAGGGCGACAGCATTGTCGGGTAGGGCGGAAAGCACGGGGGGTGTGGGGGTTATTTTGGGGGTGTTGAGCCCTGTGGGAGGGGGAGGAGTTTGGGTTAGGGCGGGGTTATGTTAATTTTGGCCCAACCCAAATCTCCCCCCGGAGTTTGGCCCCCCGTGCTTTGATGGCCCCTGCGGTTAGGGTTGTAAAGTTTATTGTCACTTATTAAAGTGGCCAATTTTATTCCACAAAGTTGTCTTGTGTCTTTGTGTGAGGGGGGGCCCTGGGGTGGCAAGGGGTACACAGCCCACTAGTGGACTTCAATTCCCAGAAGCCTCAGTCAGTACATTGGCTGATCAGTGCTTTGCGGAAATGACTTAGGCTTCTGGGAATTGAAGTCCAAAAACCAGCATTTGGGTTCCCTGGGAGATGTCATTTCCTCAACTATAGAGCCTCTGTATTTAAAACTAAGGAAGAAATCAAATAAAGAAATACAATAATATAAAAAAACCCTGTATCTATTAAATCATGGGACTATAATACAAAAGAGATGGCATTTTTTTACAAACATAAATGTACGTACTCAAATTTGGTAGGTTAATAAGATTGTGTCAGCAAAGATAGCTATAAAGGAAAATCACTGGGGAGAAACAATAAAATATAACTCACATACAGGGGGGGGGATTATTTGAGCTGTTTTATGTTGTCCTGGGTGATGTCCTGAAAAGGGCCAGGGGACCATTTGCTAGGGAAAATTAGTGAGTATGAGGAGGGTTAACTTCCCCAGCCCATCTCATCCTGACAGTATGTTAAACATGATAAATGCACAGTCTGTTCTGTCCCATGGAGCTGCAAGTCCAGTGCAGGGATAGGATGTAACAGATTGCACACAGTTCTGGCAGGGGGAGTACAGTTTGGCGAGCAGGAAGTGCTACTTGACTGGAGATTTTTCAAGCTTCTAAAATGAAGAACCCCAATGAGTACATTAGCACAGAGCTTTGGCGAGCTTCCTTCTGCTTCCTTCATACAAGCTCTAATTGTTTCTTGGATCCTTAAAAAAAAGGAAAAAAAAGGTGTTGACAAGGCATTTGTTTTTTTTTCTTAGACAAAAATCATTTCCCACAGGAAATCCAGGAGATTTTGCAAAAGTAAATAGTTTTTCAGCCTCTGACAACGTTGTTGAGGAAAGACCTTAAGCTGTAACATTTCTCAGGAAGGCAGAGAAATAGTCATGGGGTAAATGAAAGAAAAATAGAGAGTCTGGCCAATTAAATATGTAGAGATGCTCCTATACCTCTGATATTTGTACAAAAAATAGGATATTCAGCAGGTAGCTTTCACAACAAGGTACAGTACTCCTACTGAAATACCCTTTCTTTCTCAATTGCTCAATGTGTAACAGCCATATCTTATTTTACATCACTCTACCATTCTTTGTGCCTCCAATTATACAGAGAGAATCAGAAATTTGGATTTGTTTGGAATAAGTTTGAGCACTATTCATTCCTAATATTGAAAACAAATGCTTGGGCTTGAAATTTATTAATTCTCTCCCTGCCCCGCCCGCCCCTTTTTTGTGAGTTTGCAACAGACTGTAGTTACAGTTAGCGTGAGGGTTCGTGGATTCAATTAAAAGAACAAATCTTGACTGTGAAAGTCTTGGATTTCCCTGCCTCTATTGCAGATTTGTGCACAAAAACAAGAGCCCAGATTTTTGCTTTAGCATTACGTCCAGGTTTGGTTCTGCTTCTATTTCAGCTGTGCCATGGAGCCCCAACACCAATGCTAAGCAGAGATTTTTCTGCCACTCTATTCTCTTTTGCTACACATTTAAGTGGACAAAGGAGGGGGACATTCTCTATCCCAAGCACCCAAAACTTTTGGATGTGTTTAGTAATCTTGGATTTTTTTTTCTTCTGTGGAAAAAGGTGGTAGTAATTGTCAGTGCCACATACCAAAAAGGTGCCTGAAAACTGCAACCTGAGGTATTGACACCCATCCTACTTCATGAGAATGTGTGCCCCATGGACAGCTTCAGAAAGTGGGATGTCCCCCTCCCCCGGGTGAAGGAGCCATCTACATCGCCTCATGTTAGGGGCAGGGTGAGGTGCAGAGACTATCTAAGAGTGCCTTTCCCCTGCTACTTTGCTTGCTTGGAGCTACAATGACCTGCCAGTCCACCTTGTAGCCTAGAATACTTTTTGAGTTGCTATTTTCAGGGCCAGATGGGATTTTTTTAGCTTCACTTCCAGATTGGCCTTGGGAAGCGGGGTAGTTTTTCACCTGTCCTATTCTAGGTTTTTCTTATAAGAATTTATTTAGTTGGACACTGCCTTATAAATAGGTCGCAATTTGAAAGGCAGGTAGTGTTGAGTGGAATGGGTTCACAGTGAATCCTTTTAAGGCAGGGGTTCCCAACCATTTCAAGCCTGGGGCCAGGTCATGCTCTCTCAGTCAGCTTTGAGGGATTGACAGCCATTTTCCACTGCCTGCATGATGGGGGTGGCCGTTTGGTCCAAAAGCTTCAAAGGAGTGGCCATTTTGTTTCTCAAATGCCCTTGGAGGGGTGGAGGCCACATGAAATGGTGCCACGGGCCACCTCACAGGATTTATGCAAATCAGTTGGACATACAGGGTCACCATGAAATATCGGGGAGGGGTTGGGACATCCAATATACATTCCTGAACAGAGTTGGAAATGGACTCAAAATTGTTTTTCCAAACACTAGTCGGCCTGGATAGTAATTGACAAGGATCAGCACTGCCCAGAGGCAAGGATTTGACCATCTAGGCCACAGAGGGGCGGGTTAGCTTATCCTGCTCCGGTATCAGACATAGAACTACCAGGGTCCACCACAGGTTAGGGGCAGTGGTGGGTAGCAACAGGTTTGCACACACCCCGGGAGGGGGAGTAGCAAAATTGGGTGGCCTCTGGTCATGGGGTGGCAAAATTGGGTGGCTTTTGGGCAGGGGGGTAGCGAAATTGGGTGGTCATGCCCACCTCCCTGCCCTGCCTTATCAGGTTTTGTCCCTGCAAGTGGTTCAAGGTCTCCCTTGCTCAATATCCGACTCTAGGGTGCAGCGTTCATCTCCATTTACAGCCAAAGAGCCATTGCTGCCTGTGGATACATGGCCATATGGCAGGCATGACTAGATCACCCACGATGGAGGATCTGCCCACAACATAGGGTCCACCCATGATGTGGTAATGAAAATCTTTGCTACCCACCACTGGTTAGGGTTCATATTTTAAATAAAAGTGTGGTCCAAGCCTTTGACCAAATATTGATGTGTCCTGCCTCTTTATTTAACCAGGTGGGGGGTGGGGTGTTGGGTTACCCTTCCATTTTGTTGCCGGGGTAAACCTACATTACATAAGTGGTCATTCTCCCAAGAGGGAATAATGTAATATCTGTGGAGAGATTTCTCAAGGATTCCACAACAAAATAGTGGTTGTAAACTTGTTAACAACAGAGGGAAACTTTAATTGGTTTCATTGGGTTTTCCCCTAGGTATTTTAGTATACTATTTCACAATTGGCCACGGGGATATTCAGAGATTTAGATAAATACAGATGAATATTCAGAACTCATTTACTTTTAAAAGGTTAAATTAGTTTTTTCTACTTAATTCCATTAACCGATTTTATTTGTAGTGCAAACAAGGACTTTTCATCTGTATTCATAACATATTCTTAGAAATCTGCTTAATCTGTTTTGTGCTTAATTTGTAACTTCGTAGACTATGACAGATTTTTCTGTTGTAGGCACTTAGAATTAAACACAATATGAAGTAATTCATTTCAGAATGCCTATCTTAACCCCCCTTTTTTTGTTTTGATAATTTATTAAGCAAGCCTGCATATTTCATAAGCTATGAGTCCCTCGTCCCTATTTATCTACTTGCAATTTCTTGCTTTCAAACTGCTCGGTTGGCAGGAGCTGGGACTAGCAAACCCCGTCCAGAGTCCCTCTCTGGGCTTCCTCTGTATCCCCCCCTCCCCTGGGGCCACAGGTTTGATCCCGGCTCCTTCCACACCCTGGAGGCTTCATCCTCACCTGGCAGCCCTCCCCCTCTCCACCGCAGGCAATTGGAGAAAGGTGGAGGAAAAGGAAGCCATGAGAAGCTGAAAGGGAGACTTTTATTATTACAGTATTATTTATTTATTAGTTCAAATTTATATTTGCTGTCGTTCCCCCTTTGGACAGAAGGAGGTCAGACCTGAGTGATCACACACTACACCATGGTGGTTGTGGGGAAGAGGCTGTTATTTCAGGAGGGGGTTAGCACCCCCCCAGACCCCCCTAGCTATGGCCCTGTATAGGGTAACTCCTTGTTGTATATGTGGCTGCTTTTCTACTTATTTGATTTTATCAAATTGCAATGTGGTCAGTATAATATTATTTTGGTTATCCTTTGTGGATTGTAAGAGACTTTGGACGAATGGTTAGTAACGAAATAAGTGAATGGATAGTTATTGGGGATCTAGGTGACTAACAAAATACAACTTTAAACAGCATGCAGCAAAAAAGTTTAAAACAATTAAAAAATTAGACAAGCCGGAGACAATAGCAGTTAAAGCAGAAGCTGTAATTGTAGCTGAAAACTGTGGCAAATGGGACCAATTTGACATGACACCTAGAAGAGATTAATGGTGATACAAAGTGAATATGCCCTGTGGAACAACTTCCACAGCTAGTCCATTGCCAAAGAAAAAGCTGTCTCAGTAGTTGTGTCAAGAGTTTTAAAGTTTAGCTGAGGTGTGAAAATAACCTATCAGGATACTAAGTTTCTGTTCAAATGTGGGTGATTTTCAATCACAGCAAGGAAGGTCAAAAGAACTATTTATCCTGTAGAGCAGGGGTATGCAGCCTATGGCCTCTGGGCCGGCCCCCAACGCCGTTCCATCTGGCCCATGGCAATGACCCAGGAAGTGGAAGCGGACGTGCCCACGCATGCACAAACCCCTCCGCCACCATTGTGGTGCAGTCTGAGGGGGAGTTGTCCAAACCGTGGCACGGTAGGTTTGAGAACCCCTGCTATAGAGTTTATTACTTGGGACAAACCCTGGCCTATGCAAACCATTTGGTTAGGATACATTTTTGTGTACCAACTGGAGGTGCATTAGAGATGTTCCAGAAGAAAGATAGGAAAGTGTATCATATGATAATGTTTCTGCACATCTCTTTAGGTAAGTCAGAAACATCTACTTCTGATTCATCATCAGAGTTCTAACCTAAATATTACATGACTGTTTGAGCATTCTAGTCAAAAAGTACAACCTTTTTTTTGTCAGGTTGTCCCGGTGAGGGGGAACCCTCTAACCATGAGTAGAATATGATTAAGACTACAGTGGTTAGTATTACAGAGACCTCCTAAAACAGGGGTCTCCTAGTACAATCCAGGCCAAAATTAGGGACATTAAAATTGGTGAGAATTAAGCATATTCTCTTTGGAATTAAAGGGATTTAACTGTGCTTGGCTCGACTGGATTTATTGCACTGTACTCTTAATATTTTCCCCTGTGGGGAATTTTATCTTAATTTTACACAAAATGTAATTTTTCCTTTTTGTCTCAGAAGTGACCTGGTGTCTCTGACGTGAATTTTGCTCAAAAGGCTAAATGTGTGACTTCTTTGTCTCTTGCATTTAGCGTCTGCTTCCACTTCAGAAAGCACAATAAAGAAGCAAACTTTTTGGCAGCCAATCCATGCTCTCAATCATGGTGTTGGCTTTCCATCAGCCTACACAATACAAGCCCAGAAACATAATTGCTACAGTTCTATAACTGACAGTGTAGATGGCAGGTGTCTGCCAAAAATATGCTGGCATAATGGTTTGGGGGCAGCTGAAAGTAAATTGGGAGAGAAGTAGTTGCATTAGCAGTAATTTTGTTTGGGGAATGCAAGGGGAGGGGGGAAATCTCTATTCTATTCTAGCCATAGAGCATGTGCCTCTTTGTACCAGAGCAGCAGAAGATAAATCAATGCACATTAGCATTTGAAAAGTACAGTTGGAAAACTATGGTAAATTATACCAAAAAAAGGAGAGGTGAAAATAATGGTGCATGTCATGTAAAGCCTCCCCAGTCATCCTGGATATATCCACAAAACTCCTTGGAAAATATTGTAAAATGCTACTAATCACAAGAAACAAGAATACACCATCAAAATCGGTGATGTGCATGGCCACCAATATACTTTTATTTTACAAATTTAAGACCAAAGTTTAAGGGAGGGAGAGGTTTAGAAAACTGAAAGGTAACAGAAAAAAAACCATCTTTTTCTTGCCATTTCCTCCTTTGTACTTCTGTTGAATAACCTTATTTCACAGTCTGTTTAATAATGGAGATTTTATAAGTGGGTAGGGAATAATTAAAGAAAAGGCATCGAGAAGAAGCATTTTGACAAGTTTGGGGATAATTGCTGATGCTCTAGCTCAGTGTTTTCCAGTCATTGGTTTTTGGACTTCAGTTCCCAGAAGCCTAAGTCAATTCCCCAAAGCACTGATCAGCCAATGTACTGACTTAGGCTTCTGGGAATTGAAGTCCCCCTGTGGGGCATGAGCCCCACATTGGGAACACCTGTTCTAGCTGGCTTTCATTTTTTACAATCAATCAATCAATCAATAAATAACCTTGTATTGATTTATTTCAAAATGATGGAAAGGATGGGTCATTTGCTAGTAGCAATTTATATTGTTTGTTGTTGCTGTTGTTGTTGTTATTCATTCATTCATTCATTCATTCAATTTATATACTGCCCTACTTGGTGAAACTGACTGAGGACAGTTCACAAAATCCATACATATAACATAATCAAAAGTAATACAGTATAATACAATAAATATAACAATATAATTCAGCAGTGCAATAGAACAAAAACCACACCACAAAAAAAGTTACAAAAAGTACAATTACAATTACATATACATAGTATAATCTCAATGTAAGATATAACAACGCATGATCCAACCATATCAGGCTTCTCACCCTGGTCACAAGCAGGCTCCAAAAAGCGGCGGCAGTGGCTCGGCGTGACGACCCTTTGTAGCCCAGTGTGGGGGTGGGGCTTGGGAGCACCAGTAGATGGAGCAGTCCATGCGCTCCCAGCTGAAGTCCTCCTCGCCCAGCTGAGCCAAAGTTCGAGGGTGGCAGGGATGCATCCTGCCACGACGGCCCTTTGTAGCCCGCTGTAGGGATGGGGCTCGGGAGTGCCAAGTAACTGAAGCTATAGAACTATATTATCATTTAAACTTTTACATTTATGAAATTCTTTTGGATGTTTCAGTCCATAAATATTATCTAATATATTAATCTGTAATTCTGTTCTTTAAAAAACGGTGTTTATGAATGTGAGATTTAGTACTTCTCTGTGCTTGTTTCAAAACCCGAGGAAATGGCCCAATATTTGGGCATAATACCATGTCATGTTATCAGTAGGAAAAGCATAGAGGAACCTGAATGTTGAATACACCAATTACTGCAATCAAACTGGTCTACAGGATACCCTCTTGTGCTCGGTACCATTCACAAAAGGATACCAAGCAGAGGAAAATCCAAGAACCTGACATTTTCCTTCCATCAGTAAACTACTTCTCACCCAAATGCACACAAAATTATTAAGAGACTATGGTTTACACTGCAGCTGTTGCAGTGAACACATGGAGTAGTAGCTTTCATGGCATCCTGTCATGGCAAGTGGAGACAGATGAATTGCTCTTGACTCTTACAAGATCTGATCTTTCTTTTGAGTAGTTCTAGATGTACTCATGTTTAAATACAAATTATGAACCCACAATAAAGCATTACTATGCATAGCACTGTATAACAGACCAGAAAGTGAACACAGAGAACTGAATGCTACACACACACCCCACCACCACCCATCACAAATTTGTGGCGACTCAGGGTGGCTTACAGACAATTTTTTGTTGTTCAGTCCAGTGGTGGGATGTCAAAAATTTTACTACCCCACCATGATATCATCACAGTGTGGGCGGAGCTAATGTCATGACATCATGGGCGGGGCAAAATAATAAAAAAAAATAAAAATAAGCACGCACACACCCCTCACCCACACCCACACCCACACACACACACCCCTGCAGGTGTGCATGCACACCAAGTGCTTGGTGTGCATGCACAGTGGGGGAACCAGTGAAAAGGTAAGCCCCCAAGGTGGCTCCCCCCAAAAGTTGCTACCGGTTCTCCGGGACACTGCGGAAAGTTGCTACCGGTTCTGGGGAACTGGTGAGAACCTGTTACATCCCATCACTGGTTCAGTCGCACAGTCGATTCCAACCCTCTGCGACCCCATGGACCACTGTCCGCCAGGCACTCCTGTCCTCCACCATCCCCCTCAACTCGCTCAGCTCTGTGCTCATTGTCTCTACAATACCATCTAGCCATCTCATCTTGGGCCGTCCCCTTCTTCTTTTGCCCTCGACCCTTCCAAGCATCAAGGCTTTCTCAAGTGAATCCTCTCTTCTCATTTGATGTCCAAAGTACTTTAGCTTCATCTTTATTATTTGACCTTCTAAAGAGCAGTGAGGGTTGATTTCTTCTAAGATTGACCTATTTGTTCTCCTTGCTGTCCAGGGGACTCTCAAAACTCTCCTCCAACACCACATCTCAAAGGCGTCTATTCTTCTGCGCTCAGCTTCCCTAATGGTCCAGCTCTCACAACCATACATTGCCACAGGGAATACCATTGCTTTGACTATGCGAATTTTTGTTTGCAATGTGATGTCTCTACTTTTCACTATGCTCCCCAGGTTTCTCATTGCTTGCTTCCAAGAATCAGTCGCCTTTTTATTTCATGGCTGCAATCACCATCTGCAGTGAACTTTGATCCTAGGAAAGTAAAATCTGTCACTGCTTCTACTTCTTCCCCATCTATTTTCCAGGGACTGATAGGGCCTGTTGCCATTATCTTGGTTTTCTTCATATTGAGTCTCAAGCCAGCTTTTTCACTTTCTTCTTTCAATACAATCAATAAAATAATAATAATATAATAATGCAATAATACAATTTATAATAATAAATGTTGGAAAGGGAATTAAATCTGTGCAGAATCTGGTGGTTTCTTGTGCAAAAGAACAGGTAGGTAGAAAGAGAAGGGGGGGAGTGATATGGGCTCTACATTACATGGGAGCTGGGAAATCTTGCTACATCAGGAAGGAGGCATTGAAAGCAGTTGTCTCAGCATGGTGAGACTTAGAAATTTCCCCTGGAGGCTGAAGAAACAATCCAGTTTTGTCCTGTTTACATTTCAAAGTGAAAAAAAGCCAGGTTGCCTCTTCAACAGCCCAATTGGCTGCAGTAGAAAAGTGATAGGAAAATGTCAACTATAAGTATTTTCTATGCACAGATGCATGGAAAGATGTTTTACCTTCCCACCGAGGTGGTCCCTATTTATCTACTTGCAATTTCTTGCTTTTGAACTGCTAGGTTGGCAGGATCTGGGACAGAGACAGGAGCTCACTCTGTCATGCAGTACTTGGGAATTGAACTCCGACCTTCCAGCTGTCAAGTTCAGCGTCTTAACTACTTGAGCCACCGCAGTCCCAATTCTCATGTAGTAGCTCAGTTTTAATATAGAGGTTTAGAACATTCTTCATGGAAGTGTGATAGCATGCAAAGAAAGAACAAGAAATGTATGCATCTGTCTGATCTTCAGCCAAGGCCCTGTTGCATGTCTCATCATTCTGAGAATGCACAAGAAAGGACTTTCTCTGTAGTAGCACCTCAAGAAAGGAGTTTCTCTGTAGTTATAGTGGCTTCATCTTAGTTGAGTGATCTTTTTTTTATTATTTTATTATTATTATATTAGATTTATATGCCCCTCTACTCACCTCACTGAGGCGACTCAGAGGGGCTCACATAACATAAACATATACAGTATCACAATCTCAAATATAAATACAGCATAATATAAAAATATAACAACAGATGCAGCACAGATAACACAATCAATAAATTTTACATAAAAGAAAAAAAACAATACAATAAAATACAGTGTAAAAATACAATACAGTCAAGAGAGACAGCAAGGTCTTTATGGCTGAGCCAGCTGGTCCACACAGCTGGCCCCCATTCCCCCCCTCCAGCAGGCAGAGAGAGCTCTGCGATGTTCCCGAGGTGGTCATGAAGGCAGCAACAGCAGTAGCAGCAAGGTCTTTATGGCTGAGCTAGCTGGTCCACACAGTTGGCCCTCATTCCCCCTCTCCAGCAGGCAGAGAGAGTTCTGTGATGTTCCTGAGGTGGTCATGGAGGCAGCAATAGCAGTAGCAGCAAGGTCTTTATGGCTGAGCTAGCTGGTCCACACAGCTGGCCTTCATTCCCCCTCTCCAGTAGGCAGAGAGAGTTCTGTGATGTTCCTGAGGTGGTCATGGAAGCAGCAATAGCAGTAGCAGCAAGGTCTTTATGGCTGAGCTAGCTGGTCCACACAGCTGGCCCTCATTCCCCCTCTCCAGCAGGCAGAGAGAGTTCTGTGATGTTCCTGAGGTGGTCATGGAGGCAGCAATAGCAGTAGCAGCAAGGTCTTTATGGCTGAGCTAGCTGGTCCACACAGCTGGCCCTCATTCCCCCTCTCCAGTAGGCAGAGAGAGTTCTGTGATGTTCCTGAGGTGGTCATGGAGGCAGCAATAGCAGTAGCAGCAAGGTCTTTATGGCTGAGCTAGCTGGTCCACACAGCTAGCTCAGTGATCTGTGGGCAAACCATTCCAAAATGCTTTTGGTCTCTAGGATTAATTTTAAAATTGATTTCTAAGGAATGTTTGAAATCTGCCTTTGAATACTGACCAGAATCCTATTGCTGATTTACACTTGTATACCTTTACCTAAGGGAAGTTGTATAAATCTTGGTGGCCTTTTGCTACTCCTTAATGCAGGACGGAATGAGCTCCCGTCTTTGTCCCAGCTCCTGCCAACCTAGCAGTTCGAAAGCAAGAAATTGCAAGTAGATAAATAGGGACCACTTCGGTGGGAAGGTAAACAGTGTTCCGTGCGCCCCGGTGTCTAGTCATGCCTGCCACATGACCATAGAAACACCTGCAGAAGCAGACAGCACTGGCTCTTTGGCTTTGAAACAGAGATGAGCACTGAACCCTAGAGTCGGATACAACTGGCTTTCGAGCAAGGGAAGCATTTACCTTTACCTTTAATGAGGTGATGACTATGTTCTTGACTTTGCACCACATCATGCTATTGGGCAATCAGCACCTTGTTAATTTGTGGCAATTTACTACTAAGTAGTATTCAATTTCTCTTATGCAACCATAAATTGATAGTAGGATTATGGCTATTTTTTTTCAATCTGTATTTAAATAATACTTTCAATATAATTTTTATTGTACTGTTGCTTTTTTGACTGTAAGCCGTCCTGAGTTGCCTTGGCGAGTGGGCGGCAATATAAATCTGAATAAATAAATACATTGATGGATAATAAAAGAGAAAAACCTGCTCCGAATACAATGTATTTTTGGCAGAATGATTGAGTTGTAAAAGGAGTGGCTGGTAGACTCAAGGACTATAGTGCACTGGGTGGTAGGTACCATGTACAAAATAATAAAGTTGTAATATTGTGGTTAAAGAGGAGAGTGGATATAAAGGTGAAATTATGCAGTATAGTAAATGTATAGAAAATAACTAAAGTAATGTTCGACTACATTATATTATATCGATATGTATTTTTTCTCTCTTCCTCTTCTTATCTTTTAACGCTGTAGGATGTACGTGGGAACTACTTTTTTCTTTTTTTGTATGTAATTGTTTCTTTTATGTTTTGTAGATTGTTTTGTTAGTTTGTTTTAATATTGTAAAAACCTTAAATAAATAAATAAATAAATAAATAAATGTTTAATAATCTTAATCTATCTGAATTACTTTGGGAACCTTTCTGTGCAGAAAAGCAATAAAAGAATACATTAAATAAAATAAATGTAGAACAGTGTTACTCAAAATATCAATGTTAAGAATGATTTGGTTAAGCCATTGCAACCAGTAGAGTGACGTTTAACAGTCCAGACACATTGATTCTGTCTTTTCAGTTAATGATGTGTGCATTATTTCTTTGGAAATCAAAATGAATTTATTTTGGGTGGCTAACTGCGCTCTCAGAAAACTAGGTTTGCTACACTGTTGGGATTACAGCCAATGTGAGACAACAGAATTGGATCACTTCTTAAAGACTGCTTAGCCAGATCCTGATATCCTAATCTGAGGCAAATGTCCAATGATGTGAACACATTTGGCCAGAGCACAAGAGGCATGTGATAAAGTACGGTATTATCATCTCAGATGTGGGTGTCTGCCTGTCTGGAATGAGAGAGTGCAAACAGGTGCTGGCTCAGCAGGAATGGAAACACCGAGAGCATGGAAAGGCCTCATAAAAGTCACACACATTGAAGCTCTTAATCAGTGCCCATGTTTCAGTTTATAAATGTTATTGACACTGAACTCACCTTTATGTCTTTTCAGTACTGCTGGGTGCCTATGGTTGGAATGGAAAGCTTTGCATTAGAAACTATAACAACATCCTCTCTTACAGTCTCTCCCTCTCTTCCAACTTTACAGAGCGAGTTTGGGAAACAAATAGCCTTCTCATTTGGCTGTCCACTGAAGAAAGAAGTTATTATCTACACATTTATTTTTATTTATTTATTGGATTTTATATAACTGCCTTTTTCACCTGAGCGACCCAAGGCGACTCACAACATCAGCTAAAACTCATACCCAATACCAATTAAAACCAAATACTATAAAACTATCTAAAAACATCCATAAAACCTCTCCAATCCCTTTAAAAAGGACACCCAGGCAGGAGTAAATAAGAACTCCAGGCAGGGCTAAATATGCCAGCAGGGCTGGGATGTGGTACCAGTTGTACCCCACACCTGCTGGCATAACCACGTTTTTAAGGCCTTCCTGAAGGAAGGCAACTCTGCCTGGAGGCGCAATCCAAGTGGTATAAGAATATGGTGTCTAAAAAGAAAATCTTAGTTAGTTAACAACTCAGAAATGGTCAGGGCTTTTTAATGGGTTAATTGGAAGACTTTAGAAGAACGTCCAGCCCAATTTTCCAGGGTCAATCTTGATTACTATGTCCAGAACTTAGAATGCCTTACTTAAGCCACTGCACATGAAAAGGTGACAGAATGGCTGAGGTGAAAACCACCTCAAACTATTCTGCATGGATGTATACCATTGGGAGTCCCAGCAGCCCTCGTTGTTGCAAAGGCCATTTCAGATTTCATGGTAGACCCCATAAACGATAACTGAGATGATGCAAAAACAACAGGGTTTATTATAAATGAGGAAGGGGAGTTCAAAACAGAACAATTCTGTTTAGTTCTCACAACTAAGGTTCATCTTTAATGAGTTCATCAGATACTTTCACCAGCTCAGACTTTACAACCCTAGATCTCATTTCTATCATGATAGTTTGAGAAACACAGTCCAGCTCAAGTTGTGCAATTCACAAGCAATGTCGCAGGAGTAGGTCCTTGTGATGTCACAGAGGTGGTGCAGGCAAGGATTTTTCCTCCTTTGTTGCCAGCGTCTTGTCATGAATGAGGTCTGTTCCTTGCCTTGTTCTGAATGGCCAGATTGATTAAACAATATTGTATTCTATCCAAATGAAAATGGATGGGACTAGAAAGTATACAGAAAGTGCACTGTTTTGGAACAACACACAAACACCTTCATGCTTAATTGCTGAGCCAAGTTGAGACTAGATGACCAGGATTTAAAATGGAAGAGTGAGTGCTATTGTTGTGATCTCTGGCCGCATCCTTTCAAAAGCACTCTGGGGAGAGGGAGGTAAGCTTGTATTCCTAGAAGCCACCCAAAGTGGTTGATTTGCAACAAAACAAGGTAGAGGATCCACTGATCTCACTCTTCAAATAAAACAAAATGTGCATTTCAAACAATAGTATGTGTTACGTTTTTGTGATTTTTGCTAATGGAAAGGAGCCTAGGTAGACTTGTGTGGAAGAGGTGAAGGCCAATGGTAGTCCTGGGGCAGAAAATGGGCCACTGGACCCACCAAAGTTATCATCTCATGCTTCAAAGTCACCGCACCTACAAAAGTTACCTATTATCTGCTCTTCCAGTGTTGCCCATCCAGAGCTTTGCCTCCTTGTTTTGAGACCTGAGGAAGCATAAAAATTTCCTGAAAATCCAGCTGGCACCCTGAGACTTGCAAACATACTCCAAAGAATTATGCAGTCCCAAAAATATTCATGGATTTTTGCAAAATATGTGTCCATTATCCACATACAAAATGTTCTCACTTTTACACCAGACTGTTTACTAGTTGTTTATAATTACAAAACCCAGTCTTATTAGGTCAGGATAATTGTTGTTTTCATTGCCACAGTGGATGTGTGATGCATTAATAAAATGCAACAGATTAATGTTGATGCTTGATGATTATTTTTATATTATTTTAGTGGATAATTTGAGAAGGAGAGTAAAGGGGAGAAACAAAAGTATAACTTTCTAAGCACTAATCTTAAAACTAAGGTATCTTTGTAAGCCCTAAACTAAACCCTATTTATCTTTGCAGGATACATTTAGATGTGACTTTTTAAGAAAGGAGAGATGAAATATTAAGATTAATTTGAAAACTGTTACTCAAAACACCCATCTCTGAAATTAAAGGCCAAGAAAATGAATGAAGTGGAAATATTTTTTCAAAACAGAAGAGAAATATATATATACACAAACATTCAGCAAGGGAGTTGTGTGTAAAATTCTGTTTCTGATTATGCACAGGGTATTTTTTAGGTGGGGGAGACATGATTAAAGTTTTTCATGTAGTAGAGTTGGAGTTTTTTGAAAAAATTATACTGCCATTACATTTAACTGGGTATGATGGGTTTTTGAATTAAGTTTATAAACCTATATGAAACAATGAATTATATTAGACTTCTATAAATTCTTCTTTAGGAGAAGCCAATTGCTTTTAAACACCATTATTAACCAGAGTATTTTCTATATATAATTCAGTTTAATGCTGCAATCAGAAGACTGTCTTAATTGTACAGATACTCTCACAGGAGAGAAGGCAGCGTGCTGCACAATGTACATTTATGGACATATATGAAATGTAGGTAGAATCCAAAACAAATTAAAATGTTAAAATTGTTAGACTATTTTTTACCAGAAATAGGCTAATTTCAATAGAATTATCTTGGCCATTTACTAGATTTTCTTTTCTATTTGTGGTGGGGCATAAATTACATGCACATAAATGCTACATTGATTGAATATCTCCATATTCATAGAGAAATTGATTTGTTTCCAAGTAGTTCCATTTTACTTGATTATTCTTTGATTTTCTAGTTGGACTTCCAAATGGTCCAACCAGAATTTGATGGAAAATGTTCTTCGGCATTTATCCATTCAGCAAGTTATGTAGTTTCTCTTCTCCATAGTTTTAGCCTATCCTCTTTTCTTTGACATTTAGAGCTTGAGGAGTGTGCAGAAAACCTTTGCTCGATTTAGTCATTGCCTAATGCATTGCTGTCCATAAAATGGATGGATCTGGTGATGCTCAAATACTTTGGAGCAAGGCAGTGTTCCAAAATCTTGCCTTCCTAACTAACTTGGAGCTTCTTCTCTGCTTCTTTGCTCTTTAAATGGAAGGCACAGGCCTGTATTTTCAATCATTTTTGTTGGTTGTTTTTATAGGAACCTCCCCAAGGAGTGGAAAGCATTACAAGTACACTTGGGTGTCCCCTGAACAACAATGCAGAACCAGACAATCCTTCTGATCTAGCAGCACTGCACTGGGGGTACACAGAAAGAGCCTCCTCGAAGATTGTGGTATTTTTGAACCACAATTGGGCATATCCCAGGCAATGGCAACCTTGTGTTGCAGACTGAGCTTTCTTACACTAGGTCAGACAAAAGGAATTCCAGAATGAACTCACCAAAAGTTACCTTCGTTTTGGCAGTTTTACATCTGGCCTAGACACAGCAGCAGCAGCAGCAGCAGCAGCAGCAGAAGCAGAAGCAGAAGAAGAAGAAGAAGAAGAAGAAGAAGAAGAAGAAGAAGAAGAAGAAGAAGAAGAAGAAGAAGAAGAAGAAGCACTGCACTGCACTGCACTGCACTGCACTGCACTGCACTGCACTCCACTCCACTGCACTGCACTGCACTGCACTGCACTGCAAATACCTGATTCAAGTAATGGATTGACTTAGTAAAGGAAGCCTTTAGTTTACAGTAATAGTACAGTAATACCTCGGATAACGCTAAGACTTGGTTCCACAAGTCTTGGTGTTATCCGATTTTTAGTGTTATCCGATGCATGTTAAAATCCTATGGGATGTATCAGATAACGTTAAAGCTCCATAGAGATACATTGTAACCACACAGGCTTTAGCGGTTGTTATCCAATCCATCCCATAGGACCTTAACGCTATTCGATCCAATTCTCCTCCCCAAATTACTTAACATTATGTGATTTTAGCATTATCTGAGGTAAACGTTATCCGAGGTATTACTGTAAATGTGTGATGTCAAGTCAACTTTGAGTTATCGTGATCCTGTCTAAGATTTTCTGGGTAAAGAATACACAGAAATGATTTGCCATGCCCTTTTACCGGGGACACCCTGGGACTGTGCAGCTTGCCCATGACTACACAGGATGGCTCTTCTCTCTGGAGGCATGGTGGGGAATCAAGTAGTGATAAGGCCATTTGAATTCACTGAGTCACAACAGATATATAGTGCTGGGGGTGCTTGACTACAATTCATTTATGTTCATTGCTGTTAAACATATTTAAACCAAACAGGTACTTTCTAACTGAAATAGATGATAATTTTCATCTTCTGTCCTCTCTCTCTCTCTCTCTCTCTCTCTCTCTCACACACACACACACACACACACACACACACACACACACACACACACACACACACACACACACACACACACACACACACACACACACTCTCTCTATTCAGAATCAAGTCTCCAGTTGTTAACATTCTTCCTTGCTCCATTTACACATTAACTCAGCTGAATTCAAATATGAAAAAACACTTCTAAGCCATTTAATACAGAAATGGGAATACAGTACTTTGTATTTTAATTATGCTGTTAGTAAGTGAAGGACTTCCCTCTCCCATAGCCAATGGTAATCCAAGTCCATTC
The DNA here is from genome assembly GCA_030440675.1 of Furcifer pardalis. Taxonomy (NCBI): domain Eukaryota; kingdom Metazoa; phylum Chordata; class Lepidosauria; order Squamata; family Chamaeleonidae; genus Furcifer; species Furcifer pardalis. The sequence continues at coordinate 114,860,335 of CP126891.1, forward strand.
CTGGAGAGTAAGCAACATTTCCTTCCCAGTGTTTTTCCCTGTCCCAAATGGCACTGCAGCTTAGACAATAACATGCAGCACACATGATTAATGAAGCTGTGAACTGAGCAGAGGACAGCTGCTAGATCACAAAGAACTGCTTTGTGTGCATGTTGCTGTGTGTGCTCCATAAACTGATAAGGCTCCATAAACTGATAAATTGTTAATTAGTCAAATCTCTCTCTCTCTCTGTTTGTTTGTGTGTGCGTGCATGTGTGCGGTGCGTGCATGTGCGTGCACATGTGCACATGTGTGTAAACTTCAGTTGAAAAATTGATAATTAGGAAGGTTCTCCCAAAGCACAACAAACTTGATCCCCTTTAGAGAAGTGGTTCCTAATGTGGGGCCCACACCCACAGGAAGATTTCAATTCCCAGAAGCCTAAGTCAGTATATTGGCTGATCAGTGCTTTGGGGAATTGACTCAGGTTTCTGGGAATTGAAGTCCAAAAACCAAGGGTTGGGAAACACTGCTTTAGCATGATTTCCCTCTGTCTCTCATTCAGGAACCTATTTTGAATTTGATTTTTAAAAAAGAGAAAGGATTCTCTGATGCTGCCTCAGGTAAATTCAAATGTACAATGTGCAACATATATATGGATCATGCATGGCTAAAAAAAAGTCTCACTTTTAAAGAAAGAAAACAAGGTGGAGATGGGCTAACTTTGAATTGCCTTTTAGCCAAATCTAAATTGGTTCTTCCCAGAGACACTAAATTGCAATTTCTAACATCTCCAACTTGAATGTTTTTTTAAATGGTATTGTGTTGGAGAAGCCTAGACTACACACTAAGGGTACTGGCATTTTCTTACAGCCAGCACCTCTCTGATTTCTTGTGTGGTGTAGTGAATAGAGTGATAGAATAGGACCTCAGTTGAAATCCTCAATTGGCACTTCTGTCCTCCACCATCCTCCTCAACTCGCTCAGCTCTGTGCCCATTGTCTCTACAATACCATCTAGCCATCTCATTTTGGGCCACAACCTTCTTCTTTTGCCCTCCTTAAATATCCCACATGCCTCAAACACCTTAATAGGAATGCTATATGTTGGTTTTGAACTTCTTTAAAGGTCCCTCAATTGAATTGAGAGCATAGAGTGAAGAATTGGACAAACGTCCACAAATATACAGTAATTAGTATTCTGGCCTTGATATTATGTCTCCATACATGTTGCCTCAAGGCCACCATTGTGTAAGTAGACTTTCTTTGCAGCACACAATGGGCCTGTCAGAAAAAGACATCTGCTTTCAATTCAGATGTAAATATTCAGCCAGGTAAACTGCCATTAAGCACTATAACACACTGTACAGGCAATATAAAATTGTGACTCATGAAAAAAGAACATCCTTAAGAACATCTGTTACAGAGTGGAAAAAATATATAAATGTGTGGTATATAAAATCTTTCAGATCATCATCAAATATTTAGACAGCCACCTTCTAGATCTCCAGGTCACATGCTACAAGCAACTATACAACTATATTTTCATCTGGTCCCACCTAGCAATAGGTGAGGCCATCCAAAGGACTTTAAAGAGTCTCCAGGTCAGACAATACGACTCGTCCAATATTCTCGCAGGGTTCTATTGCTGGCAGGGCAAAAGGGGTATAGGCATGGAGAAAAGGTAAGTGCACGTTTCTGAGAAATAAAGTACACACAAAATAATATGCATTTTTTAAAAACATGATCAGTTTAAATGCACCTACTTGAACAAAATACACACAAGCACATTTTAGGACATGGGGAGAGACATGTACGTACATGAATTAAACTAAGTGCACACATTAGGAAAAATGAATTAAGTAGGTGCACAAAGTTCAAGTGGGAAGAAAACACCAAGTCTTGTGGCCAGAAAATAAATAAGGAAGAAACAAAATATAATATAATAAATTGATGAGCTTTGCCAGCTGCTTCACACTACTTTCACCATTGTGTCTTCATGAACATTCTATTCACAGACAACTGAACAGACACAATGGAATTAGAACACCTTACATGCCTATATAAATGGGATACTGTTATGTCTCTGAAAGCCAACTGTACAGGATACACAGAGGTTGCATTCTGAATGAGAAGCAACAGCAACAACCAAGATCTGTCTCGACCTCACACTGGCATGTGAATGAGCAATGTCGGAAAGCTATTTTCCCTTTATGAATATGCACCAAAACCTGTTCCTTTTATGTGTGAGAGAGCTTAGCCAAGCCCTAGCTGTGATTGTGAACAAAACAATTTATCAGATCCCTGCAGCTGTCATTCTTTAGTGACCCGTGAGAGACAGAATACTCCAGAGCAGTGAAGTTAGGCTGAGATATGCCTGATCGGATGAGTCAACTCAGTGGGTGGGAGAGCATTTGAGATGGGCTCGTATGCCTCTTTGTGTAACAAGTGCATTTTAATATGAAATATCCAGAAGCCTGCAGACTGAATACAATGCAAGGAGTTCAGTAGGCTGTATGAATATTTCAGTGCACATGTATCCTGTATAAAATATACATTTTCTCAATAGGAGGTGCATTTTCATCATATTTTTTAATTCTAACGCCAGAGTGTAAGCGTTCCAATGTGCTGGCTAAATATTTCATTACATCATAAATATCCGATGCTTCCGTATCTAATGGAGGACAGGTAACTAAATATTTGATTTTACGCCAGCTGTAACAGTCTTGCACATGAGAAAGTGTTTTCATCATCATGACCCAATTATGAGCACACTGAAATCTTCCAGGATAATTCACGGGACCAGTGACCCACAGACATATCATTATAATTGATGGGTGACATTAAATGGCTCAGTGGTTAAGAAGCTTGCCTTGTTATCTGGAAGGCCGGCAAGTTGCCAGTTCGAGACCTGGGTACTGCATGATGGTTTGAGCACCTGTCTCTGTCCCAGCTCCTGCCAACCTAGCAGTTCAAAAGCAAGACATTGCAAGTAGATAAATAGGGACCACTTTAGTGGGAAAAGATCTTGGGGACATGAAAGGAGCTTCATTCGGGCGTACCCTGAGAGGAGTCCTTTCAACCCAGAATAATTTCTGACATGAAATTATTACTATAATTGATGTCCTTAATTCCATTTGCATCAAAATGGTTGCTCCATTTTCCCTCTGGGTAGTGTTAAACTTCTTTGAAACCATTTCAGTTGCAAACCATTTATTTGACCTGTGAGACATTGGAGCAATTTTAAACTTGCTGGTCAGTTGGAGAACTGACGTAACATACAACAGCATACCATGGGCATGTAATTGGGAAGTCCTGCTCCAAATTTATGCTCACTCATGCAGCTGCTGTGTGAAATACTGAGCTGATAAACTTGGTAACTTAAGGTAATAATGGAGCCCTTCTTTTTACAAGAATGCTGTAAAAATAGTTTAGATGCTTAATTCAGACAACTACCATACAAATATTAAATGTACGGATACACACTCTTTCTGCAAGGTCATAAATATGGGTATTCTTAAGTGAAGACAAAATCTGCTCCAACCATGGTATGTGTCATCAAGTCAGAAGAGATGTATAGTAACCCTCAGTAAGCTTTCAAGGTAACTGTGACATGAAGGAGTGGTTTTACCAGTTCCATCCTCCCAGTGGGTTTCCATGACTGACCAGGTATTCAAAACCAGTTGTCCTGAATCCTAGTCCATCAGTCTCTCCATACACCACAGAGTATTAACCTGAAGGGTGCTTCCTTAAGCTTCACTTCTTTCATTTAACACTGAATCTGAGCTATTCAGATCGCACAACCAACCAACCATTCTGCCAAAGGACTTTGGCCCTGCCATAGCAAGAACAAGATGTTTCCTTTTTTTCTGAGGAGAGCAGTTTTATAATAGGCTTCTCTAATGTTTATAACTTATGATAGATTTTAGAGTATAGAAATTTCAGTACTGTATTGTTGCTGCGATAAAACACAAACAAAAATACTAATTCACTAGTAGATATTTTTTTTAAACCTACAGGTGCAATAAACATAGAAAGCAGAAATAATGAAAGCAATTTAACAGTAGTTTAATTGGGATCTACATAGTTATGACTAAAATACAAAGAAAAATGGATAAGCCACATTTCTATTCATAGGAACCTGTTTAGGGACCAAAAGTGGGACTAAAGATTCCCATTCCAGCCAAGTCATAAATATTTTCTGTACTGGCGCAGCCCATTCAGCTGAAGGTGGCATCTACTCATATTTCTTTTTAAAAAGGCATCTCTTTTTTTTCAAGATTCCTGATCACACAGATACAGTCAAACCTCGCATAAAGAGTGTCTTGCTTAAAGAGTAACTCGCTTAAAGAGCAGAATTTTCTCTGAATGTTTACTTCGCTTAACAAATAAAACCAACCTAAAACTCGCTACCGAGTAGGGCGGTATATAAATAGAATAAATAATAATAATAATAAAAATAAAAATCGGGGTTCCCAATCCCCCCCCCCCCCCACAATTGGTAACTTACAATGGTGTTTCGCTTAAAGAGCAAACTCGCTTAAAGAGCAATCCTATGGAACGCATTATGCTCTTTAAGCGAGGCACCACTGTATTTTCAATTCTAAATAGTGCAAGAAGGTTAAGGACTGAGGGGAAAGGAGATGGTAGAGATGGGATTCAGATGGTCTTCAATGCCTCATTCTAGTCTTTTTGCAAGCAGGTTGAATTGCTCCCATCCAAATTACCATTGTTGCAGCTATCTGGAAGAGATAAGAGATTTGTTTGTGCCAATGCTTGGTTTGTTCTAGATACCCTTGATTATAGGCTGATAGGATCTAGAGCAGGGGTTCCCAACATTTTCAAGCCAAGAGCTGGGTCACGCTCTCTCAGACAGCTTCAAGGGCCAGCTGGCCATTTTGCCCTGCCTCCACAATGAGGTGGACATTTTGTCTCAACAGTTTCAAAGGGGTGGCCATTTTGTTTCTCAAATGCCCTTGGAGGGATAGGGGGCACATTAAATGGCACCACAGGCCAGATCCAGCCCATGGACCTTAGGTTAGGAACCCCTGATCTAAAGAGAAGATAGCAAATGCCACTTTCTCCAATGAAACAACTGAGACTATCTGATGATCTGGTTCCATCTAGGGCCGTGGTTCTCAATAACACCCTTACACTCCTGTTCCTCAAAAACTATCACAATTATCATCATTGAACTCCACGCAGGAGGACTTCAATTCTCAGAAGCCTAACTAAGTCAGTACATTGGCAGATCAGTGCTTTGGGAAATTGACTTAGGCTTCTGGGAATTGATGCCCAAAAACCAAAGGTTGATAAACACTGTTCAAAGGTAACTTCCTGTTTCCTATGAGGCTATCAATGCCTACTAATCATGGTAGCTAGGTTACATGTCAAACCCAGGACTAGTATACAATCTGCCTCTATGTACTGAACTGCTGGATGGTTCAATGTTTTAGCTGTCTGGCTGCAGAGCCAAAGCTTGAGTGTTCAGTTCCTCAGCGTGCCTTCTTGAGAGGGACTGGATTCAATCCATACAGTTCCCTCCAGCTCTTTAGTTCAATGATGATAATTGTGATAGTTTTGGAGAAACAGGAGTGCAAGGGTATTATTGTGCTTACGTCATGAGCACTATTCAGGCATTATGCCTGAAACTGTGGAGAGATTCATGGATGTTGGCCATGCACATAAACCCTACTTTCTATATTGCTCTTAAACCCAGAAATCAGCAAGAGCTTTGCATGTCTAACATAAAAGTCTGCAACATAACCTGTTAGTGTATTAGTCTGAACCTGATGTCAGTGTTCCTGTGATCAGGAACTCTGAAAATGGATGTTGTCAAATCATAGGAAAAATGTAAGTACATTCAGCTGCTAAATGAGGATCAGTCAGAATACATATCTCCATCACCCATTTAGCTCTGTACTATCCCAGGTGTAATGACTAAACAGGATTCTGCTCTTGGATTTTTCATAGGTATTTTAGTCACTGTGAGAACAGAATAGTTGACCAGATATACCAGTGTGAACCCTCTTATATTCTCATGTACTTCTTCAAAAATGCTCTCTAACATTATCCAGATCATTGTTGCCATAACAATGGCCTCACAGGGACATTAAGCTATTGTGAGGCAATTTTTCACCTTCCAGAAAGTGCTCTGGGGCAATCTTCCATCAGACAAAATGGGGACAGCTGGCTGCTTCTGAAAACAAGCCTGTATATTGAATATCATCTGGTGAGTATTTATCTCTGAAGACAGCCTCCTTCTCTTTTCATCATAAAATGTGATAAATACTCATTTTTGTTTCCTCATTTTCACTCCATGTTCAACTGTTTCTCTGTGTGTAGGTTCATCCCATTTTTAAACCATAACAACATTTTTTTTAGCTTTCTGCTCAGCAAAATGAATGCAACTGGGGAGCAAGGCTTGAATTGGTGAAAAGGGAGAAGAAAGGGGCACTAACAATATACCTGCCAGTGCACAGAGAAAGTGAGAGAACCTGATCTTTATCGTTCAGATGCCTCCATGTCAACTGGAAGGAACAGGGAATGGGTAGTACATCTTCAGTCATTATGAGTCAATATATAAAAGCTAACCCATTCATGGGACACAGGGAAAGGATTAGGCCTCTGAAAATCCTACCTACCACCTTGAATTATACTAATGTTTAAATCATGCTGTACAGCAAGCTTGTTGAAAAGCCTTTGCATCGCCCTATATTTTTCTCTCTAGGCTTCAGACACATGCCAAGCCACCCAAAGATTAAGTCTAATGCAAAATAATCTGTCCCCTGTGACATGGGGAGCATCAAGGAGATTTAGTTACCTCTGTCAGGGAGGAAAACAGAGGCCTGTGGCCAGGGATATCACACAGATGGGGCTTTTTGGAAATCCGCAACCTGGAATTTCTCTTTTCCCCTCTCTCATCCTGTTTGGCAACCATTTAAGAACAGATGAAATGACTACAACATGAGGCCCTTCAAAGCTAAAGGGTTTTGTTTAATGCTTTCTATCTTGATATAGATAGATAGATAGATAGATAGATAGATAGATAGATAGACCTTTGTATCTATTTATGTGTGTGTGTGTGTGAGAGAGAGTGTATTTATGATATAGTTGTTTTAGGCTTTTCTAGCTGCTTAGAGTTTTTCTTTTTCTTTTCTGACTACAGAACCTCACCTGTCCTGAAGAGAGAAGAATAATTCCGTCTCAGAGATTACTCTGGGTTGAAAGGATTTTTGCTGGACAAACTCCACTCAGGGGATGTCCAAATGAGGCTCCTTTCTTGTCCCCAAGTGCAGCCCTCGGGTATCAAAACCTGACCATCCAGTCTCCAAGCTCAGTGTCTTAACCACTAAACCACCGGGGGAGCTGCTCCTGGGGAGATGATAGCCCTAGATAACCAGTTATTTTCTCTGGGAGAGAACGTTGATTTCTGTTGGTTTGTAGCAGAACCGGCACTCCATTACCAATTGCCATCCCACTTCTGAGTACTCTCTACCTAGAAATGTCTTGAAAGTTTTGCCATAAGTCTGAATGGACCTGACAGTAAATAATACTCCAGCACAAATTTTCACATTTTGTTGATGCTTTAGGTGACACCATGCACCCATGATATAATATTTCACACAAACATGCAATGGAGCACTCACATGCTCTCTCTCGCTGTCTCTCTCTTGGTGTAAAAATAAATAAATAAATGAAATCTGTGTATAATTGGCCCTCAGTGGTAGAGCAGAGTGATGTGGGCAATTAATGTGTGTGGAAAAGTCTCCGTCTTGAGAGCAATCCCAAGTGAAGCTCATAAACAAACATCTGCTTTATAAAGTCTAATCAGAACAAGGCCTTGTATAACTTTCAAACACAGACTGTCTGGCTATTTTTAAACATTTGGCTTAAAGGTCTAAAGAAAATTATTGAATGTTGAAAAACTTTTATAAAAACATCAAAATGAAGCCAGTGTTTCTGTAGTTGATGTTTTACAGAAATTCCAGGTTAGAAAGATTTCCACGTGAATGCTTCAAGCCTGTGTTTCAGGCAGGCAGGATAAATACATTTTGTGCAAATATTAACGAAGACTAATTGATTCTAATTGAAACCTTATTGAAACTTTACCTGTGACTGGAACTGGGAAAATGTATTCCTTGCACTACAACTTACACATTCCCCTAAGCAGCAGGGTAACTCCTCCACCAGTAACAAATTAGGTAGACATTCTTAGGAATTGATTACTGTAATGCTCTAGAGATATGTGGTTAACTTTTTCTTTGATATGGAGGTTGCTGTGGCCAGGTTGATTTCTAGAGTGAAGGTACAATCATATCACTCTGACTCTGGCCCTGACTGCATACTATCATCTTCTACTTTAGCCTGGCATCTCCTCAACTTACACTCCAGTAAAAGATGCAAGGAGGCAGGTGAGGATTAAAGTATCATTCTACTTTTTCCTGATGGTCCTGGAGTTGGCCCCTGTCCATTGGTCCTCTTCATAGTTGTATGCTTGGGTGGCTTGGTTTCTTCTGAGAGTTCCACCTCCAGCTGATATCCCTCACTAGGGTCTTCCAGGATAGACCCTTCATCCACCTATTCCTCCTCCTTGACCATCATGTTGGGGTGTTGGTCTCCTGCTGGAGTACTTCAGTCTCTTTCTTCCTCTCCTCTCCTTACCTAACCAATCCTTCCCTTATATTGTCCCAAACCCAGAGCTTTTTTCTCCTGTCCCAGGACTAGGGCTGTCTTCCCACATTTCCCCTTCCAAGGCTTCTGTTTGAGTGCCCTCCTCTTTTTCCCATCTGGGGTCCTCCAGGGTATCTTTAGAGGGATCAAAGAGCAGGTGGCTGTCGTGGCCAGGAGGGCCTTTGCACAACTTTGTGTGATTCGCCAATTACAGCCAATCCTAGACCGGGACTCCTTACTCATGGTCACACATGCCTTGGTCAGCTCCAGACTTGATTATTGTAATGTGCTCTACATGGGGCTGCCCTTGGTGATGATTCGGAGGCTTCAGCTGGTCAAGAATGTGGCTGCACGAGTAGTGGTGGGATGCGGGCGTTATGCCTGTGCTTCACCACTGCTGAAGGAACTGCACTGGCTCCCAGTTTGCCTCCCAGTGCAATTCAAGGTGCTGGTTATTATCTTTAAAGCCCTACATGGTAGTGGACCAGAATACTTAAGAGACCGCATCATCCCAAGGACATCGGCCTGTCCCACCAGAGCGGACCAGAGAGGCTCTCTGGTTGTGCCATCAGCCAGAGAGGCACACCTCACTGGCACGAGAAGGAGGGTCTTCTCGGTGTCCACTCCAGCGCTCTGGAACCTCCTGGTCCATTGAGTCGCAGAGGGTCAGAATCGACTGTGCGACTGAACAACAACAACAAATGTTTTCAGGCTGTCACTAGCAGTAGGAAGAGCAAAACTGTCACCTTATGTTGTAGATTGCTGGGAGGAGCAAAATATTTACTGCATAGCTTGCCCAGTATACCTAAGGCAGCCTGCTCTCTTGAGGTACAGTGGAGATAGCTATCTATAAGTGAGGAAGCAGTGAACTCTCTATAACACTTTTTTAAAGCTGGTTGAAGAAACATTTAACTTCCAATCTAGTCAACTTTTGTATTTGAAATGGAAAGAAGCAATTGTTTTGTTCTTTCTTCCAGGAGAACAAATGTCTTTTGCCAGCCCTGGAAGTTTGTAACTATGAACGGATCAAGAAAAGGCTGACATACATGTCAACTATCCGGTAAATATGGGTAAATTGTTTCAATGGTGCAGTAATTTACAGTAGTTAATACACTATATTCTTCTTACACTACCCTCCCTTTCATCAAGGTCCCCACTGTGGTTAGCTCTATTCAGCTCATAGCAGTCAAAATCACTCAGATAGTCTTACCTTTCTCTTGTCCTCTTTTTGAACCCAAAGTGCTAAAATGGCAACATAGACACCTCTTTCCCTCCTGGACTGATTATCAATTAATAGCAGAACTAGTGTTGGGTGAGTGGAGCTGTCAACACTGGCGTTGTGGGCCCAACAGCACGGAATGAATTCAGTTTAAGACCACAGAAGATCTCAAGCTAACGGGTGAAACTGGGGTGGGAAATAGCTAGTAGCTACCCATCACTTGTTTTAAAATAATCCTTTTGTTAGATGGTATGACACTTTAACATTTCAAATGATAGTACTGTGGAACCTTGGTTAACATAATTGAGGCGTTCTCTGGGACGTTTCTTACAGTAAAAATTACTTTAACCAAATTTCCCGTAGGAATGCATTGAATGCAATTTCTCATAGGAATGCATTGGAAACCAAAATACTTATTTATCTATCTTCTCATGTACAATATATTCTGTCAATCTAATCTATCATGAGTACTGCTAAAACAAACTTCACAATTATATATATATTCCATGAGGAATTGGCCTCAAATATATGTTCTCTAAAATCTTAAAATAAAATGCAAATAAGGTTTCCCTTGCTCGAAAGCCAGACGTATCTGACTCTAGGGATCAGTGCTCATCTCTGTTTCTAAGCCGAAGAGCCAGCGCTGTCTGCTTCTGCAGACGTTTCCATGGTCATGTGGCAGGCATGACTAGACACCGGAGCGCACAGAACACTGTTACCTTCCCACCGAAGTGGTCCCTATTTCAATATGTTTGTGCAGGAAGGGTTAATCCACATAATGATCTTACAAATGCAAATAGATAAGATCATTATGTGGATTAACCCTTCCTGCACAAACATATTGAAAGTTTACAACATGTGGTAAAAGTGGTAAGGGCCTTATCATGTTCCATGGGAATAACAGCTCCTGCCCAGTGATGGGATGACACCGGTTCTGACCGGATCCACAGAACCGTTTTAAGGATTTCCGGAGGGCTCTCCGTGGGGGTAAAACCGTTTTTGAGGCGTCCGGATCGGACGCCTCACCGGGAGGAAATTTTTAAAAAAAATCGGAGCAAAAATGGCTCCAATTTAGTGCGCATGCGCAGAAACTCAATCTGACACATGCGCACTAAATTGGAGCCATTTTTTCTCCGATTTAAAAATAATTGGATCCGGCCGCCCCTGACTGGAGCCTCCTGTGGAGCCGCTTGCCGCCGTTTGCTGCTGCCTGGTGCTCTCACCACTGCCACCTCCTGCCATCGCTGCTGCCGTTGCCATCCCCATCGCCGCCGGAACCGAGGAGGAGGCGGGGCGCTCCATGTCCATGTTGGCTCCAATTTTTAAAAAACCGGACCCGGAGCCACTGCCTGCTGCTACTGTCGCCGCTGCTGCCGCCTCCCGCCATCGCCATCGCCGCCGTTGCCGCCGTCGCCCCAGGCCAGCGGAGCGCGCCTCCTCCTCCTCCGGTTCCAGCAGCGGCGGCGGCAACGAAGAAGACGGGATGGGAGCCGATCAACGGGCAAGGCGGGAAAGACAGCTCCGGAACGAAAAGGAAGGAGGGAAAAAAGCAAATGCATCTACCCGGATCAATTACAGAAACGCTCCCGGGTCCGGCACTCCAGTCCCCTCCCTCTCCTCCTTCCACCCCCCCGGCGATGGCGATGGCGGGAGGCGGCAGCAGCGGCGACAGTAGCAGCAGGCAGTGGCTCCGGGTCCAGTTTTTTAAAAATTGGAGCCAACATGGAGCGCCCCGCCTCCTCCTCGGTTCCGGCGGCGATGGGGCGTGCCTTGCCGTGTGGCCCCGGGCCATGGGGGTCGTCGGCCCCAAGAAGGGTAAGTGAGGGTTTTGTGTTTGGGGTGGGTGGGTGGTTTATGGTGTTTTGGGTGGGTGGGTGTACTTTTATTTAATTTTTATTTTATTTATTTATCTATTTTATTTCTTTAAGTTATTTACGGGTCTGTGTGCATGTTTATTTTTTTTATTATTTTTTTTATTTTTGGCCTTGCCCACAACGTCATGACGTCATGACGTTGGCTCCGCCCATGACGTCATGACGTCATGACATTGGCCACGCCCATGACGTCCATGACGTCATGGCGTGGTAGTAGAATTTTTGACATCCCATCACTGCTCCTGCCTCTAAAGCTCTCACACTCTTTCTAACTCAAATCTAAATCAAAGCTATGTTCCTAGGATTTTCATACCCATTGGCCTGAACAAAATAGTCCACAAGGGGTTACATGTGCATTTCCTATCAATTTAAAGGAAGATATTTCAACTGGTTTTCTGGGACAGAAGTGTCACTAAAGAAAGTCTGCTGTGTGTGCACCCCATATTGATTCAGTACAGGACCATCTACTGTAGAGGGCAGCCAAAATACATTAATGTCCCAGCAGATCTGGACTGGAAGTACTTTACAATCAGGGTCTACTAAAACTATCCCTTATAAAATCATTACTGGTTAAGTTATTGTGTTGTGGTGGATGAAACAAGAATTTGGTCTTCCTCCCCCTCTCCATATCACCCTTAGGTAGATATTAACATATTCTGGTTGCTATAAAAAAGCAACTCTTTAAAGGAGCTGGTTATGCTTGTAATGTTTCCTAACATTCTCAATTCCCAAATATTCTCAAAATCACATTTCTTACCTTTTTAATTACTCTAAAGTAAAGTAAAGGTTGCCCTTGCTCGAAAGGCAGTCATATCCAGCTCTAGAGTTCAGTTCTCATCTCTGTTTATAGTCAAATAACCAGTGCTGTCTGTGTCTGCAGATATTTTCATGGACATGTGACAGGCATGACTAGACACTGGAGTGCATGAAACACTGTTTACTTTCCCACCAAAGTGGTACCAATTTATCTACTTGCAATTTCTTGCTTTTGAACTGCGAGGGTGGCAAGACCTGGGACAGATACAGGAGCTCACACCCAGAAGCGTATCTTACCTTGGCGGGGCCCCGTATAAAAATTGTTTGGGGGCCCTTTATATGTGGGGCGGAGCTAACGTCATGACATCATGACGTCGTGGGGGGAGCCAACGTCATGACGTCATGGGCAGGGCCAAAATAAAAATAAAATAAATAAAAATAAAATAAATAAAATAGAATTAAAATGTAAAAAAAAAAACCCACACACACCTCAACCCACCCACCCACCCACCCGAAACACAAAAACCTCACTTACCTTAATCCTGGGGCCTCTTCTTCCTCCGCCTCTGCTGTCACCGCCGCGCCGCCGCTGCTGCCATCGCACGACCCCTCCCTCGACGCGCACGGCGAAGGCAAGGGGCAGCTGTGGAAGGCGAGCGGGCGCAGCGAGGCAGCCCCGAGGCCCTCCCCCCGGTCGCCGCAGGGGCTCCCTGGCAGGCTGCGCCAGCCCGGGCGGCGCTCTCCACCTCGACGCTGGGGTGACAGGTCATGTGGCAGGCATGACAAGCGCACGGAACACTGTTTCTCTACAGTACTTGCAATTTTTTTTGCTTTCGAACTGCTAGGTTGGCAGGAGCTGGGACAAAGACGGGAGCTCATTCTGTCCTGCACTGGTGTAAAAAAAAGTGCTGTTTTTTTTTAACTCGGCAGCTTAACCTATCAATCCACCTCTTCGGAAGCAGCTGGGCCTTGTGATTATGACTAAACTCGGATTTTTGCTATTTTCCCGAAAGAGACCCAATTAAGGCTCGGAATTCTACTGAAATTAACGCGAAGCTTAGCCGGTCTACACGGCTTCGATGCTCTCCGGGGATGGGGCGAGGGAATGGGAGCCATGAATCGGGCGCACTAGGACCCAGCGGAGGCTTGGTGAACAACTTGCCTCCCCTTTCCCTCCTCTGTTGCGGCTCCGCCTCCTGCCGTGGAAACTTAGCCATGGGTTTGGAAGCGATCCGGTACCGTCGGGGCTCCCTGCGGATCCTCAACCAGCTTCTGCTGCCGCAACAGAGCCTTTATGAGGAGATTATTTTTAATTTTATTTTTTGCCGTTGGGGGCCCCCATAGCCCGGGGGCCCCGTATAATTGATACGGCTGATACGGCGGTAGCTACGCCTCTGCTCACACCGTCATGCAGCACTCAGGTCTTGACCTGCTGACCTGCTGATCTTCCAGTCATCAAGTTCAGCATCTTAACCACTAAGCCACCACTTCGATGGGAAGGTAATAGTGTTCCGTGTGCTCCAGTGTCTAGTCATGCCTGCCACATGTGCATGCAGAGACAGACAACACTGGCTATCTGGGTGTAAATGGAACTGAGCACTGCACTGTAGAGTTTGATACGACTGGCTTTTGAGCAAGGGCAACCTTTACCTTTACCTTACAGGTGCAAGATCCATCCAGTGGCCCATCTGCCATTTACTGTGAAGATCTGATGTGTCCCCTAGCTTGGCATACTCTTGGCAGTTTTCATCACAAGATCCTTCAAAGGGAATCCTCAGCCTGGAGCAGGTAAGCCATTTACTCCTCACCTTCCTGTCTTGAATCCTACCCTTTGCATACAATGTGCCAAACCTAACTAAATAAAGCTATGACTAATCAAGAGTTCTACAGAATGCACAGAGATACAACCTATGTATTTCCCCTTCATTTCTTGCCTTTCCCAATTCAGTTCCTATGAACCATGGCTATGAATGCTTCTTATAGAGAAGATTGGTAGACAAAGGCCAAATGACAGTTGAGATGAAGAACCATAGATCAGTTGATTTATCCTATGTAATAGGTTTTGAATTAAAACTTTCACCTTTCTGGACTGCCTCCTGGAAACTGCCCACCAGCTGGCCAGGTCCTGTCTGATTAGTCAGCTGACATTTGGCTTAGAATTGACTATAGAGGTTGCTGGGATCAATTATAAACAACCTGTCATTTGTAACTAGTTACATCTGAGCTCTGGCTACAACCATCTTATTTCTCATGCTTATATAAAGGCCATCAGATAGGAAAATTAAGTTTAAATGTTTAGTTTAAATAGAAACTATATCATTAGACTATTTTTCCAGCCTTTATGAGAGTTATTTATGACTTTGATCATATAGCACACAAGGTTATGTTCATGGAAAAGCAAACTGTAAAATGCTGACTTGTTCTCTCCCAAGCTTGCTATTTGTGTTTCAGATTTCAGGCTTTTATTGAGTCTGTAAACACAATATAGGAGCCTGTTCTTTTTACTGACAAATAATTGTAAAAAGAAAATGCATGTTACAGCTTCTTAGGTCAGTAACAGACAATTAAACCTCAATGTCTTCATTGCTGATGCTCTAGTAAACCTGATGTTTCATTTTTGAGGAAAACGTTTCTCTTTTGGGATTCCTCAGAACACAGAAATTATGTCAGATACTCGCACATACAGAAAAAATAGGAGTGTATCTAGGTAGGCCTGTTTAGATTTGTTTAATTTATACAACAACAACCTCATGTAGGAAGAAGATGATACCTGTATTGGATCACTAAAAAAAAAAATCAGTGCGAGCTTTCGTGATTCAAGATCACTTCTTCAGGCATGTATCTGTTTCTTGTGGATAAGACAGGGAAATTATTAATGAAAGTCTCATACATTCATAGCATGATGGCATGTTCACCAGGCTTCCTTCTTAGAAATGAATGTGAAAAAGCAGCAGTCCATTTGATATCCCTCCCTGATTCAGAGGTTTGAAGAATTTGTGAATTTCATGCTTCTTTGCATTCAATAAAGCATTGTCAATAATAATAAGAATGCCTGATATCACAAAAGTTTCCATGCTGGTAGAAGGTAAAGGGGAGGAAATGAGAAATCTCCAAGTAAAATGCAAATCTCTCTGTGTTACTCCTGTCATCTACTGCAGAGTCTATGGCTGAAAAACTGAGGCTGGGCACATGAGTTTGTTCATATGAACTATTTGATTGACCTATAAAAGCAGATCCATTTCAAAGCAGGCTCCTGTTCTTTTTGACCTGTGATTACTAAAGCGGAGGGAAAGTGCATGCCTATTAGGGCTTTAGAGCCAGAGGTTTCTGCAAATAGTGGAGTACAGATGCTGGCTTTCTTTAATTGAAATATGTTTAGGTCACAGTGTCAGCCACAAGGCAGACACAACAGAAGTCACAGTCTGATCTCAGGGTTCCATTCAAAGTTTACCTCTCAGTTTTCAGATCTTTGATATTCATAAGGTTTACTGGAAACATACAGGCACATCTATGTCCTTTCTGGCGTTTTTTAAAGTCACAGGTAACAGTGGATGAAGTGGCATTGAGGGAAGACAGGACAAAAATAACCCATTCGATTATTTGGATTGCTTTGTTGAGAAGGGCAAGAGGGTCTTTGTGGCAAATTGCCAGTTCAGGCTTAAGGGAAAGTTACTAATTTTGGACTCTTTAGATGCTGATGCAGGAAAAAAAATATTCACACACAAGCCAAAGACTTGTCTTTGCTTAGACTCCATCTGCATCCAATTAGAATGAAGTCTTAGACTTGGGGTTAATTCTGCATAAATGAACAACCAAATCATCTTGTGTTTAAACTTTCCAGCATGGGGAAGCCATACTATGAAAGATTGTGAAGGGAGTGGGGGAGCCTAGAGGTATGTGCAGAAATGGAGACAGCAAATACAAATTATTATTATTATTATTATTATTATTATTATTATTATTATTATTATTATTATTATTATTATTATTATTATTATTATTATTATTATTATTATTATTATTATTATTATTATTGTTGTTGTTATTGTTGTTGTTGTTGTTGTTGTTGTTGTTGTTGTTGTTGTTGTTGTTGTTGTTGTTGTTGTTGCTGTTGTTGTTGTTGTTGTTGCTGTTGTTGTTGTTGTTGTTAAATTGATATGCTGCCCCCTCATGCAAAACATGACTCCGGGCAGCTTACAACAATAAACAACAAAAAATACACAATCTACAGTTACACTAAAAACATCCAAAACATCTTAAGTAAAAGTCAGCCACAAAAGTCCAGGGTGGCCAGGAGGCAATGTCCGTCCGCCCCCCCCCCCCCGTCCAAATCCCAGCACTAAAACAGTACAACCCCTGGCTGTGAAAGGGGCCTCAGGGTCACAGCGACGCTCCTACCACCCATGGCTGGCACCTTTTCAGCCCCGGGCAAGTTGGGGCCCGGGGTCGCGGTGATGCTCCTGCCACCCTCGGCCAGCAGCTTTTCTAGAAAGCATTACCTTTCACCCAGGTTTCCCCCAAAAAGAATTTAACTCTTTTCAAGATGTCTGTCAGTTCTTTCTCTCACGAATTCGGGGCACTCTACTCCACATTGCTAAAGGTGAAGTCTTAAACCTACCTTCCTGAAGCAGATTATTTAGTCCATATTTGGATTTTGCTTTAAACAAAGGACCTGAACATTTGACCATGGGTTTTGGAAACAATGTTTTTCTTCTTCTTCTGCACAATGCAGGTTCAAAAGCTCGCTTCTGTAGGTAAAATTTTAGCGGTCTAATAAAAGAATCAGCCATCCTTGTCTGCAGATGGTATAGAGAAGAACCACAACGTTTTTTCTTTCTTTCTACCCAACCTGAATGCTTGAATTACATTACGTCACACGTTTCAATGAAGAAATTTCCACAGTGGTTTTTTTACACACAGCTTTTCTTGCAAAATGGCTAGAGGATAGTCAGTTTAGAGTCTATTCTCTTTTTTCCCATTTATATTTCAGGAGGAAATGTATTACCTTGGGAGAAAATGACAGAAGTGGCTTCAGAGAAAGGGAAATGGAAGAATGAAGCAAATAGTATTTTATTTCTTTTTTTGGCCTGTAGCCATTTCTTTTTAATAATCAGTAGGTGAGAAAATAGGGCACAAGGTTTTCATCAATGTATTTTGCTTATCATACTTATGATAACACTGAAAAGGGGAAATGGGAAACTATGAAAGTTGACCTGAAAGAGAAAAATGTCATAATGTACCTGAAAAATAGCATACACTACTACATTGAATAATGACTTGGCTTTTAAAATCTTAAAGCCAAAACAAATATGTTCCCCTTTGTCTCAGTCACTTTTTTTGCAGCCTGTTTTCCCAGCATCACAAATTACATGCAAGTTACAACAACAGGATAAAGCAAGAGAAATGAGGATACTGTTTTGGTTCAGTTTGGGTTATAATTTACCAATATTGACAAAATTCAAATGAGAGAAAAGGCAAAACTCACAGATTTGCTGAACTGAGGGGAGCAAATTAGGAGTGCCCACCCCAAATTTTATTGGGCTGTAATTAACACATTCTTCTGCCCGCTGGTTGACAAAAATGGAAATCCTCCCCAACTCAACTCCATCTCCAAGCAAATTATGCACAAATGTTTTAGCTGATCAAAATGTTTTCAGTTTCATTCACATGCTAAAATAAGAACATTTTGTGATGTAGTTGAGCCCAGTTCTTTCCACAACACGCATGCTTCTTTTGTAGCCTGTGAGAGGCTAGCACCAAGTAAGAATCACTTAAAACATCTGACTCTAAAAGATAGCAAATTTTGTAGGGGTAGGCTGTCCACCCTGAAAAGGCCAGTCCAGTTGCAGAATCAGAAAAGGAAGCTGGATCATACCCCTGTCCACGAGAGTGATCTAATGTATGCAGCTGAGTTCTTAGTGAGGGCCATAATATTAGACTCATAAGAATATTGGAAGAAACATTTCTTCAGCATTGCCTGTATCACTTTTGTATCCTGACCTACATCTTGTGTATGACATTGCATGGATTTGACTTTTTTTTTCTTGCAATGGCCCACCAATTTGTTATTTCAATTAGACCCACTTTACTTTAAGTTGTTATTGAATATAGGCTTTGAATCTTCCTACATTGGTTTAGCTGACTCACTGGAAGGACACTTTTTGACCTCTGTTTTGATAATTGACTCAACATCTTCTGCTGGTGATGGTGAACCTTGGCATTCCAGGTGTTCTGGAATTTCAATTCCCAGAAGCCCTGATCAGCACGAGTCCTGACTTGGGCTTCTGGTAATTGAAGTCCAAGAATACCTGGAGTACCAAGTTTCACCATCACTGTTAGGCTCTCCTTACTGGGTCTGTTTGCTCTCATGTACCACAACCTGTATTGAACTTAGATTACTAAGACCCTGCCTTTAGCCATAGCTAAAAGCAATGGAACATCATGTCAGTATCCTGCTGCAAAGATGAAAAAGTATTTGTCTTTGTAAGGGTCTACTCTGCCCCAACCTTCCTGCAGTCAGCTTCTGCTCTGTTCTTATGCATTACTGTGAATGGCTGCCATTGGAGCCAACAGCCAAGTAGAATTCTTTTGGGCAAATCAATTATTAGCCAAAGTGCACACGCACACCCAGCCAGGCCGGGCCAGCACTGCTCTGGCTGTGGGTGATGGGCCGTAACGACCACCGGCCTTGCTTCCCGTCCTCCTGCGCGCCACTGCCACTGAAGGTGGAGCTGCCACTGCTGGGCTCGGAGATGGGGAGGCTGCGCACCTGGGACTCCAATGGCAGACTCTTTGCTGGGCTTCCGCCACACCGCTTCAGCCTCTGGGACTTAACCCAGGACCAATGGCAGCCCCGGGCCCTGCGCAGCAACACCCAGCACCACGAGTTGGCCATAAGAGGAAGCCTGAAGAAGAGGGTGACAAAGGTGAAGGAGGAGGAGGAAAAAGCGCCCCCTGGTTCCCACTGTTGTAGGATTTTCATCTCCTTTTGAGGGGGGCGGTGAGCCTAGGGGGGGGGTGAGTTTGGCCTGGGCCCTGGGCAGCTGAAACCTGCCATACACCACTGCTCTTAGAACAGGGATTATCAACCTGTAGCCCACAGTACCATTTCATGTGCTCCACCGCCTCTACCACACCAGGAAGTGCCATGTGGTAGAGGAAGGGCAAACTACAACTCTATCCATTGGCCATGCAAGCAGTGGGGGAATTACATGAGTTATAATGAACCTTTTCCCCAAACTACATATTAATTACTTTGAAACTTGCAAAATTGCTTACTATCTTCTTGGCTTATCTCCTCAAAAATGCCAAACTATTTCAATCTAGAGCCTGTGTTTGTGTAACTTGCAGTACAGTTTTCTTTTGAAGATTTAATATTTTGTGAAGGCAAATAAAGAAATGTGGCCACTGCTGTATACAGTATTCGTATTCTTATTGACAGAACAGATCTCATTAAATTCCTCCATTCAGCCACTGTCCCTTGCTATCTCCTGGGCTATGAAATAAACAGCAAATGCAGTGTTCAGAAATGAAGATTTTAAAAAGTCAATCAGCCTTGAAATGTGATTTATTCTAGTTGGCTTGTTTATTTCAGCAAACTGGATGGCACATAGAATGACAGACAATCTTTATAATTTCATATTTCTTATAAAAATTGATTTAATTTTGTTTGTAATTCTAGTCCCTTCTGTTTTAATACAGTTCAGTGTGGTATCCTATAAAACACAAGGAGCATTTTCTGTGGTAGGGAGCCTGCAACCAGATCTACATATCAGAAAGGTAGTACATGAGCATGGATTAACAAATTTCAGTTTGAGAGCACACAACCTTTTCTTTGTTCCAGAGTTAATGGTCAAAATCTTACAACTGTGTAAAGGCAATGATACTGCTGTAAGGGGAAGATTGCTGAAAAAAGTTGCTCTTACAATCCTAGAGCTGCCACAACCCACCTGCTTTTGTGTCTTTGTGAGTGAGTTGAATAAGCCCCAGGATCCAAGGAAAAACTCTAATTACCAGCAGTGTATGGCTACTAGCAATATCTAGCAGAATGAAATCAATTAAAGAGGTTCTCCTTGGATCTTGAAGGTTTCCTGGCTTACGCATAAGAAAATAAATTGTGGGTAAATTGTTAAGGCCCTGGGATTGAAGAAAGAACTCTTTAATTACTGGCAATCTTTCCCAGTGGTGAGTTCATCACTTTTATACAGGTGTAATTTATAGAACTGGATTTTGACTGATAAAGAGTAATGGTCAAAATCCTATGGTGTATTTATAGTGGAATAACACAGTTGGCATATCTTGCGTTGGCACATATTACCATGTTAGGAAATTAGGATTGGCATTTGCAATGTATGAAACAAGTGCCTATCTGAAATTGTGGCAATTTGCTAACAAGAATTACTCCAACGGAGTTAAATTGGGTGGCATAGTCAGGAGAAAGTTGGTCAACATAATAATAAAAACATAATCCAACTAAATGCATTTACCATCTCTGCCCTCTTTTGTGTCTGTGATGAGTCTGAATAGAAGAACCTCTGCTGTTTCTGACTGTAGATGGTTCTGCATGAGAGTTAAAACCCTGGACAATCAGCATCCTGACTTATATAGAAAGCCCTGGAAGATAGTGGAGGCCCTTCCTCTTCAAAATCATCACTATCTGTGTATAGGAAAGTAACAAAACAAAAACAGAAGTACCAAAACTAGAGACTGATAGGGCAATAATGCTTCTAATCTACCCTCTCCCCTTGCAACAGTAATCTTACAACACATTGCCAAAGCAAGATGGAACATATTTCATCTGTTTTGAAATGTAGTCCAGAACTACCTTCCTTAGAAACTGAATATGGTTTTAAACTCTATAGACCTCTCATTAACATACTCGAGAGATTTAAGCAATAACTTTTCTCAACAGTTAACTCATTTGGAGAATGTTCAGGCCTCCACCTGCATCCTGAGCTGAATCTCATTGTAAGACTTGTTTAAAGTTGATTTTTACATTGTATTTAAAGGTTGTTGGTTGTCTTCATCTGCTAGGCCTATGGGCAAGAGAGATTGTTTTGTTATGTTTCTGTCTTTTCTCACACTTGTGTATGTCTAACACAAAGAATGGGATGGGGGTGGTTTCAGGAGACAAAAACAAAGCTGCAGTGTCTGATCCAAAATGCCAAGTGAGAATCACATAAAGAATTAGCTTTGAACTTTCAAAGTTAGAAATTGGAGTGCATTTTTTAAAAAGGGTGTCTGTTTTTAAAAGTTCCACAACAAAGTATTTCACAAAAGACAACAACTTTTATGAATCTTTGCAATATTTCTAACTAAATAGAAGGTGTTCCCTGAAGGAAAGGCTAAAAAGAATATAAAACAAAACCACTGATGGCACAAACTATCTCTCCATTGTGTGTGAAGGAAATAATAACTCTGGCTAGAAAAACAAATGTGTGGCTCCCTTTGGGCTAGAAAATTCTGCAAGCATTCTGGGGTGTCCTATCCCAGCAATGCCACCATGTCAGATATTGGAAAACCAGGGGTGGCAAGGAAGATCCTTCTCTGAACCCTCAGCAGTACTTCTCATGGCTCTTGGGCTGCCCTTATAGTCCAGCCAGGGTAAAGCTCTCCACCCATCCTATTCCTTTCACTTCTTGCCTGGAGTATGTCTCCCAAAAGGGACGTTCTTGTGTGCACGTGCCCTCCTTTGGGTAGCAGACCAGAGCAATAGCTGGTATCCATTTGTGCCCAAATGCCTTAAAGCTAGGAATTGGACATAGCACTCCACAATGCTCAGTAAATCTCATAAGTTGTCCAAATTGGCTTTAAAGGAAACATCAAATGAGAAGAGAGGATGTACTTGAGAAAGCCTTGATGGTGGAAAAGGTGGAGGGCAAAAGAAGAAGGGGCAGCGGAAAATGAGAATGCTAGATGGTATTGTAGGCACAATAGGCACAGAGTTGGGTGGGTTGAGGAAGATGGTGGAGGAAAAAGGTGCCTGGCAGGCAATGATTCATGGGGTCGCAAAGGGTTGGAATCGACTGTGCAACTGAACAACAACAAATTGACAAAAAAAAACTCGAACAAATGGACAAAACAGGGGTTGCACACAAACCCAAAAAGACCTCACTGAAACTGTGACAGAGATAGCAAAACAGCCAAATTAAGTCAAAAAGTAAGTATGAAAATAAACCTTTCTGTACACAAAACCTACCCAACTAAAAAGGGAGAGTAAAAGTGGAACCATGTAGCCTTGGCAGCTGGTCGCGAGTATTACTCATCAGTTGGGGTACACAGAAAGAGCCTCCTCGAAGACTGCAGTATTTTTAAACCACAATCAGGCACGCCCTGGTAATGGCAACCTTGTGTTGCTGGCAATCTTTCTCACACTAGGTCAGGTGAAAGGAACTACAGAATGAACTCACCAAAAGGTACCTTCATTTTGGCAGTTTCACATCTGGCCTAGACATGGAAGAAAAACAAACTGCACCAGTCTTTTCCTTTCTAAATTCTCCTAAACTTTCTTGAGGTCTGTGAGGGTAACACTGGTGTGAAGCTCCACAGTGACTTGACCTATCAACAATCCATTCAGGGGAGCCAAATCTATCCACCACCATGTTGTTTCTGGCCTACTCTTATGCCTGGTGGTCCAGTGGTTAAACTGCAGTCAGAATGTTGTGAGTTCAATCCTGAATGTTGTGAATTCAATCAAGGTTGACTCAGCCTTCTATCCTTCTGAAATCAGTAAAATGAGTATCCAGCATGTTAGGGGGAAATGCTAATTTACTTGTGAACTGCCCAAAGAGTAGCCTAAGCGCTATAAGTATGATTGGTTTGCTTTGTTTTTATCCTCCCCTTGCCTGAGCTTGCTCTGGCCAATGGGGATTTGGGTTTCCAGGGCTGTGGGGCAATTTCTCCCCAAAATGCAGCCCTCCCAATGCCACCTCATCCTGGCCTAGGTGTTCTCATCAATAACCCTCATTTGTTATAATTCCCCAAGACTAGCTCTGGAAAAGAAGAGAGAAGGGGGCTTCTTTTGAGTTCCCACTCCTTTAGCCCATTTAGGAGGGGTAGATTCTTCACAGACCTTGTTCTGAGAATTAGACTTAACCACCATTATTTAAAGATGAGTTACTGGTGATTTGTATTAGATATTTTATGCCCAATGTACTTTTGCTTTAGATATTTTGTATCTGGCATATGAAATGTGGCATATGCTATAGTGTTTTAGTTTGACTATCATTAATGAGAAGCTGACTGCATAGCCCAATGAAATTGAGCACTTGTTTGTGAGTTTGGTTCTACAGTGTGCCTCCACACAGGGGTTCTCAACCTATTCAAGTCGGGGGATGGGTCACCCTCCTTCAAACAGTTGAGGGGGCTGGACTGGTTGTCCCCCTGCTATTTACGGATGCTGTAAATCACAGCTGATTCCAGCAGTGGTGGCGGGGGTGGCTAGAGCGACAGCAAATTTGTTTGTCGCCATGGGTCATAGGTTGATAACCCATGCTCCAAGGAGAAGAGGCAGCCTGTGTAGTGTTGGATAAGTTGCATAATCTCATAGTGCCTAAAGAGGAAGAGAGTACTTAATGCCTAGGAAACCCTTGCAAGGGTTGCCAGAATTCAGATTTAACTTGACACCATCCAATTATCATTAATGAAAGCCAGTGTGATAAAATGGATACAGTACTGTATTAGACTAGGACACGGTAGACCTGGGTTCAAGTCTCACTTGGTCATGGGAATTCACTGAGTGGTGGCAATGGTAAACCAGTCCCCAAATATCTTATGTATCTCAAAAACCATACCTCAGAAGTGACTTGACAGCACATAACATCAACATCATTAATGTCTGGGTAACTCTCAGTTCTGGGGTACCCAGTGTGGTGTGGGAGGAGTAATGGGCTACGAATCAGGAAACCTAGGTTCAATTCCCTGTCTATGCCATGGAAACTCACTGGGGGTGAGTAGGATAGAACTAGGGAAATCTTTCCTCACTTACCTTGAAAAGCCTGTTAGGGTTGCTACGTCACTTCTGGCTTAATATCACATAACAACAATAACAACTCTCAGTTCTACTTTTTCTTTCCATTGCAAATGCAAGAAAAATGATAGAAATTTTGAACCAAGAATTGATAGTAGTTGGTTTCTGAATGAGGTTGTACAAACCAAAACAGTATCTAGCTGCCATTTGAAACTTCTGTGATTGTGATGGAGTCAGTATAACCTGGATGAAGTTCCACTCCTCCTGAGGAAACAGCTATGCAATTTCAAGACTTCACTAGACTTGGTGCTCTCCATGGAGGCACCAGTGATTTTTTGCATTAACAGATGCCTTTTTTCACTTTATTGATTTGTAATTGGAGAGGACAGGTTTTGCTTTGATCATTTAACATTAACTACAGGTATATTAGTTTAAATTGCTGCAATGTTTGCTCTACCAGCCTGTCATTTACAACAATATAGAAGCTAAAAAAATTTGGAGGGGTTCTCAACATTTTCACGATGCTGGTCGGACCATCCCCCCCCCCGACAGCTGAGTGGGCTGGACTGGTGGTTCCCCCACCATAAACTCTTCTGCCTCCAGCAGCTGTGAGCATATTTATGACATGTTTACAACAGCTACAGGTGCATGTATGGCACATTTACGACAGCCATGGGCACATTTACAGCAGTGGTTGCAGTGGTGGGCCACATGAAATGGTGCTGTGGGCCAGGTCCAGTCATAGGTTGTGAACCCCTGCTCTAATGGCAGACATGGCTACCAATTCATTTGTAGAGGCCACTTGTCATGTCAGTGTTGTGGAACTAGAGCCTATTTTTATCAAGGATTCTTACCTACCCACACTTCAGGCTTGAGATCATCTTTGGAGAGCTTGTTCTATGATTTGTGGATAGTGAAGACTGGTTGATAGCCATCAATAAGAAGCCCGAAGAAGGAATCGTTCCCTCAGAAGATATGCCATGTTATCCATTTATTTTGTTGTTCAGTCATACATTCGATTCCCACCTTTCGCGACTCCATGGACCACTGCACACCAGGCACCCCTATCCTCCACCATCTTCCTCAACCTGCCCAGCTCTGTGCCCATTTACACATGGCTATAAAAACAGTTTCCCCCCTATAAAGCCTATAAGAACTGTCATCCATAGTGTTAGGTTCTTTGTTATGTTGGGCAAAAATGTTGAGATACATACTACTTAGAGACTTAACTATCTCACTGAAATTAATGAGTCTTGAAAGTGCTCCTTTCTGACAGGACTGTGACCTGTGTTTGTAAGTATCATGGCACTGCTGCAATACGATGCCATCTCTTTTCCCTCTAATCTTTTTCAGACAGGGCTTTGGAGACAGAGGGCACAACCTATTCAACAACCAAGTTGCTGAAATCGCTGTCTAGAGATTAGAACTGGGGTTGATTTCCTTTGGTTGTTTTTATAACTGGAAATTCAGGAAGCAAGGCTTGGGTTGTGATAGCGCCTCCCTAGTTGAAGAGCTCACTACTATTCTAGGAGCAAGATTCTGAGTCTGTTTCATTATCATTTTATGGCACAGACGAGAGAAATGAAATGGCCAGACTTCAGTGGGCAAAGTTTGAGAACAGGGCAGGTCAGCTAGATCCCAAAGTTCTTATCAAAGATTTACCATTCATGTGTCTCTGGCAGGGATAATGTCAGAAGTCAGCTCCAAATTACACATTGTATAGTAACCTTTTAAATATATAGTAACCTTCTTTTCCAGCAATCGGGGAGCAATCCCCTTCTGATGGCTCGTCTGGCTATTTTGCAGTGACTCATTTGGGGGGAAAAAGGATGGGCATCCGCATGTCAGCGTGGCATTTCCTTTAGCATTCCCACCCATATGATAAAGGCAGAACAGAGAGAAAGAGAGAGCGACCAGGACATTTAACTTTGATTGCATAAACATAGCATTCCCAATCCTACTCTTTTCCTGACCCTCCCTGTCTATTGTTAACTACTGTTTTAAAAAAATCACATGATTTTACAGTGATATGTGGTTGTTTAATAAATTAAATACACTGCCCATTAGGGTATCTTAGCTTTACAGCATTGCTTACAGTAACCACTACCAAGATAATGAAATGTGAGCCAAGCACATAAAACACAGGCAGATAAAATAGTTATTAAAAAGGACCAAAAACCACCCCAAGCTCATTCCAACAAAAATGGCTTTAGGACCTCCTAAAAATGAAAACTGGGCATGAAGGGCTAAGAAGAGGGAAGAGGGTTCCAAAATACCTCATAGCTTTAATTTGGCTACAAGCAAATAGTGATTAAATGCTGTTGGCTATGCCCATCCTTTATGCAAGTGTTGTAAACTTCTTTGATAAATTGCTGCAAGTCAAGAAGTTAGCATAACTGTTGTGTGCCAACTTAGTACAGTGATGGCTAACCTTGGCACTCCAAGTGTTTCTGAACTTCAATTTGCAGAAGCCCTGATCAGCAGGAGTGCTGACTTGGGCTTCTGGTAATTGAAGTCCAATAATACCTGGAGTGCCAAGGTTTGCCTTCACTGACTTAGTATGTGACAGCAAATGCCTATTTACTAATTTACTAAACTGCATTGCCAGTTGGGTTGCAGTAGCATAAAAATTCAATAGGATTTTGGCCACCATGTTACCAAATTGGGGTAGACTTCCATCTCAGGTTTCTTATAAAATACAACTGGGTGCTTTATGGGAGAACACAACTGGGAAATAAGGAGAAAAAACAAGATCAAATTAGAAAGAGAAAGATAGATGAGCTTTTGCTTGCTGTCACATGGTTTTCCAGGGAACTAATAGCATAAATTTATTCCAGATCCTTGAGAAAGTTGACTTTGATTATAAAAAATGCAAAGAATGCAGGAGGGAGGCGAAAACTTTTATTGGATCACTTTAAAAAAAACATTGCAGGAGCATTCGAGATCGTGGTCTTTTCATCAAGCAGGCATAAAATTATTAATGAAAGTTCATGGCATGGTGTTGTAGAAATGCATGTTAGGCAAACAGCAAAACATTTCGTTGTGTTTTCTTACAAATGTGAGTAATTTGATAGCAAATGTGATTATTTGATAGCAAATGTGAGTAAATAAATAAATAAATAAATAAATAAAAATTACACATCCCCACAGGAAGCTGTGCGTACTTGCTCCTCCTTCTCCACATGGTCCTCTCCGACAGGGGTGTGCTGAGCACCTTGGGTGGGTGATGGACAGGAAGTGATAGAGGTGCCTATTGGGGGTTGGGGGAGAGAAATCTCATACATTTCCATTACCTCTGCCTGCTTCGTGTGTGTGTGTGTGTGTGTGTGTGTGTGTGTGTGTGTGTGTGTGTGTGTGTGTGTGTGTGTGTGTGTGTGTGTGTGTGTGTGTGTGTGTGTGTCAGTCACTAGGGTGCACCAGGATGAGTCCTTGTATCCCTGGGGGCCAGCACACCACTCCTCTCTGAAGCATTTACTTCTTTTTGTAACCAGGCAAAGAGAATACAAAACTGCTTGTGTTCTCCATCAGATAGCAGGGTTTCAATTTGGTGATACACTAGGCATGCCATTTGTAGTCAATTGTTTGACTTCGACAATTATTTGACTTTGATTGTGTGTCATGAAACAAAAGCATATGGCTATTTATTGTGATTACGAATGTATTTTTCTGTTAGGCAAAAATGTTTCTATAAAGTTCTGCCTCAGGTTTCAAAATAACCCAAATCATTTTAACAGAATGTGACTGCCCGAGATGGGGTGGCAAATGTTTTCAGAAAGTCCTGCATTTAAGAATCAAGATAGCATCCCAAGCATAGATAAGAGAGGATACATCACTGATTGGAAGGTTGGGAGATTTCTTGTACAACAAAAGGGACATGTTTGCTTTTTGTTCTGGGAGAAGCAGAATTTAAGATAACTGTGTACATCAAACAGTATTACCATGCAGCAGCATCAGGGAAAGCTGTTTTATGACAATGCACTTTATTTGTGGTTAGTACACTCCATCAAAAAATGCTAATACAGCAAATCTTACAGGCAATTGAGTCTGCTGTGTCAGGTCACAATGACCCAGACTGGTTTTTAACTGAATAATGGGAATACATTGAGAGAACTCCCTTTAAACTGTCCACTCACCTAAGCTGGAATCTTTGTGAAGAGGCCCTTTTAAATGATTTTCTATCTAGAGGCTACTTATCTGATTAATAAGGCCACCAATAACATGAACAAGCTGTTCAAAATTCTGGTGGGGGGAAAAAGACTGGTTACCACATGTAGCTTTCTCTCTCTATTCTAACAGTAGCAGTAGCAATTGCACTTATATAATACCCCATAGCATTTTGTCCCCAACATGGTAGGTCCTCATATGAGATGGAAGGATGAGTCAACCTTGAGCCCTATCAGGATCATACTCAGTTTAAACACTGTGCCACAACCTGCCCAACAAACCACAAACATTAGTGCAATTGGAAGACAATAAGTAAGTGAAATGTTCCTGTTGACAATGGTTTACAGAGGTAGTGTATGAAATAGCAAGTGAAGTTTCCTGAAATTTCAGGAAATCTTGGAACTTTCAATGAGTTTTCATCAACAGCAACTAATTGTTCTTCTTTCACTTTCTTCAAAATATGCATGGTGGTAAGCTTTGAGAAATGATATGCTTCTGTCGTAATTTTACAGTGTTGTAATAGACTGCTGAAATGACTCTTTACTTTTTTGGCTGTTCTTGGTATTTTGCTTGGCTGTTTTATCTTGACTCTTTTTCTGCCTTTGTGAAAACTTCATCTTGGTCTGCTGTGACAGAAATGGGTGAGCAAAATGAAACTTTAATCAGACCCAGCGTAAAAACCTTTATTAGATCAAGACACTAGTAGCTTGTCTGATTTGTGTTCAGTTGTAGATTGCAAGTGTGTTAATCCTTCACTCAGGCATCTTCTATGGGTGAACATTCTCAAATAGTCACTTCTCAGTGGTCTTTGCCAATAATGCTCTGCTGACAATTATGTCTGCAGTGAGATGTCATAGCAGTTCATCTGGGAAAGATCAGAAGTCAAACATAATCAAAAATATAATGATTATGAACTCCTTGCATAAAGCATTGGGTGATATGAGAGATGAAAGGAGGATCAAATTGGCAGTGTTCCATATAGCTGAAAATCACAGCTGTTTTTAAGACAGTTTGTTCCATTATGGTTTGTAAATGTACATGG
This sequence comes from Furcifer pardalis, assembly GCA_030440675.1. Taxonomy (NCBI): domain Eukaryota; kingdom Metazoa; phylum Chordata; class Lepidosauria; order Squamata; family Chamaeleonidae; genus Furcifer; species Furcifer pardalis. The sequence goes on from CP126891.1 coordinate 114,890,009, forward strand.
AGTTTGGGAAAATGTGAAGCTGCCTTATACCAAATCATGTCACTTGTTTCTCTGACAACTGGAAGCAGCTTACCAAAAAGTAGTATTACAGTACTGTACTCAAAAATCATAATTATTCACTGGCAGCCTCCCATTCAAGAATTAGACCAAACCAACTCTGACCAGCTTATAAAATGAGTGGTGTTTGAATGTATTCATGGTGGTATGGTGGTGTACATGCCATACTTAGTCACTGTGGATTAAAAAGAACTGAGAGTATGACCATTCTTTCTTATAACCTTCAGCAGATCGCCATGCAAAAAATTGAAAGGGCACCTTAAATAGAGGTGAGTCAATTCAGTCCCTGTTGAATATCCACTTTCTTGACAACACATTAAAAAATTAGGTCTAATTCCAAAGCCTCAGGCTACTCTCATTTTTATAGCTAATTCTCTCTTGAAAGAGCACTTCATGGTGTCTATCAAAAAGCCAGTCATAATAGCTTTAGGCTGTTTTCCCCCAAAAATATAACAGCAGTCTGAACCTGTCAGCACTGCACAAATGTCATGTTTGGCACATAATCTTCCACAGTTTCAGCATGAGTCTAGAAGAAGACTGTTATACAATACAAGCTACAATCAGGTAAACCTATTGCTATGGGCAATGCACTGGATGGAGTAAGATCCTATTCATAACAGAATATACAATGAGGTTGTGTTGGAATGGCTGTAAAAGGAAGAAGTGACAAACAAACCTCATAGCTTTGCTTCTTTTGTATTTTTCACTGCTGTTACCAAATGTCTTTATTTCCAGGCTGTTTTCCACTAAAAGGGGAAATTATACTGCGTCTTTCCTGTGGTTTCAACCAACTCATGATATCAGATAATGCAGAAAGGCATTAGGTGTGGTTCAAAAGCATGGAATTTGGCAAAGGTTAAGCCAATCATAAATGTCACTTTTTAAATATGTAGTCTTATGATATTCCATGGATAAAACAGGCTAGCAACTAGCCATAAGAATGACCAATAGGTGAAAATATTATGAAAAAGCACATTCATTTAAAAGCTAGGCTAAATTGTTTTCCTTCTTAAATCAATATCTAGCAATCAAGTAATTTCTATTCATCATAGTTCACTGTGAGTGTTGCTTCAAAATTGTTTTGCTTTCACGTATTTCTTTGCTTTTTGGAGTCTAGGATCTCTATGAAACTCCACTACCTTTAAAAAGTATCCTTGTAAACCTCTTTCCAGCTTTCTAATTCCATCTATATACATTATTTGACTTCTCTCTTTCCCAGCCATCTTGCCCAGGAGTTCTCAACCTTTTAAAGCTGGTAGCCGGTCATGCTGCCTCAGACAGATTTATGGGCAGGACAGCCATTTTGCCCTTCCTCCACCACATGGCAATTCTGGGTGTAGTGGAGCCAGCCCGGGGGGGGGGGGACCACATGAAATGGTGTCGGGGCCACATTCGGCCTGTGTGCCGCAGATTGAGAATCCTTGATCTAGCCCAGGGATCTGCAAACTTGGCTCTCCAGGTGTTCTTGGACTTCAATTACCAGAAGCCCAAGTCAGTAGGCCTGCTGATCAGGACTTCTGGGAATTGAAGTCCAAGAACATCTGGAGAGCCAAGTTTGCTGATCTCTGATCTAGCCAATCAGGTTGTATACATTTTTATTATCCATATCTAATAAATTGTCTTTGTCTTCATCTCTTATTTCAGTTTCCTGTGAATTTTAGCTTTATGGAAAAATCAGCCTATGAACATAGTCATGTCATAATTAATGGAGAAAGGACAAAATAGCTGAACAGATGTATTCCTTCACACTAACATTGTATTTCAGTGCAGCTCAAGCCGGATACACACTTTCCTTGAAATTATGTCCTGCTGAACTCAATTCAGCTTACCTTCAAATGGTCATACCTGGAATCTGAAAGGCATGAATTCCTTAAAAATTGGAAAGGAATTCTCACACCTTTACTTTCACCTTTGAAAAAATTATGTTAAAGTGCAATCTTTAAAAAAAAGGAGACTGCTTTAGGTTGATTCAAAGTTTCCTATGGCAGTTAAATTGCTGTTGTCATTCACTTGGAATGTTTAATTATCCTGGACTATTTTCACGGTAAAAGTCCTCACCAAACCTCAAATCATTATGATTTTCACTAGGATCATAGCTCACTCAACCTCTTGTTATTAACACATACCTATTCCTCACCTTTTTAAAAAAGGGAAATGGTGTAATCCTGAATTGTTATAACAACTTGTGAAACTGAAATAATTAGCTGAAATAGTGCTCAGTTTGGAAAAGTGTGATAAAAATGGTTTGGAGGAGAAACTAGATGTAGTCATTGGCGAGGGATACTCCTGCTATACTGCCATAACTTTCAATGCGGCACACCATGCTAACAGAGTAGAAACATCCTCCTCAATGTCAGTGCCTCTTTCCTTAGAACAATTTTTATTTTATTTTTCCAGTTTAGTGCTATGTCAGCTAAGCACTGGAATTCCACACACTATTCATATGCCAAAAGTGATTGTATAAAGACTCCTCACAAAATAATATGAGCCCCAGCCAGCTGAACTAAAAGCAACAAAGTTCCATGAAAAAATATAGGGGTCACACATGAATAGCTACCTGTCATGTTGTCAATGAAAAATATATAAAATTTAACCATGCCAACTCTAGCACAAACCATGGAGTATGTTACAGTGTAGTCAAACCGTTACATCCACTATGGTCATAGTGAGTAATGAATTTCCCCAGGTATTTCCTAACCTATCGGCACAAAAGAAAGTCATGTCAGACCTCTAAAAAAACTCACATAGGCAGGAGGTGTGCAGATGGACCACCTGGTATGATATTCAGACAAGCCAACCACCAAACCCTCTGGAAAATATGCACATACCATGGAGACATACCTCTGGGCTCAGCTTTCCTTACACTAGATATAGTTGCAAAATATAATCCAGGCCTCTTAGTGTTTCATTAAGAATGGAAAATTCTAAATAAGAACATCCATTCTCTTCCATTAATTTCTTCCACATCATTTAGGGGGCTGGTTTTAAAATGCTGCTGAGAAAATTTTATATTACAATCAAAAAGTTGGAAGAGATCACAAAAACTTTTTATTACAGTAATGATGAACCTTTTAGAGACTGAGTGCCCAAACTCAACAGACTGTTGTCTGTGCAGCAGAGGGATGTTGCAAATGTGCTGGGTAGAACTCTGTGCTGGGGCGATGGCAGAGAGGGCTCTGAGTGCCCCTTCTGGCACACGTGCCATAGGTTTGCCAACACTGCAAGAGGTGGTCATCCAGTTAAAACAATTATGGGGAACTTGAGTCCAGTGTTTTGTCATTACCTCAATATTCACAACAAAACATAAGGTGTAACCTGAGGCAGCATGTGTACCAAAGTCTGCCTCTGCCACAAAGCCTCGTTCCCATATTTATACAAACAATTAAAAACTATGGTTATGTTCAGAGGCGTAGCTACCGCCGTATCTGCCGTATCAATTATACGGGGCCCCCGGGCCACGGGGGCCCCCAACGTGCGTAAGCAAAACAAATCTTTACCCTTCCTAGGGCCCCCCAAACAAATTTTTATACGGGGCCCTGCCAAGTCACGCTACTCTTCTGGTTATGTTGCAGAAGGAGTGCAGTTATTCCTTGTTAAATTCCTGCTGTAATGTAGTACAGTGATAGTTTAGTTAGCGGGGGAAATAATTAATTACAAGTAACTGATTATCTGGAACTTGCTAGTTTGGAGCTTGGGTCTGACAGTACAAATAAACAAAGGAAAAATTTTTATATGGCTGAAATGTGGGAAATATGTAGTTTGTATGATATTACAGACTTGCGGTGGCTCAACTGGTTAAGATGCTGAACCTGAAGACTGAAAGGTCAGAGTTCAAGATCTGAGTACTGCACGACAGAGTGAGCTTCCATCTCTGTTCTAGCTCCTGCCAATCTAGCAGTTCAAAAGCAAGAAATTGCAAGTAGATAAACTTTGGTGGGAAGGTAAACAGCATTCCATGCACTCCAGTGTTGAGACATTCCTGCCACATGTCCATGGAAACATCTGCAGGTTCAAATAGCACTGGCTCTTTGACTATAAACTGAGATGAGCACTGAACCCTAGAGTCAGATATGACTTTCAAACAAGGTTGACCTTTACCTTTGCAGGTATTCTACTAATAATTTACATATATCATCTTGCCTTTTCTTTCTTAGGTAAACTAGGTCCTTGTGTACATATTTAGGATCATAATCTTAGGAATCTGGATGATGGAATGCCATAATTTATTAATGAACATTTAGCCAGAACCTAAATACTGAATGCCCTTTATCCAACATACGCATGGACACAGAAATGTACCCACCTACCCACCCACACTTAATTCATTTAATTTCCCAGTAACCTACTGAGTGCTGTTTTTGCCTGCAGATATTTTCCTCTAATTCATTTTTTATAGTGGGACTAAGATTGCTACATTATACAGACATCTCTGAAAGCTATGCCTGCAGTTTCATTCTGTTGTGGTTAAATGTCTTTATCAGGGAATATGAACCAATATTGAATCCACTTCAGTGAGACAAAAACAAAACTATGTGGCCATTTCTGCCATATAAAGAATATTTCAGACCAAGGAAGACTTTATGTCAGGGGTGGCCAAACTTTTCAGGCCGCAGGACTAGTTATGAGGTTGAGTGGGCCAGTCACGTGGTTCCTCCCATCGGAAGCAAAAATAAAATATGCCTGTGTATGCACAAAATACTGCCGCAAATGCACCTGATGCTGTCGTAAACACATCTTTGGGTGCATTTATGGCAGCATTTTTTACATGCAGGGCATGTTTAACTTCTGCTTCCGGTAGTGGTGAGGGTATCATGGATCATTAGGTGCCACAGACCGGACCTGGCCCACAGGCCATAGTTTGGGAACCCCTGCTTTATTTTAATATAGAAGCCACATTTCTGTTACTGTCTGGACAATCTCAGAGCAGAGAAGGACAAGCTATTCTGGCCCACATCTTTTGCTTCCCATATTTCTGCACCAATCCATTTGAACTTTAAAATTTAAGATGGCTTCTCAGAATAAGTTTTTAGTACATATTTTAAGTATATTTAAAGTTTTATCTTAAAATTTAGGTGTATGTTTATATACATACAAAGGTGGCATGCAAAGACCTTTCTGTGGTCATGTGTGCCATTGTGGGCAAGCCCCATGCCACCAGCGCCAATAACAGTGCCACTTCCCCACCCACCCCTCTCTTTCCACCAACGGGGAGGCAAAAAGGGAGGCTGAAATCCTGCCTGGGAGGCAGCAGCGGAGATGAGATGAGGTGACCAGACACACACATCCCTCCTAGAAGGTGAGGCAGCAGCGTCAACACACGTGGAGGAGAATGCACACCTGTGGTTTTATTTAGAATTGCATTTCCCATGTTGCTGTTTACTCTTAGCGAAGATGTGAAGAACTGAAGCTGTCATGAACTTTCAAAAATGATGACAAAAATTAATCACTTTTGAAATATTATTGTAATTGTTTTCATACAAGGGGAAAATGTGTGAAAGATAAAGCTGCTATACAAGCAACAAAGCATAACAAAGGGATCTCTGGAAAGCACACAAAAGTAGTGGATAATTTAATTTATTGCTCTGTTGCATTTCTGTTACCATCCAATTATCTAATTTATATATGTATGAGTGCAATGCCATACAAGTAAGAATAACAGAAACAACTGTAATTGACATAATTCTTTTAATTTTTCATTTAACATAATACTCCCTTAATTTTTAGCTTATATTATTTTACCTCTTAAGTTACATTCTCTTTTGGAAAAGTATACACATATACCAGATATTTCACCATTAGCCCATACCCAACTTCTGTATTGCCACAAACCTTTAAACAGATAGACAGACATATCACACAACTTATGTATCACAAAAACTACAGGATACCACTCAAAATACTCTTCTAGTACATCTCCAAGGGAGATAAGATTGGCCCCCTCTCTCTTGTCCATCTACAGGCAGACTTTTAATACGAATGCAAATATGGTCCCTTTGTAGATAGGCTTTTAATATATATAGTGAGCACATTTGACTGCATTGGTCATGGCAAAACCCTGAATGACACTGAAAGAAAAATATATAAACATTCATCTAGCAAATTTGGCTCAGCTCGTCCATGCCATAGGAATGCTGAGGAAAACACAAGAAATGGAGTCTGAACAGATCAAAGGCAAGAGACAGAGATCACATTTCAAAGTGTGGGTGGAGAAGAGATTAGTTTTAATGGTCTTTCAGCCAATGGTCTGGTCTGGTCTGGTCTGGTCTTTTCTTTTCTTTTCTTTGGAATGACAACATTTGTATGCATTTATCCTTTCACTTGAGGATCTTTTCTAGTGCCTCTATAGTGCCTCTATAGTTTCTCAGTCTTCTTTGTATTTATTGCCTTTTAGATTGCACTTTAGATTGATAATTGAACCAAGGTACAAAGAACCTTTTAAAAATTTAAATTTCCACATTGCCTACATAAAGTTATATAATTCTCCAATAGGTATGATTTTTGTCTTCTTAATATTTAATTGTAGTGTGGGCAAATCAGGAGTGATTTGAAGTCACTAATGCTTTTTTGCCAGTAATATGGTATCATCTGCTTATCGTAAATTATTAATCTTCCTCCCACCAATTTTCATTCCTCCTTCAACAGAACCTAATCCATCTTTCTGTATGACATATTCTGCGTGCACATTAAACAGATAGAATATAACTATCTAACATTTCTACATACTGGAAACTATTCTCCTTTTCCATATACTGTACTCTTGTAGCTCTAGCTTCTTGTCCAGTTATACAGCAGGACAATCAAATGTTGAGGCATACCCCTTTATTTTAGAACAATTGATAGCTTTTCATGAGCCCCCAAAGCAGTGGTGGGATGTCAAAAAATTTACTACCCCACCTGACGTCATCACAGTGTGGGCAGAGCTAACATCATGATATCATGACATGGGCGGAGCCAAATAAAAAATTTAAAAATAATAAAATAAAAATAAGCACACACACACACACACACACACACACACACACACACACACACCTCAACCCACCCACCCACTCACAACACAAGGACAGCAAGGAGGACATTAAGGAGGCCATGCATACGCGCCAAGCACTGTAGGCATGCATGCACACCAAGTGAAAAGGTAAGCCCCGAAGGTGGTTCCCCCCAAAAGCTGCTACTGGTTCTCCGGGACACTGGGAAAAGTTACTACGGATTCTGGCAAACTGGTGATAACCTGTTACATCCCATCACTGCCCCAAAGGCTTTTCAATAATCTATAAAGTATGAATTTCTGCTGAAAATCTTTGGGATGCTTTAATAGCCAACATATATTTGCAATACAATTGTTCATGCTTCTTCCTTTTTTTGAATCCCATCTCAATATTGGGCATACACAACTTCAATACTGTATATCAGGGGATTGCAATGTTTTCCCACCAGGGGCTGGACCCGCTCCCGACATGGTTGCTCCTTTGACTTACATTTTCGTCGTCATTGGCGATGGCTGTCTTTCCAGCTTCTTGCACAGCCTCTGCCACTCCCCATGGCAGCATGAGACTTTATGGAGCATAATTGCTCCATTTAGGGCTTTTTTCACTGTGTACCCACTGCGTTTTGGCTGCTCGAACATGCCGCTGAGCAACTTCCTGTTTCCGTGCTGGGAACACATTCTCCACCTGGCACCGGAAGTCACCCAGCAGTGCTTTCTATCAGCGATTATGCTCCAAAAAGCCTCCTGCTGCCATGGGGAGCAGCAGAGGCTGTGCAAGAAGCCTGAAAGATGGTGTGATTCCCACCTCCGCCACTGCAGTAAATGATGTTTTTTAACTTGTGGGGGTGGTGAATGTGTCTAGAGGTGCCCGGGTTCTCTTCCACGGGCTGAATTAGTGATATGCATGGGGCAGATTAGGCCCATTGGGCCTGGGGTTGCAAACACCTGTTGTAAAAGTCTTTGTTGAAAAACCTAAGACCTGACTTTGCTCTCATGGGAAATTAATGCAGTTGTCTTCTAGGTACTGCACTATTTGTTTTTTTGTTTTTTTAATAATTGATGGATTTTATTTTATTTTATTTTTTTATTTTTTTATCAGTTTATTAAACTTAAAGACATATAATTAACAATTGAAAAAGGAAGACATATACAGAAGAAAACATATGTAACATATATGACCTTACTTTACAATGCAGTATAGTTAAAACAGGAAAATAAAATACATCGGGTATGATAAATATAAACATATGAAATGGGTATCACCTCTTTGTCTATCTTTATCTCACTTTTTTTGTACATTCTTATCAATTTTATCATGTTGAATTAATTATACTTCATGAATTCTTTCAATACCCATATACATCTGTTTAATACAATGACTACTTGAATACTAAACGCTATTACAAAACTTCCCTAATTTTTTTCAGATAAGACCAACAAAGCAGACAAACAAATAAACAAGAAAAAAAAGAAGGACAAGAGCCTATACAATTACATTAATAATTCTCCTTTCAACACCCTGTGCTATTTACAAAATCCAGAGATGTTATGCTTAATCCATATTCATTTATTCCTCCAAAAACTCAGTTGTTCAGGTGCTGGCTGTGTTGCTTTATCGTTATATAATGCATGTTCTATAAATGGACGCCATATCCTCCAGAATCTATTCTCCTGTACTTCTCCCTTCCTAACTTTCACTTCCCAAGTCAATTTGTCATTCAACGCCAATTCCCAAATCTCTCTATACCAATCATCCGTGTTTAATTGAATATTATTCTTCCAGTTTCTCGCAATGCAATGCCTTGCTGAAGAGAGCATTATGGCTATTAATTCCTTTCTATCATTGTTCACTTTGATTTTTTCCACGTTTGTCAATAATATTGTATCTGGCTCTAACTCTAACCGTATCCCTATAATATTTGCTATTTCTTTTACTACTTTTTTCCAAAAAACATTAACCACTTTACAATCTAACCACATATGGACATATGTACCTAAAGCACCTTTGCATCTCCAGCATTTGTTATTCATTTTCTCATCAATCTGATGCAATCTTAAAGGTGTCAAATACCATCTCCACAAGAGTTTGTAGTTATGCTCTTTTACTCTTACTGATAAATTTCTCATGATTCTTTTACTCCACTTTTTTTTCCAATCGCTATCTGAGATTTTCAGTTTTAAATCCTCTTCCCAAATATTTTTTTAATGTTCCCTGGGCGTTACTTCCTTTATTCAGTATTTTATATATTTTGCTAACAAGCCCTTTAACTTCAATTTCACCTTTCCTTAATTTGGATATTATTTCCTCTATATCTGTTTTCGATCTTTCTAACGATTTTTCCTGCAGATATTTAGTATTCCATTTATCAGCCGCAAGTTGTTGAAACCAGTTCAGTCCCATGCGATCATATACTTCAACTTTTTTTGTCCTATCTTTACATATCTTTATCCAATCTTTTATCAGCGTTGCCCTCCCTTTCTCTAAAATATCAAGGTTTATGTCTTTCTTTATAGGAAAATTTTTGATGTCTTGAATTTCTATAACCGGGGAAACATTTGGTACCCATTCTTGCTTTAGTTTTTTCCATTCCTCCAGCATTGTTTTTAACATTTTATTTTTAATTCCTGTGGTTTTAACTCCTTTATCTAGAAAAATTGAGTTCCCCAACTGTTCCAATTCCTTCAGTTCAATTCCTTGCCAAATTGTCTCTTCTCTCATCAAAACTTTCATCACGTTTTTTATCTGGAATGCTCTATAATAATTTCTAAGATTTGGTAAACCTAATCCCCCCTCCTGCTGTGGTACATACCATAGACTTTTTGAAACCCTTACTCTACTTCTCCCGTTACAGAAATTGTTTAACTTGTTTTGAAATTCCTTCATTGTTTCATCTGGTATTTTGATCGGTAATGATTCAAATAAAAAATTAATCCTTGGTATCAGCGTCATCTTGCAGAGGGCTATTCTCCCAATCCATGACACATTCAATTTTTGATATTGTTTTATCTTTTCTTCTAGTTCTCTCTTTTGTTTATCGTAATTTAGACTTTTTAAATCCCCCCAATTGTTTGCGATGGTTATTCCTAAGTATTTCAGGCGATTTTTGACCTGTATTTTATATTTCATCCTAATCTTGTCCTGGTCTTCCTTTTTGCTGTTAAATAAAATCATGTCTGATTTGTCCCAGTTGATTCGAAGGCCAGTAATTTCTTCTAACATATTTAAATGTCGTTGTACTCTCTCTAATGTTTTCATAGGGTGTTTTAGTATGATTAGGGTATCGTCTGCATATAGGTTTATTTTATTATTTTCTAGTCCTTCAATTTCCCTGTCATTTCTTATGGCGCTCGCAAGTAGTTCCATGGCCATTATGAATAATGTTGGGGATAGCGGGCATCCCTGTCTTGTTCCAGCCTCTAGCGGAATATCCGCAGTATAGGTGTCATTTACTCTTACCCTTGCTACTCCCTTCTGGTATAATTTACTAATAGTGTTTTGAAAATTAGTTCCAAATCCATATAATTCAACTAATTCCTTTATTGAATCCCATTGCAATGAGTCGAAAGCTTTGAAGATATCTACTGCCAAGAAACCCACCTTTTCCCTCTTTTGATCTGCAATGTCTATCAAATTCAATACTCTTCTTGTTAGATCTGCCATATATCTTCCTTTTACGAATCCTACTTGATCTTTGTTTATGTATTGATCCATGAAGGTATTCAGCCTTTTAGACAGTATAGTCGTGAAAATTTTTGCATCTAAATTTATCAAGGAGATAGGTCTATATGATTCTATTTTTTCCGTGTCTTTTCCCAGTTTGGGGATTAATACTATGGTGGTTCTATACCAGGAATTTGGAATCTCGCCTCCTTCAAGAATATAGTTATACAATGTTAACAATCTTGGGACTACCGCATCTTGGAATTCCTTGTAGAATTCCGCCGGTAGTCCGTCTTCCCCTGGAGCTTTTTCCTTTTTCAACTTCCCTATCACTTCCTTAACTTCTTCTTCTAATATTTTTTCCTCCATTTTATTCTTATGCTCGTCCTTTATTCCTGTTTCATTCTGTTCTTTGAATATCTTTTTCAGTTTTTCTACATCTATCTCTTTCTTAGAATATAGGATTTGATAGAAATTCTCCACTACCTCTATTTTTTCTGTTGTCTTGTTACATCTCTTCCCTTGAATATTTGTTAATATTGTAATTTCCCTTTTACATTTTTTCTTTTGCCGCCCTTGCCAAAAGTTTCGAAATTCTGTTGCTATACTGAAAGTACTCCCTTTTCAAATAAATTAGATCTCTTTTTACTTTTTCTATATCCTTTCCCACTAATTCACTTTTTAGTTTTTGCATTTTGTCAAATATTTCTTGGTTCTTGTTTTTTGCGTGTTCATTTTGAAGAATTTTATTTTCCCTCTCCAATTCCTCTTCTTTATTTTTCTTCTGTCTATACAATATGCTTGCTAATTTAATACTTTCTCCTCTGAAAATTCCTTTCATTGTGTCCCAAACTGTGCTAAATCCGACCTCTCCATTTTCGTTCCACTTCCAATTCTCTTCCCAATTTTTAATTATTTTATTTTTATGGACTTTATCATTATAAATTCTTGAGTCATATCTCCAACTATTAACTTTTTTCATTAATCCCCCTATCTTTATTTCTAATAAGATTTTTGTGTGATCCGACTCCTTAAAGATTCCGGTATCCATATCCTCTAACATTTTTACTAAATTGTCTGTTACAAATATGTAGTCAATTCTCGAGTATGAATTATGTACCTGAGAATAGAATGTATAAGCCCTTTCTGTACCTTTCAATTCTCTCCATGTATCTTTTAATCCTAGTAATTCCATCCACTTATTTATAACCTGCATTTCTTGTTTTCTATTCTGTTGCTTATTAGTGCTGTCCATGTCCGATCTTATCATATTGAAATCACCTGCTACTATCATATTTATTGTTTTTTCTTTTTCTAAAATTTGGTATATTTTATCTAAAAATTCTCTTTGATGTTCATTTGGGGTATCAGGGATTCCCCTAGCGATATGTGTGGCTCGATAGCAGAGTAGCACTTTTAAGCTCTTACGCAGCGAAAGCCTTAGTGCACATATGCCTTCAGTGGAAAGGTGCGCTTTACTTACAATGAGGGGAAGACAGACATACACAGGACTATATACAACAGTCTCTCTCACTCCAAGCCCCACAGTAGGTAGACAGCTTGGATTCCTCTGTTGGCTCCAACTCCAGGAGCACTCAAAAAGAGTCCTGGTGATCCTTTAGCAGTTCTTTCTTCTCAGTTGAAGAAAAGCTCTCAACAGCATCACCTCCTTCAGTATCTCAGTCCTTCTCAGTATATAGACTCCTTCAGAATAGCAACCTCCTCACAGATAATCTCCTCCAGAATAATAGCCTCCTCAATGATAATCTCCTCCATAGACCCTTCCGAGAGGGCCACAGTTATACCCCAGTGTTGCTGGGCAGATTCTCTAATCAGCCACAGCTGGGCTGTTACATGAGCACGTGGACAAGGCATGCACAGCCTGGCCATCAGTTTGAGGCTCTATTATGAACACCTGTGTTCAGAACACATGGAGGGCCTTAAAGTTGTACTATTCCACTGGGCAGCAATCTTTGTACAATACCCCCAAATGAAAAATGTCCTAACATGGGGCATAAATGTTAACTAATGTTATTTCTTCTTCCTCTATTTGACCTTTAATTAATAAATATCTCCCTTCTGGATCCGAAATCTTTTTTATTAAATTAAATCCCAATCTTTTTGAAATAAATGTTGCTACCCCTCTTGCTTTTGAGGAACCATAGGATTTTTCATAGTTCTGTATCCACCCCAGTCTCATCTTATTTGTGTCATCTGATTTTTGGTGAGTTTCTTGTATGAGAATTATATCAGGTTTATCTTTCTTTAATGCTGCTTCTAATCTTTTCCTCTTAACCATACTGCCAGTACCTTTTATGTTCCACGTCAACACCTTAACCTCCTTCATCTTTTTGATCTAAATTAATTCGGATATCGCAACCATCCCTGGAAGTGCTAAACCCTTTACCCATTACAACATTATGATAACTATAAAAATTCATAATACAAAAAGGTAGAAAATTAGAAAAGAAGAAAAAGAAAAAAGAAGAAGAAAAAGGAAAAACAAACAAAAAAACCTTACCTATCAGTTCAATTACCCTCCCCACTCTTCTTCCCGAAAAGCCGCCTTTGTCCTCCAAAGAGGGGAGGGGGGGCTATCGTTATTTTACTAGAGTATCTTTTAGTGACTCTTAACCTATCTGATCTTTCTTCATCCGCCAACTATTCCATTTCCTAACTATCATCTGATTCTACCAGTACCACATCATTTCCATCTCCTTCAGTGCAATAGTAACCACACTCATAAGCAAAATACACAGATGTGTTCTAGTGGCATATGCTTGGTGAGTGCATTATGCTCAAAATCTGCTATGCTGCTTTGCACTATATATTTGTATTCAGAAGAAAAACCTCAACTCTTTATCAAAGTACCTTTGTAGGACAAAGTAAATACAGTACTATTTTTGCTTATCCTCAAACAAATTTGAAAATAAGTTAGACGGAGAGGCCAGGGTCTTGTTGGAGATCATCACATGGATGTAAAACCCCACAGCACTTTTGTCAGCTCTCCATTGCACAAGTGAGTGTGTGACTTATTATGCAACAAGAGTGTAACAGAGAGTGCAATGGACAGCCTGAAAAATAACTTCTGCTATGAACCTTTGGAAATCTCATTTATAATTTTCCTACACTATCCACAATGAATTAATGCACACCTGAAGAAGCGATCTTGTATCACAAAAGCTTGTACAATATTTGACTTTTTTGAGTGTGTGTGTGTGTGTGTGTGTGATATATTGTGTAAAGATTACAGGGCTATCTTTCTTTGTTTTTGAAAAATAGCCCACACTCTATATACAATTACTCTTAACTACTCCATGACTTGAATGGTTTTCTGGCCAGAAACTGTCTCTTGCTCAGGACCATTCAGTGATTTTTTTTATGGAATTAATATTTGCACCTGAAAAAGGTATGAAAAAATAGATACTGCTCATGTTATCAAATCATTCCACATGAAACAGATTGAAAAACCTGCATATTATTCATTCATTCATTCGATTCATATCCTGCTTGTTGAGTGGAATCTAGTATTCTGGTCAGTTTACAATCAGAGAACAAAGATAAAATGTACATAAAACAAAAACAAAATTAGAATTGAACAAATTGAACATAATAATAAAACCAGCAGGCAGCTTTAAGCTTTAAGGACAATGGGGCTTATAAATTCCTGCCTATCATCTGGGGAGGAACTATTCAAATGTTTCTGTGAAAAGTGTGGTTTTTAAAAGCTTCTTAAAGCTTGAAAAGGATGAGGCTAAATATATCTTTTGTGGCAGGGGATTCCAAAAAGAAGGCGCCACTGCAGAGAAGGCTTGATTCTTAACTGAAAACTTAATTGAAGAGTGAAAACTCATAAATGTAAGACCTGTAAGGGCTTTGTAGGTTAATAACAAACCTGAACCTAACATGGAAATGAACAGGCAACTAGTATAGGGGAGCCAAAACCAGTGACATATGGTCAAACTTGCCTTATACAAACACACCAGATATCACATGGCCAATCGCATGGAGATCCCCCTTTAATGCTGGACCAAAACTATTCTAAACAAGTTTACTGGGGACACATGAGATGAGGAAGAATAAGGATTTTAGAGAGGATAGGTTTTAAAAAGTATGAATATGGCATGATGCAATAAACTCTACAAACATTCAAAACTGACAAAAGAAGAAAATAAAGAGTCTTGCCCTTCACAAATTTATTTATTTATTTGTTAGTTCAAATTTATATTGCCGCCCACTCGCCGTGGCGACTCAGGGCGGCTTACAGACAATACATTACATTACATTACAATATATAGTAACATACGAGCAGAACAGTATCAAGTATACAGTACATTCATTCCTTTGTGTGATCTGTTCCTTGATTAAATGACATGACTGACCTGGCAGAATTTGGACGGAACTCTCATACCACCATACACATTTATGTCAAGTGTTGTACATCTGACACATATACACATACTGTACATGTCAAACCTGCTCTTTGGGAAAAACACCACACCACCACCACTAATGGTCCACAAGAGGATTGTGGAAACGGTAGTGGAAGATTTGAACTTTCAAAGCATTTCTGTATGATTTACACACTTGAGGAATGAAATAAAGTTGACATAATTCAAAACATATTTTGGTTGATTGAAATGGCATAGAAAAATGCTACAGCAAGTTAATTATTAATGACATTCTCAACTCTTATGGAGTTTTCTTTTTAGAAAACCTGACACGTAAATAGTTGCAGACAAGTTAAAGAATGATGCATACACATACAGATTGGGTTAAAGGTTGGATGAATCAGCATCATCTGTCAATGACAATAAATCTTTAAATCTGCTCAAAATTACAGTGATGAAACACATTTTTGTGTATTAGGAGACATTGAAGTTATTGCCCCCACAATCAAAATTGCTATAGCAGGAGACTGGCTAATGATATTCAACAGCTTTCATGGCCTTTAGCTATCTATTTCACAGCTGTTGAAAGTAAGTGTTAATATAAACGCTTAAGACACTAGCAGACTTTGTGTTGCTACAATTTACAGCAACATCATTTTGCTCTATTTTCAGTGCAGATTGTAGGAAAAACAACAACAACCCAACCCCACACCATTTGGCCTGATGGCAACGAATGATTTATTGGGCAACCATTTGACTGGACTTGATGTCAAATCCAGTATAGTAGGGGTTGCCAACCATTTTAAGTCGGAAGACTGGTGGGTCCCCCCCCCCCCCCCGGTTTATGGCTTTACATGAATTGGGCCACTTTACCTAAACACTGAGGCAGATGCCAAACTGAATCTGGCCTTCAGTCTGTATGTATGTTTGTTGTATACATCCTATTTCAGTGAAAGGGGCTGCGACATCTCAGTGGTTAAGAAGCTCACCTTGTTAGGTGGAAGGCTGGAAAGTCGACAGTTCAAGACCCGGGTACTGCATGACAGATTGAGCACCTGTCTCTGTCCCAGCTCTTGGGGACATGAAAGGAGACCTGGGTGTTCCCTGAGTGGAGTTTCTTCGGCAAAAAATCCTTCAACTCAGAATAATTTCTGACACCAAATTATTATTACAGTGCATACAGAATGCTAAATTGTGCAGAACTTTAACCTTCCAACCCCCCAGCTCAGGATTTTCTTTCTCTCCCTCTTTCTCTTCCCATAGAAGTTATTTTACCTTGATCCTCACATACTTTCCTTGAGTGGGACCCTTCTGTTCACTTCAGGCTTTGCTTTAGGCTAAATTTAATGGCAGATCTAATCAGCTGTAGGACACCAACTGCCAGGGGAGGAAGAGGCCAGGGCAGGTTGAGGACTTCGCTGCCCCTCCCCCTATTCCCATACCAACATATTGTATTGTAATGTAATGTAATGTATTGTTTGTCAGCTGCCCTGAGTCACCACGGCGAGTGGGTGGCAATATAAATTTGAACTAATAAATAAATAAATAAATAATAAGGCCATGTAGTTAACCATGGACTTAACCAAAGAGCTCCTCTCTCCCGCCCTCCCTCCGGGCCCCTTCCACCTCGGCCCGGAGGCCGATAAAGGAACAGCTGGCAATCCAACCACAAAGAAGACCTCCCCCCTGCAGCCACTCCATCACCTGTCTTCAGCTTTTCTTCTCGAGAAAAATCAGAATGTTTGGTTCTTGCCATGGAGCATTTCCTGGATCTGAGCCAGTGGAATTGAAGCTCATATCTGCTCAGAGGATGTCAAGACCAACGGGACAAACAACATCTGTGCCCCGGATGCCTACAAAAGCTGCGCTGGGAGCACCTCCATCTCCTGGGACTCCGCCCCTGGCTGAGTTATGAAAAGGCAGCCCGGGATTGCAGGACTTGCCCCGCTGCTGCATAGAGACCACCAGGGGGTAGGATTTCACCACAGCCGCATCAGGACTTAATTGCGGTTGCGGTAGAGAGGATGTAGATTAACATTGGAATGGTATTTTGTACTTTATTGTGATTATATAGTATTGTCTATTCTGAGTATTGTTTATGGATTGCACATTGATTACACTGTGTTTATATTTATTTTGTTGTACTGTATTTTATGATATTATGATATTGTATTGAACTGTTATATTGTATCCGATTGTATATTGTGAGCCGCCCTGAGTTAGTTTCACCAAGTAGGGCAGCATATAAATAGAATAAATCAAATCAATCGAATCAATCTTTTCAGTTCCATTTTTCACACACAAAAATCATTAGAATATGTTGTTTCTTCCCTTCTTATTTTAATTTATGGCATTTTGCCCTATGCCTATTGTTGGTCCAAGGCAGTGGTGGCAAAATGTTTAGAGACCGCGTGCCCAAACTGCAACTCAAAATCCACTTATTTATCACAAAGTGCCAACATGGCAATTTAATCTGAATACCCTCATGACGCATGTGAGCTGCCCAGTTTACCCAGATGGGAGGGAGGAAGTACTCCCATTGGGCTGCTGGGCAGAGGGGCAGAAGGAAGCGCTCCCATTGGGCTGTTGGGCAGAGAAATGGGAGGAAGTGCTCCCAGGACTCTGGCAAACTCTGTGCTCGGGCGACAGCGTGCTCCCACAGAGAGGGCTCTGAGTGTCCCCTCTACTATGCCTGCCATAGATTTGCCACCACTAGTCTAAGGTTTCAGGCAGCCAGAAGAGGCTTAGATAAAATGAGGATTGATCTTTCATTATTCCCTCAGAATCTGGGAATTTGTATTCTGTAAATCAGAATACAAATTCTGGGTAGGCAGGTTTACACACACACACACATACACACACACACTTCCATATTAGGTATCACAATGCCTCAATACTACCAGAGAAAAGTGAAAAATCCCTGAGCAGAGTTAACCAAACATAGGCTAATAGTGAATTCCATTACAATGAATATTTTTGACATTTAGTCAGACTTAGACTGGCCAAATATCAGATGACAATAAGACTTACTGCTGTACATGAATTTGAGTAAAATGTGATTGGGTCACAAACCATGTGGATGCCAAATAATAGATTAATAAACCACCAAGTTCAAATTCATTTGTTTCTCCTTATCACTCGTGGAACAGGTGTTCTGTCAGACTCATCCAGTCTCCACACACAAAATGTAGGCACACTTACAGCTTTTTCATGGAGAATGAGATACAGTTGCTGATTTCATTTACAATGTGGTAATGATGTTCTGTTTGTGAATTCTGGCCTTTCCCCCATCCACAGCCTAACAAACTACATTCAATCACAGAATGCTACTACTCACCACTATTTTCCCAGTTCTGTAGAAGAATAAGAATTATAGATGTTATCATTTAGCAAGATGGGCTTTCACTGCCTGTGAATATAAAATGTAATTTGTAGCTGGTTTCAAAATAAGTGGGTAAATAATACTTGTAAGCAAGAAGCATAGTTGTACATAAAGGTGTATTGACAGACCAGTCTACAGTATTTCTAAGGCATAGCAGTCTCACATGTATTCAATCAATAAGCCCATTCTGTTGTGTTTTTTATAATTTAGAAAAACACACAAAATGACATTTAAATGGTATAACCCCTCCCCATATTTTTGTATGTGTTTTCCCCTGAAATATGTTATCTTTAACATACTTTTCATCCAAGAATCATATTATAAACTCAGAAAAGTGTGCTAAATAAGGATTTTATTCTGCTCTGTGTATTAGTGTATTAGTCTGCAAATAACATTTCAAAATGTGTAGCAAGAGAAATTCTCCCACATCTCATATACACATATACACCTACCTCTTTTTCACAGCTGTTCATTGTCTCCTAATAAACAACAAAGAAGACCATACTGTACTATCCTGGTCTTATCAGACTTCTGAAGTTAAACATAATGTGTCTGATGGCTACTTGGACAGTAGACCACTAGAGATCTTTATATAAGGTGAAGAAAGCATTATTCTTGAAAACCCAAAGACTCCAAATGAAAGTTGCTAATATGGGATTAAATGGTAGAATGGTTTGACTCATTGGCTGAAATCTAACTGTAAGTTGGAACTAGAGTAGGCCCAGTGGAAAAGTGGAAATTTAGTGAGTCAACTCCTCTTATAAGTTCCATTAATTCAACAATACTAAGCTAGTTGTGGCATAGTTGTGGATTTCAGCAACCGTAAGGCAGCTTTCTATGTTCAAAGAACTGATTTGAAAAAGTAATGTCAACCTAATCAAGTTTCACAGCCACTTAACTGCCTAGAATTCAGCCATCCTTTTCTTGTTGCTAGGGTTAACATCTCTAGCAGAAGCTTGTACAAGATTATTGAAACATGGAGAAGACATTTTACACATATCTGTTATGTCCCATCCCCAGCTCTGTTTCACTCAGCTCAGTTGGACTTACACATGAGAAAAAACCCAATACATTGACTGACATCCTCTTGCATAGGCATGAAAGTGTTACAACCATGATAGCTGCAATCATGCTAAGATGAAATTGCTCTCCATGAAGCCTTTATACAATAGGTCTCAATGGCAACTGGGCAACTGATAACACAATCAACCTGCACAATTCTTGTTGCAGGGGTGGAATGCCTGGCATAAATACAACAGTGTAACTTTATCTTATGCCTTACAAAGAAGATTATGAACATTATATTAATGGTTACTCATTCAGGCAACAACTTTCGCCTATATACCATAGATGTATACCAAGGGTTCTGGCCTTCTTTCCTACCACAGTCCTTTGCCCCTTCATAATACAGTTATACCTCACTTAAAGAGCATAATGTGTTCCACAAGACTGCTCTTTAAGCGAGTTTGCTCTTTAAGCGAAACACCATTGTAAGTGACCAAATGTGACTTCTGGTGGGGGGGGGGATTGCGAACCCCGATTTATTTCTTAAGGGAGTTTTTGGTTGGTTTTATTTGTTAAGCGAAGCGAACATTCAGAGAAAATTCTGCTCTTTAAGCGAGTTACTCTTTAAGCGAGTTACTCTTTATGTGAGGTTTGACTGTATGTTATACAAGTTGTGGGGTGAGACACCCCAAAGAGGCTATTAATGTGGACAAGGAAACAATTCCTTTCTCCATGTATACAGTGTCTTTAATACACGGGTAGATCTTTTCATATTCAGGCTTTGTTGGGTATAGCTTCAAGAAATTACCAACAAATAAACATTTTTGAAGCAGACAATAAATACATTCTAAACTATGAACATACACATATTTAATCTTGAAAATATATAAACCAATTCCAACAATAGGCAAAAGAGTGATTTTTTTTTCTTATGAAGAAGTAGCATTTATAAGAAAACAATTATTTTATTTGACCTTCATGCCCTGAGCATACCTAACTCCAGTGGCATTTTGTATTAGTTTTTTCAAAGGAAAGCAAGGCAAACAAACAAACAAACAAACAAACAAAACCTCTGAGTAGGACAACGGGATCCAGTTTGGTTGGCCTCACACCATTTGAGATATGTTACAGAAAGCTCATTCAATAAGAAGAGATTTATAAAGTTCACATGAGATACTCTAACTGGTACAGACAGCTTTGACATTTGGGGCATGCTATAGAAAGAAATGTCTGCTACAAAAATATGCTAACCATCCTGTCTTTTTGTTTCCATTAAATTCAGTGGCTTGCATAAATATTCAAAATCCACAGCAAATTAACAAACCAAAATGTTTGACATTCTGCTTCACATTCTTGGCATTCTTTGAGGGACTGGAGTACAATGTAAGCATGATTCCCTCACCACCCAAACATTGGTTCTAGAGAATATTTTTTCCATTCTCTTTTTTCCTTCTCGTTTTTCCACCCTGAACTCTTTCCCTGCACAGTATTATATATTTCCCATAGGAACTTTTGTGGGATTTCAAGCAAGGTCATGGCTGTAAAAATGAGAGTCATTAGAAGAGACAGCGAGATATGTGTGAGAAAGAGAGTGAAAGAAAGAAGGCCCAGAGTCAGAACAACATACTGTTGTTTGTTTGTTTGCTATGTGGTTTTTCCAGGTCTTCTTTTTGGAGGACTTTGGCTACCAGAACTGTAGAAGCAAGAATTTGAAGGATCTGAAAAGAACCATTTTTAAATTTCTTCTTCAATGTCTAGGTCAGATGTGAAACTGCCGAAATGAAGGCACCCTTTGGTGAGTTCATTTTGCAGTTCCCTTCGCCTGACCTAGTGTGAGAAAGATTAGCTGGCAACACAAGGTTGCCATTACCAGGGTATTTTATTTATTTATTTTATTTACATTTATGCCCTATTGTGGTTAATTAGAGGGATTGGCTGCCGTCAGACATAGTTAGGCGAGCATGCCAGGCTTGTTGTCATTACCCAATGACATTTGTCATTGCTCATCGTCATATTCCCCCACTTCTTCCTCTTTGTTCGTTTGTTTATTACATTTTTATACCACTCATCTGGCATGTTTCCCATTCTGAGAGGTGTACAAATAATAAAACAAATTAACAACAATGCCATACAACAAATAAAATAGTAAGTCAAATATCTGGTGGTATCTGAGGCAAGCAGGCTCAAATCTAAACATCTAACTCATTGGCAGTGGCAAAATACCCTTAAAGGTCTCCTTGAAGAGAAAAGTTTTGAGCTGTTTCTTTAAAATGTCCAAGAATGGGTCCTGATGCAGCTCAACCAATAATGATTCTCAAAGCATAGGCACTGCCACCGAGAAGTCTCTAATTCTTGTCACAATCTTTTTAACAATCCTTGGGGTTAGCACCTGGAGCTGCACAGATTGTGATAACTGGGCGTTTTTGGGAGTCGTTGTTGTTGTTATTATTATTACTGTTCGATTTGTATGCCACCTCAATTGCTTATAGCAACTCTGAGGGAGTTGTTCTGAGGGAGAGACACTCCAACAGATAATAAGGTCCAAAATTGTATAGGGGACTTATGGCCAACCTTGGCATGCCAGATGCTCTTGGACTTCAATTCCCAGAAGCCCAAATCAACATACCAACTGATCAGGGTTTCTGGGAATTGAGGTTCAAGAACATCTGGAGTGCCAAGGTGGGCCATCACTGGTATAGAGCCTTATATTATAACACTACCACCTTGTATCTGACACAGTAGGAAACAGAAAGACAGTGCAAGCCTTCCAAGGTTTGGGAAATCTGCTAAAAATTCTTTATACCTTCTCTTCCTCCTACTCCTAGTCTTCCTGAAGTAGAGAAGGACTGCAGCCATTTTCTCCTAGGCCCATTGCCTTCTTTAGGGCATGCCTTACAAATGTCCCCCCCCTTTTGGGCAGGATTGCTGCCAGCCAGAGCAGCTACATGTAGAGTTTCCTGGGAGAGAGCTGGGGGAGGGGGCTCTGGTGCATTTGCCATCTCTGGCACTTCACCAACTGAGGCAGCTGCCTTTGTGGAACTTATGCTAGAACTTATGCTCTACCTGTAAACAGTGGTCCCTAAATTTAACAGTAGTGTGTGACCATGAACAGAAATGTATATCAAAAGTATAGCTAAAAACATCTTTAAACATTGAAAAGGGCAATGGCACCAAAATTAAATTAATTGTCAACATCAGTACACATTGATTTTTGTCATTGTACAGGGTGGCCCTGGCCACAAAGAGAGTGGGGTTCTGCTGGGGGAGGGAGGAAGTGCTCTCTTTGGCCTGCCAGGCAGAGGGGCGGGGCAAACTCTGTGCTGGGAGGAGGGAGGAAGTGCTCTAATTAGACTGCTAGGCAGAGGGGCTGTGCATGTGTCGCGGGGAGGATGGATAGGGACTTATGGGCCAGATAGGGACTTACGGGTCACCCTGTAAATTGCAATGATTTACTATTTCTACTAATAGTGTGTTGTGAAGTTGATTCCAACTTATAGCAAGTTTCCAACATATACAGTACTGTTTTATATATCTCTTCTTCTGGGGGTCACACCAGTACAGTGATACAAACCTTGGCACCCAGCTGTTCTTGAACTTCAATTCCCTGTGAATCCACACAAATGGGTTTACTGACACTCCAGCAATTCTTCGACTTCAATTCCCAGAAGCCCAAGTCAGTATGTGCAGTAAACCCATTCGTGTAGATTCACATGGACTTGGGCTACTGGGAATTGAAGTCCAAGAAAAGCTGGAGTGCCAAGGTTCGCCATCACTGCCCTAGTACTATGAAGCTTTCCCAAGGCTCCACACGGGCTGGCTCTTCTGCTTGGAAGCACATTGTCTACTTTCTACACTGTCTGCAGATACAGACAGTGTTTACTCTTTGGCTGTAAACAGAGATGAGCACCACACCCCAAAGTCAAATACGACTAGCTTTTGAGAATGGGAGACCTTTACCTTTACCTATATTTTGTAAACTCACCTTAAATCGTTAGATGTGTTATATACAAATCAAATAATGATCTAATAAATCTTAAGCATTACATAGGTATAGAACTGTTTGCAAAGAACATAGATACACTAAATAAATACATCATGTTTCCTATATAAAGAAACATCAGGAAAAATCAAGGGAGGGAGGGAGGAAAAGCTGGTTTGAAGAAGAGATTGAGTGGAAAGATGAAAACATGTATGTGTTATATGCTGTAATATATGTTGCAGGGGTGTGTGTGTTCCAATACAATGTTTAAAAGCCTTGTGTAAATAAAAAGTCTCATACCTAGTATGAAGGAAAGCCTGCTTGAGCTAATCTGATCTCCTTCCTAATGAAGCACTTACTTTATCTCTGTTTCATCCTATCTCTGTTTCCACATCAAAAGTCTAGATTACCATCTTCTGGATTTGTTGTTCTTCTCCGGTTTTAGAAATTAGTCAACAATATGACACAAGCAGCCAATTTTTTAAAGATTGTTTCCAACTCTTTGTATCACAGGACTAGCTGCCCTGCTGCTGCCAAAATCTCTAGCCCACAGGCTTGGGAGTGGAGTGAATAAAGTGTCAAGACAAAGTCTCATGCTATAGACCATGAATACAAAATATCAGCCATGCGCTTAACTGTGTGATGTGAAGAAGGTCAACCCTAAAATAACAGAATACTGTACTTTAAAAAGTTGGGGTGGGTATTTTTACAATCTATGCCATGATTGTGATGCATTAATTTGGTTTAAATTAAGTTTATGAGAGTGAAGGGGGAGAAAAACAGACACCCATTTCAAAGTTAAGGCATGTTTTCTGCTGAGAATAAAATACTGGTCTTGTGTCATTGGAGTATATGAAATGAGTTGCTCAAGTGGTATGACTTTCCAAGAACATTCAATTGAAATGATCTTAAATGATCCTGAGGTTCTACTCAAATCACTCGATAAACAAATTTTGTTGTTGTTGTTCAGTTGCATAGTCGATTCTGACCCTTTGGGACCCCATGGACCATTGCCCTCTAGGCACCTCTGTCCTCCACCATCTTCCTCAACCCACCCAGCTCTGTGCACATTGCATCTACAATACCATCTAGCCATCTCGTTTTTGGCCGCCCCTTCTTCTTTTGCCCTCCACCTTTCCCAGCATCAAGGCTTTCTCAAGTGAATAGTCTCTTCTCATTTGGTGTTAAAAGTACTTTAGCTTCATCTTTACTATTTGACCTTCTAAGGAGCAGTCAGGGTTCAATTCTTTTAGGATCGATTTATTTGTTCCCCTCACTGTCCAGGGGACTCTCAAAACTCTCCTCCAACACCACATTTCAAAGGCATCTATTCTTTTGCATTCAGCTTTCCTAATGGTCCAGCTCTCACAACCATACATTACCACCAGGAATACCATTGCTTTGACTATGTGAATTTTGGTTTGCAAGGTGATGTCTCTACTTTTAACTATGTTCCCCAGGTTTCTCATAGCTTGTCTCCCAAGCATCAGTCACATTTTTATTTCATGGCTGTATTCACCATCTGCAGTGATCTTGGATCCTAAGAAAGTAAAACCTGTCACTGCTACTACTTCTTCCCCATCTATTCTCCAGGGACTGATAGGACCTGTTGCCATTATCTTGGTTTTCTTGATGTTGAGTGTCAAGCAAACTTTTGCACTCTCTTTTTTCAACCTAAGCAGCAGCTTCTTTAGGTCTTCCTCACTTTCTGCCATTATGGTAGTATCATCTGCGTATCTCAAGTTGTTTATGTTTCTCTCAGCAATTTTGATCCCAACTCATGATTCATCCAACCCTACATTGCACATTATGTGCTCTGTGTATAAGTTGAATAAGCAGGGTGACAAAATGCAGCCTTGTCTTACTCCTTTTCCTATTCCAAAGCACTCTGTCCTTCAGTATTCTGTCCTAACTGTTGCTTCTTGACTCATGTACAGATTTCTCATGAGGCATATAAAGTGTTCTGGTATTCCCATTTCTTTAATTACTTGCCACATTTTGTTGTGGTCTACACAGTCAAAGGATTTGGTGTAGTCAATGAAACAGAAGTAGACTTGTTTCTGATATTCTTTTATTTTCTCCATGATCCAACGTATGTTGGCAATGTGGTCTCTAGTTCCCCAGCCTCTTTGGACCCAGCCTGCACTTCTGGTAATTCTCTCTCTATGTGCTGCTGAAGCCTATCCTGTATTATCTTGAGCATAACCTTGCTAGCATGTGGGATGAGTGCAATTGCTCAATAATTTGATCATTCTTTGGCATTACCCTTTTTTGGGATTGGAGCATATACTGATCTTTTCTAATCCTGTGGCCATTGTGTTTTCCAAATCTGCTGGCATATAGAATGCAATAATTTGATTCTATCATCTTTTAGGGCTTTGGAAAATTCAGCTGGGATACCATCATCTCCACTGGCTTTGTTGTTTTTAGGGCCTTTCTGACTTCACTCTCTAAGGATGTCTGGCTCAAGTTCAATGTTCTCATCATTGTGATTGTCAGGGGTGTTGAGGTCCTTTTTTTAAAGTTCCTCTGTGTACTCTTGCAATCTTTTCTTAATCTCTTCTGCATCAGCTAACTCTTTGCTGTTTTTGTCCCTTATCATGGTCATTTTTGCTTTAAATGTTCCCTTGATTTCCCCAATTTTTTAAAAAAAGATATCTAGTCTTACCCCTTATGTTGTTTTCCTCTATTTCTTTGCATTGTTCATTTAGGTAGGTTTCCTTATTTCTCCTTGCTTTTCTTTGAAATTCTGTATTCAATTGGTTGAATTTTCCCCCTTTCTCCTTTGTCTTTTGCATTCCTTCTTTCCTCTGCTATTTTAAGAGCCTCATCAGATAACCACTTTGTTTTCTTATGCTTCTTTTCTTTTGGTATGGTTTTCCTTGCTGCCTCCTATTATCTGTAGTATTATCTAATTTACAAACACCCTATCAGGGGACTTCCCAGTTGTTTTGATGCCATTAAGTAAATTGGCTGAGGGGATTCATTCAGAGCATGTGAGGATGAGGGGGTCATCCTTTCTCTCTTAGACACCTCTGCAAGGAGTTGTTAGTAATATATTCCCATTGTCACCAGTGGAAAGCCATTTATTATTAAACTACCATTCCACTCCTTATGTAGTTAAGCACTATGCTCAACTATACCGAGTTGAACTAACATTCTACTAAAGTTGAAATTGTTCAGTGGACTTTAGAGTGTTGCTAATTCTTACTCACATTGTTGCTATTTATATGATGCATTTCATTATTTGAATGTATGAGAGTTGCTGCCCTTGCCCCGGTGAAACTGGCAATGCTGGTATCCCCCCACCAATAACTCTATTGGCTCCAGTTTGCCGATAACAATATTCTTCATTTTTCCCTAGGGTTTCTGAGAGCAGTTCCTGTCATTGCCCTCCCACATCCCAGGGGACTCAGTTTCTGCTACTTGTTTTCTGGAAACAACCAGTTCAGTATTGGTCCCAGACTCCCAGTTCCCTTCACTGAGTCCAGTGGCGTCTCATGGCTGGGAGGCTCAAGGAATAAACCCTCTCCAGGACCAGGCTTGGAAGCCTTTAAGAAAGTCTGATAAGTGTGGCTGGCAGCAAGTTGAGCTGCTTTCCTGCCACTTGAGGAGCCTCATTTTTTCTGGCCCTTGAACTACATCCTCTGCAGACCCCACCAACACTCAGGAAGCGCAACTGATATTTCCCCATATTTCACAAAGGTTCACTAGCAAGCATGGCATAGGTTATCCTGCTGTGGTAATAGAGTAGACCACACTGCCAGCAACTCAACAGTATCAGAGGGCAGTTAACTAACCTGATAAACCTGAGGACTAATGGCCATGGGTGCCAAAGTCCACAGGGAAGGGTGATGGTCCCCAAGTGGATTAAATCCCACTTGAATTCATCTTTCTGGAGGGCAGCAGCTTCATCAATACTGGCCTAGGGCTGATGAGGACTTTGCATGCCAAAAGGGCTCAGGAGCAGAAAGTGACTTGCAGAATGGGGTCAGTGGTACGGGGGCATGATGCGATGCGGAAGGCAGATGAAGGGCCACTGCATTATATTCTCAGGACAGTCTTCATGGTACAGGTACAAGGAGAGAACATCCTTGAAGATTGTGTTATTTTTGAACCATATTCGGGCATACCCTGGAAACAGTAACCTTGTGTTGCCAGGTAATCTTCCTCACACTAGGTCAAGCCAAAGGAACTGCAGAATGGACCCATCAAAACGTGGCTTCACCTGGCCTAGACATGGAAGAAGAAATGCCAACATTCAACAAGTGCCCTTCATCTTCATCCTAAAAATGGCTGTACTGTTAGAGGTGGGGAAGGAAGGGAAGAAAAGTGTCAATAGCCTGAAGCAGGTTTGTTACAAGCAACCAGTTTTTCCTGTGCTAGACATTTTCTTACAGAGGCAGGGTCTTTTCAAATTCCCAGACGGTGACTCAATAGTATTCTATTATGGGCATAGAAAGTTAAGGGTGGTGACGTGGTGATATTTACCTTCTAGTGGGCTTGGTGAAAAACATTAAAGGGTAACTAAGACAACATTTATTACACAATAATATCTTTTCTTTATTCAGGTATAGAAGCAAACTAACAGGAATTATGAATATGGACTGATTTCTTGTGTATAGAACTGGATTAATGAAAAAAAGTAGAAATGTGGAGAATACCATCTCCCTGATTCTCTAATTATATTTAAATAATTCTTATTGATCCTGGAAATTAGATGCAGCTATCTATATGTGGAGGGAAAGCTGTATGCTATTTAGTTTCTGTTGTGACCTGGGGTCCAGGGTGCAAGGAGGAGGAGGACTTTCAGCCGGCCAAGCTGCCTGCTGCCGGCTCCAACTTGCAGTCTGAGCCTGAGAAAGACCTCTTGCCAGTCCCCCAGGCCATGGACAGCTCAGATCAGGAGGCTGAGTCAGAGGACATGCTCTCGCAGCCAGCTGTCACTCCAGAGCCGGCCCAGGAGAGCCAAGCTGGGCTGGAGGATCTGAGTTTGACAGCTAGGCCAAGTGCCAGCAAGCAGGCTACTCAGGAGGAGGCCGGCACGCCTGCTCATTACAGGGATTCATTGAGGCATCAGCTGCAGCTGAGAAGAAGGAGGGCCGGGACATGCCTCCTGAACAGACCCTCAGCTGTGGGGTCTGACTTCCCTTAAAGAAGAGCCATGCTGGTAGTCCCTTGTTGGGCCAATCCATCAGTTTGGTGAACTGGACACTGTGTGCCTAGCTTCCTGACCTTGGTTCCTGTACATTAGACTTTGACCTTGACCACCCTCTTGGATGATCCCTGCACCTCTAGCACGACTCCACTGGCTCCTGACCTCTGCACTTGCAATAATGACTCTGCTCTACTCCTTCTGAAACCTGAAGTAAGGAGATGCTCCTGTTCCCCCATTGAGGCTCTAACCAGCTATAATGCTCTGCTGGTACCGGGCTCTTGACAGTTTCATAAATATGTCCTCAGCTTCAGGGGCTGGATGGCCATTTCCCCCTTCCTCCACCACATGGCACTTTATAGTGGGGTGGAGGCAGTGGGAGGCCAAATGGAATGGTGCCGTGGGCTGCATCCAGCCCAAGGGCCTCAGGTTGAGAATCCCTGCTGTAGCTGAAACTTGGTATCTGGAGAAAAGAGCTGTATTCCTCTCTATACTTTCCAGCAGTCTCCATTATGGCTGCAAATTCAGCTATTAGTAAAAGATTTTTGTGATTCTTTGACACAGAGACTAGACACTGAGATTAGCCTAGTGCTGACTTTGTGACTACTAAGTAGTAGTAATCACTCTGGAGACAGGTATTCAGCAAAGAGTAAGAACTTATCATAGATCATTTTAAGAATTCCATTCCTCATGACCATAACTTGAGGAAAGTTGTCTTACCTTGTTTACAGAAGTGTTAAAACCTGTCTACCTGTGTGTAACCGAGATCAGGCAAGCAATGTTGAGAGTTTGCCTCTCTCTAGCAAAGAGGAAGAACCTTAGAGGAAGAAAGAATAATCGATCATGCCTAAAAGTACCTGTTCATCTAAATGCTTAGAGTAGAGGAAGGAAGAAAACATTGGCTATCTGCCTGCATTGTAACACTGCATTGCCTCCACGGATCATATGCTTGCATACAACTGCCCTCCATTTCTTGCACAAGTAACAGAGACTAGTCAATCTCAGTGTCACAGCTGACTTGCTGCCTAAGCTTACAAAAGACACTCTATGTCAGAGAGGCAGCTGGCATTTTCAATGACAAGGGACCAAGAACAACTTCTATCAAAAAAGCAAATCTATTCCTTCATAATTACCACCACCACTATTAACCCAAGCAGGAAATGCAGGAGTCTGATCTGTAGTGACCTACTACATGGGATTCTGTCCAGCAGAATGAAGACATGACATTTGTGGGGGGCTAGCTGGCTACTTTGGAATCTTCTCTCCACTCCTCTCCCTCCTTCTATCTCCTTCTCCCAGCAGCTCTCTTTATTAACAGTTTCACACAAGCATACAGAGTATGGCACACAATGACATGATCCATCATCCTTCACCACACTGTCATGCTATGCTGCACTAGGCCTACTCAAATAGACACTTACACAATTGATGATAGATGAATGCAACCTATTTCTGTATCCTTACAGTAGTAGAATGCATATAGCTAAGAGGAAGGAACATTCTGGGTTCATCTGAACAGGAACGAACATTTCCACCATCATAGGGAATGAACAACCTGTGTTGTTGATCAGCCTATCGGAGAATTTGTTCTCGCGATTAACCTGGTCAAATCACAAGAATGCAACACTGATCCACATGAGGTATGGATTGATGGGTTGGCTTTACTTCTAAATATTTAATAAGAACTGTGTGCTGTTGAGCTGATTTTTAATTATGGTGACCCTTTCCAGACTTTTCTAGCTACAGGTTACTCAGAAATAGTGTACCATTCCCTTCTTCTGGAGAGCCCTAGGACCACGCAGCTTGTCACACAGGCTAGCTCTGCTCCTGGGAGGCACAGTGGGGAATCGAACTACTAACCTCTGGCTCTACAGATACCTAAAACACTGAGCTATGAAGCTATAGCTGGAGCCACTTATAAGTATTTACAATTCTGAAGAAAAGTTAGAATCATGTCAAAGTTAGAATCATGTCAAACTTTTGCTCATAAAAACAAATGACAAAGAAAATGTTAGCATCAATTTTAGTAAATGGCTAATCAACAATTTTAGTTTGAAATGCATATGACCAAAGATTTACTACTGTTAAATCCTTATTTTGGGAGAAGGGTGTCAACTAAAACTTGAAAACAACAATGACTGAGACACACTACTTGCACAGTTTTTAATGGATTATGTGGCAAAAGAATTGATAAACATCAAAGCAGGAAAATCAAATTGCCATTCCACATCTTGATTTTGTTCACCAAAGAGAGGGCATGTATGCAAGATTTGCCTCATTTTCTTTCTCTGTTTGAAAAATGTTTCCACGGTGTCAGTGAGCTTGGAGTTGCCTTGATGGGCATATGCATAATCTTGAGGACTTCTCCCCAAAGAAACACATGTTAGAAATCATGAATGCCAGCTAAGAATCTCATTTATCCTAGAAGGGGTTTATCTCCATAAAGAAACAGATGGTTTATCTTAAACTGATGCCATGGTGTATTTCTTGTGAATGCTGACTCTGCAAGGTGGGGGAGGGGGAGCACACAAATTTGGAAGCTTTGTTTCAGTTCCTACACATCAGCTTTTATCAACTATGATATATCAAGTAAAGGGTAAAGGTTGTTCTTTCTCGAAAGCCTGTCATATCTGATGCTAGGGTACAGTGCTCATCTCCATTTACAGCCAAAACCCCAGCCCTGTCTGCATTTCCAGATGTTTCTGTGGACATATGACAGGCATGGCTAGACACCAGAGTGCAAGAATACTATTACCATCCCACACCAAAGCGGGACCTATTTATCTGCTTGCAATTTCTTGCTTTCGAGCCGCTAGCTTGCCAGGAGCTGAGAGAGAGACAGGAGCTCACTCTGTCACGCAGCACTTGGGTCTCGAACTGCTGATCTGCCAACCTTCTAGTCATCAAGTTCAGCATCTTAACTACGAAGCCATCACAGTCCTTGTGATATATCAACTTTATAGCAGTTACAAACTAGGTTGTTTTCTCGTCCTCAAATAGAGACGTATTTCCAAGGTTTCCCTTCCAGCATCCTTGTGCAAAATTGTGTGAGTGATTGAATGCTAGTCTTAATTCAGGATTGGGAGAAATTTGGATCTCAAGGAGATGGAAGTCCACAGCTGATCTTCCAAAAACAGCTGCACTAGCTGAACAGTGGCAGACTCCCCAAAACCTTCTTACAAAGTTTCAAATCCTTTTTCCTTTCCAGTGAGGACTGGCGCAGAGCAGAGGTACTGTACTCAACATTTTAAAGCCTGGGGCCAGTTCACGCCCCCTCAGACCACTGGGGGGGGGGGCTGTGGGTGGTCCCACCCCACCTCACCAATGCTGGTGTGACCACCCTGAGCCCTCCACTCCCCCCATAATGCTTCCCTGATTACAGGCCTGGAGGAGCTACATGGTACCAAATCATCCAGCCTGCGCCCTCACTCCAGCCACTGCTTCCTCTGCTGCCACCTCAATCCTTGTCCCCTTCACTTGTCTTGGCATGTCCCTAAAAGTGCTCCATATCAGGGTGGATATTGTAAGCTTTACAACATCTGACCTGCTATGAGGCACCGGCAGGAACACGCAAAGCTGAGTGGAGGGTACAAGGACTGTGGTGGCAGCACAGTGAGAGTGAGGGTGCGGACTGGATTATTTGGTGCCACGGGCCAAAGGTTGAGGATCTCTGGCATAGAGGAACTTGTACCATTCTGGCCAAAAGGGAAACCTCTAAATCCAACTAAAAGTCAATGGCTGGAATCCTGATACACAGTTATGCGTGTGTTTATGCATCTGGAACTAAAACCTCATTTCATTTGCAGTGTTGGCTGAAGTTGCAGAAAAAAAAATTGCTGCAATGCAGAAATAACATTCACCAACAATTGCCATGGGCATGTCATGCACTAGACCTGATGTGATCTGTGTGACCAATTGCACTACTGTGGTATGAATCATGCAATAATGAACCATACAGTCATTGACTATGCAACCAGTTGCACAACCACAACTTGTGGCATGATCTGCAATTGTGCAGTGCCAGTTGCCTGGGCATAATGCCCAGGAGATTTGTGCTGGCTAACTTTAAATTATGTAAACAAAAACAGGATTTTCACCATTGTTGAACCTTCTTTGAAGGTGCAAATTGAGAACCATGTATATTACTTATTAAAAATTAGATGTTGCTGAAAGTTGTTTTTGAGACAGTAAATAAGTAATGGCAAAATCTTATGCATGTCTGCTCAGAAGTCTTACTGAATTCAGTGGGATTTAAGGTCACATGATATGTATCCAGTTTCTTTAGAAATGGTGCTCTCTCTGGTGGTATATGATGTATTTTTGAGATTTTCCTCAGCTGTATATCTTGCACTTAGTGCACATTGTTTTGTGATTTGTCATTGGCAGATAAGCACATGCTTTATTTACAAGCACCTATTTTGATCCCTGTTCTCAGACAAGTGTAGGCAAGATTACTACAAAATCCATACAATGCAAAGTGGTTGTTTGCTTAGAATTACCCTAATAGGGTTTTTGGGGTCTGAGAAATGGTCTCAATATGATTTTTTTTTGCCACACAGCTCCAGTGAGTTTTCATGGTGAAGCTGGGATTTGAACCCAGTTTTTCCTATCCCTAAAGGTAAAGGTCACCCTTGTTCAAAAGCCAGTTGTATCCAACTACAGGGTTCAGTGCTCATCTCTGTTTCATAGCCAAGGAGCCAGTGCTGTCTGTGTTTGCAGACATTTCTGTGGTCATGTAGCTGGCATGACTAGACACCAGAGTGCATGGATCACTGTTTACCTTCCCACTGAAGTAGTCCCACTGAAGTAGTCCTACTGAGTAGTCCCTATTTATCTACTTGCAATTTCTCGCTTTCAAACTGCTAGGTTGGCAGGAGCTGGGACAGAGACAGGAGCTCACTCCATCCTGCAGTATTTGGGTATTGAACTGCTGACCTGCCACCTTCCAGTCAGCGTCTTAGCCACTGCAGTCCAATGTTATATCCAACAGAATACATTGGCTCTTCCTGGGCATAAACATGTATACTTTCCAAATAAATTTTGCAAATGCAGCTGTAACTCCAGCATGCAATTACAAGAAATTGCTTTTGAGAATACCAAAGTATGGAGTTATGCATGAGAAACTACATGAGGTATTATTTTGCAATATTGGGGAATCAAAGGCCAAGAAAGGATCACAGAACTCAGAACCTTTCAGCAGAAGATCCAATTGGGACATACATCTGGAACTAAAACCTCATATTATTCACAGCAAATCAGCCCATTATGCTAGAATTTTCTCTCCCATTTATGATTCAATTTAAGAGTGAATATCAATGAAACCGAACATTTTAGTCTCCTGCTGTACAATAAATGTCCACATTAAGGCATTTATTATCAATACCGGAAACCATTCTTTTCATGAATATTATTACCATTACACCAGCTGATTTGTAAAACATAAAAAATAAGGACTATTGTCTCTTGCAAGAAAGAAAATAAATGCACTGTTAAGCCTGAGAGTGGGATACCGGTAGTTAAAAGCAGTGCATGTGAAAAACTGAGAAAGATATAAAATGTCAGATCCAACAACCTGAACATATAACGTCAAGAACAGTAATTGTGTTAGCTTATTGGACCAAAAAGCCAATGATGAGTCTTGTGGTGCCTTAGTGACTGAATGGCAATAAACTGTTAGTCTTCAAGATGCAACAAGACTCTTTTCTTGTTCTTGATGCTGCTGTCGGTTATGTCCTTGGATGTGAAGTTTTGTCTTACAGCAAGAAACCGGACTACCTAATTCAGTGCCAGTCCTACTTTGGATGCATCATGGGACGGCAAGCTTTACTGAAAAATACAATAATATTGGGAAAAGGTGGAAGGCAGCAGGAAAAGATGAAAGTCAGCCTCGAGATGAAATGATTATATGAGGGAAGCAACAGATTTGAGTTTATTGGGTACCTGAAAGGATCTTTCAGAGATTTCTTCTTCAGAGGATTACCATAAGTCACAGATGACTCGATGGCACATAACAACAATTCAGTGCCTCATAAATCACAAGAGATCATCATAATAGCCATCCCTTATGACATGCCTTTCTTGATCTTACATTTGTCATTGCCCAAATAATCCTTGCTTATAAGATACCTGTCTTTGTCCATAAAGCAGCAAAATACAGTTTTGTCCTTGTCAACTGCAACTCATATCCAAGAATGCATTTTTTTCCTGGAGCAGCAAAAATGTCATTGGCATGAATTTGTTTAAGGTAGATCCCAGCTTGCCATGAAGTGACCCACACACTATGATCTCAGAGCCATCACCCATGGCACACATGAAGTGCTACATGCAGGATTTAACACCGGGACTGCAATGGACTGCCGCAGCCTTGAGGATATGGATAAGGTGCACCTTCACAGCCAGTCCATCTGGCATGGCCTTTTCCGCCTCCATGACCGTTGGGAATCAGAGTTCCTCCTCCGTTCTTTTTGCCGTTGGGCCCAATGTGATACTTTCCAGGGGCATTTCCTCCACTGAGGTGACCATCACCCCACCTAAAGGCACTCATCCACCTATAGCTGTTGGCCCCTTTAGGGAGTCAGGTTAGTTAACCGACACCTGACACTTGGCGTTGAGTTGCTGGCTGTATGGTCTACTCCATTACCGTAGTGGGATGTCTAGCCAGGCATATTAATAGTTTAATAATTGTGAATAATGATGAGCACATTTGATGCACTTCTCCCCCAGCCCAAGACTCTGCACAGACTTGAAGTGTACAGCCACCTAATACTAAATCATAGTTTTGTGTCATGTGAAACTGGCCAGGAATTCAACATGTATAGATCTGAACTTGGACATAATACATCCATACGAAGTCATGTTCCCTAATGTGTGCTGCATAAGCTGGAGACATCAACACCGGTGGTGACTTTTTGGAAATATTGTAAAAAAAATCTGATACCCCCACCCCCCATGCAGGTCCCAAGGGGAAGTTGTTGGGGGGCACATTATGGGATGGAGCATTTAATTTCTAAAAATCTCAACCACTGGAATGTGGTCTTTTTTTTCTGATGGCTGCAATTATTACAAATAAAAGACTCCCCTATCCCACAGTTCCAAAGGCTTTCCCATGACAAAAGGAAATCCATGGGCACCTTGAAACATTCATGGGCAAGGCAGAAAAAAATATTTCAGATTTTTTTTACAGTGGCTGATGATGTCATCAACCTTATGTGCTGTAAGTTACAAAACAGGATTTCAGCCCTTAAGTACCACCCATATTAGCATTTTACTCTGAACCCCCATTTCATCTGGAGGGCTGCTTAAGACTTGGATTATTGGAGATTACTGGGGTGGGGGTGGGGTAATAGTAATCTTAATACAGATATGGAAAAGACTCCTGGCTAAAGTCCTCCAAAGCTATCCAGTGGCAGAAATGCTGTTGCTTAGTATAATAAATATTGCTAACTTTCAGTCAGTTCTTACCCAGCAATAAAAGAGTCCCTAAAGACAGGTGACAATTGAAGGCCTACACATGTGCTGGTTTGGTGTGTGAGTGCGTCCCACCCTCCCAGAACTGTGGTGGAGACTTTTCTTTTTTTTTTTTTTTGCTAGGTAAGGGAGCTGGAGAAAGTTACACATTATTGTTTGTGTTTTTTTTTAAACAGGCATATCAAATACAATTGAAGGACCCTAGTTCTGTGTGAAAGGATCCCATCCCCATGCCCTGATTTCTCCAGTATTTCTGGGAAAGACCCATGTTAGGAAATCCTTCTGAGGTACCAGTCTGTTTAATCAGTCCTGGGTCAGATGGACACCATATAAGGCTGTTTCCTATATCCTCACAGTGGTCTCTTTAATACCATGTGTACTGTAGTCCCCCCCCCATTTTTGTATGCAACTGTGAAGAGGCTTTAATTCAGAATTCTGCTACTGTAAGAAGCCCTACTGAAAAATTTGACCACACTCCTTATCGTAAAGAAACCTCTGACTAATAAGGACTTTAAAAAACCCTAATGACTTTTCTGTCAATATCAGATGATGTTATCTGCCAAGAGAATGACATTAATTCTCTGTAGCAATTAACCATGGCTATCTGCAATATGCATGCTTCATGCTAAAATTCATATGTTAGCAACTAATGTGGGATTTTGTCTTTTCTTTTTTCATTTTCTGGTAGAGTTCAGACTATGCAATTTACTGAAGTTCATTATACTGTAGACCAGGGGTTCCCAAGCTATGCCCTGTGGGCCAGATTCAGCCCCTCACACTAAATCACCTGGCCCATGCCGCCCTCGTCACTCCCGGAAGTGGAAGTAAAATGTGCCCATACAGGCATGTTTTACTTCCGCTTCTGGGAGCGACAAGGGCATTGGGGCCAGATGAGCTGGTGTCAGGGGCCAGATCCTGTCCATGATCCATCGTTTGGGCACCTCTGGTTTAAGCAGAGAAAATGGCAGCCTAAAATCTATCTCATCCTGTTGCAAAACAGATTGCAAGGCATGTTTTACTTCTGCTTCCAGAAGGAGGAACCACGTGACTAGACCATGGTCCAAAAAGTTTGGGCACCCCTGCTGTAGACACTAACTGTATGATGTTGAGGCATCCACACTATTTATGATGGTAGAAGAAAAAATTCTTACTTTATTTTATTTCTTGAACCAGTCGTTTAAATCTTTGAAACAAATTTCTCTTTATATATAATTTACTCATGGCATTGCATCTTCTGGGAACAATGCATTTTTAAAAATTATCATAGTCAAACATTCTGGCTTTTGAGTTGCTCACCTCATTGACAGCTTTTAATATTATCCAGTAAGTTGCTTCAACTGTAAGCTTCATACCGAGTTGACTTAACTTTCTGTTAAAGAGTACAGCATTTTTGTATGTACCTTTCCCACAAAACACAACCTGCACTCATAGTTATGTAGTTATGAGGACAGGCAACTGACGGTGAGCCTCTCCATGTCATTTTACTGGGTTTTTTTTTTTAAAAAAAATCCATTTATAAAATTGTGCTTAAATGCTTTGTTGTTGAAGCACAGCTGTGTGACTATTTTATTACTGTATTTAAGGTAGGCCAAAATATTTTAATGTAGGCTAAGACTTTTGATTAACAGATGACATCATCCTTCTTCTGGCTTTGGTTTCTCTTCTTGAGTTCACCTGAAGTCTTCACAGTCACTGATGGTGGGGGTGTGAGTGGAGATGGACTTTCCTGACTGTGGTGGCTCAGTGGTTAAGATGCTGAACTTGATGCCTGGAAAGTTGTCAGGTCAGCAGTTCGATTCCTGAGTGCTGCATGATGGAGTGAGCTTCTGTCTCTGTCCAGCTCTTGCCAATCTAGCAGTTCAAAATAAAGAAATTGGAAGTAGAAAAATAGGTACCACTTCAGTGGGAAGGTAACCAGGATTCCGTGCACTCTGGTATTTAGTCATGCCTGCCACATATCCATGGAACTGTCTGAAAACACAGACAGTGCTGGCTCTTTGGCTATAAAAAGATATGAATTTTAATGTTGTTCTATCACATCATGTTAAGCCACCCAAGTCGCTCTGAGAGTAGGGCGGCATATAAATGCGAATAAAATAAAATAAATAATAAATGAGCACTGAACCCTAGAGTCAGATGTGACTGGCTTTCAAGCAAGGGCAACCTTAACTTAAACTCACTCTATGCACAGTCTTCTCCTTCACTTCTCCAGGCCTCCCTGGTGCAGTGCAGAGGAGAACCAACACTGCCTGCTTCATTGCCACCATCATCAACATTATCCCCAGCTCTGCCTTTTGCTCACTCTCTCACTTTATTACTTCACAAGAGCAGAAGTCTACACTGCCATACCCAGCATCTTTTGTTGCAACATTGGATCGCATGCCAAGGTAGGAAGGCTAGATGTTTTTGTGAGAGTTTGCATATGCTTTGGGAAAAGATGAGCCAAAGTTGCTCCTCCTCTGAGTAATGGGGGCAGGTACTCACTCCCTACCTCAGGCTGCAGAGGCCATGACATCAGTCAATTCATAGAAGGGAAAGCACATAAACAGTAGTGGTTGGGGTGGAATTTTGGAGAAATTTGCTGAAATCCTTACTCTACCCTCAATCCAGATTATTTCCCTATGGGATGATAGGCAAACAGTCTCTTTGCAGGTAAGGACTGACTTGTGGGTAGTCAGTTCAAGGTTCCAAGATGCCCCAGTCCTGGTTAAAAGGACTAGCAGCAACACTGTGAGACAACGGTGACTGCATAGCCATGACTTTTTGAATGAACTGTAGCTATTCTTTATAACTGGAATTCTTTCGGAAACGGAGATGGCAGGAGTTTCCGAAAAGTAAAAGGTTCCTTTTCAGAGGTATGGATGTATTTTTACACAACACTGTGTCACTTGCTGAGAATCTGGAGAAGGCAAAAACAGAAAAATCCCTGTGATGATAAGACTAACAGTATAGTGAATGAATTACAGATTAAAAGGCTTTCTTTTCTCCCAGTTATGAACTTTTTAGAGGCTTTCACTAGGTCACGTACATTCAGTATTAGTAATACTACCAGAGTGGAAGTAAATTTCAGTCAAAAATCTCCACAAAATATTGTGATGACTGTTCTCTTGCTGTGTGAATATTTATGAATATTTTGTACTCAGCAGCATCATTTGACCTCTATGGGGCTTTTTTGCTAATAAAACGGAATCTTTTACAGTATGTGACAGCTGGCATGAAGTTAACAGTCAACATTTGACAGAATTTGATATGTACTAGTCAACATTTCATCACATATGACAGCTGACACAGAGTAGCATCCAATATTTCACGCTGTCTCCTAGACAATTTCAATCAACTTGTTAAACTATGGGCAGACAAATTCCTGAAGTTGTGGGACACACCTACCCGCTCTGGGATCACATTTGATGTGGGCTCTAAAGGCCAGAGTTGGGTCCCTAGGTCTTGCTTTGCCAATCCATATCGTCACTGGATTAAAAATTTTGAAACCCGAATTTTGTTGACAAATTTAGAGAACAATGTTTTTAAAATTCAAATGGATTTTACATGTTTTTAATTTTTTTATTTAAGCTTTTACCACAGTGAACACAAGCTGATTGATTTAATGTGCAACCAGCCATGCCAATGAACTCTGTATTCCATTATATGCGTGTGATCATTATGCCCCTCAAGACATTGCTCAATTGCAGATCCTGTAAGTCAGAACTCTGGATCTGCTAGCTTGATCTGACAGTAATAATAATCCACCAACATTTGGAGTCCCACATATTTGGGGCCCTGGCTTGGACTGAAAACATTGCTAGTGTGAAGGCTTGTTTACACAGATGGGCTGGACTGGGCTGGAGTTGGCTGAATAGGGTTGCTAGGGTTGTCATTTAGTGCAATTTGCGCATTCAAATAGCATATGTATCTAAAGCAATCCCATTTGGTCTGCACCAAACTGCTGTTGATTTATCAGTACAGTTGTACCTCACTTAAAGAGCATAATGTGTTCCACAGGACTGCTCTTTAAGCGAGTTTGCTCTTTAAGCGAAACACCATTATAAGTGACCAATCGTGACTTCTGGTGGGGGGTGGATTGAGAACTCCAATTTATTTGTTAATTGA
The DNA here is from genome assembly GCA_030440675.1 of Furcifer pardalis. Taxonomy (NCBI): domain Eukaryota; kingdom Metazoa; phylum Chordata; class Lepidosauria; order Squamata; family Chamaeleonidae; genus Furcifer; species Furcifer pardalis. The sequence continues at coordinate 114,930,201 of CP126891.1, forward strand.
GTTTTTGGTTGGTTTTATTTGTTAAGTGAAGCGAATATTCTGAGAAAATTCTGCTCTTTAAGCAAGTTACTCTCTAAGCGAAGCGCTATTTATGCGAGGTTTGACCGTATTGTGAAATGGCTTAAAAGGAGAACAACTTCAGGATATTGGCAAATTAAATGCTCTTTGGCTCCAGGGAATGAGGAAATGAAAATATATGTCCCCCACCCCAAGTGTATTAGGTATGTGTGTTAGGTTGTTGACATACCTACTAGACATACCTAATAAACCTTTTAAACCAGGCTTTCTCAAACTTTCTGGGGCAGGGGCTGGATCACTCCCCTCAGAATGGTTGCATGGGCCAGTCATGTGTTTCTGCATGACTTATTGTGTGAAAATGCACATTTTTTGTGAGATCTCATGAGATTTCGGCAAGATATCACAAGATTTCAGTGAGATCTTGTGTAAGAACTCGCCAAAAATGTGTGGTTTTTCCCAGTTTGTAGTGCTTCCGTGTGTGTGTGTGTGTGTGTGTGTGTGTGTGTGTGTGTGTGTGTGTGTGTGTGACAGGAACGAGGAAGACATCGGGAGCTGGATGAAAAGGCTTTGGGGGCTAGGTTACACCCGCAGACCATAGGTTGAGAATGCATGTCTTAAAGGTTCTATTAAGAGCTTGCGCACAGTGGAATTAGGCAGCAGATTCAGCTGTGGGCAGTTTCTCAGTTGGACCTTTAAAACAAGGTGAAGAAAAGTTTTTTAAAAAATTTTAAATGAGTGATTTACTGCATTTTGCTGCCCTAATGGAGTCTGCCTCTCTGCCAATAAGCAAAGAAAGTGTTTAATTAGCTATTACTCAGAAGCAACTGTTTTAGTAAGACAATTCACAATAGTTTTGGAGGTGTTCCCAGCAATTGCACACACTGGAAGTGAACCAAAGCAGAAACATCCTACCAACATCAAAAAGGTAGAAACTCCTGATAAGGGTCAGAAAGGTATGGGAAGGGCGACTCCAGGAGTGATCCACTTCACTCCAGCAGAGACATTGCCTGATTGCTGTCTTTTGAGCAAACCAACCTGTCCCTGCAGAAGACCAAACAGTTGGGCTAAATGCCCATGTAGCCCGCCTTTGACTTCTGTACCTTGACAACTGACACCGTGGTCATGCATTGTTCAAGGATCATTAGTTCCCTTTTTTACTTGAGTGGTTTCCAGAACAGCCCACTGTTGAAATACACTTTCTGAGAGGTCTTCTATTGTTCCTCTTTACCTTTTTGCACAATATGTCTCCATATTATGTTATTAGATAATCTTACTGATCACACCTTACTCCCTGGAAACCAATCTGAATCTTGATAACAGCAAGGAAAGGAAAATCCCAACAAGGAAATTTGGTACTGGTGGTGGGTTTTTCCTCCCTCAAGATTTCAAAATGAAAACATTCTCAATTAACCATTTTTTGGTGGGGAAATCCTAGTACAGGTATTTCAGTACAGATATACTTATCCATCTATCAGTCATTCTGCTGTCCATTTGATTGGGTGTTTGTTGTGGATTATTCAATGTCTAGCAATAATTTGCCATAACCAAAACTTACTGATTAAAACAAATGAGAAGCACCTCCTTATCTGTAACTGTATGCCATATTTGTGTGTGTGCATATATGCACACATGCAGATGCATGAGAGGTACTTCTTGTGTTCCTTTTTCCTTCTTTATTCAAAAGCTTCTACCTTTGGTGATTTCTATCCACAGAAGGATGGGGCAAGAACAGAGAAAAATGAACAAGTCATGGGTTTTTCAGTGCTCTAATGACTTATACTGATGTATTCCTTCATCTAAATACAGATTTCTATTTAACATTCAGGACACAGTGGTATTATGAATTCGCATTTAATGGATTCCAAATAATTGCCCTTTAGAAATGATGAATAGCTGTTTAAAGACACTGATAAGCTACACTATTTCTCTTCTAACAATGGAACCTTCTGCATTGATGGCACCATATATGCCTGAAATTAGTTTATTAATTTTTGTATTGATATGCAAAGTGCAGACTGATAGCAAATAAATGCTTCTAATCTTCCCCATCCACCCCAAATAGTCGCTGTTCAGTGATGGGAGAGGGGGGAGAATGTGATAAGAAGATAGTGTTCCGCATTGAAACTATACCAATGAAACACAGATGGGTCCCATTTTCTAGCTTACTTGGTTTTCTTAGATTTTCATGCTTTAAGAATAGGCTGTAATGATGAATTAATGACCAGGTTTGTGATGCTTCTGCATTCAATAAGATTTCTTCAAGCAGTTCCTAGTATCTCTTTATGCCTCTACCAAACAAAACAAAACAAAATTTAGACTTCTTCTCTACTATTCTAAAGCTGAAGACCCAGCCTGACTGCTTTTTAAAAATGTATTATTCATTTATTCAATGTGATAACATGCTGACAAAAATTTCACTTAGCAGATGAGATGGCTTCTTTGTTAACTGTATGGAAATCTTTTCTTAAAAAAAAAATCAGCTAGTTCAGTAAGGCTTCGATGGATTATGCAGCAAATACTGCATAAGATAATATGTTTTCTCTGGGGCCCAAACAAACTCAAATACATTGCCATCTATTTTATTTCTGTGGTTTTTATAGTCCCATGTTGTTTATTTCTTTTTCAGCACACTGCACCAAATACAAATTGTGTCTTGCAGGATCTGGCAAAGTCTACCATGGCTGTTTGGGGTGGGGAAACAGTATGCAAGGAACTACTCTCCTTCCCCATCTAGCTCACTTCTTTACTTAAAGTTTTCAAAGCAGATTTACCATTTTCTCTTCCAACCCCTCCCTCCAAACAAAGCCAGCTCCTCAAAAAAATCATGAAAAGAGTTAAAGCAATCTTATTTCAGCCTACTTTTGTCTTTTATTCTTGGCTCCCATCTTTCTGTGGTGTATAGAAGCAGAGCGGCTGCTAATTCCCCACCCCCCACCCCATGCAATCCTTTCCCACTCCCCCTACAGTGCTAGAGGTCTTTTCTTCCTGCCTTAAGCTGTCTTCTCCACACACCACTGGTACCCAGAGAAGAATAGTGCTTCTGTTTGCTCAACTGCTTGCACATTGCATCCATTGCTCCATTCAATGTGTCTTTTCAGGTCTGTTAGCTGTGGTACAACTCAGCTTTTGTGACCTGCTGCCTGGGGGCTTCTGAAGCCTGGCCCTAGCTGAAAAGAGGTCTAATTTGCTCAAACAACACCATGCTAGACCCAAAATCAAGATTCAGTCAAATAAATTTTCCCAGTCAATTTGATTCTTACAACCAACACCTCCTATCGTGACCTTTGTGCCCTCCCCAGCACTCATGCTACTATCTGAATATCTACGATTTCTACCCTTACCTTACTCTCAGTATTTAAGTCATAATTCTTTTCTGTTCTGTTTGTTTCAGGCAACATTTCTCAAACATGACAAAATGTAGATTTGCTCCTAAACAAAATAATCACACGCTATCAAGTCAGCTCTGACTTATGGCAATCGTTTCCAAGATTTTACTATTTGTAATTAAAAGGGCTGGAGGAAAAACCTCCATGTCAAATTGCAAACTACTTTCTTCACGTTGAACATCACCACTCCTGCCATCTCAAGCAGGAAATGGAAGAGTACTGTACCTATATGCTGTAGTTATAAATATTTAATAAGTACACCAAACCTCACATAAAGAGCACCTCGCTTAAAAAGTAACTTGCTTAAAGAGCAGAATTTTCTCTGAATGTTCGCTTTGCTTAACAAATAAAACTAACCAAAACTCGCTTAACAAATAAATCAGGGTTCACAATCCCCCCCCCCAAAAAAAATCACAATCGGTCACTTACAATGGTGTTTCGTTTAAAGAGCAAACTCACTTAAAGAGCAATCCCGTGGAACGCATTATGCTCTTTAAGCGAGTTACAGCTGCATTGTGTGCTGTTAACTTGATTCTGATTTATGGTGACCCTTTCCAGAGTTTTCTAACCATAGGGTACTCAGATGTGATATCCCATTCCCTTCTTCTGGGGGCATCCTGAGACTGTGCAACTTGCCCAAAGTCACACAGGCTCACTGTTCTCTCAAGGGGGATCTAACTTCCAATCTTTCGATCCCACTAAACTAGCCCGCCAGTCAGCTATGTCTGTTAGTAACTGTTTAGTAATAGTTTATAGCCAACATGTATGTCTTTTGTTTACTATTTATACTAATATTTGTTTATTTGTTCACCATATCTTAGGTTTTGTCTAAGACTAAGACTGGTCAAAGTGCTTGAATTAAGTTTTAGTTGCCAGGATAAATTAGACATATTTGTAGTACGTAATTTAATCTCTGATTAATTTGATGATTACTGTCATATTTTAATATCATAAACCACCCAGATTGGGATGATCTCCCAGACAGACAGACAGATAGATTGATACTTATGGCATTTTATATTTTTGCTTTAAAAATGCATTATCCAGAATGCATATTCCCAAATATTGTAGATGCATTTAGTCTAAGGCAGCTGGAAAAAAAACCCTTCTGTTTTACTTCTCTAGCCATATTGGTGCTGTGATTTCAGTGTGTTTAAAATGTGAACCTACACATACTCAGATTTAGAACAATTTATTTTAATCAACAGTGAGGGTGGTGTCACTACTTACGTGCCATGTGCATCAGTAGGCAGGACTGTAGCCAGGATTCTAGCCAGGGGTGGTATTTTTCAGGAGGGGTAACAATTTCACAGAGAGAGAGAGAGAGAGAGAGGGTTGGGGTGGGGTGGGGTGGGCTGTTAGCTCGGGGGGGGGCTTATTTCCCCCCTGGCCACCCCCTGGCTACAGCCCTGATTGGAGGCCTGAAGTTTATAACATTCTGATCATTTAAACCCACTAAAAGTATTCTATTTTAGTCACTTTGAACAATGGGACTTTCTTCTAAGTAGACAGCATAAACATAGCACTGTCAGTTCTAATATAAGAATTCATGATTCATAACTCCCAATAACTGTTAAATGGATCTTAATGAATACTGTTAACACTATCACTTTGCTATACTCTCTGCATTTCCTTTAGATTATCTTGATATGCAACTCCACCTTGCATGTACAGACGCGTGTGACAGCTGATACTATACTCATGCATCTGAAAAAGAGGACACAGTCCACACAAGTGTTTGCTATCTTTAAAGTGCTGTAAGATTTTCTGTTGTTGTTTTTTTGCATGACACTAAAATCGACTATAGTCACTAGAATGACACAGCTGTCCCTCTGGAAATTGCCTCATGGTCTCTTTAGTTTGTTTTAAAGATGCCGACCATCTCACTGTCAGATGTCTGCTTGCCTCAGCCCCACCACTATCTATTGAATTAGCTCCTGAGACTGTCTTTCCCCATGGCTGTGTACTCTGGGCTCATCCCCCCCCCCCAAACAATACAGCAGTTCACTTCATTTGTGTTGCAAAAAAGCTGGAAGAACAATCTCTTAAGCCAGTGTTTCCCAAACTATTTTCTGTGGTACACTGGTGGACTAGAATTCCCAGAAGCCTAAGTCAGTACATTGGTTGATCAGTGCTTTGGGGAATTGGCTTAGGCTTCTGGGAACTGAAGTCCCAAAACCAAAGTTTGGGAAATGCTGTCTTAAGCAAATGAGAGTGATAAGAAGGTTCTGAGTTACTAACTTTCTGAAAATAACATTTTGAGTCATAAAGACAACTGAACCAGTCACCAGCTTTAAATACTTGGGAGTAGTCCTCCACGTTTCAGGCTCAAGAAATGCCCATACCACATATTCTGTTGTCATACTTTGTCATACTTAAATTCCTGAGGACAAAAGTAGGCCAGTACATCCCAACTGCACTCAAACTATATAAAGCCAAAATCCTGTCACAGCTACTTTTTTGAGTCCTATCAGGCTCCTACCTAACTACTTGGCCCTTTTGTAAAGAATATAATCCAAATTCATACATGTGGCTCTCCAGTCCCATTCCCCCTGCTGTTTATCCAAAGCCACCCTTTGCCTGGAGATGGGTATGATAAAGGTTGAGGAGATACTCTGTTTAGCCACCCTCAACTTTTGGCTCAAACATCTGTTTAATCCCAGTTGCTTGGCTCTTCTAACTCTCCAGGATAACTTCCAGTCAGCATGGAAAACAACAATCCAGACTGCAGTACCTTGGCTTCTCCCAACCTCTTCTACAGGCCATGAATCAAAACCAGACAAAACAGACCATTAAATAGAGAATGCTAGCCATGGAAAGACAAGAAGACCTAGTCAGGGCCCCTGCCTTCATGGCTCCAGAGTCTTCGACAGTGGTGGCTAACCTTGGCACTCCAACTGTTCTTGGAGTTCAATTCCCAGAAGTCTAAGTTAGCACACCTGCTGATCTGGGCTTCTGGGAATTGAAGTTCCAGAACATCTGGAGTGCCAAGGTTCACCATCACTGGTCTTGGAGATACATTGTTACCCCAGCACAGTACCCACTCCAACTGGAGACACCGTCATCAGAGGGCACTTATGTTACCTGGCTGCCAGGCCCTCTTTTCTGCAGTTCTCGAGGGAAAGTTCCAAAGGGCACCAATATCAGAGAGACAGTGCTCCTGTGACACTGGAGAAATTGAAACCATAGAACATGTTCTCTGCAACTGCCTTTTCTATAGAGATATCCATAACAAGTTCATATCTCTGCTGCTCTGCAAGTATCCTGGCCGGTCAAGCAGCACATACACCCTCTGGTTGATATCTGATGAAAGGCCCACCTTTACCCACAACACTGCCAAGTTCTGCACCTCAGCATGTAAGATCAGAAGGAAAATCCTGGCAGGTCCTTCAGCTAAATAAACTACAAGTGCTACCGCATAGGTTTAGTAATAGTTGTAACCTTATGTACTAATTTCACTACTTCTTAACTCTGAGCAGAAATGCTCCTTTTAAAAATATATTTTAAGTACCCTCATTTTAACTTCTGTTCCTTTTGGTGTATTATGCTGGTCTTGGACCATAATAAAGATTGATTTGATCAGTCAGGAATATTTCCTATGTTAATCATCATCATCGATCATAAAAGGATAAAACAGTATATCATCTGATCAGTGGATGCAGCAAAATTTCACAGACTGATTCTATACTCAGAAGTTACCTTAACAGTTCTTAGGTCCTTGGTTAGGGCTTGAATTGTTAATTTTATTCCAGTCCTGAACTGTGAATCAAATGGTTGATTTGCATCCAACAACAACAACAATTGCAATTGGGAATTGACAAGCGAGCAACAATTACTGTTAAGGCAGGCAAAATTGTCAAGGGGGATGGATTTGAGTTAGAGAATGAATAATATATCAAAGTAATAACATCAGAAGAGGGATACAAGTCCCTGGGAGTTCTGGAAGCTTCTGACCTGCTACACAACCAAGTCAAAAGAATTACTTCTACAAAATACATAAAGCGGGTCTGGAAAATCTTGAGGTCAAAACTGAGTGGAGGAAATATCATCAAGGCAATTAATACCTGGGCAGTGCCTGTAAGACTCTATTCAACTGGAATAATTGATTACACCCAAATACAACCTTGACCGAAAAACAAGGAAGCTAATGACTATGCATCATGTCCTGCACCCAAAAAGTGATGTTGATCATCTGTACTTACCAAGAGCTGAGGGTGGCAGAGGCCTCCTACAGGTGAAACAGACAGTAGAGGAGGAAAAACATAGCTTGAATGGTTACATTAAGAGAGTAAAGAGCCTATGCTTCAGGAAGCGAACAAAGGAGGACTTTTGAAAACTGTGAAGAAGAAAGCTGAATACAGAAAGGAAAGGATAGAAAGTCAAGCTGCAAACTGGAAAAACAAGCCTATGCATGGTCAATACTTGAAAAACATAGAAGGAAAGGTTGACCAAAAGCTGACATGGGGTGGTTAAGAGCAGGAGTTTTGAAGAAGGAAATGGAAGGCTTTATCTTGGCAGCTCAGGAATAAGATTTTGCCAACAAATTGCATAGACAAAAATACAGCATGTATCCAGCAATAGCAAATGCCGGCTTTGTAATGAAAAGGATGAAACAGTAGCTCATCTGATCAGTGGATGCAGCAAAATTTCACAGACTGATTATTTGCAATGCCATAACAGGGTTGCAAAAATTATCCATTGGAAATTTTGCCAGAAGTTTGGATTTGAATGCAGTAAAAATTATTGGGAACACCAAGTAGAGAGAGTTTTATAAAATGAGAAAGTCAAGATCCTATGGGATTTTAAAATTTAAACAGACAGAATTTTTTCTCACAACATACCTGATAAAACTGTTGTGGAAAAGAAGAAGAATACCTGGTTTATTGACATTGCTGCACCAGGAGATGCATGAATTGAAGACAAACAACTGGAGAAAATCACAAAATATCGTGATTTGCAAATTGAAGTCGAGCATCTATAGAGAAAGAAATCTGTTGTTGTTCCCATAGAATAATAAAGAAAAGGTATCTCATTCTATTCCTCAGCGGCATGGTATGCATTCCATCTTGGAAGCTTTGAAAATAAGAAGATATTCAGTCTGATGGCAAAATTTGACCTTTCATGATTGCCAGTTTCACATCTGGCTGTCAGAAGGTTTCAGTTTGACATAAGTATACATAAATGTGTAAGTTAAGCTTTTGAACTTTTCCCCCAGCACCACCACCAACAACAACCAGAAATATAACAGTGGTGCTAGTGTGAGATGGTATTCGTTGTGCCTATATTTCTTATATTTTGACAAATGTGTAAAGTTAATGAGGACAATATATTGTTGACAAACCTGCTTTGAAGTCCTCCTAGCTGGATTTTAGCCTCTTCGAAGTCACACTTAGATCTGAAACTCTGAATAAAATATTTTGGAAAAATGAAGGGCAAAATCCTATTGCACAAAAACGTATGTATACGGTAATTGTGCACAAATCTTTCACTTCTCCAGCTGGACATTGCATGATCATTTAAGATAATTTGCACAATTAGAGGAGGACAGGGCCTACAATGAACATCCCTGAAAATACTTCCTGCATATGTTTGTAGGATTCTTCTGGCCCTAGTGTTAGTCCAACCTAGAGCAGGCCAACTGGAATTGACATAATTTAAATCTGTTGTGAGTAACATTTTCCATTCATTTCAATGGGTCTACTCTGGGAATAATGTGGAATACGGTATTTGCTGTTTGGTATTTTCTTCTGCAACCATTCTTTAATAACCTGTACCAGAACTGGGGGATTCTCCCTATGCTTCTGTGCTTTCATTGAGCTCTCTTTCTTCAATCCATTTGTTAATATTGTGGCATTTTCTTCTAGTTTAATGTTTAAACAGGTTTCATCTCCAAAAGGTAATTGGATATAGCTATTGGCCTGGGTGCAAAGAGGTTTCCAAAGACAAAAAGCAAGACAACTATGGTTTGTCCTGTGATTTCTTTTTTTAAAACTGTTATCTTTAGAGAAAATTAAAATGCATAAATTATAGAAAGATTATCATTTGCAAAAGTTGTTATGCACAGATGGATTGCTTACTGCAGAATTTATTTTCACCCTAGTGTCAAAGGAGATGTTTGTTTTTTGAAATTTTTAAAAAAGGAGAAAAATGCTTTACCATAATGTGTTTTACACTCTCAATATGCTGATGAATCTTGTCATTCCGAATTACAAAAGCTAGAGTCAGAAAGTTCACGATTTAACATTTTGTCATTGCTTGATGCACTTGAGATCATAATTATCATCCACCACCCCCTTGATATATGCAGGAACATATGCAGAGCTTTCATTTGTTTTCTAGCTAATCCATCTTTTCCTATGCATTAATATTACAGATGTATTAGGAATAATTAAAATAGATAGCCAATTTATAAATATCATCACATTTCACACTAATTATCTTACCATATTGTTACATTTGCGTTAGTACTTTTTGTTTCTTGCTCCGCGCTCTTTGCTTTTTGGAGCCCTTGGGCATTTAACTGTTAGGCTTTTATAAATCTTTGTTAAAGCATAACAATAAGCTAAGGAGCTTGCCATCAAGCAAACTGGATGATGGTGGAGGTTTGTTCAGCACCTAGATGGGTTGCCATGGCATTTGACAGGGGTGAGGGCTGTCCTATTGGCTGAAATGTGAAGTTCAATATCAAGAGCTCAGGACTTGACAGTATATGATGTTTTACCATATTACGCTAGAATAATATGGCCTGTAATTTCCCTTGAGATGAATGATAACCAAGTCATGATTTTTTAAAAATGCATCTGCCACCATCTTTTCCTTCCCACTTCCACAGCCAGTCAATTTTGCCAGTTCCATAAGATTGTTCGCTGTTGGTGGCTATTTTAATGGGCTAAGAGCCTCCTTTTCAAGTTATGTTACACATGTGTATGTTTTAAACTGTACACAGAACTCCAATACATTTTCCCCCACCAGCAGATGTCTGTTTAAGCAATATCCTGTGTGCATTTGAAATGCAAACACCTTTCTATGTGCATAGTTTAAATTATAAGCATGAGAGGCATGTCTATAGTCATCCATCCACATGAACATTCAAGATCACAAATGGCTTTCAGCTGCATTCTGAGAAATGTGGGATAAGAAAAGATCTTTGCACCTCAAACTTAATTCAGATCTATAATGGTTGTAGATTTTCTCCAGTAATATTACCTGGGATGCATGATGAAAAAGGACAGTTGAATTTATGCTCTTTTTAGGTCTTCCAGTAAATGACCATGTGACTAATGTAGAAGTATTGTGCCGGATGGATAAAGAACAAGAACTATTTATGATCATTAAGGAAAGAAACCTCCAATACCTTTGGCGTATCATGAGGAATGACACAAAGTATAGAATACTCCAACTCGTCGTCGTTGTTGTTGTTGTTGTTGTTGTTGTTGTTGTTGTTGTTGTTGTTGTTGTTGTTGTTGTTGTTGTTGTTGTTTATTGCATTTGTTACCCCGCCCCAATCGGGAGAACTCGACTCTGAGCGGCTTACATCAAAATAAAAAATAAAAACATAGAACAATCTATATCAATAAAAATCATCAAGAGTTTAAAAGTCATCAAAAGTTAAAAACAATACAGAAACTACACACAAATCCCTTATGCAAGGAAAGATCACTGGGAAGAGAGGGTGTGGACAGTGATGGGCTGCTACCGGTTCGGATGGGTTCGCCTTAACTGGTAGTGGCCATCCGGAGGGGATCGCCCGGGGGGAGGGACGCCCAGGCGATCGGTTTTATGACTCTCCAGCCGCCCTCCGGATGTGTATTTCAGGGCCTGCCTATTTTTAATGCGCATGCGTCAAACCTCCATTTGACGCATGCACACTAAAAAATGGAAGTTAAGAACAGGAAGACTATCACCATGATGACAGCCAATATCTGGGGGGAAGAAGAAGAAGAAGAAGAAGAAGAAGAAGAAGAAGAAGAAGAAGAAGAAGAAGAAGAAGAAGAAGAAGAAGAAGAAGAAGAAGAAGAAGAAGAAGAAGAAGAAGAAGAAGAAGAAGAAGAAGAAGAAGAAGAAGAAGAAGAAGAAGTAGTAGTAGTAGTAGTAGTAGTAGTAGTAGTAGTAGTAGTAGTAGTAGTAGTAGTAGTAGTAGTAGTAAAATATAATACATATTTGTTTCCATCCAGCAGAGATTTTCTTCTGTTCTTGTTTTAGTAGATTCCCATTTGACTGTAAAGATTATCATTAGCAGGTCTTAACTTTAGCTATCTAAAGGGGAAGAAAAAGCCAGGGCAGGATGAGGACCTTGCTGCCCCTCCCCCTATGCCCACCCCAACATATTGTATTATAATGTAATGTAATGTATTGTATGTAAGCCGCCCTGAGTCGCCACAGCGAGTGGGCAGCAATATAAATTTGAACTAATAAATAAATAAATAAATATTGTATTGTATTGTATTGTATTGTATTGTATTGTATTGTATTGTACTGTATTTTCAACTTATATGCCGCCCCACTCGCATAGCGACTCTGGGCTCATTCCCCATTCTCTTTGGGCTCATTCCCCATTCTCAGACTTTGGCTATAAAATTTCAGGGATGGGATACTGATAACCTGGCAACCTGAGAATTTATCTTGATTTACTACAGAGCATCGAGATGTATCGATATTTCTGTCACCTCCCCCTTTAGTTTTCTTTCTAGTAATGTATTTCCTTTCCACTGGGGATTATAGGCTAGAATGTACAAAGCTATACCATCAGATTCTTGGAGGCAGACCTTGCATAATACAACTTCAATGGCTTTTACATTTATCAGTGTCTCCATACTTATCTGTCACACACACACACACACACACACACCATTTTTAAAATCATTGTTGAAGAATTTGGTTCCTGTGCCATCACAAGGCCACATTCCCTAGAATTTTATATGACTTACAACCATAAGGATCAGGTTTTGGCCCAGTAATCTTACAGAGTGTGGTGCTATTGACCTAGCCACATTGCTAGAGACAAATCTTTAGCTATTGCTTAAAAAATAGGCTGGCAGATGACTAGAACTGTACATCAGAGTTAGTTCTCAATAATATTTATTGTTATTTATTAACAACAGTTATGTGTCACATTTCCGGGCCCCTTAATGATAACAATGTTAAAATGAAGCACAAGCATAAAAATTCAACCACAGCAACATTAATTAAGCAATGGAGAATAAATTCTTAAAATCAGGCAATAAGCAAACAAAAAATAAAGGCAAAGCAAAAGAAGACGACAAAGTAGTATGACACCTCAAAGAGTAACTGCTATATTGTAATGTGAATTTTCCTGGATAAAATATATCAGGGCTGTAGCCAGGATTCAGAGGAGGAGGGGTTGGGGCAAATTTTTTTCAGGAGGGGCAAAAATTTCAGGAGGGGCAACAATGTCACACTCACATATATAACATTGGCACCACAGAGTGAGTTGGGGGGGCTGTTAGCTCAGGAGGGTTTTTGCCCCCTCCCCCCCGGCTATGGCCCTGAATTATATACATATGCTTGCTATCCATCTAAACTGATTATGTTTTCTTGGAATTTCTCCAACTCTGCCACTGGATATAAGGGGGAAACTGATGGAGTACATAATTTTCTATATGTATTCAAACCATTAGCATATTTTAATGCAGGGATTTTCCAATTTTTTTACTATATTTTATTATCTTGCATAAAAAAAATAATGTTTGCCAGATTCGAACAACATTTATAAAATTCCTTCCCCCTGGAATGATCTAAACTAACATGCTTTGTTTAGAGCAGTGGTTCCTGACCTTTTTTGGCTATGCCCCACATAAGCAACAACGGCCTGAGGAAGAAGATGCCAAGGCCTAGCAGTGGCTGAGAACATCACCCCCTCCTCTGGGCCCACAACAACGGCCTGACAGGAGTTAGTTTGTGTTCTGGTTTGGTTTTTTTATGTTGTTGCATTTTATAATTTTTATTGTACTGTTGTTGTTTTGACTGTAAGCCGCCCTGAGTCGCCTCGGCGAGTAGGCGGCAATATAAATCTAAATAAATAAATAAGCATCTCTAAAATCCTGACAACCACCACCACCACCTCATGACATATAATTCTTATTCAAAGGGGAACTCCTAGTCACATTGAGGAAGCCAAAAGGCCATTAACTTGGTCAAACTCATTTTTTGATTGCCCCCCTTAAAAATCACATTGCCCACCTGTGGGAATGTGTCCCACATGGGGAACCATGGGTCTAGAGAGTATGACTTTAGGATTGTAGCTGCGAGTTTTACTACATGGTTTTTCTAATTTATGTAGGAAAAATCAGCTTAATAACACAAACACTATACAATACTTCCATTGTTTTAAAAATGCACATACAGTATAGGCATGGCTATAGGACTGTTAGCGTAGTTTCATCTTCCCTCTTTTTTTGTAATCGGACACCAGATAAATGCACCTGAAATGAAAGAAGCATTCTTTAGCTTGCCTCAGTGCCATATTCAGTAAGATAAAACCACTTTAAACAGGCTTGATCCTTGTGGATACATATCTAGTCAGCTACCGTCAGCCTATTGATTCATGGCCATAACACTTTTAAAAAGATGGCTTAATCTGTCTTTATTTATTGAAACCTTGATAGCATTCAAATGACACCAGTTAATGCCAGGTACAAGGTACATTTGAAAAGCTCTTAGCAGGATCCTATTGGGACTGTCACATAATTAAAACATTTAACAGACTATTTCAGGGAATGTTGCCAAGGAATGAACAAGAGAATCATATTTCAGTTTAAAGCACCCGACAAAAAATCATTTCAAACAATCAGGGCTGTAGCTGAGAGAAAAAGCAGGCTTGTATAATTTACATAGAGTCTTTGTTTTTTAATAACCCCAAATTATTTTCTCTCTTTGTTGCATTTGACATCTCACTAACATCTCTTCAGAACTGCCTGACGCTCCCTTTAATTAAGTCGCAAGACACAACAGGCATTATGTCATACATTAGGAGTGCTGGAAAGATCAAAACCCAGAGAGCTGCTTCCTTGCTGATTCAAGAACCAAGGTCCACATGGATGGCCAAACATGAACCTGAGGGCCAGACCACATGTCATTTCTTCACCTACATTTTGCAGAGGCATAAATCATTTCTAACTCTTACACAGAAAACATAAACTCCTAGGCACTGTACTATCCCATCCCTATTGTTAGGCATAGGAAGACAAGCCACCTCAGGCTTCAGAAGCTGAAGTGAAGAGCAGAGGAGCAGTGAGAAGGTGAAAAGGGAAGGGGATGAGTGCAATGTCAATTGCCTTCCTCCCCCAAAGCTTCCAGTGTTCTGGAGGATGCCATCCCATCACCACAGCTGAAGTGAGAGCCATCTGCCAGTCTTGTCAGTGTTTGTACATGCCACTTTCTCATCTGCTGAGACAGCAAAGTATCTTGAGCTAACCTTGGCAGATCAAGTGGCTTAGGTTGGATCTACTGACACCAAACAAAGGGCCTCTTAAATCAGGAAGACTTTCTTCCAGGAAGACCTGATTATGTTGGATTATGGATCTTGAGCCAAATCTATGTATTTCCTATATGGAAATACTCTACCTGTCAAGGAGGTTCAGGTAGAGTATTAACTACAATCACTCATTCCAAACAAATGATCAGTATTTAGAAAATTTAACTGAAACTACACACATAGTTTGCAGTTGTCTTGCATATTTCTCTGTCTTGTTTCAAAAGGTACACAGATAACTCATTCCACACATGAACATTATCAGTCATTACCAGATATATATATTACCATCATACCTCCATTCTAATCAAGGCATCCACTTTCACATTCAAACACAAATTAGCTAATCATATAAGGTTGACTATTTTCTTCAGATAGTGTCTGTATATATATTTGCAAAGGGGGATTTCTCTTTGAAGAAAACCACCAGCCTTATATAATTAGCTAATTTGTATTTGAATGTGAAAGCACGTAGATGTCTTGATTAGAATGGAGGTATGGTGGTAATCATGCCATATCAACTGATACCAAAGCTTGGACATTTTACTTTTATGGCCTACAACTTCCAGAATCTGATGGTAGTCCAATATATAAGGCTGGCCCTTGTCTTCAGAGACTAGGCCCACTCTGCAAATATATATGCTACTCTACTTTAAAAAGCATGATTTGGTATAAAATGTATTGGGGAGGGGCAGAGATTTGATGGGCAAATGTAAATATTTTGATGAGAGGAAGGTGAGGGTCGGAACCCACTCAGAAATCAATCTTTTGAAAGGTGTAAGGACAGTAGAGCTAAGGAAGTGAACATGAATTTGGACAACAAGTAGAAACTTTGTGAATCATGGTCAGAAGTTTCAAAATCCCATTGTGTCAACACTCCATTCTAAGTAGTTCAGCAACACACTCAAAATATTAAATTGGCTGGAGATAAAAACATTTTGAAAGATCACAGAAAGCCAAATACAGAGGGGGTTACTGGATGTATTTTGCTTTGACAGGGTTTCAAATATAGCAGGGAGGAAACAGAAGGGTTTGGCTCACCTTATTTCTGAAGAATACAGATTCAACACTTTGTTCTTTTAGGTTAAAAGGGAAAGATTCTGACCAATCACCATCTGGGGCCTTAAGGAGCCAAATAAGAATAAGACTCTTCAGGAAATATAGTCTCAGCTATGGATCAGGAAGATCTAAATATTATTATGAGAGATTATGAAAAACCTCATGCCCTCCAAACTGTATTGTGGCATTGACCCATTGTATGCATTGCTACACTGAAATGTTGCTAGACCTTAACTGTTTTTCAGTTGCAATCTTTAGCGCATTAGAGGACAATGTTCCACCAAACACAGTGGACCTTACTCCAAGTAAACATTAGGGATGGGGCTTTTTTTTTAATTTATATGCTGGGGGGGCAATCTATTTTTTTCACATTTTCTCTCTCATGTAACATTTTTTATCCAATATTATCAAATACATGGTGATGTGATAAACAAGGGCTGTCAACAGCCAATCAGATCATCCAGTTCTTCTACCCTTCATACATCAGCATTCTTTCACCCTTTGTATATCAAATCAGCTCATAATTTTTCATCCAATAGTATTATGAGGGCTATTGTAAAGACACAGTAGTGTGACCACTGAGAGTTGTTAGCAGCTAGTCAGAATGTCCAAGGGAGCATTAATTTTCAGTTTGTGGAAGATTCTGGAACCCAATGAGGTGTGTTCTTTTTGTTGATGAGGTGTGTTCTTTTTGTTGAAAGTACAGTAAAGCCTCGCATAAAGAGTGTTTCGCTTAGAGACTAACTTGCTTAAAGAGCAGAATTATCTCTGAATGGTCACCTTGCTTAACAACTAAAACCAACCAAACACTCACTTAACAACTAAATCAGGGTTCACAATTTCCCCTTCCCCGCCAGAAGTCACAATTGGTCACTTACAATGGTGTTTCACTTAAAGAGCAAACTCACTTAAAGAACAATCCCGTGGAACGAATTATGCTCTTTAGGTGAAGTACCACTGCATTGTGGTATTGCTGTGTACTGTGCGCCTGCTGGTGTCCTCCATCTTGGGTTGTTTGCCTGCCTTCATCTTGGTTCTTTTATTATTATTGTTAAACTTTGTTCTTGATTTTTGCGGGATTCCTATTTCCTCTTTTCCTTAGATTATTTCTGTGTTTGCCATGCAGCTTGCCTATGCCAGTGGTCCTACTTTGTTTTTGTAGTAATTGACATTTCCCCCCTTTTGTCTGTTGTTTTATTTTTGCTGACTGGGTCAACCTGTCTGCTGGTGCTTGCTGAACAAGGAGAAGAGAAGGCATTGAGTAGTAGTGGGGAGAGAAATCTCCCAATATTCTACTAGTTTTGATTTACAGGTGTTGATTGTATTTTTTTTCCCTTTAATTACTTACCTGCTTGCTTTTTTTTACTTTTTTGTGGAAGGGGAGGGATTTACTGTATATTTATTTTGTTAAATGTGTATATTTTGTTGGGTATTTAAAACAATCTATTTTTCACTCATGTACTGTTGCCTGTTTTTAGAATACAGTACACTGATTCCCTTTTGCATTGCTTCTGCTTTATGGAGTAGTTGCTAAGGATTCTGTAGGGGCTAATTTGAGATACTGCCAGGAAAATTGAATGGAGAAACTTGAAAAAAAAATAACCCCAAAGAGGTTAACCTCATTATGTTAAACAAAAAGACAGGCACACTAAAATATGAAAATGAAGAGAAATGAAAGGGGAGGGGAGAACATGAAAAGAAACATATGATATATATATTTGCAGTGTATTTCCCTAGTAAATATGCATAGAGGCATAGTGTTTTGAACATGCAACAACATCATACTATGAAGCCCATAATTGCTGCCATGCATGCCACTAGAACTGAGAGCCCTCCAGCTATAGCTCCATAACCCCCTTTGATCTAAATAACACAGTGCTCTTGTCCCAAAAAATAACATATACGAGACATGTTCAAATTCCATATTGCTTTTCTTCTGCTATCTTACATAGTTTTGCTATTGTTTCCAGTTACTGCTCTCTTCCTTTTATTTGTTAATTTTTTTTCTGTTTAAAAGTATCAAGACCGTCAAATCACATTATTAAGAAAAATTAGATTTGCTACTCTATATTTTGCAAGTCAAACCTCAAGCACTGTATTCAACTAAAGCTCACAAATAAATTCTTTGTGACTTGAGGAGGTTATCTTTAAATAAGTAGCTTTTGATTGTGACAAACTTGCCAGTGATTTCTTTATGGACCTTTTGTTCTCCAACGGCAGTCAGTATTGAACCATATGTGACACCTGCTGATATTTGGGAGCACTTATGAAAAGGTTTTGGACCAGGTTCTGGTACACAGATGTTCCTAGCTATGGTGATAAATGTCCTGATGGCTAATGATCAGCACTTAATTTTGGTCCAGTCTGCAGACTCTGATGCCACTGAATACGAAGGAGCTAAATTTGTATTATCCCTCACTGGAGGTTGCATGTAAGGATGCACTGTGTATTTACCCCATTATTCAAGGTGATAAATTCAGGTGAAAGGAACAGCAGTTGGTAATCAGCTTAATGAGTCTGCCAAACAATTTTATGTGCAACGGGTGGTGTAGGTGTTTTCCGAGCCAGTGCTCCTTGCCAATAGACACAGGCAGTTTAACCAGCAGTAAAACTGGTTGCTAGTTCAAGCACTAGGTAGTTTATATAAAATAATAATTAACCTCAGCAAAGTTATTATAGGTGAGTGAGAAACACAAAAAGTGATGAAATGGGAATTATTCCTCTGGTTGGGCAAAACTAATACTTCATTCACTCAACCATGTATCTCAATCTTCAGCTTCCACCCTCATCAGTCTCTCTCTCTCTCTCTCTAGTATACACCCGTACATTGTGCTAGATTCTAAAGTGGCATACAGTATATGGGTGGTATAAATGAATGAATGAATGAATAAATAAATAAATAAATAAAGTGTCAGTGTTCTACTAAATCTTTCTGCTGCATGAATAGTTGGGGCTGCACATTTCCTGTGACTTTTGTACATTGTGTCTATGCCTACTCATGAACTCTATCAAGATTGCTGGGGATTTCTAAGCCATCTTCAAACTCCTTCTGTGTTCTTCCAGTTTTGTGTGTAATCCACCTATTTACAAGCATGATGTCCACTTGTTTACATAGATCTGCTCTGAATGAAAGAGATCTAATTTCTGTGCAATCTATTTTAATTTTATAGATTTCCAGTTTGGTGCCAATATATTCCTTTTTCTTCTCTCAGACCAGATGTATGTCACATCATGTAACCTTCCATTTGACTACAAGCAATGTGACTCATATATAAGCTAGGTGTTTGCCAAGTGGCAGATTTCCCAAACTGATGCTGCTATAAGTGAAGACAACATTTGGCTTTCTCTATCCCCAAGTATTCATCATAATCACATGTGGGCTGTGATTACTGCAGATACAGCCTCATCCCTCACCATCAATATAATCTGTTCTGCCTTTTTGTTTTTCATAACTTGGAACATGTTTCTGATACATTTGGCCATTTCTCTCTCTGCATTTTGCCCTTTTCTACATGTTTCTTTACATGTGTAACAACAACAAGGAAGAGGAGGAAGAGGAGGTGGAGGTCCAGGGCTAGAAACCAAGCAGAGCAGTTTCAAAACTTCAGTCCGAACAACTGGTGGACATCTTGATGATAATGATGATTATGCCCTGCACCCCAAAAATAATGTTGATCATTTGTACTTACCAAGAACTGGGTGTGGCAGAGAACTCCTACAGGTGAAACAGACAGTAGAGGAAGAAAAGCATAGCTTGAATGACTACATTAAAAAAAGTGAAGAGCCTATGCTTCAGGAAATGAATGAAGTAGGACTTTTGAAAACAGTGACAGAGCTGAATACAGAAGGGAAAAGACTGAAAGTTGAGCTACAAAATGGAAAAAGAAGCCTATGCATGATCAACACTTGAAAAACATCGAATGAAAGGCTGACCAAAAGCTGACATGGGGATGGTTAAGTGCAGGAGTTCTGAAGGAGGAAACTGCACGATTGAATTGAATTGAATTTATTACCCCGCCCCACTCGGGAGAACCCGACTCTGATTGATCTTGACAGTTCAGGAATATGTTTTGCCAACAAATTGCATGAAGACAAAAGTACAGTCCATATCCAACAATAGCAAATGCTGGTTTTGTGATGAAAAGGATGAAATGGTAGATCATCTGATCAGCAGATGCAGCAATTTTTCACAGACAGATTATTTGTAATGTCATGACAGGGTTGCAAAAATTATTCATCAGAAACTTTGCCAGAAGTTTGGAATGCAGTAAAAAATTTGGGAACCTCAGGTAGAGAAAGTTTTAGAAAATGAGAGAGTCAGGATCCTGTGGGACTTTAAAATTCAAACAGACAGACATCTGCCTAGCAACACACCTGATATAACTGTTGTGGAAAAGAAGAAGACCTGGTTTATTGACATTGCTATACCAGGTGTTGCACGAATTGAGGACAAAGAACTGGAGAAAATTACAAGATATTCCAATTTGCAAATTGAAGTTGAGCGCTTATGGAGTAAGAAATCTGTTGTCATACCCATAGTGTTTGGAGCCCTTGGAACAATACCTAAAGACTCCCTAGATATATGAAAATTTTGGACCTATTGCATTTGAAAATCCTAACTCTAAGAAAACAAAACAACTTTACTAGAAACTGCCTATATAGTTAGACATACCTTAACAGTTTTTAGGTCATTGGTTAGGTCTTGAACTATTAATTTTATACCAGTCTTGGACTGTGACTCTAATAATAGATATTTGTTTTATAATAATAAATAAATCTGTCCTGTCCATGGAGGGGAGGAGGAAGGGTTTAATTTCCCAATAATGTGAAACAACTGTCTAGCACTACACTAGCATTTCTCAACCTTTGGCCCTCCAAATGTTTCAGACTTTAACTCCCAGACACCCTTAGAGTGCTCACGCCAGACATTTTTTCATTTTAACATATTCCACAATATTGTCAATGAACAATATTATTACTGTGATATTATTACCTGCTGCCCTTGCTTCTCCTATCTTCCACCAAACCACAGTACACATCATGTGACCATCTTATGGGATCCTCTAGCACTGGGTAATTCTACATGAGATTTCTGTTGGAATTTGTAGAGTAAGTATACAGTAATACCTCGGATAATGTTTTCCTCGGATAATGCTAAAATCGCATAACGTTAAGTAATCTGGGGAGGAGAATTGGATCGAATAACATCAAGGTCCTATGGGATGGATCGGATAACAACCGCTAAAGCCTGTGCGGTTACAATGTATCTCTATGGAGCTTTAACGTTATCCGATCCATCCCATAGGATTTTAACATGCATCGGATAACACTAAAAATCAAATAACACCAAGACTTGTGGAACCAAGTCTTAACGTTATCCGAGGTATTACTGTACTTACAAGTAGAGTATGTATACTTACAGCTTCCTTTTTAAAAACCTTAGAAATTCAAATCTTAAAAAAAAAAAAAACATTGCTGTAGGCTTGATTTGTTTGTCCCTGGGTGCCAAGGGTAAAGGTTAGCATTTTCAGGCATAAAACATGCGGAAAAGGAGAAAGGCACAATGTTTAGTGATTAGTTTTCCCTATAAACGAAAGACCTCAAAATGTTCTGCCTTGAAGCTGGGTGAGGACCCAATGCTGCAAGCATCAAAGCTATCTTTGGGGAACCCATCCTGAAACAACTAGAACTGCCTCGGATCCTGATATGGACAAATATATCCCTTTATAATCCAGTCCTACTTTCTGTGACAACAGAAGGAGGGAATGGTAAACCACCTCTGTGTATTCTCTACCTAGAAAACACTGGAAAGTAGTAGTAGTAGTAGTAGTAGTAGAAGAAGAAGAAGAAGAAGAAGAAGTAGTAGTAGCAGTAGTAGAGCTATTAACACTTTTGCTCTGACTAGATTTTTATATAATGCATATACTTGTGACTGCACATATTTTACTTTTAAACATGTTTGTAGTGAACATCTCAGCCATTGTCTCTGATTTTTTTTCCCTCTGAAGTGTTTAGTGAATAAAATCATATCCTCATCGGCAGAGACATTTCTTTGGTGTGCACCAGATCACACCATCAGGCACAAGCCGAGGAATGCAACAAGCACTTAATAAGCAAGTGGCAATTCTGCCACCAAGAGTTACGTAACTACTCTTACATAGGCATAAATTGGCACTAATATTCTGACCCATTATTTCAGACCAACTTTCAGTTGTAGAGGACGAAGATTTTTTCCCCTCCCTAAATTACTGTATATACTCAAGTATAAGCTGAGTTATTGGCCCCAAAATGAGCCCCCCAAAGGGGACATGGTTTATACTCAGGTCAATGACCACGAGAGTCCCAAGATCACACCAGATTGAGATACACCAACAATTTAATTAATTTTACCATATTTTCATGTATTTTGGTTATGGAAAATCACTAGCAGCTGCTGCATTTCCCGCCTTCAGCTTATACTCAGGTCGATCTATTTTCCTGGGTTTTCAGGTCAAAATTAGGTACAGTAATACCTCGGATAACGCTAAAATCGCATAATGTTAAGTAATCTGGGGAGGAGGATTGGATCGGATAACGTTAAGGTCCTATGGGATGGAACAGATAACAACCGCTAAAGCCTGTGCGGTTACAATGTATCTCTATGGATCTTTAACATTATCCGATACATCCCATAGGATTTTAATATGGATCGGATAACACTAAAAATCGGATAACACCAAGACTTGTGGAACCAAGTCTTAGCATTTTCAGAGGTATTACTGTACCTTGGTTTATATTTGGGTCAGCTTATACTCGAGTATATATGGTAAGTAATAAAGGTCACCCTTGCTCAAAAGCCAGTCATATCCAACTCTAGGGTTCAGTGCTGATCTCTGTTTGTTTGTTTGTTTGTTTATAGATTTGTATCCCGCTCTCCTCAGTTTCAACCGACTCAGAGCGGCTCACAGAGTCCCCTAATATCACTATTAAAGTGCAAACAAAAATACAGTAGCATACAATATAAAAAAACAGTAAAGTACAATAAATATTATATAGTAGGTCAGTACACATTACACATCAATACACATTACAGTACTATCAAAATACCATGGCCTGTAATGCAACAAAGCAATAAGGTTCAATAAACATCATACAGTAGAACAACATACATCATAGTAGAAAACATTATAATGCAAAAAATGTCCACCGGCGGCTATAGTCCAATCACAAGATTCCACTGGGCAAGAGGAGTCCGTTGGGAGGGGGGCGGCAGGTCTCATCGCCACCAGCCCCTACCACAGCTGTGTCTCCTTTCCCAAGGCCAGACTGGGTGAGAGAAGGAGTTCGTTAAGGCGGGATGGCCGGGCGGGCGCGAGGCATGGCATCGTCATCATCTTTGAGCCTCCCATAGCCACTGAAGGCTCCTTTATCCTCCCAGCTGGTGGCGGGGCCAGGAGGGCACATGGCGTGCCGGCATCAGCGTCTTCGAGCCTCCCGTGGCCACGGGAGACTCCTTTATCCTCCCGGCCGATGCCAGGGGCAGGGAGAGCACAGGACGCACCGGCATCAGCGTCTTCGAGCCTCCCATAGCAGCACTGTCTGCATTTGCAGACATTTCCATGGACATGTGGCAGATACGCTTAGACACCAAAGTGCACAGAACTAAATTAAGTAATAACCAACTAAAAACAAGCTGTCCAAATTTCAGGAGAGCCCTTTTTGGTCTCATAGATGGCTCATACTCTATACCTTTCAGAGGGTTTTTTCTATCCATGAGGTTTTTTCTTTTTCTTTTTTTATTATACAACTCCAGGCAAACTCCTATCCAGCAAGTTCTGGAAATAGAACTTCTTCTCTGAATAGTTGCCAAGTGTTTTGGCTTCAGAAGAACTACAGACATCCAAAACATACATCTACTGCCATTTGCTTGTAATTACTGGCAACTGTACAATATAAATAAAATAATCTATCAAAAGGTTATCTCTTGCAGCCCAGGGACTTAGCAGTGAGAACTACATATTTTAGGGTCCTAGAGGCTTCTGTTATCCTGACTGCAGCTACTTCCATTGCTAGATCCTTGGCCATCATTGCTGTAACATAGAGTGTGAAGACAACAGGAGAACCACCTATGGTTTCTTTAGCAATAGCCACAAACTATTTATTTTCCATCAGGACTTGGCTTGCAATAAGGCAGCCTCTTCAGACCTGATGCCTTCCAGATGTTTTGGATCATAGCTCTCATCAGCATCAGCTAATGTAACAAATGGTAAGAAATCATGGGAGTTGTAATCCACCAGAGATGATAGTAATAGAATGGTGAAATGCTAGGATAATTAACATTGCAATTCCAGAGGATGCCAGAGTTGATAATAAGTAACTAGAAAAATTAACACAGAAAATAGGAATAAGTTGATCATGGACGAAACACATTTCAGTGGTCCTTATAGTCACCAGTGCACTGGGAACAATGCCACAAAATTTCATAAATAGTATAACCAACTGCAAATCCCTGGAATAACACTATCAGAGCTGCAGAATATAGTGAAATATACATTACATCGCTGTTAACTGATATTTAGGTTTTTAATTAAAACTTTTATCTCGGTCAATGTTTTTATAATGTTTTGACTATGCTTTTTTATGTTTTAGTAATCATCATCTTAGAACTGCAGAGATGGAAGGGATCCTATGGATCATCAAGTCCAGCCCCTATCAAGGAGGCATTGTGGGTAATCTAACTGCCAATCTCTGGCTTCTCAGTCAGATACCTAAACACTGAGCTATCCAGCATTTAATGTGATATAGGTTAGGCTATTAATGTTTTAAATAAATAAAATTAAATGCTGAAAGCATCCATCTCTGAGGGAACTTTTCACATGTCATAAAAAGGCGACTGATTCTTGGGAGGCAAGCGATGAGAAACCTGGGGAACATAGTAAAAAGTAGAGACATCACGTTGCAAACAAAAATTCGTCTAGTCAAAGCAATGACATTCCCTGTGGCAATGTATGGTTGTGAGAGCTGGACCATTAGGAAAGCTGAGCGCAGAAGAATAGATGCCCTTGAGATGTGGTGCTGGAGGAGAGTTTTGAGAGTCCCCTGGACAGCGAGGAGAACAAATAGGTCAATCTTAGAAGAAATCAACCCTGACTGCTCCTTAGAAGGTCAAATAATAAAGATGAAGCTAAGGTACTTTGGACATCAAATAAGAAGAGAGGATTCACTTGAGAAAGCCTTGATGCTGGAAAAGGTGGAGGGCAAAAGAAAAAAGGGACGGCCAAAAATGAGATGGCTAGATGGTATTGTAGAGACAATGGGCACAGAACTGAGCAAGTTGAGGAGGATGGTGGAGGACAGAAGTGCCTGGTGGACAGTGATCCATGGGGTCGCAAAGGGTCGGAATCGACTGTGCGACTGAACAACAAAAATCACCTGCAAATTACATTGCCTTCTTTCGTTATTGCTCTTCAGAGCATAGGCAGAAGTTTTGTTTTCAAGGCCAACTTCCCAGATAGCAAGGCCGGCTAGAAACGTGCCTCTAGATTACTAACATAATTTCAGCTTCTAATAATATTTTATATTATCTGACCTTACAATATTTGCAAACTAGGCATGAAGAAAAACATTTTCCCCTCTTGATTGCTTGCACTTGGTAGTATACACAAATGTTACACTAAGTTCTCTTCACTTTAGGCATATCTATTTTTCTTAGTTTTTAAAAATCCTTTTCAGGCTGTCTCTAGGCCATCATTTCATACATTAAATTCCACCCAAAGAGGTGTGAGCCAGGGATGTTTATCATGATATTCACATTCAGGAAGGCATCCAGAGGGCAGCTGAAATAAACACCAGACATTATTGGTCTCCCATCTTTCCATGAATCCTGTTGCAGGCCTAAGAAAGGTCTTTTTCTGGAACTTTTAATTTTTATTTATGTTGGAGATGGAAAGCGGCCTTGCAAATGATCCAGAGATTTGAAAGACCTGTATGTTTCTGGTGCAGATCTACAGACCATTTCTCAAGATTGGAAGTGACATCTGAGATACAGAGAAACTCTTTACATCTCAAAGATGTGTTTGAAAAGAAATCATCCAATGCCAGGACTCATATATTGTCAACAGTAATCCCCCCAGCTGTTGGTTTTGCCAGCAAATGGTTAGTCTTCTTGATTAGTGAATAGGTTAAAAAGTTAACTGGCCAGGTATAAACCATAAAGATTTTTCAAAAAGCTGATTTTCTGTCCCATCAGAGAAGCCTCCACATTTCAGTGAAACCATATGTAAACAAGCAGTACCCATATATACTTGAGTATAAACCGACGCGAATATAAGCTGAGGTACCTAATTCTGACCTGAAAACCCAGGAAAATAGATTGACCCTAATATAAGCCAAGGGCGGGAAATGCAGCAACTGCTAGTGAGTTTCAATAATCAAAATATATGAAAATATTGTAAAATTAATTAAATTGTTGGCACATCTCAATCTGGTGCAGTCTTGGGACCCTTGTGGTTGTTGACCCAAGTATAAGCTGAGCCCCCTTTTGGGGGCTCACTTTTGGGGCTAAAAACCTTAGTTTATACTCAAGTATATATGGCAATTCTTTTTGTTTCTCAGGCAACAAAAAGAATAAAAAAATTTCATGTACTGGACATATGTTCTTGTTTTATCTACTATTTATTTATTTGTTTGTTTGTTTATTTTGTCAAATTTATATTCTGCCCTACTCGCACAAGCGACTCAGGGCGGAGCACAACAGACATAAAATAAACCCCTAAAAACACAAAAAGAACAAAGTAAAATTAAAATTAAAACCACTTTAAAAACTTTAAAAACTTCTCATTCCCTACACTAACCACCGAATTTAGGAATGAGGGTAGGAATGGGGGTGGGGGAAGATACAGGATGTTAAATAAGCCAGCGGGGGGATGTCAGTAAACCCTCATTACCCCACACCATTCCTGCCAGCCAGGTTTTCAGGCCCTTTCTAAAAGCCAATAACCCCATCTGAAGGCGCAGCTCCAGAGACAGGCGGTTCCACAGAATCAGAGCGAACAGGGAGAAGGCCCTCTTTCTCGTGCCAGAGAGTCGAGCCTCTCTGGCTGATGGAACCACTAAGGCACCTCTCCGGTCTGCTCTGGTGGGACGGACAGATACCCTTGGGGAGATGCGGTCTCTCAAATAACCTGGCCCACTACCATATAGGGCTTTAAAGGTAATGACCAGCACCTTGAATTGCACCCGGAGGCAAACTGGCAACCAGTGCAGCTCCTGAAGCAGTGGGGATGCATGAGAGTAACGCCCACAACCCAACACCACCCGGGCTGCCGCATTCTGGACCAGCTGCAGCCTCCAGATGGTCATCAAGGGCAGTCCCATGTAGAATGCATTGCAAATAATCTAATCTGGAGGTGACCAGGGTGTGGGTGATCATGAGCAAGGAGTCCCTGTCAAGGAGTGGGCACAACTGGCGAATTACACGCAATTGTGCAAAGGCCCTCCTGGCCACGGCTGCCACCTGCTCATTGAGCAGGAGTCGTGAGTCCAGGAGAACCCCCAGATTGCGCACCGGGTCTGTTTGAGGCAAACTAGCCCCATCCAGAACCAAAGATGGCAACTCCTGTTTAGACCCGGGACCCCTGACCCACAGCCACTCAGTCTTGCTAGGGTTCAGCTGTAACCCATTGTCCACCATCCAGACCCTCACAGCCTCCAAGCACCTGGATAGGACTTTGACTGCATCACCAGGGTCCCCACGGGCCGAGATGTACAACTGTGTGTCATCTGCATACTGATGGTATTTTACTAAACTGAATCTTACCAGTTATCTGATTTTTGATAACTATTCGTGGTGTCTGTCAGTTTGGATATGAAAATTCCACAAGATCTTTGATAAATATTCTTCACAACTATCCAGGCAAACATGCCTTAATTAGGAAGTCTTCTTAGGTTGAAGTATATTTTTGAGGACAAGTCAATGATTGCTGCACATATATCCATAGTCAAATATTTTCCTATGCTATGAAGCTAGTGCAGATCAACCATAATGTTAACATGAATGAGGTTTACCTGAACCAATCATATGTTCTTGGAAAGTGGGCAAGAAGCAGCTGGAGCATAGCATTTGATCCTTATGATCTAACTGAAGGCACATCATATTTCATTGCTATTAGTACTTGGCTGGTTAGAGCAGGGGTGCCCAAACTATGGCCTGGGGGCCGTATCCAGCCCATGATGCTAATTCATCTGGCTCACGACACTCTCATCACTCCCGGAAGTGGAAGTAAAATGTGCCCATACGGGCGCGTTTTACTTCTGCTTCCGGGAATAACTAGGGTGTCGTGGGCTGGATGGATTGGCGTTTTGGGCTGGATCCAGCCCCTGGGCCATAGTGACTGGCCCCCTGAACCATGTGACCAGTCCACAACCCAAAAAGTTTGGACACCCCTGGGTTAGAGCAATGAATTCCTGTGGCCTAATATAGATGGAGTAAAGGATAGGTACCAGTGTTTCTCAGTGCCTGCCTGGTTCTTTTGCTTTTTTTTTTTTTTTTTTTTAAGTCTTTACAGAACAACACAGGTGGCAAATTTGGAAACCATGTGCATTTAAAAAAAAAGAAATCTTTTTGACAAGAGAAGCATTCATATATATATTTTTGAAAGACATGAGGGAACAATTAGTTTTTCCACAAGGCAGCCAGTTTGTAAAGTAACTCAGCCAACATACTGTCAACTGCCCAATCTCTTGGTCTCTCTTGTTTTCAGAGAAGAATCGAGGGATTAGATTAGAGGAATACAAAGAAATAATAATAATAATACACAACTTCTTTTTAAGAGCATGTTACATTTCTATAATTCAGCTCTCCCAGTTCCAAATGCAAAAGGTTCAAGAGATCTGGTCAACAAATGCAAGTGATTTCAATGGGTGGACCCACTTTAGCATAGCAGACACCAACTCACTGAGCTATTTAAGTACAAGGTGGTCATAGTTGTTGATAGACCTCATCAATCCTCTCTTAATGTCATGATTATTAGAATGCTTTAATGTAGTAAAGGTTTTGTATTGTCTGAATGGCTAGGTGGATTTATTCACTGCCTAGGACTGATTTATGCTTTTAATAACCCTGCTGGCTTGAGTTTAGAGTGGGGGATTTCTTGTCATTAAACATGATGGAATGCGTGTGCTGAACTGCCAAAGCAGGGAAGAGGCTTTTCATACCATCAAAAACTCTTTGAACCATTATTCTTTCCCACTTATGTAGGGAGCTTGTATACTACTGCGCCTGGGTATTTGGTGCAGGTCCTAGTCTTGTATTGCTATTTTCTCAAGCAAGTTCCTAGAGAGTTGAGGGGAATACTGGCCTTCAGTGGGGAATTACTAAACTGATGTGAAAGGCGCTTGGCCACCAGATAAATTAACTGGCCAATTCCTGAACACTTGCCCTCGGTAACAGCATTTTCTTGAGGTATTTCCTGTGAACATGCAACATTCTCTTTCAGCCCAGCCAAGAACTAACATGTGAACTCCAAAACAGCACACTCAAGAGATGTGGTCTTCAGCCCACCCCTGTTAAAACATGTTGGCAAGCAACATATATTAAGTAGCCTGGCAAAAGTCTAACCAGGATACTCTTTTACCAGTCGTCTGTGCCAGAGATTACATTGGAGGCTACCAATATAACATTACAATAGTAATTATAATATTAACATTCTCATAATGTTGGGGAAATGTTCAACTCGTTATTGGAGAATAAAGAAGAACATTTATAAGCCCACCCAAATACATCCAGATTTCCAGCAGTAGTAAATGTTAAACTGATATAAACTTTCTTAAATTATAGTTGTACCTCGCTTAAAGAGCATAATTCTCTTTAAGCGAGTTTGCTCTTAAGTGAAACACTATTGTAAGTGACCAATTGTGGGGGGGATTGCGACCCCCGATTTATTTGTTAAGTGAGTTTTCAGTTGGTTTTATTTGTTAAGCAAAGCAAACATTCAGAGAAAATTCTGCTCTTTAAGCGAGTTACTCTTTAAGCGAGGCACTCTTTATGCAAGGTTTGACTGTATTAGAAATATTTGGCTATTCGTACTTGACTGGTTAGAGAAAAAACTAAAAGCAAGGGGGCATACAAAGATATTTGTATTGGTTTGTGACATTTCTTTAAGGCCAACTCAATTAATCTGAACCTGAAGTAGGATGCATTTCACTTCTTCTAAGCAATATTTTTGTCATGGAATGAACAAATAGGTTTGCTCACATCCAACTGTCCTGCATGGGAATGTCAATCTTTGGAGACAACCTTGATAAGAACCATGATGGTCTTCTCTCTACAGCAGTGTTTCCCAAATGCTGGTTTTTGGACTTC
Source organism: Furcifer pardalis (assembly GCA_030440675.1). Classification (NCBI taxonomy): domain Eukaryota; kingdom Metazoa; phylum Chordata; class Lepidosauria; order Squamata; family Chamaeleonidae; genus Furcifer; species Furcifer pardalis. Next base: position 114,960,496 of record CP126891.1, read on the forward strand.
AATTTCCAGAAGCCTAAGTCATTTCCCCAAAGCACTGATCAGCCAATGTACTGACTTAGGCTTCTGGGAATTGGAGTCCACTAGTGGGCTGTGCACCCCTTGTTGGGAACCACTGCACAGCAATGCAAACATAAAGGGAGACCAAATGGAACACAACGAAACAAAGAAGATGATATGATCTATTAGTGTCATTTCCAGCATCAATTACTTCTTTGTGTTGGAGACTTAACAATCTCACATGTTGATAACCGTGGGTGTAAATGGGAGGGGCTTTTGTGAACTAAGGTGACTGCCTATCTTTAAGAATTAGCTAATTAACAGAGTTCTTCATGTCTCTGGAATTCTAAGGAAAGCCCTGCCTTTCTTCTTGTCTGTGCTCTGTGTGTTTACTGTTTTTGTTTGCTTGTTCCAATCCTAAACCTGCTGCAAGTAAAAAGCAGGAAACTCCTGTTTTTTATATACTTCTGCTGTAACCAAAAAAGAAGAGCTGTGAGTAAAATTGTTTTTCTTTCTTTCTACTTCTGTTGCCTTTGACTAGTTTGTCTGTATTGAGTGCTGTTGATTGTGGTAAAAGGGCCAGATGGTGTGATCCTAGAATACCTTACAGAATATTTTCTGTTTTCACTAATCCTAGTGGTTCAGACACTGAGTTTGATGACTGGAAGGTCGGCAGCAGTGATGGGCAGCAACAGGTTCGCACCAGTTTGCCAGAACTGGTAGTAACTTTTCCCAGTGTCCTGGCAGCTTTTGGGGGAACCACCTTCAGGGCTTACCTTTTCACTGGTTCCCCCACTACACATGTGCACCAAGCGCTTGATGTGCATGCATGCCTACAATACTTTGCGCACATGCATGGCCTCCTTGCTGTCCTCTCAAGCGGAGAGGAGGAAGAGAAGCTGCTAGCCTGAAGCTCCCTATAGCCTGCTCCCCAGGGTAAGTGACTTACCTTTGGGTGTGGGGTGGATGGGTGTGTTTTAATGTGTATTTAATGTGTATTTATTTTTAATGTGTGTTTTATGTGTTTTATGTGTATTTAATTTGTATTTTAGGTGGTTTTATGTCTATTTTATGTGTATTTATTTTAATGTGTATTTTATGTGTTTTTATGTGTATTTTTATGTCTAATTTGTATTTTTATGTGTACAGTCAAACCTTGCATAAAGAGTGCCTTGTTTAGAGAATAACTCGCTCAAAGAGCAGAATTTTCTCTGAATGGTCACTTCGCTTAACAAATAAAACCAACCAAAACCTCACTTAACAAATAAATCGGGGTTCGCAATCTCCCCCGCTAGAAGTCACAATTGGTTGTTTACAATGGTGTTTTGCTTAAAGAGCAAACTCACTTAAAGAGCAATCCTGTGGAATGCATTATTTTATGAGTTTTTTGCACTGGCTCCGCCCAAGATGTCATGACATTGGCTCTGCCCACAATGTTGGCTCTGCCCACAGTGTGGTAGTAAAATTTTTGGCTGCCCACCACTGGTCAGCAGGTCAGCATTTTGAGACCTGACTGCTGTGTGACACAGTGACTGCCCACCATCTGTCCCAGTTCCTGCCAATTTAGCAGTTTCTCCAGCAAAAATCCTTGCAACCCAGAATAATTTCTGATACAAATTTATTATTTTTACCAGTTTGAAACAAGAAATTGCAAATAAATAGGTACTACTTCAGCGGGAAAGGTAACAGCGTTCCATGCACCCTGGTGTCAAGTCATACCACCCCCTAGAGTACCACCCCCTAGAGTTGGAAAACAACTGGCATTCGAGAAAGGGAGACGTTTGCCTTTACTAATGGGAGACATCACCAGCCGGGCAATGGAACAGCATAAATGCAGTGAAGAAAGCAAAGCGTAAAAGATTGGAGAATCTATAGTTTTCCAGACTCTTTTGCGCTCTGGTTCCCATCAACCCAAAGCAAAGCTGGGGAACGTACTTTTAGAAAACAAGATACAGAAGTGGTACTAGACCAGAGAATGGGTTGTGCAGACAAAATGCTCTGACCATCTACAATACAGCTACATCCAAGCCCATATTTTGAATGTTTTCCAAATTTTTGAGAAACTCCCATTTCAGGGCTCCAGTGCTGAAGGCATTTGAGAAAACTGGATAACCATCAGTCAAATCTGCTTTGATTTGGATTCCTGCATAGAGCAGAGGGTTGGAAGGGACTAACAGAAAGAAGAATCCTATAACCTTTATGTTCAAAGGAAGGGAAATAATGCACAGGACAAGATTTAAAAGCTGCCTGCCCTTCCATATGACACTGCTGTAGTGGCCATGGATAAAGTATCTAAGAAGCATAAGTTTGTTTCAAAACATTCTGATATTCCAGAGGTTAATCTGGTTGTCACTCACGAAAACTTGTATAATGCATATACAGTCAAACCTCACATAAAGAGCGTTTCGCTTAAAGAGTAACTCACTTAAAGAGCAGAATTATCTCTGAATGTTCGCTTCGCTTAACAAATAAAACCAACCAAAAACTCGCTTAACAAATAAATCGTCGTTTGCAATCCCCCCCCCCCAACTGGTCATTTGCAATGGTGTTTCACTTAAAGAGCAAACTCACTTAAAGAGCAATCCTGTGGAACACATTATGCTCTTTCAGCGAGGTACCACTGTATTTCATTTATCTGTTGATTGCATAGTCTGTGGGAAGAGAGAAACCTGTTGTTGTTGTTGTGCAGGCACACAGTCGAGTCCAACTCTTTATGACCCCATGGACCACCACACGCCAGTCACCCCTATCCTCCACCATCCTCTACAGCCCACTCAGCTCTATGTCCACTGCATCAACAATTCCATCTAGCCATCTCATCCTCTGCAGCCCTTTTTCTTTTTCTTTGATCTTCTGTTTAAGTCCCTAATCCTAACTTAAACCTAAGCCTACCATCTCAGCAGTTCAAAACTGCTAAAGGAGCAGAGAGGCACTTTGCTAATGGAGCTACCTTTGTATTTCTTCAGAAACAAATTTCTCTACTGTTCTGCAGTTTTCCCAGTGAATTCTCTCTCTCTTTTTTTTAATTTTAGAAACGCTGAAGTGGAATACAGAATATTGCTTTTTGCATTTCCAGGAGCCAATTGAGTAAATGGAGGATTGACCTTTGTCAACTCTCCACCCCCACTCCCTTACAGAAGCTAGTAGTTCAAACTTTTGGCACTCATTCTTGAACTCCTCTTGTCATAATTCTGCTAAATGGACAAAGGTCACTAATTCTTGAACTCAGTGCTTCACCTTGTGACCTGCAGAGATGAATGAAATAAAAATAATCAAATTTAAGTAATGCAATGCATGGGTGAAAGATACTTGATCTGGCTGAATTTTTCAATTCAAACATATACTCTGCAAAGTTTTTTCCATATTGTACTCTGTTTGGAGGAAGAAAAGTATATTTTATAGACTACAGTACAGCCAAGCCTTTGAGTGTGTGGATCATGAGAAACTGTGGGTGGTTCTGAAAGAAATGGGGGTGCCTTAGTTCTTAATTGTAACCTCACTGTGGACAAGAAGCTATTGTGAGGACATAATATGGAGGGACAAAATGGCCTCTTATAGGGAACTATGTCAGATAATGGTGCATTTCATTTCTTTATCTGTTCGCTCTGTACACAGAACATATCATATGAAAAGCAGAACTAGATTGAGAAGAAAGAATGGAAATTTGTGGAAGAAACATCAATAATTTAAGATATGCAGATGATACTATTTTGCTGACGAGAAGCAACAATGATTTGAAATGGCTTTTCATGAAAATGAAAGAAAATTGCAAAGCAGTACTGCAGTTTAAACATGACTAAAGAAGAACTACACTACTTTAAAGTTTAGAATGAAGACATTGAGATAGTGAAATAGTTTGTATACCTTGGTTCAATCATAAATTTAAATGGAAACTGCACCCAAGAAATCAGATCAAGTGTCATTGGAGACTAAGACCAAGATCATCCACACTATTGTATTTCCGATCACTATGTCCAAATGTGAAAGCTGGACAGTAAAGAAAGCTGACAGGGTGGGAAATGACTCATTTTAAATATGGTGCTGGAGGAGAGCTTTGCAAATTCCTTGTAGTGTCAGACTGGGGGTGGGATCAGTCCTAGAGAAAATCAAGCCTGAACTATTTCTGGAGATGAAAATAATGAAACTGTGGCTGTTGTACTTTGGCCACATCATAAGAAAACAAGGTTCACTGCAAAAGACAATAATGTTAGGAAAGGTTGAAGGCATCAGAAAAAGACGATTTCCAACTATAAGATGGATTGTCTCCCTAAAACAGTGGTAGTGAGCATGAACTGGCCCCCAGCTTTAAAAGGTTGTGCAGATAACCTTGAGAGCTTTTTGAAAATGTGCAACATTGATCAGTTAGTTTACTGTTAATTAGTTTGTTGACTTCCCAGGGCCATGAAGAATGTCCCAAAGTTGAGGGGGGGAAAGAGGTGAGTCTAGAAACTAAGTGCCCGAGGAGGAGGAGGAGGAGGAGGAGGAGGAGGAGGAGGAGGAGGAGGAGGAGGAGGAGGAGGAGGAGGAGGTCAGGTACTGTGTGTGGCCATGCACCCATGTGATGTTGCTAGCATGCCTTTAGTGATGTCACATGGGTGCATGTGCATGTCCCCTGTGAGATTCCCTGGGAGTCTGCATGCTCCCATGCATGTCTCCTAGGAGGGTGGGTGGGTGGTGTCTGCTCACCTCACCTCTTCCTCACTACCACCTCCTGGCAGGATTTCAGCCTCCCTTCTTGCCTCCCCATTGGTGGAAGGAGAGGGCTGGGTGGTGAAGCGACACTGCCATTGGTCCCGGCTAGGCTGGGTAGGGTGGGAATTGCCCAGGACAATGCATATACCCACAAAAAGTCCTCTGTGTGCCACCTATGGCACATATGCCATAGGTTTGCCATAGGTTTGCCACTACTGCCCTAAAGAAACCCACAGACTTGAGTTTACAGCAGCTGAACAGGGCTGTTGAAGGCAGAACATTTTGGAGGTCATTCATTCATAGAGTCTCCACAAGTTGGAGGCAATTTGACAGCATGTTAGAACAACAACAATATACAGTGTATGACACACAAAAATAAACACAGACACACAGACATCTCTCATGATTAACAAAAACACCTTCTTTTAATTGCCTCATATGCCTAATATAGTCATAATGGTTTCTTGTTTATATCTATTTTTTGTGGGGTGGGGGGATTCTAATTTCTGCTCCTGCAGAGGGCAACAAAGGACTTTGCAAATGGTCAAATAATTTGACTTTATTTCTTGATGAAAAACTTGAACCAATCACAGCCACTTCTTGTTGTGACACCTCAAGTCCAATACTCTTGACAAGAAACCTGGAACTTAACTCCAACCTGATGGAATGTACTTGGAAGGTGTATTTACACAACCAGCTATAAATATTTCCCTGACATAATAGAGCAGGGGTTCTCAACCTACGGCCCAGGGGCTGGATGTGGCCCATGGCACTATTTCCTGTGCCCCACCACCACCTTCACCACACCAGGAAGTGCCATGAAGGGCAAAATGACTGTCCGCCCCCACAAGCTGTCTGAGGGAGCATGACCTGGGCCCCAGCTTTAAAAGGTTGTGAATTCCTGTGAGAGAGCTTTTTGAAAATGTGCAACATTGATCAGTTAGTTTACCGTTGACTTCCCAGAGCCATGAAGAATGTTCCAAAGTTGAGGGGGAACAGGGGTGAGTCTTGAGATTTGCATATTTCTTCAGGGGGGGGGGGTTTCTGTATAGGATAACCCTCCCTTTCTCTCTTGCCCTGTCCGGCCAGGGGAGAGAGGACTAGGTGTGCCAAGGCTGGCAGGCTTAAAAGAATGCTCCACTGCTGCCCAATGGACCACCATTCTTACCCAACCCGCGCAGGGAAAGCGTGACCAGCTGCACAGCCCAGCTGGCTTAGAAAACAATGACATTGTGACTTATTTATTGCTGTTACATGTCACTGTATTATTTACTATGTATTTACTATGTATTATTGACTTGACATTGTGACTTATGTGTTGTTACATGTCACTGTATTATTTACTACATATTATTGACATGACATTGTAACCTATGTGTTGTTGTTCCATGTCACTATATCATTTACTGTGTATTTACTGTGTAGTTATTGGGTATATTGTCTAATTATTTGTAAGCCGCCCTGAGTCGGGTTCCCTAATTGGGTGGCATATAAGTATGAAAAATTTAAATTTAAAAAATAACATATCTGCCTAGGACAGAGGTAGAAATTGCTTAAATGGATACATTAGATACATAGGGAGGTGGATAATGTGTTGCATTAGACACACGGGGAGTGGAATAATGTGTTAACGTGTTATTCATTTTGTAAGTTCATATTTATTATGTATTGAAATTATTTATGAATTATTTTTCTTCCCCCAAACCCAAAACAATGTGTAATAAAAACATATAAACATTATTTGTGAGTTTGATCCTGACAGAAAACAAGGTTGACTCAGCCTTTTCCAACATGATTGGGGCAAAATGCTAATTAACTTGTGAACTGTCCAGAGAGTGCACTAAATACTATGGGGCAGCACATAAGTGTAATTGCTATTGCTATTCTTTTAAAAACAGATTGAAAATAATATTAAAAAAATATTGATTTTAAAAAAATCTGAGTCCAGGGAATAGTGCAATTTTAAGTAACTCCTAGAAGCTGAACAAGGGGGAATCTAGCCTGAATTTTCCTCAGGACTGAGCTCCGCAACTGAGAGGAGGCTACACAGGAAAACCCTCTTTTGTGTTATTAAACCATCCTCAATGGTGGAACATGTACAGGGCCTCTGCTGCAGATTTCAGATTGAAGGCATGCTGATACAGGTGTTCTTTCATATTTCTTGATCCCTAGACCATTTTCTGCCTTTAGAATGACGGGGGAAGTGCCATTCAGTCCAGCTTTCTTTGAAATGTTTGTGGAACACACAAAGCTACACAAAAACTTTGGTTGGCACAGAATGTTGTGGCTAAAAAAGAAAGATTGTTGCCAATTCTAGTACAGTAATACCCCGGATAACGATTGCACCGGATAACGCTAAAACCGCATAACGACAACAAATTTTGGGGGAAGATTTGCACCAGAGAAGGTTCATTTTAGCGTTATCCGATCCATCGTCATAAAGGAGGCCAAAGCTCCTCTCCCTGTCACCTCCCTCCTTCCCCACCCCCACCGCCAGCAGTTTGGGGACTCCCCACACCCACCCCACTGCCTGCTCGGCCACAGAGAATCCAGCCCAGCCCTTGAGCTGCACTCTCCGACTGAGTGATCACTGGAGGCTTCTGTTTTTGCTTTCCCTTCCTGTATTGAAAAAAACAGGGAGGGGGAAAGAGAGAAATGTGATTGGTTCTCTAGAGAACCAATCACATTTCTCTCTTTCCCCCTTCCCTTTACTTTAAAAAGCACAAGCCTCCAGCGATCAGCTGGCACTTGGAGAACGGAAGGTAAGCAGCGAGAGAAGCCTGCAGTAGCATCCCCTATCCTACTGCAGTCACAGCGGTGGGGGTGGCTTTAAAGGCAGGGAGGTCTCTTTCTTTCCCTGCCTGCCTTTAAAGCGGTTTGTCCCTGAAGTCAGGGCTTTTTTTTTTTTTAGCATTGTTCGATGCATGCATCGGACAACGCTAAAAACTGGATAACGTCATGACTTCTGGAACCAAGTCATAATGTTATCCGGGGTATTACTGTATATCAAACCTCTGTTGCATCAACTGCATTGGCTACTCATCAGTTTTCCAAGGGCAATTTGAGAGGTGGGCATTGCTTTTAGACTTGGCAGTACAGTTGTACCTCGCTTAAACAGCATAATGTGTTCCACAGGATTGCTCTTTAAGCGAGTTTGCTCTTTAAGCAAAACACCATTGTAAGTGACCAATTGTGACTTGGGGGGGGGGGCGGGTGATTGCAAATCCCGATTTATTCATTAAGTGAGATTTTGGTTGGTTTTATTTGTTAAGCAAAGCGAACATTCAGAGAAAATTCTGCTCTTTAAGCGAGTTACTCTTTAAGTGAGGCACTCTTTATGCGAGGTTTCTCTATAGTTTGTTTCAAGCATTGCTTCCTGCTCATATTTTGACATGGATCAGCAACAGTCTTGTTTCATGTGCCTCTAATTTCTGACACATATTCAGTGGCAACATGTAAAAGAGCTTTCTCTTAGGCAGTGCTGTGTATATTGAACTTTCTGCCCTCAGAAGTTAGATTGTTTTCCTCTCTATCTCCCATCAGAATTTAAAGTTACTGTGCTACAATCTTTGAGGAGGCTCTTTCTGTGCACCCTTTCAGGAGAACTGATAATCTGTGAATGCCTCTTTGCTTCCCATTTCCCTACCTTGAATCTTACATACAGGTCATGAGGCACAGTATGAGCCAGACTTGAACTATATGATATGTATCCTTTGTCCATGAATGCAACTACAGTAAAAACTTATGTATTGTAGTTATACCATAAAGAGAATAAAATCCCTTCTTGTTAAGCTGCTATCTCAATGTAACTTAGTTACGCCTATATTAATGGGAAGAAAAATTAATTCCAAGCACTGCCACTGCCTCCCTTATCCCTTCCAACAGGATTATGTGGATTCCCAACACAGCAATCTACAGATACACACATTTTTGGCAGCTTTCCCATGAGCAAAGAGCCATGTTCACAGGAGGAAGGTATGTGCCTAATGACTCAAATATGAAGCCTACTGGATCAACCCAAAATATACACAGCAAGCATTGTTTTGGGGAGTTTCACCACCACCCCCCTTGCTGATCAGGGGAGTTAGAGCATTTCTAATATGCACTACAGCCAAGATTTATTGATTACTTAGCATAATTTTCTCAAGATGGAAAAAAGAAGCACAGACATGCTTGTGGAGTCCTGTGAGAAGCCCCTTGCCTAGAAAGGTATCTGGCAGCAAGTTCCAAATGAGTGTATTTTGACAAGCACAGTTGGTACTTTTCTATCTAATCTATAGGCTTTGTTAGCTCCCACTGCACTAAATCAACCAGACAGACATTTCTACTGTAAGCAGAGTGGTTCTGATATATTCTGCCTCCAACTAGTGAGGCGTTTTAACTGCTCTGCTATGAGGTAGACTTTTGCAAGATGGTTATACAGACAGGCTGAGGGTTACAAAACATTTCCATTGGATTGTTGCCTCAGACTTCTGGAAGAGGGCCATCTGATCTGATATCATTCAGCTGCATTATCCCTGTATGAAAACGAATGGAACAATGTGCTGACTGTAAGAAAATGATGTCTTGATGTGGGGGAGGGAGCAGGTTGCAGACTTAATAATATAGAAAGCTGCTTAATACTGAATAAGGCCATATTAACCTATCTTCCTCTGGATACAGGCTTTCTAATAGTGGTTCTTCTGGGTTGCATCAGATCTACCTAGAGAGGAACTGACCCTGATACCTTCTGCATGGGCCTTGATGAACCCTTGCAGAAGATTTTGGAATTATCCACCTTCCACAGAGCAAAAACCGTTGTGTTGGTTTTCAGGATGTTTACCTAATTACAACCACAGAAAAAGATAATTCATAAGATAACCAGTACAATAATTCATACTAGTTGTGTATATGACCTCTATTCTCCCAAGGCAACACAGGTTTGCTATAGGAGAGATGTTTATCTTTTTACCTGATGCCATATAATAGCATACTGTTGCTGGGCTGTGATGGCTCAGTGGTTAAGAAGCTCGTTTTGTAAGCTGGAAGGCTCGCAAGTTGGCAGTTTGAGACCCAGGTACCGCATGACGGATTGAGTGCCTGTCTCTGTCCGAGCTCTTGGGGACATGAAAGGAGCCTCATTTGGGCGTACCTTGAGCAGAGTTTCTTCCACAAAAATCCTTTCAACCCAGAATTATTTCTGACATGAAATTATTATTAATATTATAGCACACTGTTTACCAATCTTTGGTTTTTGGACTTCAATTCCCAGAATTCTAAGTCAATTCCCCAAAGCTCTGATCAGCCAATGTACTGACTTAGGCTTCTGGGAATTAAAGTCCACCAGTGTTCCGCAGAACATAGTTTGGGAAATGCTATAATAGCATTTGCATTGTAATATGCATGGCATCCATTTCCTAGTTTACAAGAACTGTTTACACAAGCATGTACTAACACTAGTAGTTTTCAGACAGAGATGTTGTTGGACTTCAACTGCCAGAAGCTGTCCTGGCAGGAATGGCTCAGTTTTGAGGGAAATGCTTCCTATCTGATCCACAAGCTACCTATGCTTGGAAATCCAAGGTCAGAGCCATAAAGATTCTTAAAGCATACGTCCATTAACAGACATATTTCCAGAAGAATATACTCTTGTTAGGTAGCTCAGAACTAAGCAAAGGAGGACACTACCATCACTGGGATTATTTCAGTGAGATGCGATTCTTGCATGACAAGTGGAATCTAGCAGGGCCTGAACAACAATAATGGCTGAAATCCTATTGCTTAGTATAGTAAGTTGGCAATAGGTCCCATAACTTACCATGGATATGTGATAAGTCAACTCCTTTGCAACTTCCATTGATTCAAATGAGCCTACTCTAGTTATGACTTAGTGTAGTAAAATAAGTTGCACTAGAATAGGCTTGTTTGAATCATTGGCACTTAGAAAGAAGTTGGCTCACCACAGTCTTACTCCATCAAAAAAGAAAAGAGAAACCATAGCAATTCATGCTACACAGATATTGGAAAAACATGCCTGTTTTGATGCCTAACTGAGGAAGCCATTAATAGAGGTTACTAATATAAGAAGCCATGAAGAAATGGCTGTTATCTGATGCCAAAAATGATAGGTTTTTTTAATGCTGCTTTGAACAGTCATTGACTAAAAGTTGAATAGTAACCACTATCTCCTTTTGGAAGTGAAACAGCCAACAGATGGTAGCATTTTCAGTTACTATCAACTTAGGCAGTATTGGCCCAGGTAGCTAAAAGAGAAATAATGTGTATCACATTGCCAAGTATCAGCATCTCAGACACTCATTTCACTTCTTTCCTCTTTCCTCTTTCCTCTACACATTTTCTCAGGAGAATCATTCAAAGACTTCTGTCTTATATTTTGCTTGTTTTCCACTTACACCTATTTGGAACTGGATCCAGAATGGTATCTAAATGAATAACAGTCAACCTTGCTTTTGATGTTAGTCTGGCTCAAAGCCTGTTTCAAAGTGCATAGAAAGAGTTTGTAAGGACATAGTTATGGCTTTATGCTGATGGTATACAGCTCTTTGCTAACTAGCCACCATGGTCATTTGTGGTAAGGTTTCCCTTGCTCGAAAGCCAGTCATATCTGATTCTAGGGTTCAGTGCTCATCTCTGTTTCAAAGCCGAAGAGCCAGCGTTGTCTGCTTCTGCAGACGTTTCTGTGGTCATGTAGCAGGCATGAGTAGAAACCGGGGCACACAGAAGGCTGTTTACCTTCCCACCGAAGTGGTCCCTATTTATCTACTTGCAATTTCTTGCTTTTAAACTGCTAGGTTGGCAGGAGCTGGGACAAAGACGGGAGCTCATTCTGTCCTGCAGTACTCAGGAATTGAACTGCTGACCTGACGCCTTCCAGTCAGTGTCTTAGCTACTTGAGCCACTGCATTCCACTGCATTGATCATAGGGAGCCCATTTATGTAGATCTGTGTTAGTTCGCTTGCTTGCTTGCTTTATTTCTATGCCATCCTTGGTGAACAGAGAACATCTCCTTGTACAATCAGGATTCTAGGAGCAAGGGAAGCCTTCCGTCATACCACTCTGCAGTAGAGGTCTTGTCTATGAAAGGTGATCAACACTATCCCATTGAAGGGCAAAAATCTAAGATTGGAAAAGTGTTGTCACAATGTCACATTATGTCACAGAGTCTGAAACCTGTAATGTCAGGACAGCATTATTGGGTAGTCTCCTATCAAGGATTATGTAACAAGGAGATCCATACATTGTGATGTGGGCATTCTGTTTCTTGTTTTGCTCCACATGGTATGATGGGTCCAAGTGCATGCAACCATCTCTTTATACTCTCTTCCTTGATTCTTCATATCTGCAAACTAAATACAAGAACATTCATGGTGTGCTTATGAACCTTGGTGCCAGTTAGAAATTAGTAGACTAAAGGTAGATGTCTAAAGTTTAAAATACTTCATGTGTGCACAAATATGTACATATGCTCTTCTTCATGCACTGTTGGCCCTGAAATTTTTCTCCCTGCCTGCAAACCCATCAGTGCCTTGACACATGGCAACATAATCTAACCCAATTACAGGAGCTAAGCAAAATTAGATCTGTTAACAACTTAGATAGGTGACCACCAGAGAATAAGAAGAGCTTGGAGGTTAAAATACAGAATAATCCTGCTTGAAGCCTAAAGAGCGTGGGTGGTATAGGCTAGACCAGGTGTCAGCAAACCTGGTTCTCCAGATGTTCCTGAATTTCAATTACAAAAAGCTCTGATTAGAAGGTGTGCTGACTTGGGCTTCTTGTGAGTGAAGTCCAAGAACATCTGAGAGTCAAGTTTGAGGAACCCTGGGCTACATGGACCATTGAAGCAGCTGCTTTGCATATGCTTACCTTTCTTGCCTCAGATATCATACTCATTCAGGGATGTCACTAAAAGCTGGGCCACAAACATTGGCTCTGCAGCCTTTTCCTACATGCTTTGCACTTTTATGTGTACTGAAAAAGTTTCTATGACTTGTAATCACAAGAGCCAACAAGACCTACGTAAGTCGTGGAACTGGAGGGAAAGAGAAATACTTGCTTTCTCTGAAGAAGAGAGAGACACCTCTTTGCTACTCCATTTAGCTCTTCCACAACTCCCAGCACTGATTGTGTTGTATGAATGGTGCTGATTTTTAAAGCTATTGGAAGGAAATTATTTTCCTTAAAAGGGATTGAGGTGGAACGTTTGAAGAAAAAGGTAAAATGAAATTGTGAATTTTAAAAAATCAAATGGAGATTCCCTTCTAGGTTGTTAAAGTTTACATGAAATAGAATATAGCTAGCTTTTGAAAATTACTCACATAGCAAAATGAATGAAGAAGGAAAGGAGGGGAAACATCCAGAATTATCACTGCAATACAGGGCTCAGTTACAGATAAAACAACAAATGTCCTATAATGGGCTATATTGTGGCTACTGACAGAATAAGCTCAGTTTTCTAAATGGGAATAACCCCCCTTCCTTTCCCTAGCTTCATTTTGAGTCACAAACTGTCCTTGCTCCCTGCCATTACTTTAGGCCACACTCTAATGAAAGGTCAGAGGTTAGCACTTTATTTTTCTCCAGACCATGAATGCTAAATAGCATCAGTAAAAGCAGCTGAATGACCTCTGTGTGTTCTGCAGTTGCTGAAAAATGAAAACAAATGTTAATTTGGGTTTCAAGGCAGACAACTTCTCTTTTTTTTTCTTTTTTGCTGATCTTTACTTACATAACATATTAGACCACTTACACAATCAGGCCAAATGGTGACCCTTAACCCAGCTGCATTTTGAAATGGCTGCCTTCATTTGTAGAGTGCCCAGAACTGCCTCTGGGCTTGCTGTCTGATTCTCGTGTGTGCGTCTCCCTTAGCGACTACTGCTGTTCATGTGCAAGTTACATAAACCAGAGCAATCTCCACACACACATCAAGGGGTCCATTCCAATTCAAAAGTCAATGTCTGGTGTAGGTGTTATTTGTACCCTATGTCAAGCTGTGATTGCTCACATCTGGTCACAAGCTGAATAGATCTTTTGATTCAAGGTGGAAAAAGTAAAAAGGTTTGGGGGGGAGGTTCAAAAAACAAGACGAGAAAAATGAACACCGATTGACTTCAGCAGACAGTTGACTTAAAGCGACTTCAAAATTCAAGGCAAATGTAATCAGTTTAACTGTGTGTAAGCATGCATAGCTGACTGATGACTAGGACTACAAGACCTACTCATCATAGGTTAAAGCTCATAGATTAAAGCAATAATTTCCAGATTCATACAAATAGAAATACTACTAGAAGAATGGGGGCTATGTTTAAGGTGCATCAGATTATGTTTCCCATTTACTTTATCAGGCAGTACCTCACTGACTCTTAGGTCCAGGGGTAGGACCCAAGCAATGGGGTTCTGAAACTCCGGTCCAAGCATCTGGTGTACTGTGAATACCTTTTTGATGACGACAATGACAACAATGATGATGGAAGAAGAAGATTTCTGTTCTTACCTGTAAGTTGTGATCATCCAAAATATAAAGATGCAGACCAGTTTTACAAAGCTCAGTGTTACAATTAATCTGATTCAAGATGCATGTGGTTATTGACCTCAGACTTCTAAAACATCACTGTTGTTACTTGAAAGGAAAAATCCAACTTCAATTGTCCTGGAGTTATTTCATTCCATATGGTACTGCTAATCTGCATATAAATGTTATTTTTATACATATACTGTATTACACAAAACAGAAATTAAGAAAGGAAACTAATATATGGTAGTGCGCAAGATTGCTCTCTGCATTAACAATGAAAGGCATTCCCGTTGGTATCTATAGTAAACCTGTGTGATACACAGTTGTCTAAAAAGGAAAGACTTCTGTATATAGGTAACCTCTCCATATGGCCTAATTTGGAAAAACTAAGAAATATAGCCGCCACCCCTCTCCAGAGAGTTGCATTTCTGTGACTAAAGACAGGGAGTGGCCCTAGCATTTCTCCCTCAACACTTATATGCTCCATGTGCTTTAAAGCATTACATCTTCTTTGTTTCCTCTTTTACCCCTTTGGGTGTCAAGGGATGAAGCACTACAAAAATGAATTTATTCTGAATATGTGAGACTGGAGAGGCAAAGCCTAGTCTTTGCCTTCTGTTGTTCTTCTCAGTGTGTGCACCAAGAAGCATAATTTTTAAAAGCTTTACAAAATATGGGAATCCTACCCTTCTCGTGTTGAAGATGGGAGGACACGTAAAGAAGGTCCTGTTTCAGTCATAGAATTCTTATTTTAATTCCTGGAAAGTTTACTCTTCCGAGAAAATGCAACAAATGTATCATGAAGATTGCTGAACACAATTATTAATTCAGTTTGTTCTGGCTTGAGCTGGCACAGGCAGCAAATTTTTCATTACCTCATAGAGAGTGAATTAATAACCTATGATATTATTCTGTTTGCCAGAGGTTCAAAGCAGAACAATTTCTCCAGCAGAATGAATAGATTTCAGTTCTCAAATATATACAAAGCAACGTTACAGGTGATCTACCTGTACAGAATAATCATGTGGAATAGACCCCCAGGGATGATGCCATTTTAGATTTCAAGCCAAAGGCTGCATTTCAATATCAAATAGGAAGTCTTTACTCACTGACTACACACATCTGACTAAACTATCCTCTTAAGAAAAGACAACAAAAATCAATGTTTGTTGGTTCTCACTTCTGGATATTATTTTGCTTTTTCGCTTTCCCCTTGAGCTGCCACTCAAAACCTAAAGAACTTGTAATCCTTTACGTTGGTGTTCATAACCATGTTTTGAAGCAGTAATTCCATAAGTTATTTCTTCCAAAGATAAAGAATTAATGTCTTCTCTTTTGTGAGTTCTTTGGTTTTATTTATTTATTTCTCCCCTCTGTCTCTCTGCAAACACTGGAAGTTTCCTGGGCAGGATTTTATACATCTGTTATCCCCAAATCTCATTCTTTTGCCTGGTACAGACAGGACATTTGGTTGCAGCAGCAAAAAAGAAAAAGGATTTGAAGGAGGAGATAGATATTTAGAACTCAGCCTCCAGAGTTTCTTTGTCTTCAGTTTCTATCCTTGGGCAAGTCATATGTCTCTGACTAATTCAGTACTCTATTTCCAACAATGGCCAATCTGTTGCCTCTGAGATGCTGGGGAGCATTTAATAGGGGAAACAGTGTGGTTCTCCTAGCTCGAGAACCAGTGTATACAAATATGATTGCCACAGAACATGGATTTTTGATTCATTATCAAAGGGCTTCCACAATTGAATCTAGGGCAGAAGATTTCGATAAGAAAGACTCAATCATGGTGTGGTATTTGTAAGAACAGTATTTGTCAGGAAAAGAGGAGAACAGGGTAGGGGGGTAGTTATGGCAGCCAGCTTTTATAAAAATATATTGTTTGTTTTTTTGTTTTTTGTTTTTGTTTGTTTGTTTGTTTGTTTGTTTGTTTGTTTGTTCGTTCGTTCGTTCGTTCGTTCGTTCGTTCGTTCGTTCGTTCGTTCGTTCGTTCGTTCGTTCGTTCGTTCGTTCGTTCGTTCGTTCGTTCGTTCGTTCGTTCGTTCGTTCGTTCGTTCATTCGTTCATTCGTTCGTTCGTTTCCACTTGTATGTCGCCCCCTCGCAATGCAACTCAGGGTGGCTAACAAAGTATCACAAAGTGTCACAGAATATAACACAATATCAGATAAACATGAAAAGCACAATAAATCCCAAAAAAATAAGTACAAGCAATAGAACAACAAATAAATCAGGTAAACCACATTATTAAACATATAAGAAAATACAATGTGAAAATACAATTTTTAAAAAATTAAAAGAAAAAATACAGGGGGGGAAAGGTAAAACAAATACAGAAATAAATCAATTGTGTATCCCCTACACCAGTGCTGGGAACCAATTGCATTTTAAAAGTACTGTATAATATTATTGTCTGTCTTTATTTTCACCTTTCCAAAATTCGAAACTTTTTTCGACAGGTTTCTGTCCAGAATTCTTTTCCATTGCAAATTCAGTAAAATATTTCCATATTTTCCAAAACTGATTACATTTAATCAAGCCTTTTTAAATATTAATCTCCCATGTTAATTTATCATTTAATGCAATGTTCCATACCTCTTCATACCATTCTTCAGTCTTGAGATTTGGAATGAGTTTCCATTGTTTGGCAATCATTAATCTTGCACGAGTTAAAAAAGGTCATTAATATATATTTTTCCTCCAATATTTTTAAAAAATCAATTTCCATTAACAATGCCAATTGGAGAGTTAACTTTATTTTTGTGCCCAAAACCTTATTAATTTCTTCTTCCATACTTACCCAAAATTTGGCTTTGTATTTACAGTCCCACCACATATGGATATATGACCCAATTACTTCTTAACATTTCCTGCAATTCTTTGATTCAGAATGATCAATTTGATTCAACCTTACAAGTTTTAGATGCCACTTCCATAACAATTTACAGTTGTGTTCCTTAATTCATACGGACATACAGTAATACCTCGGTTAACGACTGCATCGGATAACGCTAAAATCGGCTAACGATCTGTTAGCATTATCTGATGCAGTCGTTTCGTAGCAGCAGAGTAGCTGGAAATCTGAATGGGGTTCTCCGTTCAGCTTCCCAGCCACCCTGCAGCTGCAGAGGCAGGGGTGGGTTGGCAGGAAAGCTGATGTGGGCTCCCTCGTCAGCTTCTCCAGCCACCCCACAGCTGTGGAGGCATGGACAGGTGGCTAGGGAAGCCAAAGGGGAGTCCCCGTCAGCTTCCCCAGCCATCCTGCAGCTGTAGATCGGGTCCTCTGATTTCCCTGGAGCAGGCAGGGGGATCAGAGAGCCCAAAATGGGTAAAAAAATGGACAGGTTTTTTTTACCCATTTCGGGCTCTCTGATGCCACCACCCCCGCCTGCTCTAGGGAGATCAGAGGACCCGATCCAAGCTGTTTCTGGGCTTCCACGACGTCCCTGGCCAGTGGAGCAAGCCAAAATGTCAGGGTTCGAACCTGCATCGCACAACGTTAAAAACTGGATAACGATGGAACAAAGTCTCATCGTTATCTGATGTACTAGTGTACTTCTCATTATCCTAGCTGTCCACTTGCTATTCCAAGCTTCATCTGTAATATTAATATTTAATTCCTTTCCCCAAGTTTCTTTCAGCATTTTTGAGGGCCTGTATCAATATTCAATATTTTATATATTTTACTAACCCCCTCCTTTTAATTTTTGTAAATCTTCCCTTGTTTCTTTAATGTGTTTTTTGAATCTTATCAATTCTCTCCCCCACCCACCCACCCTTCAAATTGTTGCCGAATTTTACCATCCCAGCTATCCATTTTTATCTTCATAAACCAATTTAACTTTAATTTACTGTATATCTCCTGACTCTTTTGGTGATCTCCACAAACCTCTACCCAATCTTTTAGTAAATTAATCTTATATTCTGCCAATATTAATTTAGGTGGTTCATCCCAGTTTAAGGGGCATGCTTTTACTCCTGCCAGCTTTTGATTTCAAACATTCCAGTACCTCGTAAAGTAAAGGAAAAGGTCACCCTTGCTCAAAAACCAGTCATATTTGACTCTAGGGCGGAGTGCCCAAACTTTTTCATTAAAGGGGCTGATCACTATGGCTAGGAGACTAGATACACCCCCTGATGCCAATTCATCCTGCCTGTGAAGCCCTAGTCACTCCCGGAAATGGAAGTAAAACATGCCGTATGGGCACATTTTACTTCTGCTTCAGGGAGCAACGAGGGCTTTGCAGGTAGGATGAATTTGTTTCAGGGGCCAGATCCAGCCCCTGGGCCATAGCTTGGGCACCCCTGCTCCAGTTACTGTCTCCATCTGAAGATGTTTCTGTGGTCATGTGGCAGGCATAACTAGACACCAGAGTACATGGAACTTTGTTTATCTTAAAACCAAAATGGTACCTATTTATCTACTTGCAGTTTCTTGCTTTCCAACTTCTAGGTTGACAGGAGCTGGGACAGAGACGAAAGATCACTCTGTCATGCAGCACTTGAGTCATGAACTGCTGACCTCCCAACCTTCCAGTGATCAAGTTCAGTAGCTTAACAACTAAGCCACCACCGTACCTGGTAATGCTAAGTATAAATAAGAATTTCATTTTATTTTGCTTTCTGACACAATTTATGAAAACTCACTACATTTTAATGCAGGAGAAAGTGAGAATGACAGATTAATCACTTGCTACATGGAACCAGAGATGAGTCAAACAGATGACAGATCCCTACCTGGTTCATGTAGAGGATGAAATGATGGCTCACCTTTTCCTCTTCTAGCAGTGGTGAGAGATATGGTAAGCTGAGCCTTTGTTTTTTGCTTAATGTCACAAAGGAGTTATGTCATCTTGCCTACTTCTGTTCAATAGATTCTGTCAGGAATAGCTATAGGCCCCAGAGCTGTCATCAAGGTAGTGTGACCAAGCTTTCACTCAAGGTAACAAAAGTTTGCAGCTGTAAGGCTGTGAAATCACTCATTAGTATTTGTTGATTGAAGGAAATAAATCTGCCGATTGCAAATGCACGTATGGCCTCTAGCCACTTCTACATGGACAGAAGGAAATACAAA
Organism: Furcifer pardalis; assembly: GCA_030440675.1. NCBI lineage: Eukaryota > Metazoa > Chordata > Lepidosauria > Squamata > Chamaeleonidae > Furcifer > Furcifer pardalis. The sequence goes on from CP126891.1 coordinate 114,979,782, forward strand.
ACTGGTGGACTCAGCATGGAAGCAATATGCAGATGCAGGCAGCCTCGCTCTTTCTTACATCCTTTCATGACATATGTTGGTTTCACATAACACATGCTTAACAAATAGGGCAACAAAGCTCTGGCTGATAACAGCTTTGACAAACTCTGTTTAATGCAGTGGTTAGAGCAGTGGTTCCCAACCTAAGGCCTGCAGGCCTAATCTGGCCCATGGTGCCATTTCATATGCCCCCCACCCCTCCAAGGGCGTTTGAGAAGCAAAATGGCTGCCCCTTTGGTATTGTTGCAGACAGGGCAATATATATATATATATATTCTGATATTGATTATGTAATGTGGAATTTGTGACTGTTATGTTGTTTTTATACTTTGTAAGCCGCCTGGAGTCAGGTTCGCCTGAGCAAGGCGGGGTATAAATTTGAAATGAAATGAAAGGGGGAAACCCACCCATTTTCACCTCTGATCTTCTCTTCCTCCACTTCCACCCTCGTGGAACCACTTCAGTGGGAAGGTAAACTGTATTCAGTGTTGAGGCATGCCTGCCACATGGCCACCTTAACATCTGCAGACACAGACAGCGTTGGCTCGTTGGCTAATAAACATAAATGAGCACTGAACCATAGAGTCGGATACTACTGGCTTTTGAGCAGGGTTGACCTTTACCTTTATTTCAATGCTAGTTGCCTCACCCCAAAAAAAATTGTGCAGGGAGAGTCTAAGGACACTACCGTCAGGGATGTATTTTGTGAATTCAATTTACTACATGGGCAAAAAGAACATGATTGTTGGTCTTCGTTTGCGAAATTGACTCGTTTAGTCAATTTCAAAGTCCTTTACCCATTTACCACATCAAATTCACGAACTAAATCTCTGATGGTAGTGTCCTTAGACTCTACCTGCCACACATTTTTTCTCCTCTGCCACTCATAGAGGAAGTGTTCCACTGCTATCATGGAGCAGTCAACTTCTTCAGCCACTTCTGAAATTTGATATCTGAAATTTGTGGAAGAAAGAACCCAACCAAATAAAGTCATTTGAAGTGCAGAATGCCATTTGGATGCAAGGACCTCACCAAAAGGCAGACTATACTCAACTCTAAGGAACCCTAATTAGCCCACACCAAGCCTGGCAAAAAGATCACTGGGTCTCAATCAGTCAAAAGAAAAGAAAAAAGGTAATACTTTAGCACTTTAAAGATTAATAGCTTTTTGTCAGTGTGAGATTTTGTGCCTCAAATCTACTTCTTGTGACATAGAATTACAAATACAGTCCCTATATCAGGGATTCTCAACCTGTGGCCCATGGACCAGATGCAGCCCGTGGTGCCATTTCATGTGTCCCCCCTGTCTCCACCACACCAGGAAGTGCCATGTGGTGGAGGAAGGGCAAATTGGCCATCCCGCCCTCAAAGTTGTATGACCTGGCCCCTGGCTTTAAAAGGTTGAGAACTCCTGCCCTATATATTTGTTCCATGGTGGTAAAATTCATACCCAAATGAAGAAACCAATAAAAAAACAAATTGTCAATGGTTTGTTAATACAGGAATGTGATTGTAACATTATTAATGGGCAGATGTTTGTTTGTTTGTTTGTTTTATATACAACTCATCAGGGAGATACTCCAACTCTGGACAGTTTACCAAAATTAGTTTAAGTGAATGTCACAGGAACACTAACACTAAGAGTTATTTAGAGGACAAAGGGAAGACTATGTCAAAGGAGACAATTGTTATGCCCATTAGTTATTACTTTATGCAAGGTGGTTCTTCTTCTTCTTCTTCTTCTTCTTCTTCTTCTTCTTCTTCTTCTTCTTCTTCTTCTTCTTCTTCTTCTTCTTCTTCTTCTTCTTCTTCTTCTTCTTCTTCTTCTTCTTCTTCTTCTTCTTCTTCTTCTTCTTCTTCTTCTTCTTCTTCTTCTTCTTCTTCTTCTTCTTCTTCGACTAGGCCAGATGTGAAACTGCCAAAATAAAGGCACCTTTTGCTGAGTTCATTCTGCAGTTCCTTTTGCCTGACCTAGTGTGAGAAAGATTAGCTGGCAATCCAAGGCTGCCGTTACCAGGGTATGCCCAATTGTGGTTTAAAAATGCCACAATCTTTGAAGAGGCTCTTTCTGTATACCTTTGCTAGGTTGTTAATATATGTAGTTCACTAAGAAGCTTTGCTCGCTATTGAGGTCCTTAGAGATGTGCTGAAACTTGTTTAAGTAACCAGTTTTTGCTATTTCCCTGTCAAATTTCCCTCTGTAATTCCTTTCCCCCACAATTACTACTTTAAGTACTGTGAAAGTAAGACAACTATGAGGCAGATACTTTAAAGCATGCATTAGCTCCATTAAAAACACCGGAGCTTGGTTCTGGTTAAATAAACTTTTAATCAGGAAGTAAACTTTTTTTTTTTCAAAGGCTTGCTCCATACCTGGAAGAAGATCATTCTGTAGAGTCAAAATGAAAGAAGAAAGTGGAAAGATTTCATAGCACCAACTGGGTTTGTGGTTTTATTTCTGGCTGACAATCACATGAAGTTCACAATCCATCATGTGGTTTATTTGGTCTCCCCATCCAACTGTCTCAAGCTCCAACACAAAAATCTAAACAAATATATTGTTCAATTAAAATATACAAAGAAAGATTCAAATTTTATCTGACTCATCCACAGTCTGTTGGAAGAAATGACTGTGAATCATTTCCTTGTGTCTTCTCTTTCTTTCTTCTCCACAAAGTCGGGCCAAGCAAATTCAGAGCAGGAGCAGAGGATGTGACATGCTGTAGTGTATCATGGAAATGTCACAATGTTGTCATAGAGCTCTAGAAGAAAAATAAGACTGAAAACATGGTCCTGAAAAACATCCTGCCACATCAATATTGCTCGTCCACCCGTGTTGCTTCTGGATCACATCTCTGGTACAATTGTTCACTTCATTTATGGAACTTCAATCTCCAACCTGATTCCCTGCTAGCAGGGCTTTTATGTTAGCGGAGACATCTCTCATTGGTCATAAAAGTCCTGTTAGCAGTATGTTCTGAAGCCTGAGGTCTCTGGTGAGCCACCTGACAGTTGTTCCCTATAAAATGCCTGATTCAGTGCTGGTGCTATCAATATTTTTTTCTGCCTTTCACATAACATAGGTCTTATCTCAGATAGATACACACTTTCCTTGCTTTATAACCGCTCCTGAGACATTGTTTATTTGTTTAATCTCAGTTTGTTCAGAATTTAGCACTATTGCACTTCCTAATGAAAACATATTCCCATTACCAGAGCCTTGAGTTGGAAGCTTTCAAATATGCCGTCAGCTTGAAGTGTCCTCCAAAAGACCCAGAAGACTTGCTTAAGCAAGAAAGTTGATTTTTATATATTTATCAAAGGATTTCATAAGAGCACCTGAAGATATTTATTTATTTCTTTTTCTGATTTATATTGCCTCCCAACTCCAAAGAATCTGGGCGCCTCACAGAAAATAAAAGCAATTACATTTTAAAAACCCAATTGAAACTGCCACCAAAAATTACTCCGACCCCTACAGATTAAAAGAGATTAAAAGACGGAGAGAGTGTTCTTACTAAATCAGCCAGTAGGCAGGGGCCACCCACCACATCGCTGGTGCCCCACACCTGCTTTGCCAGCCAGGTTTTAACCCTTTCCTGAAGGACAGGAACTCCGTCTGGAGACAGATTTTGGAGATATGGCTTTAAAGAATGAAGTTTGAATGTGAATCCTGGTAAACTCCATGCTTCTTCAGAACTAGCTAGGAGAAAGGCAGCATAAGCTTTGCTTACACCAAGAAGAGATCTTAGTCTTAAGAGTCCTGGTGGCACAGTGGCTAAACTGCTATACTGCAGTCAAAACTACTGACTTTGTGAGTTTGATCCTGACGGGTTGGCTCCTCTCCCAGGAGGCACCCTGGGGAATCAAACTTCCAACTGACTCTGCAGCCAGATACTTAAACCAGCTACTAATAGAACATATACCAAGTACAAATAAGCTATGTACTTCAGAGAGGATTCACTTGAGAAAGCCTTGATACAGGGAAAGGTGGAGGGCAAAAGAAGGGGGTGGCCAAAAATGAGATGGCTACATGGTATTGTAGATGCAATGGGCACAGAGTTGGGTGGGTTGAGGAGGATGGTAGAGGACATAGGTGCCTGGCTGGCAATAATCCATGGGGTCACAAAGGGTCAGAATCAACTGTGTGACTGAACAACAATAAACTTCAGAGAACTGCTGCCAGTCAGCACTGGGCTAAATGATTCCGTGATCTGATTCAATGAACCTTCTCTTACTATGGTATACTATTAAGTAGAATAGTTAGCAGAACAACAGCAAAAGACAGAGCAGGAGAAGCCACTCTGTAAAGTCTCCAGCATCTTTCACAGGCTATGGCACAGTGCTGAAAACATCTGACTAGATGACTTATACAAAGGAAGAGATTGCTTTGGTTAAGGGAAAAATCCCTGAAACGATGATGAAAACAAATGGACTTAACCAACAGCCAAAGTCTACGGCTCTGTACAACATCTCTCCTTTAGCATGGAAAATCATGGAGCATAATCTCTCCAGGAATCTATCGCTGCCCAGGAGGAGAAACTATAAAGTATAACACCTGCATGTCAAATGGACTGTATTAGCCAAATGTACAAGTGGTATTCAATTCATTCCATTGCACATATCATATACCATTTGTTTGACAACAGGTAAAATTGGTTTGGCATGCCAGTTTCTATGCAAGAGGCCCATGGCAGTTTTACAAGGCTCTTATTTCTCCCCACCAGTTATTCATTTCTTTCCCAACAGAAAACCTTTCCCCTTTCATCAGCAGCTTAAGGCCTAGATACCTCTGAAATTCAGCATCAAGTAATCTACATAGGTGGTCATTCCTATGGGAAAATTCACTTGCATTGCCAAAAAAAGCCCCTATACTTTGAAAACTGCTTTACAAACATCCCAATTCCATCCATATATATGTGCTGACTACTGTACTTAAGTTATAATTGAAGTACTTAGTACTTAGACTAGCATCATGAAGGAAGTGTTGACATTACTGGAGCAAAGACCTCTTCCCACAAACCTTGGCCCAATGGCAGGAGGTATCTTGTCTCTGAAGTTATCCTTATAGTGGATCAATGTGTGTGTTCTACTTATATGGTTTATTACTATATTGGGTCTACATGACACAGAAGCAAATAACATCTCCCTGACAGTTCCCAGAGATGAGGAAAGTTTCTTCTTTGATCTATACCTCCTTAAAATTCTGCAGCTAGCTGTGAACCATGGGGATTGGGAAACTGGAGCTGAGGGTTGGACTAAGATTAAAATTAGCAGTGACTCAAGCGGTTAAGATGCTAAACTTGAAGACCCCAAATACTGCATGACGGAACGAGCTTTTGTCTCTGTTCCAGCTCCTGCCAACCAAGCAATTCGAAAGCAAGAAATTGCAAGTAGATAAATAGGTACCACTTTGGTGGGAAGGTAAACAGGGTTCTGTGCACTCTGGTGTCCAGACATCTGCCACATGTCCACAGAAACCTCTGCAAATGCAGAGAGCATTGGCTCTTTGGCTATAAACAGAGATGACCACTGAACTCTAAAGTCAGATGTGGCTGGCTTTCAAGCAAGGGTGACCTTTATCTTTACTAATAGTGGGCTTAAGTGGAAAGGATCCTATACTCATGCCATCTGCAGAAGCTTATGCCTTTAAGATTTACCAAAGTTCATTGTTGTTGTTGTTGCTGCACTAAATTAAGAAGACTAGTTTCCCAGAAACAGATGTAAGCAGCTTATAAAAACTGGATGAAATCCTGTTGCTTAGCATAATAGATCACACTAGAGTAGACCCATTGAATCAACCTTTCCTTAAGTAACATTGATTCAAATGGGACTAATCTAATTGTAACTTACTAAGCTAAGCAACTGATTTCAGCCACTGAAATGAAATTTCTCCCCTGCTTTGACAATTGCCTCTTCAGTGGCATCTGGATACGCCTATCTGTCAGTTGAGGTGGGTGAAGGACTCCAGATAGTACCCTTGGCTGTCCGAGCCAGTACTCAAATATGCTGATAATGTGTGGAGCTTTCCTGTGCCAAAAAGCCTTTTCATATATAGTTATTCATTTCATTGTATATAAAGGAGGGGTAAGCAACTATGGCCCTCCAGGTGTAGCTAGATAGCATATAAAAGACCCAAAAAATTACATGATCCTTGATGGTGATGGCTTATTTACTTATGTGGGTGATAAAATAATATAATATTTATTAAACTAGGCTCAAAGTTCCTCATTTTCTAAGTTTCAATCCAGTGAAAGCCTCCTAAATGAGTTTTTAATGCTTTCTTGAATACCTGAAGAGAGTTCACTTGATGGAAATCACCTGGGAGCTTATTCCAAGTAGAGGGGGCCACCACCAAGAAAGCCCTGTTGCACATATAATTCTTCCTGGCTTCTTTTCAAGTGGCCACCATCAATAGTGTGATCTGGGAGGATGTCAGGACATGGGAGGCATTTCTTTAGGAGAGTCATTCCATCAAATCACAAGATGTCAAACCACAGATGACTTTGTATGCCAACACAAGCACCTTCAGTGAGCAACAGGCAACTAGTGCAAATCCACCAGAACTTGGGATATATGATCATGTTTAATAATTCCTGTGATCACTGGTGGCTGCATTCTGGACCCACTGAACATCAAAGTAGCAGTAATTCAATAATTTGAACTTGATTTGAAGCAGTCTTCCAGAATCTGAAAAAGCTCAAGCTTTTAGGCTATAGTTCTCAGAATCCTCTAGCCAGCAGTGAGCTTTTGTAACCCCTGACAGTTAATATTAGCCAGACAGCTAATATTGCAAAAAAAAAAAAGTGTGGCTGAACCAGGACATCTGCCAGCTAAAAGCTGGCATGAAAAATAGATTTCAGGATGGCAGGTGGCATTGTGAATCTCTTTAAATTGCTGTCACAGGACTTTAATGGATAGCATATTTGGGTGTAGGTCTTGGTAACTAGAGCAACAAGATTTAATGTCTGTCTGTCTGTCTGTCTATGTGTAAGGTTATTCTCCCACAGTGGAATTATATTATCTATGTAAAAATTCACATCATCACTATCATTTTATTTTGGTTTGTTTTCTTTCTTGGTGAAATAAATTTACGAGAAGCTTGTGAGAATAAGCCCTTAGAAAAGGCAAGCAAACTAGAAACATATGTGCCTACTAAGAAAAATTGGATGGTTTAACCTTTTAAAATATCAATATTCCTCCACTCTGTTCCTCTTCTTTGTGTATTCCTAGTTGCATCATAGTTGACCTCCTATTAAAATAATTTCAAACAGATTGCTATGGTTGAAGATGTGTCATTCAGTCCTGCATTTATATAATTGTATATAGAATTCATGGAAATACAAAATTTGTTTTAATGAGGTTTACTGAAGGTTATTTCCTACTGGGCCAGGTTTAAGATTTGGATATTGTATCAAGGCCTTAACATCTTGTGCTTGGGTATCTGAAAGCCCATCACCTTGTTATTAGGCTACCCAGTCTCTTGCAAATATAATTTGTTGTTGTTCAGTTGCATAGTCGAGTCTGACCCGTTGTGACCCCATGGACCATCACATGCCAGGCACCCCTATCTTCCACCATCCAAATCAATAGTGACTTTCATTTCACTGTGTGCATGTTTCATTTCTCTTTATGACCAGCTCTTACTTATATCTGTGGTATTATGCCATTCATCTAAAGTGAGCACAGTGTTTTTGTACCAAAAGATTTTCAGTAACCAATTTTTTTTTTGCTATCTTGGTTAAATCTCTTCAAATTCCCATATATCTGGTATCCTTTTCTCCTTTCTGTTTTGCTTCATGTCAGAGCCCAAAACGTGATCACATGAGAGATTGTGATAGGATATTTTTTTCCAATCAGCAAGTGTGTCTCATAAAATGTACTTCTTTATCCCTATTCTGCTTTTTATTTCTGTTCTAGATTCTTCATCTTTTATTATTTCAGTTGCCTATAGTATTGATAGAATTCTATGATATAATCATGTGATCAAGTTGCCTCTAATACGTACTTAGCTTTTATATTCCCTCTCAGTCTCTTTTTCTCAAGGTTAAACATGCCTAGTTGCTTCACTCTTTCTTCATGGAGTTTGGTTTCAAGTTCCCTGATCTTCCTTGTTGCTCTCCTCTAAATTTGTTCCAGTTTGCTAGCACCTTTCTTCAAGTTCAGCATCCAGAACTGGACACAGTGTTTTAGGTGACACATAACTAGTGTTGAATAGAGAGGGGGTGGATTAGTACCTCACCAGTTTTGGAGATTATAATTTTGTTAAAGCAGCCTAAAATAGCATTTTCCCTTTTTTGCAACCACATCATACTGTTGGCTACTTTTCCTCTTGTGATCTACAACAGTTATATCCTTCTCTCACATAGTATTACCGAGCCAAGTATCTTCCATCTTGTTCTCCCCCCTCCCATTGCAGTATTTTGCACTTATATCTAATAAATTTCATTCTGTTGTCCTCAGCCTAGTGTTCAAATCTATCAAGATATTTTTGAATTCTGTTCCTAGCTTACCTATTCCACCCAATTTCCCAGTTTTACATTATCCACACATTTGATAAGTTTTCCCTGCATTTCCTCATCCAAATCATCAATAAAAATGTTGAACCACACAGGGTCCAAGATTGAGTCTTGTGATACCCCATTTGTAGACCTCTCCCAGTTTGAGAAGGAGCCATTCTCCAAGTACTACAGTATTTCTAATATATCTGTAAGTGCATGTCATACGTTTGTTACCACTGTTTGTCACAATCACAGCTTGGCCTTGCAAACATGTACATGGCAGAGGGAAAGAACAAAAACTAAAATGTTAAACCAGGATTAGACATGACAGAATTACAACAAAAGAAAATTAACTCAATGTCATACATGCATTGAATACTCTGGTTTAAATCCAAATGTAGACCAACTAGACTAAACCCATTGTATCAGTTGCTGAATTTTAAATCAAGACTTGTATAAATCCTATTGATGCAAGAAGCAGTGGCGTAGCGTGGGGGGGGCGGGGGGGGCGGATGCCCCGGGCAGCGCCTTTCAGGGGGCGGCAAAATGTCCCCTCCCCACCCTTTTGCTGGCGAGCGCCCCACGTGCGCTTCGCCGCTTGCCACACACCTCCGTCCGCTCACACCTCCGTCCGCTCGCCCGCCCGGCTGGCCGTCGGGGGCTCTCCGCCGCCTGTTGCCCCTGGCAGCGGCTTTCAGGGGGAGGCAAAATGTCCCCTCCCCACCCTTTTGCTGGCGAGGAAGAGAAAAAGGGGTTTTTTTTAGGCGGACAATTCAAGGAGGCTCCTTGAATTGTCCGCCTAAAAAAAACCCCTTTTTCTCCTCCTCGCCAGCAAAAGGGTGGGGAGGGAAGGAGGGGCACGCCCAGTCGCCCGCCCAGCTGGCCGTCGGGGGCTCTCCTGGCGGGCGGCCCGCATGCGCGCGGACGCTGCTCGCCTCCGCCCGCCCAGCCACCCACCCAACTTGCCGTGAGACGGGGCGCTCGTCGGGGGTGGGTGGCGCCGTGGCGGGGAGCCCCTGGGGGCTGGCTGGGCAGGAGGAGGTGGGCAGGAGGAGGTGGGCAGGAGAGCCCCCGACCGACAGCCAGCCCGGCGGGCGGGCCCCTCCTTGAATTGTCCGCCTAAAAAAAAACACTTTTTCTCCTCCTCGCCAGCAAAAGGGTGGGGAGGGGACATTTTGCCGCCCCCTGAAAGCCGCTGCCAGGGGCAACAGGCGGCGGAGAGCCCCCGACAGCCAGCCGGGCGGGCAAGCGGACGGAGGTGTGAGCGGACGGAGGTGTGTGGCGGGCGAGCGGACGGAGGTGTGTGGCGCGCGTGTGCGCGCGCGTGCGCGCGCACGCCGCTAGTCACCAGGGGGCCGGCTTCTACCTGGGTCAGGGGGAGGGGGCGGCGGCAGCGGCGAGCTGGGGGGGGGCGGCGAGTTTGTTCTTCGCCCCAGGCAGCTGAAGACTGCGCGACGCCACTGGCAAGAAGTCTATTATTTTGGGAGCTAGGAATTTTATTTAGACTCTGAAGCTGAAGATCTGTTCCATTAGGTTAGCCCAGGGCTGGCTGATGTAAAGGAAGCCATATTCAGTTGATCCTTGGAAGCAAAACCAAAATTTGATGACAAGAGAGAAACTGTCACAGAAACATCTGTATGTGCATGCTTTTCTACACAAAATCCTGCCAAATTACACCAATTCAAAGCAATCCATCTGGTTAAAGGGAAATAAGATGTGAATGCTACCTTCGTTTTAAGGAAGAGGCTTTCAACGTTTCACTTGTTTGTCTGTTCTCTGATGTGAGATTATGAGTACTAACATGTCCCAGATAATCTTGCTTTAAAGAAAAGACACTGCTATCGTGTTACTTAAGAACTGAAGTTGCATTGTGCCTCCATCGTTTGTCTCTTTGCTGCTGGCTACAATAAGGATGAATGTATCATTCTGTTTGCATTCAAACTTTGGTAGCAAAATGCACAGCAAAGTCTTTCCAGTACTTGTTAAAATACACTGACATTTTCTTAAGCAGATTTAATTTACAATTTTCAGTTATACAACAGTGCCTTGGTGTGTGAAAGCCAGCAAGAAAACAAGACTCGTTTGAAGCAGATTTGGATATGAAAAGCCTGGAAAGAGAGAGAAAGAATGAGACTCGTGCTCTCTGGGGTCACTCTAGTTTAACTCAGAGAAAGAGTGCAGGACTAGGGCGATCTTGTGACATTTCTCTCCCACCCCCACCCCTTTCTTTTCAATCAGTTTGTTGTTGTTGTTCAGTCGCACAGTCGATTCCGACCCTTTGTGACGCTATGGACCATTGCCCTCCAGGCACCTCTGTCCTACACCATCCTCCTCAGCCTGTCCAGCTCTGTGCCCACTGCATCCATAATACCATCTAGCCATCTCAATTTTGGCTGCCCCCTTCTTATTTTGCCCTCCACCTTTCCAAGCATCAAGGCCTTCTCAAATGAATCCTCTTTTCTCATTTGATGTCCAAAGTACTTCATCTTCATCTTTACTATTTGACCTTCTAGAGAGCAGTCATGGTTGATTTCTTCTAAGATCGACCTATTTGTTCTCCTCCCTATCCAGGGGACTCTAAAAACTCTCCTCCAACACCACATCTCAAAGGCATCTATTCTTCTTCCCTCAGCTTTCCTTATGGTCCAGCTCTCACAACCATACATTGCCACCGGGAATACCATTGCTTTGACTATACGAATTTTTGTTTGCAATGTGATGTCTCTACTTTTCACTATGTTCCCCAGGTTTCTCATCGCTTGCCTCCCAAGAATCAGTTGCCTTTTTATTTCATGGATGCAATCACCATCTGCAGTGAGCTTTGATCCTAAGAAAGTAAAATCTGTCACTGCTTCAATCAGTTACAAACTCACATTGGCTTGATCCAGTTGAGAAAGAAACGAAACATCCTCATCTAGTACGTGACTTTCAAGATCAAACGTTTGGGCCACTCAACTAACAACCTGAACAGGTCAAGTGAGGGGACCTGGTGCTTAGATAATACAGCCTTGCAAGAATGGTAGATAACTGTAGAGTTGGATGGAATGCAAAAGTCACCTAGCCCAACCTTTTCCAAGGCTGAACTCTGCCCTGGTTGCGCAGTAGTTAAACTGCTGTCCTGCAACCAGGCTAAATGTGATTGGTTCAAGACCAGTCAGTAGACTTTATAGGTGAACAGGAATTTGAAGCTCATTTGGGTAACGATCTCATAATTAAATTCTTTAAGAAGACTCTGGTAAAGTCTGGGGTCTTTGCAAGAGATCCTTGGGAAACAGACATACCTCAAGACATTTTGCTGCCTGAGCCAGAACAGCAAAAGTGTTCCCCACCATGAGATTCAAAGTACTGTAAGCCTTAACGAGCTCAGGTTTTGAAGCAAGAATTGAAGACCAGTGATTGACAAAACATTCATCTTTGGAATCCTTGGTCCAAAATGAACAAGCTCTGGTCTATAATATGGTGCAGGTTGAGATGGACACATGATACAGTTAGTAAAGGAACCAGGGTATGGTTCAGCCTGCCCCAGCCAAGATTCTCCTCTGTCTCTTTAGAAGTCCAGGATCTTGGACAAAGGCTGCATGGCCAGAGAAAACAAATGGTGCCTGGAGATTTCTTGAGTTTATACAGATCAATGGATGCAAACAGAATGTGTTCATTTGCTGAAGTAGGTGTCCACCAGAAGGTTCAGTGGTGAAAAAGCTGGAAGGATCAAAGCCATGTTCTGTATGCCACTAAAGCTTTTGAAGAATATTTAAAAGTAACTTGAGAAGGGAAGGTCCTGTAAAAGCCAGATCCAAAGCTGTTCTTTAAACTCTCATTAAGGGAAATGTGGAAAAGGAGACAGGCTTGTCTTTGCCAACATCAGCAGGTTCTGCCCTGTCCCATCCCCATGAATAAGGCTTAATCAAAAGAAGTTGTGCCACTCCTTTGAAATGCTCCTTAAATAGGCAGGAATGACTTTTATAGGACAAACCACTTTTCAAGTTGACCACAGATGCTGCTCTTTGATCCCAAAGTCCTGAACCTGAACTCAAATCCCTTCTCATCTCAGCATGGGTGGCCCTGCTAAAGCTACCTTGCTTGCATAAAAAAATTATGTCCCAAATCTCAGTGATAGTTTGAGTTATGAAAAGGAGAGAAGTTACCTTTTCAGATCATTTGGATGACCCATAAACCCTTTATTTAAGCCCTTTACACACATCAAACATACAGCCTCTGAATGCACAGAAATGGGAGCAACACTGATGGTGTGCATATGTATCTGTAAATGTGTAGCCTTTAGGATCTTGCCTTTGTAAGCGTTTGTATGAATAAAGAGAGTATATGCACAGACAATTGATATAGGTTCAGCTGAAAATACAGACATCCAGAACAGGACACCCGGCATAGTCATGTTCCCCAAACAATGAAAACATGAAAGGAAAATATTCACTGATAAGGCATCAAAATGTCTTAGAAATCCAAGTAAATAATGTCACCTCTGTCCACAAGTTCATTGACATCCTTAGCAGACTAACATTTGCAGAAACCAAAGTAAAAAACAAAAACCTTATGAAACTGTAATTTCACAGATCTCCCCTAGTTCAGTTTAAAAATAATTGCATGTTGCCCTTCTGATTAAGATTAAATGTAGTACGAAAATAAAACAAAATCTTACGTTGGCCACTTTCCAGTTCTCTAGTTGAGATGAACCTTGCAAGATTAAGTAGATAAACCAAGGGTCTCCTACATTTAAACCCATCAATCACATGCTTCTGCACAAGTCTGACAAGATCAGTCTAGGTGGGTGGGGGAACCAACCTCTTCACTTAACTCTTTGAGCTATCTGGCCAGATCTCTGATGCGAAGGGCAAACCTCTGCTCACTGTCAAAATTCAGGTAGTGGAGGGTACTTCAAAAATCTACACATTAAAATTCAAGCATTAAACCAATTTTCCCCAACTGAGGGTTATACCACTTCAAGTGTAGGGCTGCATATTTCAATTCTTCAGCTGCACACTTTCCCCCAATATGCTAGGTTTCCATGTGCAGGAGTTTGCAGGGAGATAGCTTTGTTTCAGCAACAGCAAAAGCATTGTGTGTAGGAGTGACATTAATATCCAAAGCATACACCTAGATGAGGAGCCAGTCACAATCTTGTAACCAAAAACCTTGGCAAAAGAATTTCACATTATAGTATCAAGTTTAAGTTGGAAGGGGGGGTATGTGGAATGGAGGGTGGGGAGGGAGACTGAGAATGAAGCTGTTCTTGTACACAGTTCCTTTAGGAGGAACAGATGATAAAAAAGAGTTGGCAAGCTCTCACTGCTCCAGATTCTTTTCCCACACCCTTTTCTTATCAAAATCCAGTTTTGTCTTACTCAAGGTTGCCTCATGCTGCCAGTTGGTATACCACCCTAAACATCTATCACTGTCAGCTCTCACCCTACTCCCTCCGTCACTTGCTGACTCGACAGTTCCAAAACCGGAGCTGCCTGTGACTGGTGCCAGTTGTAGATTTCTGTCAAGCTAAGCACTGCAATGGCCAAGTGGCAGCAGCAAAGCATCCCAAATGATTCTAAAAAATACTGTGGTGGAATCACAGCTGGCCTGCCAAAAAAGGGATTTGAAAGAAGATCTGTAAGGCTAGAATAAGCAACATACATTTATCAGTAACACCATTAAATTTCTATTACCTGTTAGCCTGTGGTAAAGTTGAGTTAGTGTTATTTTTTTAAGCAGTCCTATGAAATTTCTCTTTTTGTTGTGCCAGCCATGGCCCATGATTTGATAGCTCAGAATTAAAGCAGCAAAGAGGAGCCAGATAGAATCCTATAATGGGTTCATATAGTAATTTAATTAAACTACTTCTTTCTTCCTTGTTTGGAAGGATAGATAGATAGATAGATAGATAGATAGATAGATAGATAGATAGATAGATAGATAGATAGATAGATAGATAGATAGATAGATAGATAGATAGATTATTTATTATTTATTTATTTACTCACATTTGCTATCCCGCCCCAATTGGGTATACCTGACTCTGGGCGGCTTACAAGATAAAATGCGATCATAAGCTAAACCAATGGAGTACTAATAATTAAAAACTTTAAAAACTTTAAAAGTTCATAAAAAACAGGAAATAAAACAGCCCCACAGGATAAAACCGAACAGAAAGGGAGGCTGTCCCTTAAATTAGATAGGTAGGTAGGTAGATAGGTAGGTAGGTAGGTAAATAGGTAGGTGGGTAGGTGGGTAGGTAATGTACTATTTATATCCTAGGGAGGCCAAATGATTACATATTTCTCCATTTTAAAAAAATCAGGTAGATTTGTGACTCAAGCAAAATCACAACTAAGGTCTTGTTACCCAATTTCTGAGTGATCGGATTCACTCTCTGGCAGAGGTACTAGAAAGACCCAAGAACTTACAATGAGGCAGGTTTTCAATCAAAACAAAATATGGTTTATTGGGAGCAAAGGCAAAGGGAAGCCTATTTAGACAAATAGCCTGGCCAGATCTATGACTCTAAATAGCTATCCTTCCCGCAACCGTTCTGAGGAAAAGACCCCCTCGTGACCTCAACCCACAAAGTTTGTGAATCCAAGGTACCCCCCACCTCCCTTCTGGGGCCTTATATCCATTCTATCTAAACTAACTCTAAAGGTAAGGGGGGGGTGACCGAAACTCAGGGGAAGGAAAGGGTAATTAGCATAGTTTAATTACATGTAAACATAACACAAAAGGTGACACTAGGGGAGGAGATTTCAGCTATACAGGAATAGCGTATGTTCTTCAGCCAGGAAATTGTTACAGCGGCTTGTTACAATGTTGCAAGATAGGAGCAATTGACATTTTTGTGGTTACAAAGGCATTTCTTTGTTCTTTGCCAGTTCATTCAAGGTACAGGAGGCGGACGCAGCCGGCGCGCTTTAGCCAATAGGAGGCCAGCTTTGCGGGACTGACGGCAGGCACGGCCAATGGAGTGCAGCGGCGGGGGAAGACTGTGTTTCAATGGGAACTGCCGCTCCGGACGCGAACGGCTTAGCGTCTATCGGGTGCTTAGGCAGAAACAAAAAGATAGATGTTAGAATCGATACTGTTTGATTATTTTATTGCAGGAAAACCCCGGGAGGAGAGGAATCAATTTGGCTGCCTTTGTTTCCCTTTTAATCCGTTGGCTGCGTACGTGTGGAATGAGACGTTTGCTTGTCTCACAGCCCTGCGCTTGGCAGTTTTTGGGTTTGCGCCAGGCTGCCCTTTGATTGTTTCCCCCTTTTCTTTGTCAATGATGGTTATTTTGCAATAGGTATGGCCCTGATTGATTTCTCTCCTCCTCCTCCTTCCATGTAGTCAGTGTGTGTGTAATTGTTATTAACTTTAATAAACATTTTAATTAATTATGACGTTGTATTCGAATTTGTCAGGTGACAGTCTCTTAAAATGTTGTGCAATTCCACTAGTTCATCAAGTTCAGCATCTTAACCACTAAGCCATTGCAGTCCCATGGAATAAAATTACAATTGAGTAATTAGTTCAGTGAGTTAGGTGTCTAGCTATGATGCCTGATGTTGAGAGTTCAGTTCCTCACTATCCATCCCAAAAGAACCAGCCTATGTGTCCCCAGGAGAAGGGAATGGTAAATCACTTCTGAATATTCTCTACCTAACCTTCTCCCCCCAAAAAACAGAATTGATTTGATGGCACATAATAATAATTATTTATTATGACCAACTTTCTCATCTTCTTATTTCTGAACACTTAAGAAGGCTCAAGCCTTAATCATTTGTATCACTGTCAAGTCAGAAGAGATTTTAAGGAAAATCTTTAAGGAAAATATCTCTAAAGGTCACCAAGTAGCTTTCACTCAGCTGGAGGACTAGCAACATCCTGTTTTATTCAATGCTGAATCTACACAAAGGATCCATTCATTTACTGTGATTTTAACTCAGCCTGAGGGCTCCAGGCAGAAAGCAACATTTAAAACTATATATAATGTAGCACTTTAAACACACAAAATATTGTAAAAAAAATTATTCTACTGCATCTAAAAATAGACATTTATACATATAGAAAATGTTGTTAATGTTTATAATGCTCTGATATTTTCATACCTCCCAAGAATTAGGTATGGTGTTGAACCAACAGGTTAAGCCAGGAGTTCTCAACCTTTTTAAGCTGGGGGCCAGGTCACACTCCCTCAGACAGCTTCGGGGACCGGACAGCTATTTTGCCTTTCCACCACCACATGGCACTTTCTGGTGTGGTGGAGGTGGTGAGGGGCTAGATGAAATGGTGCCGTGGGCTGCACCCAGCCCACAGGCCACAGGTTGAGAATCCCTGGGTTAAACAAAGGGCCAGCAATAATCTGAATTGAGTCAGGACTGAATGAAGATTTAATTCAGGTATTATTTTTATGACTTCTTTTTAAAGTAACATTTATTCCATCCATAATGCTAAAGGCCTGTTCCATTAATTCAGAAACAGTTAATTTGAAACCATGAATATAGAGAAGGTTCTAGCTCTGACTCCTGCCTGCAAACTGCAACAGTCTGAAGGAGGAAACCTTTTGCTACAAATATAAAAATATACAGCAAAAATGGCAAATGGCAGACCTTTTTTTCCTCCTCATTCTGCATACAGATGAGGCATTTTCCAGAACTATCAACTGGTAAGGTTGAATAACTTAGGTCTCTTGTATGAATTACATAAATTGTACCATTTGCAGAAATTGCTCAAAATTAAGACTACCACCTTCTTATGCAAACTGCAAGCAATAGGAGCACTGGATGGGTTATTTGCATCTTTATTTAACAGTCAGTCCCTTTTTGTTTGCTCTCTGTGTATATGCATTCCCACACATCTGCAACTGTGTTATGTTTCGCAAAGGGAAAAGCACTAGAGTTATTGTGGGCCAATTTCAGAAATCTTAAAAAATAATGACAACATATCTCGTCTTGTTCTTCCTCTGGAGATGACAAATCTTTCAGGTCTTGGAAATTTCTTGTCAAAAAGTGTCTTAGTGTCAAGATAGTTTAAAATTTATGTAAATACATTGATTGACAAGGGTTATTTACATCTCTCTTGGAGACCCTAAAGCAATGATGGTGAACCTTGTCACTCCAGGTGTTCTTGGACTTCAATTCCCAGAAGCCCAGGTCAGCACTGCTGGTGATCAGGGCTTCTGGGAATTGAAGCTCAAGAACATCTGGAGTGCCAAGGTTCTCCATCACTGCCCTAAAGAATCAGGGTTCCTGCCAAGTTTGAATGGCTCCACAGTAGATGGCTTCCTTTCCCAACTGCTTATCCCTTCATTCACAGACAAAGGGCAGAATTCTCCATCTTGATACATTCAGAGTAACTCTTTCCTGAGGACCTGAATAGTAGCTTTGCACTTCTTAACTCCATAGAATTCAACAGGGCCTATCCCAACTTCAACGAAACCCTTTTGCCAGATTATTTCAGGATGAGGCAGGATGGCCTTCATGGCTGCCGTATTGATCCTGTGGCACAAAGCCACACCATACCTTGCCCAATCCTAGCTTTGGCCTGTTACCATCTCTCATGACATGGATGCGGGGTTGGACTTTGAGATGTACAGTCAAGGATTTACAGCAACTTCTTATGTCCATGAACCAAGAATGCAAGAAAAATAATATGAGAATCGGTAAGGAGAAGACGGAGGTAATGGCAATTGGAAGGAAACAGTATACTTTAGATATTAAAATAGAGAGAACAAGTATAAAACAAGTTACAGAGTTTAAATAACTAGGAACAACTTTAATTGGAGATGGCAAAATGGACAAAGAGATCAACATACAGTGCAGCACAAAGAAAACTCTTCATACAAAACATATCCATCCCCACCTTATGTTACCAATGTCAAACATGGACACTTACAAGTAAACATAAATGAAAATTGGTCACCATGGAAATGAGATGTCTGAGGAAGGCAACTGGAGTGACTAGGAGTAAGATTATAAGGGATAGATTATAAGGAAAAGAATTGGAATAGAATCAATTTTGAACTAAAGATTACATTACAAGAACACCAAATAACTCTGGAGGAGGCCTCTAGAAGTGCCAGCACAAGAACACCCTTGATACCTGAAGGGAGAATGATAGAAAGAGGAGGAGAAGGAGGGGGAGGCAACAATTAAATCTTTGAGAAAAGAATTTCTTCCAGTGCAAAGGAAATCCTCAGTGGAAAGAAGAAGTTATTTGGAGTGTTAGATATGAGACAGGATATCCAAGGCACACATACTAATTGTGATAATATACTGCCTCCTGCATAACACAAAGCAGCAACTTACCTATCTTTAATTAGCTGCATTTAGTAGGTGTTTTATGGTCAATGAACACAGTAGGCTATTTACATACATTAGCATGCCATTTACATGTTTACCCCAAGGTACTTGGTTTTATTGCCATTACCTTTTGGTAGCTGTGTTTTGCTAATGAATGTACTGAAATACAAAGCAGGTTTCTCATTGTACTTGCTTTGTTACCTCTCTTTCATAAAGACTTGCCAGGGGGCTGGGTAGGCTAATGCACTATTGCTGAAAGGAGATTTCCCCCCACCCCCATGCAGAACTCTTTCTTTAAGGTACAAAATTCCATTGACTTTTGTTTTTGCCAGTTCCTATTTTCTTTCCTAATACTGGGTGTGTGTGTGTGGGGGGGGCACACAGAAGAAGGGTCATTATTAATTTGAGTACCAGGTAAAAAAGGGTCTCAGTATCAGTCTTTAGGAAAGGAGGTAGTGAGCCAACATCAATGAATGTTATTCAGTCCATCAGTACCTCAAGGCATAGAGAGGAGAAAAATCTCAGCTGCAATGGAGGAAAACAGCAAAGGGTCAAGGGTCAGTGCCTGCATTTGCATTCAGTGAAAGACAGCAGGGAGAAATAAAGGGTTCCTTTTTGTTGCGACTCAGCATTATTTTAGAAAGTATAGATACTAACTTAATTACCACTGTTCCCTTTCTGCTCTGAAGCACTGCAGCAGGCTATAAATCAATACCTAAGGTCACATTGCTAAAAGCATTGGAAAACAGACTTTTCTCTTATTCTGGCATGTCGCTCACTCAGGCAACAGACTCCTTGAGGCTAGGATCCAGGTCAGTAATAAAAAGAGGGACTGCATCAGCTCAGTGGTTAAGAATCTCACCTTGTTAGCTGGAAGGCTGGCAAGTTGGCAGTTCAAGACCCCGGTACTGCATGACGGACTGAGCACCTGTCTCTGTCCCAGCTCTTGGGGACTTGAAAGGAGCCAACTTGGGCGTCCCCTGAGCGGAATTTCTCCAGCGAAAATACTTCCAACCCAGAATAATTTCTGACATGAAATTATTATTATTATCACAATTGCAAACCAATCAGAATTACAACCAAAAAAGGGAAGGGGAACCCAACCTCTTAAAAACAGATCCATAGAGCATGAACAGGGGCAGACCAACTCAAAGCAAACAGCACAAACATCTGTATCTTCCCTGATATCTCCTCCTGTACATTTCCAGAACTAACCCTTGAATCAACTTTCCTTCGATCATGTATTATTATTATTATTATTATTATTATTATTATTATTATTATTATTATTATTATTATTATTATTATTATTATTATTATTATTATTGGGGAGTAGGAATGCTGTGTGAGCAGTTGTGCTCTGCAGAGTGCTTTTGCTGTGCTTCTGACTGCTGAAGTACCTCCTTGAAGTCAACCATATAAGACATCTGATTTCAATAAAATGCTGGGAATTCATTTTAGCAAAGAAAAGATGGCTTTCATTTGAGTGTGTGTGTGTGTGAGTGTGCGCATGTATATACGCTTTCCCTCAGTTTATCTGCTGACCCAGAGAATTTACAGCCTTCTGGAAGAGAAAACAATTCACATGAAACTCTGTAAGATATGGAAAAAGGCTGTTTCCAGCTGCGGCATGCTTGGCTCAGCTTCTAATAGCTTCACCAGAGGGAGGTTTTTAATTTTGGTTCACCTGGCTGAGCTGCCTCCTGCAGGTGTATGCTTAGAGTAATGTGTGTGGATTAGGGTAATGTGTGTGCATTAGGGTATACGAGAGATGAGAAGCTCAAGCTTTCAGAGCTTAAGGGATGGGAAGTCTGAGCACTTTATGCCTAGCACTGCACTCTGCCTGATCAGATGCATGTGTGTTCACGCTGCACATTGAGGTGGAGAAGACTCAATGTACCCCAGGAGAAGGCTTCATTTCCCCCTTGTATGCAACCCCTTAAGCTGCAGGCATGCAAGGGCAGTTGACATCTATCTGCAGGAGAAGGATGCTCCTCAAAGAAGTGAGAGAACTGCATGCCATGAAGACTCCAGTTGTTCTCTTTGGTTTTCCAGTGACCAGTCTTGTTTATGCAAAGAAAAGATAATTGTATTACTCATTCTTTTACACTTCGGTTTTACCTAGGTTTACACCGATGACTGTAATGGAAGTTTAATTGAAGGTATTGGGGTGGCAGAGGATGAAATGGCTAGATGGCATTGTTGATGCATTGGGTGTAGATCTGGGCTGACAACAGAGGATGGCAGATGACAGAGGAGCCTGGCATGCTCCTCTGTGGTCCATGGGGTCACAAAGGGTCGGACTCAACTGTGCAACTAAACAACAACAAATTCTCATCCAAAAATGCAAAGGATTGTTGTGACTAAGGGTTTTAAACACGTCACAACTACCTTACCCAACTAATGCAGAAAAAAAAATCACTCAGCCATATTCTGAATGCATAAACTGCAGCCACCAATCCAATTATCAAGATACTTGGGAACATTCTAACTATGTCACACATTTCCATTTTATGATGCTCAAAGAGCATGTGCTTAAAGTTCTGGTGATATTTATTTAGCCTTCATTCATATACAGTACACTAGAACCCCGGACAACATTATGACATGGTTCTACGAGTCATGACGTTGTCCGGTTTTTAACGTTGTTCGATACATTGATCCAACAACGCTAAAAAAAACCCTGAGAAGAGGCGCTCGCACGCGCACAAAAAGGCGCGCCAGCAGGAGCCTCTTCTACCAAACGGGTATAGCAACGGGCATCGCACGTCAAGGCAAGGTATCAAAGCGGAGGGTGCCACCCCCCCCCACTTTGATCCCTTACCTTAACGTAGGATCCCCGTTTCGCGCACCTTAACGTGGGATCCCCGTTTCGCGCACTTAGGCGAGCGAAACGGGGATCCCACATCAAGGCAATTGCCTTGACGTGCGATCCGCGTTGCTATAGCGTGCCCGGGAAAGAGGCGGCTTGGTCGAAATCCTCACCCCCATGCAGTGAGAGAACTGCATGCCATGAAGACTCCAGTTGTTCTCTTTGGTTTTCCAGTGACCTCTTTTCCAAGCCGGGGAGACCCCGCGGAAAGGCGCCTCTCCTCTCCCGAAGTTCCGAAAGGGTAAAGATCCTTATCTTTTCAGAACCTCAGGTGGCTTGGAGGCACGCGCGCGTTGGTGGGGGTTAGCGCAGGGTACAGAGGTCCCCCCGTACCCTGCGCTAACCCCCACCAACGTGCACACGCCTGCAAGCCACCCAAAATTCCGAAAAGATAAGGATCTTTACCCTTTCAGAACTTCGAGCGTGCGGCGCACGTCGGTGGGGGTTAGCGCAGGGTACGGGGTCCCCCTGTACCCTGCGCTAACCCCCACCAACGCGCGCGCGCCTCCAAACCACCCGAGGTTCCGAAAAGATAAGGATCTTTACCCTTTCGGAACTTCGGGAGAGGAGAGGCGCCTTTCCGCGGGGTCTCCCTGGCTTGGGAAAGAGGCGGCTTGGCCGAAATTCCCTCCCCCTGCGCGGGGGTGAGGATTTCGACCAAGCCGCCTCTTTTCTGGGCACGCTATAGCAACGCAGATCGCATGTCAAGGCAATTGCCTTGACGTGGGATCCCCGTTTCGCTCGCCTACGTGAAAATAATGTGTAAATAACGTGAAAATAACGTGAAAATAACATGAAAATCGCATTATTCGATACAAGATTTTTCCAAAAATCTTGTCATGTTATGCGGTTTTCACGCTATACGGTACTCGCGTTACCCAGGATATTACTGTACTTGCTTACTAGTGAAGAAGACCAACAATTGGAAAGAATGTTGTTCCTCGTAAAAAGTTACTCTGAGGGGAACATCAGAAGATAATCACTTTTGAAGAATAAGGTTGGCAGGCTTGAACAAATTACCTTCTTGGGGCATAAGAACCCAGGTTTACTCATTGATTGTTACAATGGGTATTCTTCGAACTGTGATTGAACAAGGAGCTACTCTTGCTTGCCTGTCTTCCAGTTTCCCTGCTCAGTGGGTGGCTCCGTGGCTGCATATATTACTACCGGGGGGGGGGGGGGATGTTGTTGAATCAGTGATGTCTGAGATAGTTTTTTTTTTTTTTTTTAAAGGAAAGTGCATAAGGCCACAGAAGGATGGGCACAAGAGAGAAAGAGGGGAAGGGGAGAAAGAAGGAGATTAAAAACAGGGAAATAGTATTGTACTCAGGAGGAGAGGTAGTATCCATAAGAGAAGGGCACTTGGTTTGGGGGATCGAGAAGAAATAAGGACAGGACAAAGGGCAGCAACATATGGCAGTCCAGTTCATAGAAAAAGAGTCTGGTTTGAGTCTAGGCAACAAATGTCAAGCAGTGAATAAGGCAGCCCAGGCAAGGTTGAGAAGCCCCACAAGGAGTATCACAAGATGAGGGAGCAAAAGAAAGAGTCTGGGAAACTCAGTGAAGGTCAACTCATAACCAAGGAGGTTAACAAAGTAGATAAAGAACAGCCAAACAATACAGCTTGAGAAGCCAAGCTGAGGTCAGAACAAGGGAAAAAAAGGCACCAGGTGGTTAGTTAGCAAAAGAGAGAGAGATGTGGCTTCTTAGTGGATTGGGGTAAGACACCAGGAAAGGCCAAGTTTATCTGGACAACATGGAATTAACACAGATGAAGGGACACATTTTACCCACTATCTCTGCTTCTGCAGCTGGCTTTTTATGGGGATATTGGGAAGACTTGCCCATACAAAATGTTCCACAGAATTGAGAGTAATGGGACATGTGATGAGGCATTTTATAAGGATAATCAGAAACTGTCACTGGGCACACCTTTTCTATAGTCTGTTTTCCAAATGTGTTGTGTACAAATATCTAAATTCATATGTCTGCCACATTTGGTGTTTGCACACATCACATATTTGTTCCTATAATGTTGATTATAATTGCATGTTAATCTTTCACAAAAATATTTTGCGAAATTATTGGCCTTAAAAGGTAGTTGCAAACCTTTTAAATAAATAAATAATAGAGTAGAATAAAAAAGTCAATAGTCACTAAATACTGCGTAGGTTTCAGAGATCTGTATATCAACAGCAAAAGAGAAAACAGCAACAAAGAGCTACACTAGAGTCTCAGAGATAGTGTCAAATTCTGGAGAGAAACTTCCTGTGGTCACAAATTAGAGTTTCACTTATGAAGGGAAGATAACTAAACAATGTTCAGATATTCAGAACAGGATAAAGCTGAACACATATGAATGCCATAGGGAGATGGGTTTTAAAAAGAAACCTTTGGCTACATATGGAACAGCTCTATGCAGTGGTGGGCAGCAACAGGTTCGCAACACCCCCCCAAGTGGGGTAGCAAAAATTGGGTGGCCTCTGGGCAGGGGGATGGAGAAATTGGGTGGCCACGCTCTCCTCCCTGCCCTGCCCCATCAGGTTTTGTCCCTGCAAGTGGTTCATGGTCTCCCTTGCTCATATCCAACTCTAGGCTGCAGTGCTCATCTCCGTTTACAGCCAAAGAGCCAGTGCTGCCTGTGTTTGAAAATGTATACATGGCCACATGGCAGGCATGACTAGATCGCCCATGCCGTAGGCTCCACCCATGACATAGGCTCCACCCATGGTGTGGTAGTGACAATTTTTGCTGCTCACCACTGGCTCTACTTGACTGGGAACCCAGAAAAAGTCAAACCCCAGTCACACGGAGAGACTCCAGAGGTAGCAGAGTATCAGCTGCTCCATAAGTACCATGTGGTGGAGGAAGGGCAAAATGGCCATCTGGCCCCTGAAGCTGTCTGAGAAAGCATGACCTGGCCCCCAAATTTAAAAGGTTGAGAAATCTTGCAGTAAATTTTGCCTGCTAACCCAAATATCTATTCTGCTGCTTTTTCTATATGAAATGCTCTTTTTTTGCAACCATAAGATAGCCTATTTTAAAAATTTGTGTTTCCAATGCAGATTTCCTGGAGGCGTTTACATCCCCCCCCCCCCCTTTTAGACCTGCACAACTGATCCAGCAAGCCAAACACAGCTCACCTGGCATGTATGAGCAGCCAAGGAAGGATTCAATACACATTCACTTTGGACTGCCTGGAGCTGCAAAACCAGAGGGATGATCAGGTTCAGATTGTCCTTAGCTTGGTAGTTGCAGGCTGCACAGGTGTGTCCTCCATCAAGAACCTGGAAAGCTAAAACAACGGATTATATTTCTGAAATTCTCTGGGGAAATGTTTTCACTTCAGTCAAACATCAAAAGGGTTATCTGATTCCTCTTTCTTCTTGCATGGAGCTGTGTTGTTTAATATAGAAAATGAGATATTTTCTTTCTTCAGAAGAACAGACTAAGACCAGGTCTTCCACCACAGTCCCATGTTCCACTGGCTGGGTGATGAAAGAGGCCAACACTTTTGATCAAAGAAACCCTCCTTCCAAGCTTTAAATAGATACGTGTGTTAATTGCAGATAGCAGCAAAATGCCCTGCCAAATGTTTCAAACTGGGAAAAGGGAATAAACAAGCTATGGTAGATTAAACACTCCAGAATGGTGTTTTTTCTGTCACTGTCAGAATGTGGAACAGAGTCCCATGCTATTTCACTGTTTCTCTCCTTGCAAGGCAGACTGGATACCTATAATTTATGACAGCAAGCTACCACTTGGTGAGCTGCCTTTCGTTTTCTCAACTGATGCTAACCTTGTTAGTGGGGGATATGTGACAGGCTGATTGTGGTTTTCTTATCTGCAAGTTAAACATTGTCAGAATAATTCATGGGCGGGCAACTGTTACAACTGTAATGTTTTTATAATTAGAGATGTTAGCGGAGGGTTCACCAAGGATTCAGGCTTTCGTGAACATGCCCTCCCATTCGGAGGCACATGGCCGGCTGCCATCCATCAGCCTTCAGAAAGAGCAGCCTTCTTGGGAAGAGAGAGGTAAAATCTCTCCATGCAGCCCTCGGGGAATTTCACATCACTGTTCCTACAGGCACCATTAGATCTGGAAAGGGAAGGTCACATTCAGAACTCTGCTTCTATACCATCCTGAAGATGATAAATCAGGTTCTCAATTGGTATAAATAAACCTCTTCACAACATGAACATAGACAGTTTTAATGTTGCTCAGTATATTCTCGTGGTCATGTGTGTAACAGAGCAGAGATCAATCCTTGTCTGTTTCTTTGTTGAGGAAATCAAATTAAGTATATTTATTTATTTATTTATTAAGCAACGTTTCCACCAACCTAAATCACAAAAATTCATTAAAGTAACAAAAAAAATCACATAAAAAAAGAAAACCAAACAAGCTGAGCATAATACTGGTTGGAAAAGTAACAATATAAATATCTCTGATGGTGTAAAATTAGTAATCTGAGATGAAGGACTCGATTAAATAGATTTTCAGAAAACAACAAAAGCAACCTATACAGAACTGAGGCAAGCTTTTTGAGGGAAAGAATTCCACAATTTGAGAATGGCCATGGAAAGGGAGAATAGTGCCAACAGTTGATAACATTCAGAATTCAGGACCAGATTAACCATTAATCTAAGTATGCAAAGGGCTCAGTTAATTGATGAGAACTCTTTTGCTGAATTTAAAAGGGGTCCCTGATAAACCAGGAAGCCATTTTTTAAGGTGGTCATCATTTTAACAAAATTGCTTATAAATATTATGTGCCATCATAAAAGGGATAGGCCTTCTCTCACACACAGGAAGGAATTTATTTTCCAAAATGGACTTTTTTCTACACAAGCATAACTTTAAATATATTTTTGGCAGAACTACCATTCTTAACAGCTATATTTGGAGTTAATCAATTCATTAGTATATATTTTCAAATAACTAGCCAAATGGTCGGGCGACCGCGGCGACTGCCGCGGCCGCGCGCTTTGCCCACGCTGCCCGCCGAGAGACGGGCCTGGGCACGAGCGCAGGGGGCGTGGTCAAGCGCTGCCCTTATAAGGGCGGCGCGCTCCCTGTGCTCGTGCGCCAGTCCCGTTTGACAGGCGAGCGAGCCGGGTGTGTTACCTCTCCCTTACCTTTGCGGCTTGTCCTTTGGCGGGGCGAATTGCAGGTCATTTGTTGGGCGTCCTTCTGCGGTGGTGGTTTTCGACCCTTTTGGGGGGCTTTGCGGGCCTTCGGCTTCCTTCCCCCCTTCTCTTGGTTGCTCCTCTCCGGGTGGTCCCGGCGTGCTAGCAGTAGCGACCGCCATTTTGTGGGCCGTTTTGTGGCGCCCACCATCTTGTGGGGCCTCATAGTTGCGCCCGCCATCTTGGGACCTCTAATTTGGCCTTCTGGCTGGTCCCCGGTGGTCATTGCCTGCATCTGCGGGCAGTCCAGGCTTTGTTGGTTGGTTTCCCGGGGTTATTCCTTGCCACTTTAAGTGGCTATTGTCCCTGCTCTTGTCCCTCTGGTTTTTGTGTGGGTTCTCTGTGGCCTTGGCTGGTTGGCCCCTGATTTGCCTTGGCCTTTTTCAGTATTCACTCCTGGGGCAGCTTTGATCCAGAAGGCTCAGGGTTGTCTTGGCTGAGTGCGTCTGTGCCCTGCCTTTTCTTGCCTTTTGGTGGATCACTTTGGTTACTGGTCGGCCATGGCTCCTAAAAAGCAGGCCGCGCCCCGCCCTCGCCGCACCCCCCGTAGGGCTACTGCCGAAGGGGGGCCCAGCCGCCGCGCCCAGGGGTTTGAGGTCGCCCCCATCAGCCCCGCGGCCCTCCTCGCCCGTGTCGCGGCCCTGGAACGGGCCGTTGCCACGGAGCAGGTGCCGGATTCGCGGGGGGCGGCCCGACGGGCCGCGCAGTCGGTGACTGATCCGACTGCTGCAGAATGGGCTGGGTTGGTGGAGGTTATCCACCAGCGAATTGCCCAGCTTGAGGCTCGCCTGCCGCCGCTCCGGTCCACCGAAGACCAGCTCCCTGGCGACGCTGAGGGCCGGATGGACGATCCTGCGCCCCCGGCAGTGGTGGAACCCGACCCAGGGCCCAGCGCTGCTCGCCCGGTCCTGGTCCCTCCGACGGTCGACGACGCGCGGGCCGGTGGTGAGTATGGGGCCGATACGGCCACCCTTCCTGGCGCTTCGCCGCAGCAGCCTCCTTCTGTCACCCCGCAGCTCCCCCCGGTGGACGCGCCTTCACCCCCCATTGCTCCGCAGCCCCCGGTGCAGTGGCCCTGGCCATGTCAACCGGCGGCCGCTGCGGCTTCGTCTTGGCCGGCAGCGGCGCCCGGGTTCCCATGGTTGCCGCCGGGTCCGCCGGGACAGGGGTCGGCCCCTGCGTGGCCGGGACCGGCTCCGTCGGCGGCGGTCCTGCCTCCGCACGCCCAGCCGGTGCCTGGCACGTGGCGGGCGCCGTATCCGCCGCCTCCGGCGGCATCGCCTTTCGGCGTCCCTTCTATTCCGGCACCGGGTTGGCCATGCTATTCCTTTGGAGACACGGGATATAACTCGGTGTCTCGCTTGGCCATGCCGTACGGCGACCAGTCGTTGCCGCTCGGCGACCACTTGCTCCCTGCCACCCGGGATAAGATTCTTCGGGGTGAGTATGTTGATTTCTTCTCCCTCCTCAATCGGGACTCCACGAAGGAGGAGAGGGAGAAGGCGGATGACGCGGATAAGGAGAGGGCCAAGAGGAAGAAGCCTCCTCGCACCTGGGCCAATTGGCTCCCAGGCTTCATCATATATGCGGGTGTGCTGTCCCGGGCTTTCCCTCAGCTAGGGGTTTCCCTGTTTCAATACCTTGACATTATTTACAGGGCCTACGTTGATTTCCCGGGGCAGGCATGGCTGTCGTACGACGAGGAATTTCGTATGCGCGCGGCCATCCGCCCCGGCATGCGCTGGGACGAGCTGCATTCCGCATTGTGGATGCAGCTTATGACCCCGACCCGCCCAGCCCTTGGTGAGCGTTATGACTGCGGCCACCTGATCCAGCGCCCTACTCCCTCTCAGTCACCCCGCCAGCCGGCGGGGCAGGCGGTTCCGGCCCGCCTGCTTTGCTGGGAGTACTCCGCTTCGGGTCGCTGCACCAAGAAGCAGTGCAAGTTCAAGCATGAGTGCTCGATTTGCGCGGGCGCCCACCCCGCCACCTCCTGTTTTCGTGGAGGGGCGGGCCGGGGCAGGGGTAAAGACCAGCAGGGGGCAAAGCGGGCCGGGGCTGACAACGCCCCTGGAAAAGGGCCCCAGCCCAGTTAGGGTTGACACTCTGGACCGCCTGCTACGCGAGTATCCTTCGCCCGCTGACGCAAAGTACCTATCCGAGGGTTTCACCTTTGGCTTCCGTATCCCGGTTGTCGGGGTGCGGGGGCCTCAGGACGCACCCAACCTGAGATCTCTGGTGGGTATGTAGTCAGTGGCCAGGGCACAAATTTTCAAGGAGATAGCAGCAGGCAGGGTGGCGGGCCCTTTTGCCAGCCCGCCCTTCCCCAACCTTAAGGTTTCCCCGTTGGGATTGGTTCCAAAAAAGGCCCCGGGTGAGTTCAGGTTGATTCATCACCTGTCTTACCCCGCCGGGTCTTCCGTCAACGACGCTATCCCGGACGAGTTGTGCTCAGTCCGGTATACGTCTTTTGACGAGGCCGTACGCATGGTCCGCTCCTGCGGTCCGGGTGCACTATTGGCCAAATGCGACATCAAGTCTGCCTTTCGGCTGTTGCCGGTGCACCCTGATGACTTCGAACTACTGGGCTTTCGTTTTGAGGGCCAGTACTTCGTGGACCGGGCCATGCCGTTTGGCTGTTCTATTTCCTGCGCCGCGTTTGAGCGCTTTAGTTCCTTTTTACACTGGGCTTTAGTTAGGAAGGCAGGTTCTGACAGGGTCGCCCACTATTTGGATGATTTTCTTTTTGGGGGGCCCGCGGGTACGGGGGATTGCGTTCACCTGCTCCAGTCGTTTCAGCGCCTGGCGGAGGAGTTGGCCGTTCCGTTGGCGCCTGAGAAAACTGAGGGTCCGGCCACTACCCTCACTTTTCTGGGCATCGAATTGGACACGGTCGCCATGTCCTCTCGTCTCCCCCTTGACAAGGTGCAGCGCCTAGTTGACAGGATAGAGGCGCTCCTGCCCAAGAAAAAGGTCACCCTGCACGAATTGCAGGAGCTTCACGGGCATCTCAACTTTGCCTGTAGGGTGGTGGCCCCCGGCCGCGCCTTTGCTCGCCGTTTGTGCGACGCGATGGCCGGCATGACCAAGAAGTTCCACAGGACCAGGCTGACCCGTGGGATGAGGGAGGATTTGGAGGTCTGGTTGGCGTTCCTTAGGGACTTCAATGGGGTTTCCTTTTGGCGCTCTGACCTTTTCCTCTCTTCCAGTTTTCAGGTCCATTCCGATGCATCGGGGTCTTGCGGTTTCGGCATCTATTTTGATGGCCGTTGGTGCGCCGGCGCATGGCCGCCGCACTGGCGGGACTCCGATGTCGTGATGGACCTGACTTTCCTGGAATTCTTCCCCATCTGGGGGGCGATCAACATGTGGGGACGTCACTGGGTAAACTCCGTTGTCACCTTTTGGTGTGACAACGCGGCGGTTGTCCAAGTGGTCAACTCGCAGACGTCCCGCTCCCCCCGGGTTATGTCCCTAGTCAGGCCGTTTGTCCTGGCTGCGCTGAGGCTTAACATCGTCTTTCGCGCACGCCACGTGCCGGGGGTGGACAATTCCATTGCTGATGCCCTGTCCCGCTTTCAGATGGCGCGGTTCAGGGCGTTGGCTCCCGGTGCCAGGGCACTTCCTTCGGAGTTGCCGGACGCGGTCTGGAACATTGGAGGGCCGAGGTGAATCGGGCCATTGGCCTTTCCCTATCGGGTCGCACACGCCGTGCTTATCGCCTGGCGTGTGAGGCTTTTACCACCTTTAGAAGCCAGCAGGGGTTGCCCGAGGTTTGGCCGCTCCCGGTGGACCATGTGCTTCAGTTCATGGTCCACCTGCGGAGGTCCGGCCTTGCTCCACGTACCATCCAGGGGCGGCTGTCGGCTTTGGCCTTTGCCGCCCGGGCAAACGGCGTCCCCGACACCCTCGGCGATTTTCGTATTCGCCGGGTGTTGGAGGGCTGGTCGAGGGAGCGTGGCCGCCGCCCGGACGCCCGACAGCCGGTGTCACCGGCGGTGCTGCGGCGTTTGGCTGCGGCTTGGCCACGCCTTTGCAATGATGGGTATGAGGCGGCGTTGTTTCACGCTGCTTCGTCCGTGGCATTTTTTGCGGCCCTTCGGGTGGGAGAACTGGTGGTGGCGTCCCGAGGGGACATGTCCGGCCGCGCGTTGCAGCTGGCGGACGTCGCGTTCACCGCGTCGTCGGCTCGGCTGACGGTCCGGATCTCCAAAACCGACCAGCTGGGCAGGGGGGTCTCCTTGCTGCTACTGCGGTGCAGTTCAGTTGATATATGTCCGGTGGGGGCGCTGGAGCGCTACCTGGCCATACGCCCCTCTGGTCCCCTGCCCCTTTTTGTCCATCGGGATGGGTCCCCACTCACGCGTTTTCAATTTTGGAGGGTTACTGGGGCGGCCCTGTCGGAGGTGGGGATCCCTGGTGCCCGTTACGGCACCCACTCTTTCCGCATTGGGGCTGCTTCCACCGCGGCCTCTTTTGGGTATTCTGATGCGGACATCATGAGGATGGGGCGGTGGGGGTCCGCGTGTTTTCGAACATATGTGCGACCGTTGTTGCCATGACCTGCCTTGCTGCCGTTTGTTTTCTGTTTGTTTTCTTTCAGAGCTCTTCCCTCGGAGTGCTGTGGCCCGGGTCTGGATCGTCGGCCACAGCTACATCTACTGGGCCGCCCGTTTTGCTGGTGCAGCTCCCTGCGGGATCCACCTTGGCCTGCGGCAGTGGGCCTACCTCGTGTGGCGGGGAGTCCGGGGAATGTTGTGGGATCAGCTGATGCCTTTTTTGATGTCTAGCTGGCATGTGCCACCCCCTGACATCCTCCTGGTACACCTGGGTGGGAACGACCTGGGTCAGCGAATGGGGCTAGATTTAGCCAGGGCCATTTGCAGGGATTTCCATCTCCTGCACCAGCATTGGCCGGCGACCAGGATTGTCTGGTCGAGTATGATACCGCGTGCCCGGTACAGGGGCGCGGTCGATTATCGGGCTGTGGATCGGGCGCGGCGTGGAGTGAACCGCACCGTTGCACGTTTCCTGCAGACCCGTGGTCTGGGTACCGTGGTGGAGCATCCGCTGTTTCATATTTCGGAGTTGGGCCACCTGTACAGGAGCGACGGAGTCCACCCGTCACCGGACGGCCAGGTTTTGTTCCTGGCCGCTTTGCAGCAGGGCCTGGTGACCGAGTTGTCGGTCTCGGGGGGGTGGGGCGGTGAGTAGTTTCACTCCCCCCGTGTGGCGGGTAGCACTGGTTAGGAATAAATTTGGTCCCAGGAGAACCGGGTAGGAACGTGTTTTGATCGGCCACTCTGTGAGTCTGATCAAAATGCGGAACGTGAACTTGGGTAACTGCCCAGCTCGGCAGCAGGCAGCCCCGATATAGAGTTCGCCCGGTGCGTGGTCAGAAGGAGATAACACCTGGTTACTTCTGACCGGGACAGTAAAATGTTGTATGGATATGGTTGTACGATATCCAAGTTAAGCGTGGGAATGGATATCGTTGGCCTCACCAGTGCTACTGCGGCCTTGCTGCATTAAGTTACTGTTAAGATGGTTAAAGTTAACCAAGTTGATTTCAAATAAAGTGGCCCAATTTTTCAACCAACATCACTGTGGTCAGTCTCTTTTGTGCGGGCATAAGGGGGCAAAGTCTATTGTGTAACTATGCCTGGAGTACCTAATCAGACATCTGATTGCAGTGGCGTCGTGCAGTCTTCAGCTGCCTGGGGCGAAGAACAAACTCGCCGCCGCCGCCCCCCCAGCTCGCCGCTGCCGCCGCCCCCTCCCCCCGACCCAGGTAGAAGCTGGCCCCCTGCTGACTAGCGGCGCGCGCGCGATCGCGCGCACACCACGCACCTCCGTCCGCTCGCCCACCACGCACCTCCGTCCGCTCGCACCTCCGTCCGCTCGCCCGCCCGGCTGGCTGTCGGGGGCTCTCCACCGCCTGTTGCCCCTGGCAGCGGCTTTCAGGGGGCGGCAAAATGTCCCCTCCCCACCCTTTTGCTGGCGAAGAGGAGAAAAAGTGTTTTTTTTAGGCGGACAATTCAAGGAGGGGCCCGCCCGCCGGGCTGGCTGTCGGTCGGGGGCTCTCCTGGCGGGCGGCCCGCGTGTGCGCGCATGCTGCCCACCTCCTCCTGCCCAGCCAGCCCCCAGGGGCTCCCCGCCACGGTGCCACCCCCCCCCCGACGAGCGCCCCGTCTCACGGCAAGTTGGGTGGGTGGCTGGGCGGGCGGAGATGAGCAGCGTCCGCGCGCACGCGGGCCGCCCGCCAGGAGAGCCCCCGACGGCCAGCTGGGCGGGCGACCGGGCGTGCCCCTCCTTGAATTGTCCGCCTAAAAAAAAAACCTTTTTCTCCTCCTCGCCAGCAAAAGGGTGGGGAGGGGACATTTTGCCTCCCCCTGAAAGCTGCTGCCAGGGGCAACAGGCGGCGGAGAGCCACCGACGGCCAGCCGGTCGAGCGAGCGGATGGAGGTGCGAGCGGACGGAGGTGTGTGGCAAGCGGCGAAGCGCACGTGGGGCGCTCGCCAGCAAAAGGGTGGGGAGGGGACATTTTGCCGCCCCCTGAAAGGCGCTGCCCGGTGCATCCGCCCCCCCCCCGCCCCCCCACGCTACGCCACTGTCTGATTGTGTATGTGATGTGCTACATCATCTCAGCAATTAGCCATAATTAGGCTAAGATGCATAAACCATATGAGACCCTCATAAGATTCCTACCTCCACCTGTCACCTTCTACTTCTTCTCCAGTACTAGCTTTATTGCCTTTGTTTTAGAACTTTTCAATTTATTATTCACAGAATTTCAAAACATGAATATTCAGCATCTAAAATATGCTATTTTTGACATCATAGATTCCAAAAGAAAAGGTAAACAATGATTTGTATTATGAACACTTTATATCTATTTATCAAGTGCAATATATGTACCCTTGTAAGAATCTCTATTTCTTAATGTTTAAAGGGGAAAAAATAGAGATTTTCCTTCTTCAAAAATCTCAATTTCTTTATTTTTGAAAGAGAGAAATACAGTTTCATATTATTCAGCATGACTTGAGAAATGATGATGATGATGATGATGATGATGATGATGATGATGATGATGATGATCAAACCCTTGTTGGCTAGGAAAACAGTGTGAGGCAAAGTGCAAGCTATCCGGTAGCCCGGGGTGCCCAAACTACCACCCACAGGCCCAATTAGGCCTGTGCATATAATTAATCAGGCCCACGGTGATAATCCAGGCACTCCTGGGATCAACCACCCACCCACCCTGACCCACCCCCACCGCCTGATTTCACAATACATCACTTACAATGGCAAAAGCAAGTGGATGGCAAATTAAAATAATGAGAGAAGTATTTTTATTAGGAATAAAAGTATTTAAAAAATTAATAAGAGGGTAATTTCATTTTTAGGGTAACATGACAATATAGAGCCTTGTCATACTCCCTTTCCTATTCTAAACCAATAAGTTTTTCCATATCCAGTTCTAACTGTCGCTTCTTTTTTTTTTCTTTTTTTTTTAATATTTATTTTTATTAGGTATGCAAAGAAAAAGACAACAACAAACTAATATATAGACATAGAAACATTAAATGAAACAAATAAAATAACAATGTTTTATAAGAGATACGTCATAAAATTCATGTAAGGTAAAATCGCATATTTTCTAATACCACGTAAAACATCCGCAATTTCAAATCTAACAATACCAGATCCAACCTTATTTTCCCTACTACACTATATTCTCTTTCACTATTACATTATACGACATTAATATCACCCATGTGCTATATACAATGTCCGGGGCAATCTGTATCATCATATTTTCCAAAAAGCATTTTGTTCTGGGGCGGGGGCCAAGCCTTTTTTCTTCACTAATGTATAATCAATAAATGGTTTCCAGATCCTCCAGAAGCTATTTCCTTGCTGTTTACCTTTTCTAAGATTTAATTCCCATGTGAGTTTCTCGTTTAGGGCCAAGTCCCACATTCGTTCATACCATTCTTGCATTTTTATATTTTCATTTCTCTTCCAATTTTTTGCTAGACACTGTCTGGCCACTGTTAACATAATAGACACCAATTCCTTATTATCATTAGTAATTCTATATTTATCTACTTCCATTAACAGAATTGTCTCCGACTCCAATTCAAGTTGCATATCCAGTATTTTCTTAATCTCATTTTCTATATTCCCCCAAAATCCTTTTACACAGTCACAACTCCACCACATGTGCTCATAGGAACCTTTTTCTTTTTTACATCTCCAACAAATTTCACTCAGATTATCATATATTTGATGCAACCCCATTGGAGTTCTATACCACCTCCAAATCAACTTATAATTATGTTCTTTAACCTTCACTGATGTAGTTTTCATAATTCTTCTCCTCCACATTTTCTGCCACTTTTTTTCTGTAATTGTAACATTAAGTTCTTGCTCCCACTTTTGTCTTAGTATCTCTTGTATTTTGCCTCCTTTATTCAAAATTTTATAAATTTTACTTACTATTCCCTTTATTCCTATATCCCCTTTTCTTATTTTGACCAGAAGTGTCTCAATTTCAGTATATTCCCTATCTAAATCCCCTTCTAGTAGAAATCTTTTACTCCAGTTATTCGTCTGAAGGATCTTAAACCAGCTCAGCTCCAGTTGCAAATATAACTCATTTCTTTTTTCCCGGTCTCTCCAGGTTTTTACCCAATCTTTCAGCATTAAAACCCCATTCTCTAATAAGATATCCCTAATCCTGCTATCTATTTTTAATGGGAAGTTATTAAAGTCCTCTAGTTCTAGAACTGGTGAAATTCCTAACATAAAATCTTTCCTCATTTTATTCCATTCCTCTATAGTAGACTTTAACAATGTTCCCTGAATTTTCTCTCTTTTTTTATCTTTTTCTAAACTCATAAACAGAACATTTCCAACCCCTAAAAATTCCTTTCTTTCAATTCTCTCCCACACCATTTCTTCTCTACTTAATAACTTAATACCGTTTCTTATTTGAAAAGCCCTATAATATTTACTAATATTTGGAATACCCAATCCACCTTCCTTTTGTGATAAATACCACAGCGATTTAACTATTCTAGCTCCTCGGGTCCCATTACAAAATTTATTCATAATATTTTGATACTCTTTTAATTCTTTATCTGTATGTTTTAATGGCAAAACATCGAACAAAAAATTCAATTTAGGTAATAACATCATTTTACACATTGCTATTCTACCGAACCAGGACAAATTTAATTTGCTATATTGTATTATCTTTTTTTCAATCTCCTTCTTTTGTTTTCCATAATTCAATCCCTTTAACTCTTTAATTTTACTAGCCAATATTACACCTAAATACCTCATCTTTTGTGCAATCTGTATATTATAATCCCGTTTTATCAAATCCTCATCACTTTTATTCCCATTAACTAATATCATTTCTGTTTTGTCCCAGTTCACTCTTAGTCCTGTTGTCTCCTCAAATCTTTTCAAATGCATATTTATCCTCGATATAACTTTTGTTGGATGTTTTACCATTATTAATGTATCGTCTGCATATAAACTTATTTTATTCCCTTCAATTCCAATTATTTCCTCATCCTGATGTATTATGTTTGCCATAAATTCCATAGCCAATATAAATAAAGATGGTGACAATGGACAGCCCTGCCTTGTACCTGCTTCCAATTTAATATCTCCTGTATAATTACCATTGAATTTGACCCTAGCTGTCCCTTGTTTGTATAAATTCCCAATTATCCTTTGAAATTTAACTCCGAATCCATATAATCTAATCATTTCATGAATTGTTGCCCATTGTAATGAGTCGAAAGCTTTGAAAATATCTAACGACAAAAAACCCACCCTTTCTTTCCTCCTTTCGGCTAAATCCAATAGATCCACTACCCTTCTTATTAAATCTGACATGTGCCTGTTTTTTACAAACCCGGCCTGGTCCTCTTTTATATAGTTGGCTATGAAACTATTTAATCTATTTGCTAATATTGTTGAGAAAATTTTTGCATCTTGGTTGATTAAGGATATCGGTCTGTATGATTCAATTTTTTCTAGGTCTTTTTCAGGCTTTGGGATTAAAGCAATTATGGTTCTGTTCCAAGAATCTGGGATTGTTTCTCCTTCCAATATTCCATTAAATAACTTGTGTAATCTCGGAACAATCCAGAGTTTAAAGTCCTTATAGAATTCCGCTGTCAACCTATCTTCCCCCGGTGCTTTGTCTTTTTTTAATCTCCCAATCACTTCCTCAATTTCCTTTACTGAGATTTCTGCCTCCATTTTAATCCTATGTTCTTCTGTTATCGATCTAATTTGTTGCTTCTCAAAAAAATCTCTCATTTTTTCAATATTTACCTCTTTTTTCGAATACAATTTTTTGTAAAAATTTTCTATTAATTCCGCTTTTTCTTTCCTTTTATTATATCTTTTTCCATTTTTATCTACCAATACTCCTACCTGACCTTTATTTTTCTTATCTCTTGCTGCTTTAGCCAATAATTTAGAATTTTTATTACTATATTCAAAATACTCTCTTTTTAGGAAAATCAGGTCCTTTTTAACTTTCTCTATATCTTTCCCCTCTAATTCTTTCTTAATTTTGTTTATCTCTTGAAGTACTTTGTGATCTTTATTCTTAGCATGTTCCGAGTGAAGATGTTTCAGTCGGTTTTCCTTCTCTTGATACTGACTATTAAACTGTCGCTTTCTTATACTATTTAATTTTATTGATTCTCCCCTAAAAATTGCTTTCATTGTATCCCATACAATTCCATAACGAACCTCGTTATTGTCGTTCCATTTCCAATTTTCCTCCCATTTTTCCATAATTTGCCTTTTTATTTTGTCCTCCTCATACAACTTTGTGTTATATCTCCAATTATATCTTATGCCCCTTGTATCTTCCAGATTTATATCCACAATTATCTTAGCATGGTCTGATTCCTTGAATGTTCCAATTTTTATATCATCTATTGTTTTAACCAATCCTTCTGTAACAAATATATAATCGATTCTGGAGTACATATTGTGAACTTGTGAATAGTAAGTATATTCCCTCTCCTGGCCCTTAAGCTCTCTCCACACATCTTTTAAACCCATTAGTTTACTACAGTCATCCAATATATACTTTTTAACTTTATTTTTACTGCTTGTGCTATCAATACCCGATCTTAACAAATTAAAATCTCCCCCTATAATCATGTTCTTTGATCCTTCCTTTTTTAAAATTTCTCCCATCCTATCTAAAAATTCTTCCTGATTATTATTTGGGGCATAAGTATTAACCAAAGTTATCTCTTCCTCCTCAATATTCCCTTTGATTATCACATATCTTCCTTCCTGATCTACTATAGTTTTAACCACAGTAAAGCCCAATTTTTCCGAGATTAACGTTGCAACACCTCTAGCTTTAGATGTCCCATAAGCCTTTTCATATATTTCCATTCCTCTTACCACTAATTTATTTACTTCCGCCGATTTTTGGTGTGTTTCCTGGAGAAAAATAATGTCCGCTCTAGATTTATTGAGTGCTATTTGCAATCTTTTCCTCTTCAAGGCGTTCCCCGTTCCCTTCACATTCCATGTTAAAACCCTTAAGTTTTTAACCATCTATTATTGTTATAATTACCCATTCACCACAATCCTCCCCGGACGTGCTCCCTCTATTCCCTCTGTTCCATCCATATTCCCCAAAAAAGGAAAAAATACTTAAAAAAAAATTAGTTAAAACTACTGTAAGATTACAAAAGAAAAAGTTAACAGAAAAAATAACATTAAGAAAAATGAAATTAACCATAAAGATAAAAAACTTACCTACTCTTCTTTCTTTCTCTACCCTCCCCACACCTTTCCCAAAGATGTCGCCTCTGAACTCCAAAGAGGGGAGGGGGGGAACGTGAAAGAATGGCATCAAATTCTTGTAATTAGCCCTCCCTCCGCCATTAACCAAGTATTGCATATAATCATTATTCTACTATTTCCAAACTCGGTGACCCCGAAAGATCTACACCCCCTATCGCTCCCTCCACCTCCTCCTGCACATTCAAGGCCGGCCCCATCACCCCCACTGTATACAAATCTGTTCTCAGGCCAATCCATTCCTTGTCCGCCACCGTAATCAGTCCAATTTGTGTCAGGTATTGCAAAACATCAGTCTTTTCATCAAGTACATGCCATCTCTTATCATAAAAAAATCTCAGTTGTTGTGGAAACCTCCAATTGTATTTAATATCCTTAGCCACCAAAAGCTTCGTAACTGGTTTCATCATGTATTTCCATTTTCTCTCCTCAGGCGCAATATCATTGTAGATTTCCACATCAACTCCCTCAATATTTAGGACGCCAGACCCTGCTTGTTTAATAAAAGCCATCACCTTCAGCTTATCTCCCCAATTTGCAAATTTAACCAAAACATTCCTAGGTGCTCTCCTATCTCTCCTTCCCCCCACTCTAAATACAGCGCCAATGTCTTCTGAAACAAAATCCTTCCCCATTTTTAGAGAGTTCAGCCAATCTATCACCCTGTCCTTCAACTTGTCTGGCATCCTTTCCACCATCTTACGTATCACAATGTTCTGTTTTCTCCACCCCTCCTCCACCATCATCATTTTTTTCTCTTGAACTGATACCCTGTTAGAGATGACATGTTCCTGGATCAAAAGTTCATTCACTGTGATACTAGTTTGTTGCAAATCCTTTTGCATTGTGTCTGTAATCATCTTAATTTTCTTTGTGTTCTCTGTCACCTCTTTTTGCATATCCGATAGGGACCTGGCCAGGCTCTCATGTTGTAATCTGGCCAGCTCCCTATCTTTTTTCATTTCCTCACTATTATTCTCAACAGTTTTATTCAGCCTTTGCATTGTTACCTGACAATCACCCACATTTTTAGCCAATTGCTGTAAAATAGCGCAGACTTCCGATAAATCGGTTGCCCGCCCACCCGCTGCTTGAGATTCAGTTGTTGCTGCTTGCACTTCCATGGTTGGTGACGGTGTACGTCTCTCCTTATCCTTCTGCTCCTTCTCTCTCTTCTCTCTTCTTGTCTTCGGTTCCTCCCTGCCTCTCCCTCCCTCCATACTGTATTCACTTAATTATGCCCTCCTTCAATCAAAATTTAATATATACCTCTTTAAAAAAAAATTCAATTTAACTGCTGTTTGTTATTATTACTCAAAGAGTGAACAGAGGAAAAAGCAAGTTCCCACCAACCCAAACCAATTGTGACACACAATAAAGAGACCAAGCCCAGAAAAAAAAAGCACAGAAAGAAAAAGAAAAAGGAGGGGGTGAGGAGGAAAGATGGGAGTGAAAAAGGGGATCCACAAACTCAACAAAGAACAGCTGTATATAATATTGCAAAAGGGAATAAAAAAGTTAATCCAATTAGGAGCAAATGAGTGTAATATTAAAGCATTAAAAAAAAATTCTTAGGCGATCTCCAACAATATACAATTCAGCTGTCTTTAAAGGAAGAGGGAAAGAAAAAAAAAAGAGAGAAACGAGGGGGAGGAGGGGGGGCAGAGGGAGGGTGGACCCAAAGTCGTAATCGTAAGTTTTATTTCACAGTGATTTGGAATTGTGCGAAGTGCGTTCTTCCTTGTGGCTGTGATGAATAGAGACTGTCGCTTCTTAGTCTGCATACAGGTTTCTTAGGAGATAGGTAAGGTGGTCTGTTACTGTCATCTCTTTAAGGACTTCCACCACAGTTTGTTGTGATCCACACATTCAAAAGCTTTAGTGTAGTCAATGAAGCAGAAGTAGACATTTTTCTGATGCTCCCTTGCTTTCTCCATAATCCAGCAAATGTTGGCAATTTGGTCTCTAGTTCCCCTGCCTCTTCAGAACCCGTCTTGTACTTCTGGAAGTTCTTGATCCAATACTGCTGAATTCTAGCTTGTAGGATCTTGAGCATGACCTTGCTAGTGTGTGAGATGAGCACAATTATACGATAGCTTGAACATTCTTTGGCATTGCCCTTATTTGGAACTGGAATATATACTGACTTTTCCTAACAGGCTAACAAGCTGGATACTACGGGACCACAAAAGAGCACTAGACAACTATGGGATACGCCAATGATAAAGCTGTTTTGCCAGAGATGGAAACAGAACATTTTGGAGTTCAGTTGATTTGCACTGAAATAGATAAGGGATGACAAATCGATGTTAGTTTGGATTGGATTCTAATTGCTGCCTCCTGTGCAATGTTATGATCCTCCATCCATAGTTCTTCTGGCATGCTCTCTATCAAGTCTAATCCCTTTAAACTATTCTTCACTCCACAGTATATTCACATGGGATGTGATCTACTAGGTAATACCTTGCTTAAAGAGCATAATGCGTTCCATGGGATTGCTCTTTAAGCGAGTTGCTCTTTAAGTGTTTTAACATACAAAGTGTTCTACAGCCTTTAAAATCAATAGACTCTGAGCATCCAGAAGCATTGTGGATGTAAACTTACAGGCTTTGCCTTGTTTCTTCTCCACAATAACCTTGTGAGAGAAGTCATTGCTGTAGCAATGTGAAGAATGTCACTGCATACAGAGCCAGACTAATAATATCTGTCATGGCACAGAAATCTCAGAAAATTGCTTAGTTAGAACATCAGTCAAATGTTTAGGAACTTTTAAAAGAACCTAGATTCCCAGAGGATGGTTTTGGAGAAGCGAGAATGAAAATATTGCATTTCTTTTCATGATATTAAATCTCCTGAAATGTCTAAATATGCAGAGATTCAAAATGCAGAAAACTAGGTGCACATTGTTTTGGATGTTATGCTGTAACACAAAACATAATGAACACTAGAACTGCTGCTAAATACCCTGAAATTAAACAATACAGTATAGAGATATGCTAAGCACATTTGCTACTGTAATTACATTGACTGTTGCTTTTCATGCATCTATTAATATCTTGCTAACCTAATA
Source organism: Furcifer pardalis (assembly GCA_030440675.1). NCBI lineage: Eukaryota > Metazoa > Chordata > Lepidosauria > Squamata > Chamaeleonidae > Furcifer > Furcifer pardalis. The sequence goes on from CP126891.1 coordinate 115,021,608, forward strand.
AAGAAATTTTTAAAAATTAAAAAGCACGGGGTGGGCAGGGGTGGGGGTGAACCTGTTGTGTAACTTTATACTCAACATAGCTTGAGTCAGGTGCCAGAAACATTTAACTTACACTAATCAAAAACTTCCTATCCCCTCAACCTTTTGTAGGTTCTGAGGTTCCATTTTGCGCTGGGAAACCTTTTGACAACCTCAGGATGGAGGGGGGGGGCAGCCTTTAAAAGTTGCAAATTACTGCCAGTGGCAGACCCAATCCAACCAGCAGTGATTCAACAGTGTTTGGATTTTTTTTTAACCTTTAACAGTTCCCTCTCCCCATCTTGAGGCTTCCAAAGACTTCCCTGGGACGAAAAGCAGCCCTAGGGCGCTTCTGAAGCTAAATTGAGAGACTAGTAAGCTTTTAAATTAGGTGCAGCTACACAGAGAGAGAAATGTGAATTCACTTGCATTCATTCGCTGTGAAGTGGCTCCAGGAAATATAGGTCTGTGAAATTTAAGTGGCCACAGAAAACAGGACAGAGCTTTTTCTTCCTTCCTTCTTTCCTTCCTTTCACTGTTAGTTTGCAATTCTACATATAGCTCTTCAGGGGACACCATTACGAAGAACTTCCTCACAAATGTTACAAGGCTTCCTATATCAGTTTTCACATATAGTTATCTCATTCATTGTTATTGTTGTTGATTTTGGGGGAATTCTTGTCCTTAGAAAGAAGTTCCATTTCTTAACCTATAATACAAAAATAAGTCTCAAATGTATCACTGACAGAGAACTGTCAAAAAAGTGTCTTGGGAGAGAGGCTTCATTCATTGTAAGTGTGTGCTGGTTTTGTGTGTTTGTGCATGCACATGCACATGCACAAACATGTGGTTCATGAGGCAACAGATGAGGGAGAAGGAGCTTTGCCAAAGCACATCTTTCTCTCTCTATGGGTGGGGGTGGGTGTTGATTGGGATTTCCTTTTTGCATTGGTTCTGAGCAATAACATGATTTTAAAAAGCAGAAAGGCATCTGGTGGGGAGGAAAAACTACAAATTTGAGGGTTGGGATTCTAAGGTGATTCACATTTCTCATTGTGTCTTGTGATCAATTGGGGAAATTGCAAACCAGCCCACTCCAAAATCATAGTACTTCTACATCCCACCCACCCACCCACGGGTTTTGTCAGGTTCTTAATGTAAACTAAATGCTTCCAGTTTGCTGGTCACAAAGTTATGCAATGTTATGTATTGTTGTAGTCTCACATCAGACCACAGACGAATATATTTTGAAGTAATTAAATTATACACTCCTTTCAGATTAGAAGTACATTCCAGTTTCCTCAAACAACAAGCATCCAATGATGCCAGATGTGTAATTAATGAAGTGTGAGCAAAAATAAAAAAGCTTAGTGAATGAAAGTTTTCAGACCTTACTGTTAATTTTGGAAATTAGATATAATGGTTGCTGGGCTGCATATTGAAACAGGCAAGTTAGTTACCTGAGTCAGAAAAGATCTATGAAATAATTTCTTTCCTTTATCTAAGTAGAGGAAGGGGGGATATAATTGCAAGTAACTTTAGAGCCAGTTGAAGAATCTGGTATTGAATAGGTCCGTATGTGCCCTAAAGTCTTGGGGAGCTAGAATATACCACCCAAATAAAAGCAGTGGTGTTAATAGCAGTAGTTAATGAGGGAACAAATCCCCTTTCCCTATACAGAAAGTAGGATGCAATGGTGGGCATCCTTTCCTAGAGTAGTAGAATGCAGAAGAATTGGAAAGGGGCAAAAGTCCATCTATTTGCATCTCTGAGTCACACTGACCTTCATTTCAGAAATACTTATGTTAACTTGACCAAAATGCAAATTGCAGCCTATAGTACTGTTTTGTGAGCCTCATTTCCTACCTTATGCACATCAGAACTTGGTATTTAAGATAAATGTAAAAGCAAAGCAAAACAATGCACCATGACTACCAAAATTATCATGGAGGAGAGAGGGATGATTTGCTTCCCAAGATCTCAAAGCAGAACTGAAAGACTGGGAGACAAGAAAACTCTTTCAAAGGAAATGACATTGCTGAAGAATGGTGCAGGGCAGTGCAATAACAAGCGTGCTGTCAAAACACAGCCAAAGGATCCCAGTTTGCTGAGAATTACAGTATCATTATCGGTGACATGGAGGAAAAAAAGATAAGAGCAGCTTAACTACTGCCTGTCAGTGTCTGTGCCTAGTTGAGTATCCAGCTTAAATAGCATTCCACCATCTGCCTGAGGTTATATACCCAATATTACATGGTAATATAGATAGTTGCAGTGCCAAGAGAGATTGTCTTCCCTTTCTTTGAACAGAGACTTCCAAAAGGAAGTCATGATCATCACAAAATACAGGAGTGAATGTTTTGTGGCTGTGGTATTGGAAGCCGGCCTCACTGCAGCTGGTGCTACTTAAGAGGAAAGAATGATGGCACTACAAATGGAACTTAAAATACTGGCAATTTCCTTTCTTTCTCTTTCCTTTCTGCAATGTTGAGTAAACATAATGAAGTCTACTGTTGCATAGTTTTAAAAAATGAGTGCTAAACTGTTGCTTAGGTTGATAGAAAATAGTGCAAAAGCTGGCTTGAGACTCAATATCAAGAAAAACCAAGATACAGTAGAACACCGGATGACGATTGGATCAGATAACGCTAAAATCACATAACATTAACGTTAAGGTCCTATGGGATGGATCGGATAACAACCGCTAAAGCCTGTGCGGTTACAATGTATCTCTATGGAGCTTTAACGTTATCTGATCCATCCCATAGGATTGTAACATGGATCGGATAACACTAAAAATCGGATAACAGCAAGACTTGTGGAACCAAGTTTTAGCGTTATCCAAGGTTTTACTGTAATGGCAACAGGCCCTATCAATCCCTAGAAAATTGACAGGAAAGAAGTAGAAGCAGTGACAGATTTTACTTTCTTAGGATCAAAGGTCACTGCAGATGGAGATTTTATTGCATGAAATAAAAAAGTGACTGATTCTTGGAAGACAAGTTATGAGAAACTTGCGGAACATAGTTAAAAATAGAGACATCACCTTGAAAACAAAAATTCTCATAGTCAAAGCAATGGTATTCCTGGTGGTAATGTATGGTTGTGAGAGCTGGGCCATTAGGAAAGCTGAGTGCAGAAGAATAGACGCCTTTGAAATGTGGTATTGGAGGAGAGTTTTGAGAGTCCCCTGGACAGCGAGGAGAACAAATAGGTCAATCCTAGAAGAAATCAACCCTGACTGCTCCTTAGAAGGTCAAATAGTAAAGATGAAACTGAAGTACTTTGGACATCAAATGAGAAGAGATGATTCACTTGAGAAAGCCTTGATGCTGGGAAGGGTGGAGGGCAAAAGAAGAAGGGGGCGGCCAAAAATGAGATGGCTAGATGGTATGGGCAGAGAGCTGGGTGGATTGAGGAGGATGGTGGAGGACAGGGGTGCCTGGAGGGCAATGGTCCATGGGGTCACAAAGGGTTGGAATTGACTGTGTGACTGAACAACAACAAATGCTTATGGATGGGACACTGCATCTTAAGCCAAGTCTAGTTCCAGCAAGAATATGTGGGTGTTTGTCTTTATAAAGTAGGCACAATATGCCTTTTCCTAAAAACTACGGAAAACAAACTGCACCATTTCAACTGAAATCCTAAACAAGTCAGCAGGCAGTACAAGACCTGTTAGACAAAGAATGTCTTCACTTTCAAGAAAACGTGCACAGGATTGTAATAAGTATGTAGGTAAATATTTGCCGCTGAATCTAAGGGTTAGCATGTTAAGTAGGTTTTGGTGGTCTTTTTGGAATAAAACCTAGAATTCTAGCTGCTGGCTTGAATGTCAAATACTTAGCTACACAATTTGCATATTGTGCATTTTTCTGTATAGTGATTCAGTGGTGGAAGAGTCATCCATTCAGGCTTCCCTCAACATGGCCCAGGGTATGCCCAGCTGTTAACCATGGTCTTTGGGGAGGCATCTTACGTTTACCCCTAAAAACAAGCCTAAAGAAGTGGGTCCACATTGATGGTAGTGAACAATATGAATGCAACGAGAGACAAGATTTTGAACATTTGGTAATCTGCACAATTTGCCTGAAGAGTGTGATATCAAGGACTTGTTTGAAGCAAATGACAGGTAACTCCAGCTATTCAAACCACTGAATACTGGAAAAGTAGAGTGTGAATATGTAAACATGAAGTTTATATAGCCATACATTTATAGAAAAATATTGGTTTTTTAAAATTATGTCGGTTCTACATTTTAGTGTTTCAGACTCAGATAAATAAATGCATTTTCTTCGTATATTACATATGGAAAAGTTACCAGGAGATGGTATTTTTTCTCAGGTTTCAATCAATCAATCAAGTGATTTTTGTGAAAACATTCCCAGAATATAACCAACCCTGTATAAGTATGATTTTCTAAATGAATAAAAATCACAGCTCTTGAATCTGAATCCAGACTCAGGGGAAATCTAAGGAACTCCAAAATTGCTCTTCCTAATTCTTCCCAGATAGTATGGCCTTCTGAAAAGGATAATGAAGGAATTACCACAAAAGATTAAAGGGACAGCACTTTCTCACAATGAAACACTGGAAGTTCATGCTCTGCCATCACAGCAATGCAAATCTTGTCATTAGTAACAATTAAGGTACCATTTAGCAGCTGTAAGCATAAAAAATAATATACAAATACAGTCAAACCTCGCATAAAGTGCGGCTCTCTTAAAGAGTAACTCACTTAAAGAGCAGAATTTTCTCTGAATGTTCGCTTCGCTTAACAAATAAAACCAAATAAAAACTCACAGTGCTCATTCGGTTTGTCCTCAGTTTGGTTTCACTTTCTTTGACCTCACGAACAGAGCCTTTTATAGGGCGAGAGACAACCTCAAGCTTTCTTTAACTTAGGCTCAATTGCCATGTGGGGGCCTATGGTGGCACAGTGGGTAAGAAGCTCACCTTGTTATCTGGAAGGTCAGAAAGTTGGCAGTTCAAGACCTGAGTTCTGCATGACGGAATGAGCACCCATCTCTGTCCCAGCTCCTGCCAACCTAGCAGTCAAAAGCAAGAAATTGCAAGGAGATAAATAGGGACCTCTTTGATGTTAAAAGACATGAAAGGTGCTTCATTCGGATGTCCTCTGAGTGGTGTTCCTCCAGCAAAAATCCTTCAACCCAGAAAGCACCTTTGTGTGCTTCTGACACAATAAAAAAATTGCCATGTTTTATTTTGCTTTTATTAGGATGTCCTTTGTTTCCATCTTTTTTCAATGAAGTGCTTGCCATGCTAATTCTGTTTGCTAATTTTTGTACCTGAATATGCCCAGCTGTGAGGAAAGCTGGCATTTACCACATAAGGAAAACAGATTAGTATTCAGAATTCGGTAGGATGCCAGAGGCCAAGTGGCTAACTTAGTTGGTGAAATTTTTGAAGTGGTAACCGTGTTAGTCTATGCAAGCATACCAGAGAGTAAACAAGACAAGACAAAAAATGTTTTTTGTCTCTAGTTGATGAAAATATAAACTGAACCAGTTCAAAATGGAACATTTAGGCTATGTTATTGTCTAGAGAGGCAGGAGGAATATGGGGAGAAATCTGTATTTGTACAAATTACTAGCATTTGAAGACCACACTGCATTTTCTATACTGAACTTCTTATAAACCGCACACACTGAAATATCTGGAGATTTGAATTTAGACTGAATTTCGAGACGCTCATGTTTGGTTGTGTCTAAATTCAAGTGCCATGGGGCAACACATTCTCCAGACCCTGAGACTGAACTTCAAACCCATTTATCACAGCAGCTTTCAGACAGACATGATGCAGAGCAAACAACATTCCAGAATGTTTTCTGACTGGAAAGCCTGATAGCTATGATCTTATTGGTGTTGAAAACTCTGTCTGCATCACTTACTGCCTCTCCTACTACCGTCCATACAGTGTTTCCACTCTGTGTGGCAGCTTCCTGTGTTTAAGCTGATTTAATTTCAGACATCTGCTTTGCTTACCCACCCTCCAAGTTTTATACAGTGGTACATCGCTTAAAGACAGTGATGGGATGTAACCAGTGATGGGATGTAACAGGTTCTCACCAGTTCTCCAGAACCGGTAGTAACTTTTCCCAGTGTCCTGGAGAACCGGTAGCAGCTTTTGGGGGGAACCACCTTCGGGGCTTACCTTTTCACTGGTTCCTCCACTGCACATGCGCACCAAGCACTTGGTGTGCATGCACGCCTACAGTGCTTGGCGCGTATGCACAGCCTCCTTGCTGTCCTCCCAAGAGGGGAGGAAGAAGAGAAGCTGCTAACCTGAAGCTCCCTATAGCTTGCTTCCCTAGATATCCTAGAGAACTGGTTAGGCAAAGACTTAGTACCTAACTTCTTTAACTGTTGAAAAGTGCCAAAATGAAGCCATCTTGTGTTGAGTTGAGTTCATTCTGTAGTTCCTTCCATCTGACCTAGTGTGAGAAAGATTAGCCAGAATAAGCTTTAAGCTCTGGTTTAAAAGCTCTGGTTGATTTGTGTTGTGGGTGGGTGGGCGTTTGGGTGGGTGGGTATATTTTAATGTATTTTTTATTTATTTGTTTAATTTATTTACAGGTTTGTGTTGTGGGTAGGTGGGTTGAGGTGTGTGTGTGTGTGTGTGCTTATTTTTATTTTATTTTATTTTTTATTATTTTTAATTTGTTTTCTTTGGCCCCGCCCACAACATCATGATGTCATGACATTGGCTCCACCCATTATGTTAGCTCCACCCACACTGTGATGATGTCATGGTGGGGTAGTAAAAATTTTGACATCCCACCACTGGATGTAACAGGTTCTCGCCAGTTCACCAGAACTGGTAGTAACTTTTCCCAGTGTCCCGGAGAACCGGTAGCAGCTTTTGGGGGGAACCACCTTGGGGCTTACCTTTTCATTGGTTCCCCCACTGCGCATGCGTGCCAAGCACTTGGTGTGCATGCGCGCCTACAGTGCTTGGCGTGTATGCATGGCCTCCTTGCTGTCCTTCCAATTGGAGAGGAGGAAGAGAAGCTGCTAGCCTGCAGCTCCCTATAGCCTGCTCCCCAGGGTAAGTGACTCACCTTTTGATGTGGTGTGTCTGTGTGTATTTTAATGTGTATTTAATACCTTTACCTATAGTGACGTACTACCACAGTTCCTAAAAAGGCCTGGCGGCCTGGCTTGTGGTTTTTAAACAAAGTCTTGGAGTTACCTCATAAATAAGCTACACCTGTGCTGTTCCAATTGGAGAACCCTTAAGGAGGTACAGCTGTTTTACATTTACATTAAGCGTCACTAAATGACAAAAGATTCATTTCCACAGCAGGGCATCTGGGATGCTGAAGGAAAGAGAAGAAACTCATATAGAGGGATGCATGTACTGTAATCAAATGCACAAGGGCAGAGCAAGCCATATTGGCTTGTACAAGCCTGACCTCACAGACACTACAGTTAAACTGGCATGGCCATGGGATTTACAGTGGCAGCTGGAAATGTATGTTATAGATACAAAAAAGATCAAAGTTGTACCACTGTAAATAGAGCATATATTCCATATGTATATGAATATAAGCACAATGGCTCTTGACTGATTTCAGAAGTTAAACACCTGTAGATTAAGTAGTCAGCATAAAACATTTTCAGTTGCACATGGAGTCATATAACTCAGTATGCAATTCTAAGTGTCCACTGAGATTTTTTAACTTAGGACAATTTGCCACCAAAAATTCTTTTGCTGTATCAGTGCAGCCAGAAAAGAGAATTTGGTCTGTTGTTTAATTCCTGCATATTACATTTTCATGGTCTGCACACTGTTTTTGTTGTTGTTCAGTTGCACAGTCGAGTCCGACCCTTTGTGACCCCATGGACCACTGCATGCCAGGCCCCTCTGTCATCTGTCATCCTCTGTAGTCTGCCCAGATCTACACCCACTGCGTCAACAATGCCATCGAGCCATCTCACCCCCTGCCACCCTTTCTCCTTTTGCTTTCTATCTTTCCCAGCATCAGGGCTTTCTCCAGTGAGTGCTCTCTTCTCATTTGGTGGTCAAAGTACTTGAACTTTATCTTCAGTATATGCAGTGGCGTCGCGCAGAGTTCAGCCGCCGGGGGCGAAGAACAAACTCGCTCCCCCCCGCTCGCCGCTGCTGCCGGCCCCCCCAGGACCCAGGCAGAAGGCGGCCCCCCTGCTGATGCTGCTCGCCTCCGTCCGCCTGGCTGGCCGTCGGGGGCTCTCCGCCGCCTGCCCCTGGCTCCCCCTCCGTTGCGAGTTCGATCCTGGCGGGATACCAGATTGCCTAAGCCATTCATCCTTCCGAGGCCGTTTGAATTCAAGCCCAAGAGGTGATGGAAAGGGGGGGAAACAGAGAGAGACTTCCTTTTGCCTTACCCGCCGCACTCCCCCCCCTTCCCTCCTTCCGCTCCACTTCTTCCTCCTTTGATCCCGGGTGTTTAAGGTGATCCCACCTTCCACTGCTGGCTGGCTGGGGAAAAGAAGCCCCCAAAGTTGGGGGGGGAGAGCATTTTACCGACCTCTGAAGGATGGAAGTCTGAGTCAACGTTATTATTCCAGTCAGGATCGATCTCACAACGTTTTGGCTGCAATACAGCAGTTTAACCACCAAGGCAGATCTTGCTGCCTTTGAATTCAAGCCCAAGGGGTGATGGAAAGGCGGGGGGGGGACAGAGAGAGACTTCCTTTTGCCTTACCTGCCGCACTCCCCCCCCTTCCCTCCTTCCGCTCCACTTCTTCCTCCTTTGATCCCGGGAGCTTAAGGTGAGCCCACCTTTTAAAGGAGTACCCAATGGGACGGAGGCGAGCAGCGCTTGCCGGCAAAAGGGTCGCCCTCCGCCTGGGAAGTCCTGCACGCGCGCGCACCCGCTGCCCACCTCCTCCCGCCCAGCCACCTAGCCACCTAGCCAGCAGACGGGGTGCTCGTCGGGGGTGGGTGGCGCCGTAGCGGGGAGCCCCTGGCTGCTGGCTGGGTGGGAGGAGGTGGGCAGCGCGCGCGCGCGCGCGTGCAGGACTTCCCAGGCGGAGGGCGACCCTTTTGCTGGCAAGCGCTGCTCGGCTCTGTCCCATTGGGTACTCATTTAACCGGCCTCGGAAGGATGAATGGCTTAGGCAATCTGGTATCCCGCCAGGATCGAACTCGCAACGGAGGCGGAGCCAGGGGCAGGCGGCGGAGAGCCCCCGACGGCCAGCCAGGCGGACGGAGGCGAGCAGCATCAGCAGGGGGGCCGCCTTCTGCCTGGGTCCGGGGGGGGGGGGGCGGCAGCAACGGCGAGCTGGGGGAAGTCCTGTTTCCTTCCTAAGCCCAGGCAGAGGGAGGCCAAAGTGGTGAGGACATTTTGCCGCCCCCTGAAAGCCGCTGCCCGGGGCATCCGCCCCCCCGCCCCCCCACGCTACGCCACTGAGTATATGTCCTTCTAAGGAGCAGTCAGGGTTGATTTCCTTTAGGATTGATTGATTTGATCTCCTTGCAGTCCAGGGGACTCAAAAGATTCTCCTCCAGCTCCAGTTCAGAGGTGTCTATTCTTCTGCACTCAGCCTTCCTTATGGTCCAGCTCTCACAGCCATACATTACTACTAGGAAGACCATTGCTTTGACTGTGTGGACTTTTGTTCGCATGGTGATGTCTCTACTTTTTATTATGCTGCCTAGGTTTGCACACTGTTAGGAGAATTCTAGTTTGGGGGTGTTATAACATTCCAATAAATAAAAATAACTACAGATGAACTTCTAGAGGTAAGATTGTCTTGAGCATATATAACCAACAGGATTCATGAAGACTAGTAATGTGATGCTATCATTTTGTTTTCTTATATAAACACATTTCTAGATGGTAGAAGTATCATATTAGTGGTTACGAATCTATAAGAGACTCACTGGTTTTGAAAAAAGGATAATTTCTAGTAATTGCAAACAATTAGAATACTTTTCTCTAACAAAGAACATGAACTTACAAGTACAGGAAAGGAATTTGGGTTATTGGGGTGGAAATTTATTGGTTTATAGCAGAAACCAACCTATTTTACACTTCACAGCCTAACTTGCAAACCAAAATGCAAAATCCTTCAATTTTCACATCTCTATAATTTTCACAATACATTTTCCCAATTATTAAAATGCATAGTCTGTGAGAAAGGGTCTGCAGAAAAAATATTTACTATGAGAAATGCCTACCAAATGGCACACAGTAAGAGTAATGTATGCACAAATGTATAATTTTAACAGAATGCTGCACAAAAGGGTGCATAAAATTTGAAGACTTGTGTGAAAACAGGAGAATATGCCACAGAAAGTGAAAAAGTGGTGTACACCACAAGATGTATTTGTCCTTGGTTGTAGAAAGAGAAAGGGAGTATGTGTGTGTACTGAGGATGGGTGACTATATCTATTATAACGATCCATGAGCTGCAGCCTCTTGCTTAATTTAATAACCATTTACACAGGCCTGCATTTAATAGTTATTAATATACTAATGATATTAAAGTATTCAGTTTTGTAATTGTAATACTGATGGGAATTGAAGTAATTATAGTGAAATTTCAATGACAAATTGCAATGCCCCCTCTATTCTTTAAAAAATTGACAACTGGTGTTTTAAAACAAAACTAGAGGAAGAGGGGAGGAAGACACTGAAAATGCAATATGTGCCATTGCTATTTGAAAAGAATATATTATGCGCTGTAAACGTAAGAGACACAAGAAGTTCCTATACTTCAAGCTAAGAATGTACATCCTGGTGAGGTACAGAAATTTGCAGGTCAGGCACTGATTTGCTACACTAGTGTGGGCAATCTGTGATCCTCCAAGTGCTACTGGACTACTTTTTCAAGCAATACTGTAAACGATCGAGAAGGGGGGGCTGAAGACACTGCCACTGACCTCCGGGCCCCACAAATGGCCAAAGAGCCACTGCTGTCTGTGTTTGCAAACATTTCATAGTCAAGTGGCAGGCATGACTAGATCGCCCAAGCAGTCACATGGTCATGCCCACAAATTAGGTCACACCCACAAAGTAGGCCACACCCACAAAGTAGACAATGCCCACAGTGTGGTAGTAAATGTTTTGGAGCACACCACTGCTGAGCATGTAACCAATTCCAGCAATGCTCGGTATGAACATTCAGCAAGATGCCTGATAAAGCTGCTGGGTATTTAGTAGATTTATTTTTAGTCTCATGAAGTACAAACACATGTATGCAACAATTGGCAAAAGAATGAGGTATCTATGCTTCAATCTATCCTCCTACCCATGCATGTTCAGACTTGGTGTGAATGAAACTTTGAATTGATCAGCATCCCATGATTGGCTGAAATAAAAGGAGAGAGTTTCACAAAATATAATCTATAGAAACATAACAATAAAAATGGTGTGTCATAAAAAGCAGGGGTCCCCAACATTTTTTGCACCACACACTGGTTTCATGCTAATCAATTTTTCCATAGACTGGCTGTGTCTGAAACCCATGCTCTCAGTCTGTCCACTCAGCAGACCCAGCGGAGCACATTGAGGACAGAAGGCTGCCATAGGAGCTCCCAGCTGCAGCACCACCTACCCCCCGACCCAGTTCGGGACAGCTCATGGCCAGTCCACAGCCCGGCGGTTAGGGCCCCCTGATCTAAAGGCAATCAGATTTCTTTCCACATGAACCTTCACACATAACGATCCACTTCTTCAGACATATGGAACTTATTAATTAAGCCACAGGTTTGTATACACACATACATGGCAGAGGCTCCACCATGCATCTACCACTTCCTTTGTGTATGTAAACCTGTGGCTGAACCATAATGCTCCTTCCACCTGAAGCAGTGGCTTGTAAACCACAAAACTTCCTTTGTGAATATAAACTTGTGGCTGAACCACAATGCTTCTTCTACTTGAAGCAGTGGCTAGTAACCCACAAAAGCAGTAGAACTGATAGTCTTTATGATTCTGCATTGTATATTTCAACTTATATGCCGCCCCATTCGCACAGCGACTCTGGGCGGCTCACAGAGGAAACAGTTACAATTACATAGCAAAATTACATAGCATAAAAAACAATTACATATATCACATAGCAAACTACAAATATCACATAGCAAGAATAGCATCACAAAACATATCCAAATACATCCCAAAAATCTCCAGTGACAATTACAAATTACAAAACATCAGGACATCTTTTTAATTTTTGAACATGTTGAAACAGACTATTTATTTATTTAGATTTATTATCCCACATCAATCAGGCGAACCTGACTCTAGGCGGCTTACAGAAAAGGGGAAAGACTATACACAGTAAATGCAAAACAATTAAACAATCCCCCTACAAATTCAGAAATTAAAACCTTAAGGTTCAAAATCACTTAAAAATCTATTTTTTAAAAATAATTAAACTATGAATTTACAAAAATCTAAAAGATTTAAAAAGTTATCACAGCTGACTCTTTGAAAACCAAGTACTCATTATCACTTTGCCAGAAGCCCACATATACTGAAGTCTTAATTACCCTGCTTTTAAAAACTAAGGGGACTCTTTTCTTTAGTCATTGCAATAGTGCTTTTAAAAGATGGAACTAGGCTTCACTGATACAATGGGAGAGTATTTTCTCATAGTCAGAGGAGCAAGCAAGACACAGGGCGGTGAAGTAGTATGGTGGCCAGATGTTAAAAAAATAAATAAATGAAGGAGTAAGTCTGTGGCATCTTTTCATAGCTATATAAATCAGGGACTTCCAACAGAGGTAGCTTATCCTACCTACAAGATGCCTGAAATCCTTGTTCCTAAACAATTAGTAAACCAGCAGGAGGTTTGTCTGGTTCTGCATGCTATAAAAAAAGCTGTCATAACTAATTCTATCTGGTTACATGCTGGTGATTTCACATTTTATTAGAGTTCCAAAGTGTTGCAAGTATTTTGTTTTATCAGTAGTGCTTCCTACAATTTAACAAAAAACAACAACACTGGGAATTGTATGCAAGCTGAATTCAGAAATACTATTGGCTACCTGTATGAAAATTTTTCAGTTTGCCACAATACAGTTTCTCTGAAGGCAGGAAACGTTTGACTCAGTGACAACTATCAGATAGATTAATGCCTAGGCCAGGGATTCTCAACCTGTGGTCCGCAGGCTGAAAGCGGCCCACAGCACCATTTCATGTGCCCCCCCACTGCTTCCCCCACACCAGGAAGCGCCATGTGGTGAAGGAAGGGTAAAATGGCCATCAGACCCCTGAAGCTGTCTGAGGGAACATGATCCGGCTCCTGGCTTTAAAAGGTTGAGAACTCCTGGTCTAGGCAAAGGAGACGCTGTAGACAAGCAGCTGGGAAGTGAACTCTTGCTGACTTTGTCAGACAAAGCCAAAAATGTGCCCTAGCGAGTGCACCTAACAGTAAGGTACTTAACTGGAAGAGAAAAACCACATCTAACCCTTTCAAAGAAGATAGCAAATCAGTAGACAACATATCCTAGACTCCCAATAATGCACCCCATGCTTTCAGCACATATGTTTACAAAAGGAAATACTCTGACTTAGTCAGGAATACTATGAATAACATCTTTTCTTTCAGAACTGACATTTTTTTTCCAGACTGGTAGAGGCAGATTGGACAAGGGAAGGGGAAAAGGCAGTAATGGAAATGAAGAAGGAATGCTTGTGATACTTTACTAAACACTAAAGATATGCCTGCAGGGTCATGAGAAGGGCAGGCATCCATGTTTCTTCGTCCAAATTAATATGATTGTGCCTACCTAAAAAGAAATTAGATCAGATATAAAGAGATGGCATGCTAATAATTTTATAGAGTTATAATTAATATGTTCAGTAAGATACAAAGATAAATATCTGCAGATATTCTCATTAATGGAAGCTAAAGAGAATCCTTATGTCAAGGTCAGATTTCTGTCATCTGATCATTGCCCCAAGCATCCTACAGAACTTATAGATCTCCAGGGCAAAAATCAGAAACCTATGTGCATTACAGCTGATATTTACTCCAATAAAGAGTTAAATCCTAGAGCAGTGGTGGCAAACCTTGGTACTCCAGCTGTTCTTGAACTTCAATTCCCAGAAGCCCTGATCAGTACAGTGCATGAAAGTTGTTGATGATCTGATACCACGCACCCAACGCGGCCCCATCGTGTGCACAGTACATTCCACAGTGAAACCCCAGGAAGTGCCTTTTCGCAGATGGTTTAACTTTAAGAAGGCTAAATGGGTGGATTTTTTTAGAACAGTTGGATAAAAGCGTGGAGAAGATCCCCCACATCCGAATAAATATCATGAATTTGTCCATCTTGTGAAAATAATATCAAGGAAAAATATTACAAGAGGATGCCGTACCCAGTACATCCAGGGCCTGACTGGTGACGTTAAACCTCTGCTAGATAGGTATCAGGTACTCTACAACCAGGATCCTTTTCAGGAATATATTGTTGAAGCTGGGTAATTGCTGATGCAGGCTCTAGCTGAAAATTGGAAATCATGATGGTGCACATTAGTCAAGATCCTGGATATCAAGCAGAACAATAGACAAGCTTGGAAACTCCTCAGAAAACTCAGTGGAGATTTAACAAGTCACAACAAAATTATAGAGGAGTTACAGCAGACCAAATAGCTAGTCAGTTGCTAAAGAATGGAAGAACACAAGGCAAAAAGGTGGACAAAGCTATAAACAGCATGAAACCGAATAAAGTACCAGGTATTGATGATCTAAGAACAGAGCAGATAAAGCAGTTTGGTCCCCACACTTTGGCTTCTGCATTTAATGAAGAACTGCATAGACTGTTGTGATCCAGCCCTCATCAGACTCCGAAGACAACTTGGATCAGGAGGCACTTCCTATGCCTAGCCCAGTTCTGCTTCGCCAGCCTGCATCTGAACCTGAGGATGTCTTGAACCAGGAACCTCAGCACATTTTACTTTCGCTTCCAGGAGCAACGAGGGCTTTGTGGACTGGATGAATTGGCGTCAGGGGCTGCATCCAGCCCCGGGGCCATAGTTTGGGCACCCCTGATATAGGCACTGTCTGTTCACCTTATTATTCCATTCATTTTAGGGCTATTTGTTTCCAGTTACAACATATAAATTTGAAATAACAGCAAGCACATTATTTATTTATTTATTATTATTATTATTTATTATGACTTATATGCCGCCCTCCTCAAGAGATCCAGGGCAGCTAACAAAGGTTTAAAAAGACATAAAATGCAATATAAAATTCAATTTAAAATTAATATTAAAATATTAAAAACTAAGCAAAGATAAAAAGATTAAAATTTCATACTTTGAGAGAGGGAGGAGTCAGATGAGCCAACAGGCTGACGCTACTGTCTGACCCAAACCCCATACCTGTCCCACCAGCCAGGTCTTAACCCCCTTCCTAAAGGGCAGCAACTCTAACTGGAGACGTAGCTCAATTGGCAGGAGGTTCCATAGAAAGATTTTGCTAACCTAATGGGTATAATGTATGGAAATAGGCTGCCAAGGAGTCCACAAGTGAAAAAAAGGGTGGAACCGATGATGTAGCAGATAGAGGTTTGGGTTCAAGTACCCACTCAGTCATGAAAACTCATTGGGGGTGTGAAAATGTTAAAATCACTCCTTAAATATATTCCTTACCTTGAAAGTAGTAGTAACAGCACTGGTAGTAACTTTCCCAGTGTCCCGGAGAACCGGTAGCAGCTTTTGGGGGGAACCACCTTTGGGGCTTACCTTTTCACTCATTCCCCCACTGTGCGTGTGCGCCAGGCACTTGGTGTGCTTGGCGCATATGCACGGCCTCCTTGCTGTCCTCCCAACCGTGGAGGGGGAAGAGAAGCTGCTAGCCTGAAGCTCCCTATAGCTTGAAGCTCCCCAGGGTAAGTGACTCACCTTTGGATGTGGTGTGTCTGCGTGTATTTTAATGTGTATTTAATACCTTTACCTATATTGACATACTACCACAGTTCCTAAAAAGGCCTTTTAGCCGGTTTGGGTGGGTGGGTGTATTTTAATGTAAGTTTTATTTTATTTATTTATTTATTTAATTAATTTATGGATTTGTGTTGTGGGTGGGCGGTTGGGCATGCTGAGGGGTGTGTGTGTGTGTGTGTGTGTGTGTGTGTGTGTGTGTGTGTGTGTGTGTGTGTGTGTGTGTGCGTGCGTGCGTGCGTGCGTGTGCGTGTGCGTGTGCGTGTGCGTGTGCGTGCGTGCTTATTTTTAATTTATTTTATTATTTTATTTTTAATTTTTTCTTTGGCCCCACCCACGACATCATGACATCATGATGTTAGCTCCGCCCACTCTGTGATGATGTCACGGTGGGGTAGTACAAATTTTAACATCCCACCACTGCTTGAAAGCCCTACTAGGGTTTCTATGAGTCAGTTCTGACTTGAGGGCACATAAGAGCAACAACTGGAGAACTCTGTATTGGGTTAAGTGGGATGGAAACACCTGAAATTCATGATACTTCTTAAGAAGTTAACAATCCAATACTTTCTAGTTAAAAGGGCACATGAACACATACATTTAATTGAAAACTCTTTTTTTCCTAGCATTTGTATTGTTTTGCATCACAAGCAATAACTACTTATAGAACAACCATGATAATTGCTTTGTGTTTGGGTGAGATGTGGTTAACTTATGGCCCTCAGACGCCAATTATTTTATTTTATTAGTGACACATTTGTCAGTTGTTTTTCTGACCTGTTGTGTGTTTCATCGTTAATTGTTATTTGTTATCTGTCTGTTCACTGCCCAGAGTGGGATACCACCCAAATGGGTGGAATGGAAATATAATTATAAATAAATAAATAAATAAATAGGATCTTGTACAACATCTTGACTGCTAATAATGGTGTCAGGAACATTAAGGATGGCCTTTGCACTGCAAATTTTAGCACCCCTTTTCCTCCTGGTAATGTAGGCACAATATTATGAGACAGCATTAGGCTAGTTCCCAACTGCATTAATTCTGAATATGGAAGCAATATTCCATATTCATAAACCAAAGGATGTTTGCAGGATTGAATATTTTATTATAGATAAAGAGATGAAATAGCCATTATCTTACAACAGCTCTATGGGGTTTCATTAAAGATATTTTCCCAATTGTACTTGAAGCTACCAGTGACTAAACTAAAACCTTTTTCTGTCCAAAGCCATGAGTCTATCTACCAAAACCGTGAATTTTTTTTTAAATGCTCTAAAATAACACCCTACCTCTTGAGAGATGTGTACAATTGACAAAATACAAAATAGCCTGAGGTAGAATTGGGTCCACCCTTTCCCCCTTCCATTAAAACTAATCTTCTTAATTTTGGCATTTTTAATCTGTGAACGTCCAGTAAATGACAACTAAAGGTCATCAGATTACATTCATTTTGAACAATTGTTAAAAGCTAAAGCATGGGTGGCTATTTTTCCATTATCTTAAAATTGCTGTTGCAATTAAGTTAGAATATTTGTTAATTGCAAAATTATTCTTCTCAGCACAGTATAAAGAAACAACACACAGCAAGGCACATGGGTATGATTTGCCTGAATGGTTTAATTTCATTTTTATTAAATATTCCCCAACTTTGCCACTGAACAGGAAGTATGGAGGGGGATTATTACCATTAAATCAGTTTCATGACCTGTTTTAAGACAGAATTTTAGTGAGTGAGAATTTCAGCAGTACTGTCCTCTATTTTGATATCTGCAGACGATCTCAGTCAGGCAAAAATCAAGGTGTCAAAACAGCTGGATTTTGTGATAATTTTGATGTTCAAAAAATTATCTTCCATCCCAGTCAAAACTCTGCCATGTTTTTTCCAAAAGCTACAAAAGTACTAATTATGATTATTTGTTACTTTGGGGGGGAATCCTCAAAGTGAAGTTGCTACCTGCATATGGAAGTGTATGGAGTGGGGAAAATATTTATTTGCTTTAGTTGAATTATTTACATATTTCAGTAAATCCTGAGTAGATTTCATGACTCCCTTGGTCTAACATTACAAAGTCTGGTGCAAGCAAACAAATCAGACTTCTGAAATGGACAATCTGTCCCCTTTTTGTCAATCCATTTTGCAACAATGAAGGCGAGATAAAAAGGGGTGCTAGAAAAAGAAAGAGATGTAAGATAAAAGAGATGATATTTTCATATCTGGCTATAATCTGACCTATTTCTAGCTTTGCAAATCCAATACACTACCCTGGTAGAAAACAAAATAGGGGGTATATTCCCCGAACAGTCAATTCCGACCCTTTGCGACCCCATGGACCACTGTCTGCCAGGCACTCCTGTCCTCCACCATCCCCCTCAACTCGCCCAGCTCTTTGCCCATTGTGTCTACAATACCATCTAGCCATCTCATCTTTGGCTGCCCCATTCTTCTTTTGCCCTCCACCTTTCCCAGCATCAAGGCTTCTCAAGCGAACCCTTTCTTCTCATTTGATGTCCAAAGTACTTTAGCTTCATCTTCAATATTTGTCCTTCTAAGGAGCAGTCAGGTTTGATTTCTTCTAAGATTGACTTATTTGTTCTCCTCGCTGTCCAGGGTACTCTCAAAACTCTCCTCCAACGCCACATCTCAAAGGCATCTATTCTTCTGCGCTCAGTTTTCCTAATGGTCCAGCTCTCACAACCAGACATTACCACCGGGAATATCATTGCTTTGACTATGCAAATTTTTTGTCTGCAAGGTGATGTCTCTACTTTTAACTATGTTCTCCAGGTTTCTCATAGCTTGTCTCTCAAGCATCATTCGCCTTTTTATTTCATGGCTGCAATCACCATCTGCAGTGATCTTTGATCCTAAGAAAGTAAAATCTGTCACTGCTTCTACTTCTTCCCCATCTATTTTCCAGGGACTGATAGGGCCTGTTGCCATTATCTTGGTTTGTTTGTTTTTACATTGAGTCTCAAGCCAGCTTTTTCCACTCTCTTCTTTCAACCTAATCAGGAGTTTCTTTAGGTCTTCCTCACTTTCTGCCATTAGGGTAGTATCATCTGCATATTTCAAACTGTTGATGTTTCTCCCAGCAATTTTGATCCCATATTGTGATTCTTCCATCCCTGCATTGAGCATTATGTGCTCTGTGTATAAGTTCAATAAGCAGGGTGATAAAATGCAGCCTTGTCTTACTTTTTTTCCTAATCCGAACCACTCCGTCATTCTGTATTCTATAAGCAATAAGTCACAAAGAATCTTGCCCTTCCTTGTGCTGAATGAAAATTTTACACTAGAAGTTTTCTTTTCCTAGTAAAGAAGAAAACAATCCCAGGGACTATTAGCAGATGTTTTGGTGGTTTTAAAAAAATCTCTGCCATAATCTCCCAGCTTGAGTTATTAATTACACCTTCTATTATGCTGCAGCCCCTTTTAACCTTAAAAGATTAAATGGTTTGATTAGTAGTGTTTAGCTTTTCCTAGGTGGTTTATTGAATGTCACATTTTACATTCTGGTACCTCACAGATGAAGCAGAAATTCTTACAGCCTGAAAGAAAAATGACTATTTTTTTTTCCTCAGGGAGCAACAGAAGGGCAATTTGTTACATATTCATTAACTCATCATATTGGACGTTTCTATTTATATTCCAGGAAATTGACATGTTCTTCACTGCAATTTACTGAGTTGTGTTGTATATCTGGAAAAATCTTTCCTAGGTCCCATGAATGTTGAGTAGCATCTAAACAACTGGTGTATTCTGTAAATTGTTGGCAATTTCCTATATTATCAGGTTATAATTTCTGCTTTTCTCTGATACAAAAGAATAATGATTTACACCTACATATTCCCAGTACTCTCCAGGTGAGAACAGATATTGTAATAATACTCCAAAATAAGGAGGGCCAAGGAAACAACTTTGCTATGTTCTAGAACAGTGTTTTCCAACCTTTGGTTTTTGGACTTCACTTCCCAGAAGCCTAAATCAATTCCCCAAAACACTGATTAGCCAATGGCTTAGGCTTCTGAGAATTGAAGTCCTCCCGTGGGCATGGGCCCCACCTTGGAAACCACTGTTCTAGAAGGTCATACAGAGGGACTGTCCAGCATGGCCACTTGACAAAAGAGACTAATTAACTTTGTGTATGTAGCACTTAATCACTAAAACCACCCACATTATGACAGTTTGCTTGCCAGCTGATGTTCCACCAACTGACTGCCTCCCCTGGAGTAAAGTCAACTTAAGGTAAGCACAAATGTTTTTAGGACAACATGGACTTGCTTCATCTGTATCATTTCATCGTAGAAATGTGCTTCTTGATGAGTTGAAATGTTCATGTAGATAGAAACATTATTATGTAGACTGGTTAAGGCTCTACCTCTACCAATCAAGGAGCTGAATAAACTGTTTAAGCTTCGAACAAAAGGAACATCTTTTAACAATTCATGGAAGGAAATTGTTTGAAGGGATGGTAGGTAGAAGATACAAATGGTCTGCAAGGTAGTTGCAATGCCATACTTTTTGATAATGCAGACTGAATACATTGAATTGTGCTCACAGTATTAAGTAGTCTAACCCTTTCTATGGCATAGCTTCATGTGGTGCAATAGATTGGTGTCACCTTCGGTAGCAGATTGCCACTAATTATATATATATTAATTATATATATCCTTACAACTGAGTGCTACTTGGAAAGTTACTCAAGCCTTTAAAATACTCCTTTAACAATATCTAAATAAACTTCTTAAATGTAGCAAAACTGTGTAATGAGGGAAAGATAAGACGAGTAACTGCACAGCTTCTCCATATCCAGTAGGACTATTGCAGTCCAGGAGCAGTATTTTTACAATGGAGATGTTGGGGGGTTATTCATTAACCTCCTACTCTCCAAATTCCAATAAAACATTTGTGAGCATTATCTGAGTAGGGTTTTGATTTCCTTTTCTTTAACGGCCAAAAATGGCAATTTCTGGGCCTGGGATGGCACAATGTTTGTTAATGCCTGGACAAACTTATGGTGGATAGTGTGGAAAGACTTTCAGTAACTTTAGTAACTTTTAGATTCAATGAAAAATACTGTGGAAAAGGTGTAACCATCTGATAGCTAGCACTTTCCTTTATGAGTGAATCAGTCAAGACTCAACATTGATTTCCTTGCATTTTTTTCATGCACCATCTGTTTCAGCATTTGCCTCTGTATCCATGTATGTGCCTGAGTGTGCAAATTTCTGGAAGAGAGGGAATGACCATATATTACTAGTATACTCCCTGTGGCTATCTAGAATATATTCAGCAAATATTTTCCATTGAAGGAATCCTGGTGCGCTCTAGAGATCAATTAACACCCCCACCACCCCCGAATTTGTTTTCCAGCTCATAGAGGAGCAGTTTTTAAATAGCTATCACTTCTAACATTTGCATTCCTCTTACCCCTTCATGGGGGGACAGTGCTATCATAATTATACTGTATTCTTTTGGGTTCCATAACGAGCTATTATTTTACTAATGGAATATTCAAGTAGTCTGCAGTAATGTATCAAATAGTCCCAAATCCCATTTTCTCTGTGTGAATATTTTTTGTTCACAGGTAAATTGATGTGTGGGGGTTATCAGGGCTTTTTTGTAATTCAAATTAACTATTCCACCTCCTCTTCAAAGAGAGAGAAAAGATATTGAAGCAGAGTGCTCTTTAGAATGTCTAGCATTAGAATCATTAAGCATTCTGTAAGTCAAAATTTCTGTGTTTGAATTTGTCCAATGTTTGTCTGCATTGTTTAGTACTTAAATCTGTCCCAACTGGAAGGAAGCAAAATCCAACCTGTCATTAAAGCACTGTTCTTTCCACAATGCATTTATCATATGTAAAGTATGAGAAGACCTTCCCGATTGGATCAGACTAACAGTTCACCTGTTTAAGTACTCTATTATCAACAGCAGCTAATCCAGTAACTCTAAATAACACGGACCTGTTTGTGATACTGTACAACTCTCTCTTTCAGAACATGCAGTTATCTAGCTGATTTTTTAAGCTAAAAATTGGTGATGTCGTACATACACACACATGCATATACACATGTCTACACATATCCCTATATAAGCAGGTGTGTGTACTTGTCCTTGGGTATGCTTATTATACTGAGAAAGCAAATGAATGACAGTGTGCAGATGGGATCCTATAAAAACCACTAATTAGCAATACTGTACCTATTCACAGCACCAAACAGCTCTCTAAACTGTCACAAGGAGCATGGATGGAGCTCTCCAGAAGTTATGCTGAAGCTCCCACCACCAATCAGCTTTGACTATTAAGCAATGTGAGATGGCCACTTCCGGTTGCAGTATGAATGGAGTGGGAATTCCACTGCTCCTCCTCAGGAAGGCCCTGTTTTACCATACCTGTCCACCTCAACTCAAGCAACATAATAGCGGCGGGGGCAGCTCATACCATGTGCAAAGCAACAGAGGCATCAAAATAGTAAATTATTACTCTGGCAATAGTTTCCCCCTTTCCCCTTTATATTATTTTTCCTGATTAAATCCAGGGTATCCTATAATTCTAATCTGGGGTTGGGCAAGTCCAATGGCTCTCTGGCATTCTCTGAAAACCTGCTCATTTTCAAAACCCAATACTTCTGTGCAATTTTAAAAAAAGTAATAGAATTCACCAATCCTAAAGACTCTCAGAGATACAGTTGGCTGAGAACTACAGTGGTATCTTGAGTTACAAATTTAGCGTGTTCCCCGGGACATTTTGTAGTACAAAAATTTGTAACTCAAAATGCAGTTTCTCATAGGAATGCATTGAAAACCTTTTTTCTGACCTCCAGAATGGATTAATTGGTTTTCAATGCATTCCTATAGTAAACTGCGTTTCAAGTTATGAATTTAAATTAATAACTCAAGGCATTATTTTCAATGGATTTTCATTCGTATCACGAAAATTGCATAACACGAGGCGTTCATAACTCAAGGTACCACTGTAATTGATATAATGGGCTGGAGTTAGAGATCTGAACTGGGACCCCCTTGTTGCTGTTCAGTTGCATAGTCATGTCTGACCCTTTGCAACCCCATGGACCACAACACACTAGGCTCCTCTGTCATCCACCATCCTCTAGTCTGTCCACATCTATGGGTACTGGATCAACTATGCTGTCTAACCATCTCATACCCTGCCACCCCTTCTCTTTTTGCCTTTGATCTTTCCTAGTCTCTGATTCTTCTCCGGTGAGTCCATTTGGTGGTCAAAGTACTTGAGTTTCAGTATTTGTCCTTCCAAGGAGCAGTTGATAGCTGAAATTCTGGGGGCACCCCACACCACGGCTGATATCGCTGGTCCACATGCCCTGTATAGGGACAGTGGACCCTGGATCTCCTGAAAAGGAATTGTCCTGAGATTTCCACTTACTTATACCCCAGGAACCTCTGGCTGAACAGATAATAGACCAGAGGCAAAAACTGTGGAAAACAAATAAACAGATCAATGAATTAGATTCTGCCTCACACTAACACCCTTCTAAGCATGATCGGTCTTGAACAATTCAAGACCAGGCATATTTATACACAAAGCATGTAAGGATAAAGAAGGACTTGCTGCAACTGTCATGTGGCATAAGGGGCATCACATAGGCAGGAAATTACACCATATAATCAAGAGACAAAGATTTCCTATACCACCAACAAAAAAAGGGTTGCAAGAGTTTAAGCTTAGGCATCAACAATAGAGAGTTACAAAGTTTACGCATAATCCAAGGAAAGTAGAAAGTCCACAAGCGTTATAAAAATAAGTCCATGTTGGCATGTCTAAGACCCCCGGGGTGGGGGCTTCCTGAAAAAGCCCGCAATAAGTTCTCTTTGGCAATCTATTAAACAAATCCAGTCTTTCTACATGCTCTCTGTGAGGAAATATGTACTGTATTTTGAATATTATTTCTGTTCCCGATAACGTCATCCACCCCCCTCATCCGGGTCACATACCAGCCTTCTTTGGAGTGTTGAAGACTTTCCGCATGATATAATGTTACTATTTGACTAGATTAAAGAGCTACATTGTTTCCTATATGAGTCATTGCTAGGGGATCCCTGGAGCTCCAGCATCGGGTTGAATTTAACCCTCTTCCCTGCCTCTTGGTTACATAAGGGTGGGCCATGTATTTCTAATCAATTATACTTGGTAACCAAAGGTGTGTCAGCTGGTAGAGGGCAAATCCAAAGTTCGTTGGATTCACTATGTTACCCATGTTTATGGGGTGGGGTGGGGTGGGGTTGATGTATAGTGCTTGTGCAGACAACACATGTGGGTGGGTGTGCTTGTGCAACTCTTGCTGTGAATGGCCAGGGAAGACCAATGGTTAGAGCAGGAAAGCTTTATTACTGACTGCCACAAGAAAGAAAATGAAGTTCCAATATTTTATCTATCACAGTCAGGGTTGATTTCAGGATTGACTGATTTGATCTCCATCTCTCACAAATGTCTTCTCCAGCACCACAGTTCAAAAGCGCCTATTTCTCTACACTCAGCCTCCCTTATGGTCCAGCTCTCACGGCCATTTATTACTAATGGAAAAACCATTGCTTTAAATATGCAGACTTTTGTTATTAGGTTGATGTCTCCACTTTTATTATACTGCCTAGGTGTGCCATAGCTTGCCTTCCAAGGAGTAAGCATCTTTTTATTTTCATGGCTGCAATCACCATCTGCAGTTATCATAGATCCTAAAAAGGTAAAATCTGTCACTGCTTCCATCCACCCCACCCCCTTCAATTTGCCAGGAAGTGATGGGGCCAGGTGTCATGACCTTTTTAAAAAAATATAGTTTCAGGCCAACTTTTGCACTCTCCTCTTTCACCCTCATCAAGAGGATCTTTAGGTCTTCTTCACTTTCCACCATTAGAGTAGTGTCATTTCTGTATCTCAGGTTATTAATATTTCTCCCAGCAATCTTAACTCCGATTTGTGCTTCATTCAGCCTTGTATTACACATGATGTACTCTGCATATAAGTTAAATAATCAGGGTGACAATGCACAGCTTTGCCGTACTCCTTCTCCAATTCTAAACCAAGCAGTTGTTCCATATTCGGTCCTAACTGTCACTTCTTCACCCACATACAGGATTCACAGAATAGAGGTGAGGTGGTCTGGTACTTCCATCTCTTTGAGGACTTGCCACAGTTTATTGTGATCCACACAATCAAAGACTTTGGTGTAG
This sequence comes from Furcifer pardalis, assembly GCA_030440675.1. Taxonomy (NCBI): domain Eukaryota; kingdom Metazoa; phylum Chordata; class Lepidosauria; order Squamata; family Chamaeleonidae; genus Furcifer; species Furcifer pardalis. Next base: position 115,046,749 of record CP126891.1, read on the forward strand.
TCAATGAAAAAGAAGTAGACTTTTTTTCTGATACTACCTTGCTTTCTCCATGATCCAGCAAAATGTTGGCAATTTAGTCTCTAGCTCCTGTGCCTCTTCAGAACCCAGATTTGCCCATCCCTAACAAAGGAATATCAGAAACAAGTCTACTTCTGTTTCATTGATTACACTAAGGCTTTTTGACTGTGTCGACCACAACAAAATGTGGCAAGTAATTAAAGAGATGGGAATACCGGAACACCTTATAGGCCTCATGAGAAATCTGTACATGAATCAAGAGGGAACAGTTTGGACAGAAAATGGAATGACGGAGTGGTTTGGAATAGGAAAAGGAGTAAGACAAGGCTGCATTTTGTCACCCTGATTATTCAACTTATACACAGAACACTTAATGTGCGATGCAGGGATGGAGGAATCACAATTTGGGATCAAAATTGCTGGAAGAAACATCAACAATTTGAGATATGCAGATGATACCACCCTAATGGCAGAAAGTGAGGAGGACCTAAAGAAGCTCCTGATTAGGTTGAAAGAAGAAAGTGAAAAGGCTGGCTTGAGACTCAATATCAAGAAAACCAAGATAATGGGAACAGGCCCTAACAGTCCCTGGAAAATAGATGGGGAAGAAGTAGAAGCAGTGACAGATTTTACTTTCTTAGGATCTAAGCTCACTGCAGATGGTGGTTGCAGCCATGAAATAAAAAGGTGACAGATTCTTTGGAGGCAAGCGATGAGAAACCTGGGGAACATAGTGAATAGTAGAGACATCACATTGCAAACAAAAATTCGCATAGTCAAAGCAATGGTATTCCCTGTGGCAATGTATGGTTGTGAGAGCTGGACCATTAGGAAAGCTGAGCGCAGAAGAATAGACGCCTTTGAGATGTGGTGTTGGAGGAGAGTTTTGAGAGTACCCTGGACAGCGAGGAGAACAAATAGGTCAATCTCAGAAGAAATCATGCCTGACTGCTCCTTAGTAGGTCAAATAATAAAGATGAAGCTAAAGTACTTTGGACATCAAATGAGAAGAGAGGATTCACTTGAGAAAGCCTTGATGCTTGGAAGGGTCGAGAGCAAAAGAAGGGGATGGCCCAAGATGAGATGGCTAGATGGTATTGTGGAGACAATGGGCACAGAGCTGAGCGAGTTGAGGGGGATGGTGGAGGACAGGAGTGCCTGGCGGACAATGGTCCATCGGGTCGCAGAGGGTCAGAATCAACTGTGCGACTGAACAACAACAAAAGGCATGTTTTCAAGTGTTAGCTATAGTGTGCTATTTTAATTTGGGTTTATAGAAAGCTTAACAGATGTCATCCTTTGAATTGTATCCAGTGGTATCCTTCCACCAGTAGAATGGTCAGTACTGGGAACTGAATCACCCCTAAATTCTCTACCTCATTGAAACTGCCACCAAATTACTTTCCCAGTTATTATTTCTGGCTTAATTAAGCAAAATGAAGTTACTAGTATAATTAACATAACATTTAAATGTAAACACATGATGTGCCATTTATATGTGAATACATATACCAGAACCAATTATGCTGATGTTCAGCCTCTTTCATTGGACTTAGAGTTCCTGGTAGTTGGTTCATTTCCCCACTGTGCCCCACCCAGGAGAAAAACAAGCCTGTGTAACCTTGGACCAGAACAGCGCCAGAAAAAGGGTGGTGATAAACCAATTCTGAGTGCTTCATACTTAGGAAACCCTGGCAATGATCAGCAATAGTTAGAATCAACTTGATGGCACACAATGATGATGATGAGAATGGAGATGATGACGACAATGTTATCTCACTGATTTGTTTGGGACACTCACACTGTAATGCATGTTTACTCACAGGGCAGTCCAACTGAGCTCGAGAGGACTTGTTTTGAGGTTATGTAAGGTACACATCTCACTGTTATCTTTGATAGGATTGTGCCCACCAACTACAACCTCATGCAAGATGTAAAGCCTATTTCCTTTTGGCTTGTACTAATCCCAAAACAGCTTATAATGAAAAAGAAGAAGTTAACATTGACCTTTCCATTTTTTTTTATGGACAACTTCAGGAAGATGGGGAGGAAAAGGTATAAATTACGTTCTTGTCAGAAAGACCTTATAAGGAAGCTAAAGGTCCAAGGCGGCGGCTGTGTCTGTTTCAAATGAAAAAATCTTCATTTTGCTGTAAATCCACTTCTGCCCTCTTGCCTTCACTGTCCATATGTCATAAAGAATTATTTCATTAGTACTTCTTGTTCTCTTGACTTTGTGTTGCCTTTGAAGATTAACTCTAGAACTACCTTACATGGATCCTCAAAGTTTCACTCACAGGACACCTGCTAATGCCCTAAAAATAGAGCAGAGTGAGAGCTTTGTCCTTGTTCTCCTCATACATTTTTATTTTATTTTTTAAATTGTCTGTTGATCCTCACACTGAAGCAGGCTGCACTTCCTTCTTCATTCATAAATCGACTTTCATCCTCCAGACAGATGGGAAGACATCCTTAAATGACAATGAGACAAATTTCATTTTCCCAGGAATTGCTTTTTCAATTATTTGTCCCTGCTCGATTTCTCCTTTCTGACCCAGACCAAGCCATTATACTGGCAGAGTGGCTCACCTCTAGATTAAAATATGCAAATTGTTATCTTTCCTGCACTTTGAACAGTGTAATTACAAAGGAGTGTTTGAGTCAAGTGTCTTATACTCGAACAGTGTGTACATCTACATCTGAGGCATCTGTCACTCCAATATAAACAAAAAGTAGTGTGGTGTGAGACATTATGTAAGTACATCTTGAGCCTTTCACTACTGGTAGATGCCATTAATAGAAAATCAAATAATATAGTCTAGAACAGTGATGGTGAGTCAAGTGTCTTATACTCGAACAGTGTGTACATCTACATCTGAGGCATCTGTCACTCCAATATAAACAAAAAGTAGTGTGGTGTGAGACATTATGTAAGTACATCTTGAGCCTTTCACTACTGGTAGATGCCATTAATAGAAAATCAAATAATATAGTCTAGAACAGTGATGGTGAACTTTTTGGAGACTGAGTGCCCAAGGAGGAGAAGGCACCATGTGGGTAGGCACTGTGGATGCCCATGCACTCACGGGACATTGCTGTTGAACTACTGACAACATGATATGTACAGATGCACATTCTCCTGTGGGTGGGCATCCCCCCCCCCAGTGCACAGCTGCCACCTACTCTATCTCCTAGGAGGGTGGGTGGAGGTGTATGGTCACCCCACCCCATCCCCACTGCCACCTCCCAGGCAGGATTTTAGCCTCCTCTCTTGCCTCCCCATTGGCAGAGGGAGAGGGGTGGGTTGTGAAGTTGTGCTGCCATTGGCACCAGCAGTGTGGTATGGGGCTTGCCCGCAATGGTGTATGTGCCCACAGAGAGGGCTGTGCATGCCACCGCTGGCATGTGTGCCATAGGTTCATCTATGCTGGTCTAGGACAATAAATACTTCTCAAATATAGTTGTTCTAGTGCCTAATTGAAAGAACACATAGGCAAATAAAACACTATCAGCAATTTTTTAGCCTCCTGTTATCATCAGTAATAAATAATAAAGTTGGGAAGGAGGAATTTACAGGTCATATGCAGGTCATGAGACCAAAAAAAGTCTTCAGCAACCATGATTCAACCTCCCCCCCTTCCCCATATCTTCGTTTTGTAACAAAGAATCATACAATACCAAAGATTAACTTCTTGTCACTACAGTTTTTGTTTTACTAGTAAACATTGGGTGCAGCTACATTAGCTCTCAGGAGTGATCTAGCTTGGGTTATTTTGGAATGACAGGGCTTTAATTCATTCAGAATATCGTGCTGTAGGAAAGCCATAGTGATCATACCTGGCCATTCTAAAGCCAATATTGGAAAGTGTCTTAGTAAGTGATATTCAAGATACTGTATTGGAAAATGAGATACTTTCCCTGCTTGGCTGAGGGCAGGGGAAGTGAAACAAAAAATAATCGATTAAGACTATTGCAGCTGTAATATGTCAGTTATAAACAAAGTTAAACAAATGCCTGACTAGGTTTTTTAACCAGTAGATTTATATGATTAGGCCATCTTCACAACTTCTATATACAAAAATACACATACACCTCACACAACAGTCTCAGTATTCTATTTCAGTTACACCAAATAGCTCTGAACATCACATAAAACACAAATTTAAAATTATGAGGTGCGTCACTTAAAAATTAGAAAATGGTAATTAACACAATTTTGATCTGCCCTTCAGAAATTATCATATTTATGAAGGAAATCTTTTCCAATATGGGAGTTTGTTTTCAATTGTTTGGTTTATCTGTTCTGTTAGTACAGGATCATTCATTTCTTAAACAATAAGTACAGTAATACCAAATGAACTCCGGATGTAATTTTGAGAAGAACATTTACTGTGGAAGTGTCAGTAAAACGCTTCAGACTGAAAACATTCTAAGAGCAGACACCATGACTGTTCTCAAGTACTGGTCTGTAGATTTATGCTTTTTGCTTTCAAAGTGGAATGCAGTAGCACTTACTGTGAAAGCTCCTTGGTTAAAGGATCATACATTTTTAATACACTCAGACATCTCAGGATTATAACCTCTATAGATTGACTCAACACTTACATCTAGTCTTTCTGGCTCCGTCCATTACCTTTTAGTCCATAACCTCTGGAGATTTGAAATTAGGGTGAAATATGAGGTCGCCACCATCTTCAGTGCCATTTGTCTTTAGAATTTTGTCTGGTGGATATTTCTATCATAAATATGGTTTGCCAGGCAATAGGGAGAGGTGATAATATTGAAGAACCAGAAACTCTCTAAACACGTTCCCACAATCCTCTTCATTTCACTTATTCCATCCCCTTTCTGTTATTTAAAAGAAAGGTTGTGGGAACATCTTTGAAGAGCTGCTGGTTCTTCAACATTATCATTGCCTGGAAATCATAATTATGATTATACTTCTCTACAATGGGGAGTGAGGGGGATGTAGTCATTGGACTAGATATGACTAGGGCCATACCAAGAAAATAATGTTAATTCCTTAAGTGGAAGAATATTCTTTGCTTGGTACAGCCCTGGTCATTGTCGCTATCTTAATGAAGACATGTTAAATCCCCATGTTGTTACTTTAAAAAAAAAGCTTTGTCAGTTACCTTTTCAGATATGTTGTTAAAGAAATGGGCGGAGGGGATGACGTCTACTAAGGTCCTTCAGTACAGACATTAAAAACAGTTTCAAGAGAACATTACAAACACTTCAGGAAAAAAAGGAGAAAGGGTTGGCGGTTTCCAGGCTTGAGCTGTTATTATCATGCAACTCAACCTGTAGCAGAATTATTATTATTTTTAAAGAAAGCAAAAGCAGCAGGATGGAGTGAGGGAAGGACATTTTAATATCTTTAAAATATCTTGCATGGTCCAGAGGAAACAAAAAGGTCAAGTAGTAGAGTAATAACCTCAATAACATCAACGCTGAAACCTTGGAACAGATTTAAAAGCAAATTGAGCCCAGCGGTCTTGCTTCTTGGATCCTATTATATAGAAGAATTAGAGAATTAGAGCAATGCTGGGAAGCTTTCAATGGACAAGTGGAATGCCTAATGAAGAATAATGAAGTAATCTCTCCTAGGAAAATAAGCCTAGATCAAGACAATTTTGCTACCTGAGGTGAAAGGACAACCCTTCCCCATTTCACATACCACAGCTAACGTGGGAAAGAGGGAGAAAGAAGAAATGATCAATAGAAAAGGATATGTGATAAACTAAAGTGTAGAAAACACTATATTATATGAAGAGAAAACAAGACAGATGAGATGTTGGTGCAGAAGGAGAAGGTAAGACTTGGAAGATAAGAGGGAAATGGGAGTGCATTCTTCTTCTTTCATATCTAGGTCAGACTTTAAACTGCCAAAATGAAGCCAACTTCTTGGCTTTGTCATTGGCCAAACTTAAATCCTCATCAGTACCTGTTTCTGGTAGTAACCAGCAGACTCGTAGATATTCTGGATTCTGTATCTCTCCACATTCCACAGCATGTTATCTGCCAGAAGCTTCCATTTGAACATGTTGGTCTTACATTTAGGGACTCTGACCCTCAGCCTCTTCAGGGTCCTCCAAGTGACGTAGGGGAGGTTGGGTTCTTCAGCCATATCCTCCTTTAATGTTATTCCTTGTCCAGTGAGCTCCTTCCTCCATCTTCTAATCTGACTTTGTTCTTGTGTACCATCAAGAATGTTTGTACTTGCCATAAAGCTCTTCCTGGATCTGAGTTGATAGGAGTAGGTTAGAGATGAGGAGTAGAAATCATCTGTGATGCAAACAGAAACAGAGAAGAGAAAAGAAAAGGAGGAGGTGACCTGTCAAACTGGATTGCAGAGAAAATTGAACTTAGGAGAGGTGGTGGTGCTGGGAAAAACAAGAGGCTTCTCCACGGGGCTCGGGGCTCTCACCTCTCTTAGTTAATATTTACTTGAAGCCTCTGGGGGAGATCATCCGTTCCCATGGGGTGAAGTACCATCAGTATGCTGGTGATCCAAGTGATGCAGTTGAAGGTGAAGGCTGTGAAGGTCTGGATGGGGGACAATGGACTACAACTAAATCCTGGCAAGACTGAGTGGTTGTGGGTAGGGGGCACCATGTTATCCTGGGAGTTACCACCTTTGGTACTTTGGGGCTCTTTTGCCTCAGACAGACCTCAGACAGACCCAATGTGTGATTTGGAGGTCCTCCTGGACTCACAACTCCTGCTAAAAGAGCAGGTGGCAGTTGTGGCTTTCGTTCAACTTTGAGTGATTCACCAATTACACCCATTCCTGGCTTATGGTCACACATATTCTGGTCACCTCCAGACTATATTGTAATGCGCTCTACATGGGGCTGCCCTTGATGACCATTTGGAGGCTGAAACTGGTGCAGAATGTGGCTCCCCATGTGGTGATGGGGTGTGGACATTGTGCCCATGCCTCACCCCTGTTGCAGGAGCTGCATTGGCTGCCAGTGTGCCTCTGGGTACAATTCAAGGTGCTGGTGGTTACCCTTAAAGCCCTACATGGTAGTGGACCAGGTTACTTAGTGACCCTGTTACCCCAAGGACATCTGACCATCCCACCAGAGCAGACGGGAGGGGCTCCCTAATGGTTCCATCGGCTAGAGAGGCTCACCTCTCTAGCACTAGGAGGAGGGTCTTTTCAGCATCTGCTCCAGCCCTGTGGAATCTCCTGCCGACTGAGCTGTACCTCCAGGCAGAGCTATTGATATTTAGGAAAGGCCTAAAAACTTGGCCGGCACAGCAGGTGTGGGGTGCTGCTGGTGGGGTAGCCCCCCCCCACTGGCTTATATGAAAGGCCATTTGGGTTTTAGTTTTAACTTATTGTGATTGTTGGGAGGGGATTTTAACAGCTTTTAAATATTAAATGTTTTTATGATTTTAATTGCTGTGGGGATGTTTCTATAGCTGAGTGTTTTTATGGCGATTGTGAGCTGCCCGGAGTCACTTTGGTGAGAGAGCAGTGATAGAAATCCAATAAAATAAATAAATAAATAAAATGTCACACAGGTCCTAAGTTTGAAATTGTTACAGGCCTTCATGCCAAGCCTCAGAAGTGTCTGACATTTGTAAAGCTGTCATATCACACCAAATGCCAGGCCCTACCCCATTTCAGAGAAGGCAAATGGTTGCAAAAATTGTTGAGCACAAACAGTTGCACAATACAGCAGGGGTGTGCAACCTTTCTGGGTCTGGAGACCACCTACCTCTTCCACACACACACACCATTCCTTGGAAAACAGCACACTTCTGTCAAGGCCTGTTTTGCCACTGAAGTTCAACAGTAAGAAAAGTGTCACTTTATCTTTAGACACACCAATTTTGCCTTCAGAAAACTACAACCTTTTAAAAATGTAAACTTTGGTGTTTGCAAGCTGTGTACCTTAACAGAAACATTCAGGAAAAGGGTGGCACGGAAAAGCTTACTCTTCTCTACAACAACATTGATTCTAATACCTTCCTTCCAGGGTATTAAAGCAGGAATTTGTTCCACAATTACACACATTTATAGGAATGTACATTTCGATAACAGAGAGTTCACACCTGTATAACATACTTGGAGTAAATCTTGGTGGTGAATTGCTGCACATTGGAAAGTCAACTTAAGCATTTGCTGATGTCTGCCAACTCAACAGATGTAACTAATAGGATTTTGGCCAATGTCACTTCCATGAAAATGGAATCCTATTCCAGCCCTATCGAAGCTGAATATAATATTTTGTGCAGTCATAAATCTCAGGGAACACCTCATGTCATCTGTTACTAAATATTTTGGGGGCTGATACATAGTTGATAGTAAGCTAGCCACACTAAACTCAGCACTGAGCTCACTTCTGAGTAGCTGCAGATTAGATTGCGTTGTTCACCTTGAGGCTGATAAATATTCTCATATGAACGTACATTTATGCTATCCTGCATAAGCACATTCCAGGATACTTCGAGGCAAATAGTTGATATAAATTCTTTAAACTCTGCACAGGCAACAGACTCACCAAAACTGCCTTCACAATCCTGACCTTGCCAAAGAGCATTTTAAAAACATAGGAAGACTATCCCGCAGTTTAAGGATATAGGGACATTTTAAATCAATATTTTTGATGTTATTGTATCCTTTGTACGTGCTGTCTCTGGCACAGAAAGATGAACAAAGTTCTATCCTAATTTGCACTCTGATTCCTGAGATGTTTAGTAGAAAACTAGGCCTTTCACATTCATGCTTTTTCAACTTTTCCCATTTGCCTTTGCATGAGAGGGCATTCCTTAGAAAACAGCAACCTTATACTGTACAGTACTTCTTATCATATTACCTTTGCCACAAACATGGATGTTGGATTAGGCTCAATGAAGAATATTTTCCTAAGTATCAAACTGGGCTTTCTCATACTTCCTATATCTGGAACAGACTCAAACCTAATCAGGCATTCTTCTTGTGAGTAAAATAAGTGTGCCATCACCATTTCCACCTCCTTTTCTATGTAGGACACACATTTTTGAAGAAGAGAATCTCCTGTACACATAGGGGCTCTCCACCAATTTTCCAGGCTTCCTCATCACAATGAAAACTTCCATGCATACAGGTACAAACCCAGTGATGGGATAAAACAGGTTCACACCAGTTCGCCAGAACCGGTAGTAACTTTTCCCACTGTCCCAGAGAAATGGTAGCAGCTTTTGGGGGGACCACCTTCGGGGCTTACCTTTTCACTGGTTCCCCCACTGCACATGAGCACCAAGCACTTGGTGTGCATGCATGCCTACAGTGCTTGGCACGTATGCATGGCCTCCTTGCTGTCCTCCCAAGCGGGGAGGAGGAAGAGAAGCTGCTAGCCTGAAGCTCCCTATAGCCTGAAGCTCCCCAGGGTAAGTGACTCACCTTTGGATGTGGTGTGTCTGTGTGTATTTTAATGTGTATTTCATACCTTTACCTATATTGACGTACTACCACAGTTCCTAAAAAGACCTGGTGGCCTAGCTTGGGGTTTTTAAGCCAAGTCTTGGAGTTACCTCATCAATAAGTTACACCTGTGCTGTTCCAATTGCTGTTCCAATTGGAGAACCCTTAAGGAGGTACAGCTGTTTTACATTTACATTAAGGCGTATTAACCTAGAGAACTGGTTTAGGCAAAGACTTAGTACCTAACTTCTTTAACTGTTGAAAAGTTGAAAAGTGCCAAAATGGTGAGTTCATTCTGTAGTTCCTTCCATCTGACCTAGTGTGAGAAAGATTAGCCAGAATAAGCTTTAAGCTCTGGTTTAAAAGCTCTGGTTGATTTATGTTTGGGGTAGGCAGGCAGGTGTTTGGGTGTGTGGATGTATTTTAATATATTTTTTATTTTATTTATTTATTTAATTTATTTATTTACGGGTTTGTGTTGTGGGTGGGTTGGTGGTTGGTTTGAGGGGTGTGTGTGTGCTTATCTTTTTATTTTTTTATTTGGCCCTGCCCACATCATGACGTTGGCTCTGCCCATGACATCATGACATCATGCTAGCTCCGCCCACACTGTGATGACATCATGGTGGGGTAGTTAAAATTTTGACATCCCACTAATGCAGTAATACCTCAGATAACGCTAAAACTTGGTTCCACAAGTCTTGGTGTTATCCGATTTTTAGTGTTATCCGATGCATGTTAAAATCCTGTGGGATGGATCGGATAACGTTAAAGCTCCATAGAGATACATTGTAACCGCACAGGCTTTAGCGGTTGTTATCCGATCCATCCCAAAGGACCTTAACGTTATTCGATCCAATTCTCCTCCCCAGATTACTTAATTTAATGCTATTTTAGCGTTATCCGAGGTAAATGTTATCCGAGGTATTACTGTATGACAGTGGCAACCTTTCTGATCCAGAATGAGACACCACTCCTATTCAGGCATTGAGTTACATTAAATGTGTGATTGCAGAGACAGTTTTAGCCATGCCCATCTGGAAAGAACGATGGTTCAAAGAAGAGACACTCTGCTAAATAGCAGAGTCTCTCTGGAACCTTATTTTTTCAGGGTTCTCAAATGTGTGGACAGATTCCACATATAACAAAAGCCTTTTTAAACAGACACTCTCCCTACCGAGGCAGTAACTCACGAGGGGCTGAGCTAATACTTTTTCCTCACTCAAATATTTGGATTAATCCTGCCACAACAGGGTTATTTTTCTATGTTTATAGTCTGGCCAGACATCCTGCTACAGTAATGGAATAGACCATACAGCCAGCGATGCAATGCCAAGTGTTGGGTGGCGGTAAATAACCTGACTCCCTAAAGGCGCCAACGGCTATAGGCAGATGAGTCCTTTTAGGTGGGGTGATGGCCCCCTCAGTGGAGGAAATGCCATTGGAAGCCATGATACTGGGCCCAACGGCAAAATTTGCAGAAAAGGAACCACTTCACTATTTTGATTCTCAACTGTCATGGACACAGGAAGAGCCCATGCCAGATGGACTGGCTGTGAAGGTGGCACTTTGTTAACATCCTCAAGGCTGCAGCAGTCCATTGCAGTCTCGGTGTTAAATCCTGGATGTCTCATTTCATATGTACAGTAGGAGATGGCTCCATGATCACAGCTGCAATCCACCTTAAACAATTTCATGCCAATGGCATTTTTCCTGTTTGCCATTATGATTTCCAAGGAAAATGTATCTTGGATATAAGCAGCAGACGACGACGACGAAATATGCTTATAGTCCTTTCCCTGAAAGAGGCTGCAGGGCTTACATGTCGTTGGCTTCTTCTCCAGTTGTCCATGGCTCCACCTCTTATGATCCATTTTTGTGACACCAACAAAAGCAGACTCCAAGCATTACTGTCCCTTTCCTTTCAGAAAGCCATCCTCTTCATGTGAAGATGTGGCTGGAGTGCTTACCCCATTCCTGATCCTAATAATAATAACTGAATGGCATCCAGTTGATTCTGAGTTACGGCAACACTTGCCAGGGGTTTCTAGTATGAAATAATTAAAAATGGTTTTGTTGTTATGTGCTGTCATCTTGGAACCAACTTACAGCAACCTTAATAGGGCTTTCAAGGTAAGAAAGATATTCAAAGAGTGGTTTAATCAGTTCCATTCCCCCAGTGAGTGTCCATGGCTGAATGGTGAATCAAATCCCAGTCTCCAGAGTCCTAGTCAGTCACATTATCCACTACACCACTTTGGTACAAAAATGGTTCATATTCCCTACTTCTGGAGGTGTTCCAGAACTGTGCAGCTTGCCTGAGGGAACACAAGCTGGGTCTTCTCCCAGGAGGTACAGTGGGCAATCAAAGACCAAGCTCTGGCTCTCAAGTCAAGTAGAAAACTCATTGGGATATCCAACGTGCTTTTTAAAGATCTAAAATGAAATAGGTCTTTCAGCTTATTTTATTCCCATCTAAGCTGCATTAAGACATGACAAAAGCTTTTACTATCATTGCAATAGCTGATTGCTTTCATTACTTCCATATATAAATGGAAGGAGATGCAAACAAGGAGAGACATGTTGGTAGGGAGATATGTTTAGCTGGTTCACTGTAGACCATTTCCCAGGTTAGTGTGTCATTTTAAACATTATATACTGTTACCAGGGAAAGCCTTTTGAATGTCACTATACAGATGGGATTTAGTCTCTTAATGACAGTTCTGCCTTTGGGACAGGAGGTGAAATCAAATTTCAGCTTCAATTTTAAAACTAAGTGGGAAATGCACATGGAAGATGGAAAAAGAAGGACACCAGAGATTGAAATAACTGATTGAAAGAGGAAGAGGAAGGGAAGTTCACTGATGATAAACAAGGTTGATGACAAGTCTTCTGGGACAGTCAAAGCAACCCTACATGGCTTAAGATGGCCTGATGTTGAACAATAGCAAGAAATATACCTGTGTGGGTTTAAAACTAAGCAGTCTCACATTCTGCTCTAGCCTGAAGAGGCCATTGTGCTCTAACATTATAAATGTAATTCAAGGAAAATACTGAGGAAGCTACAGAAAGTTCTACTCCTTCCTTTCACCTTTCAAACTACAGGGTGCCTTTCATCAAGTTTTACATGCATACAACATGTGTTCCAAATGTCATTGTTCTGATTTCTTGGCTGCGCTCTCTGTTTGGATTGGTAACTGTGTCACCCAATTCTGGGTGATTGGATTCACTCTCTGGCAGAGGTACTAGAAAGACCCAAGAACTTACAATGAGGCAGGGTTTTCAGTCAAAACAAAATATGGTTTATTGGGAGCAAAAGCAAAGGGAAGCCTATTCAGGCATATAGTCTGGCCAGACCTATAATTCTAAATAGCTAACCTTCCCGCAACCGTTCTGAGGAAAAGACCCCCCTCGTGATCCCTGCTCACAAAATTTGGTGAACAGAAGATGCCCCCACCCACCTGGAAGGGGTATTTAACTATTCTATCTAAACTAACTCTGCATGCAAGGGGAGGGGAGGAGTTTGGGAGGAGGTAAGGAAATTAACATATTTTAATTACATGTAAACATAAAACAAAGGCAGCTCTGAGGTCAGAGACTTTAGTTACACAAAAGCGGCAGATTACAGCTATTGCTGAAAAAACCGGTTATAGAGAGTTTACATTAGGTCAAAGGAGCATATTTGTGGTTGACAGGAATATCTCTTTGTTCTCTGCTGAATGAAACAGAGGCTGGTACGTCTTCTCCAATGGGAGACGATATTGACAGCCAATGATGCTTTGAGGCGGGAAATTGCAGTTCCAACGTGGGTTAATGTTCCGGACATGAATGAATCACAGCGTTTGAGTCACTCTTAAGTAGAAACACAAAGAAAGGAGTTAGAGTCATTATGTCTTGTTTGTTTAATTAAATGGAGATCTCAGGAAGAGGGAAACCAACAATTTAGCCTTTGTTTGCCCTTGTAATCTGGTGAGAGACGGGATATCTGCTTGTCCCTGTGCTTGTCAATTTACTTCGCTTGCTTCCCCCCCTTTCCCTGATCAATTTTGGGGTTCCATGGTTCTTGTGTTCCCCTCTTTAAGCTATGATTGTGCTTGGGTCAGTGTTCTAAAAAATGTTGAATTGAACTTTGATCAAACCAGAGATATGAGTCATTCAGCTTCCTTTGTGAAGGAATGAAAAGGAATTTCTGCTTATCAGGAAACCCAACAAACCGGTTTTCACACCCTTTGACCCAGTACACAATGGACCTTATTTTTTTACATTCCTTGCCAGAGTCTATTGACTATTGGGTAATCCCCCTTCCTCCTTGAGAGCATTCCAATCGTATGATTTAACTTTTGGCTTCTACCTTATTTTCCATGTGTGTGTGTTGTGATATGTGGCGTTTAATAAACGTTTTGATTAATTATAATGCTTTATTCAAAATTTTGGGTAACACCTGGAACAAGGTATATAAAACCATTCAATATTTTAATTCTTTGTCAACATTAAGGCTGTGTAGTCCTTCTGTAGTCAGGATTTTGTCTTCTTAATGGTCAATTGCAATCCTACTTTGACACTTTCTTCTTTTGTTTTCATTAAAGGTTATTTCAAGTAATTGCTAATTTTTGCCAGTAATCTGCAGATTTTAAATTATTTAATCTACTGCAGGTTTCTAGGCCAGCTTTCTGTGTGATATGTTTTGCAAATGGATTGAAGAAACTTCATGAGGCCATATTCCTTCAGATTTTTATTGCATGGGTGTAATCCCACTATCCATTAATTAAATTTTGAGGTGTTTATATTTGTCACATTCCTCTTTATTTTCATTTTAGATTTTTAACTGTATTTCATGGGCTGCTTGGGGGTTCTTCTGATCACCACCAATTTGACTTTTTTAACATCCCACTTTTATTGAAAACTATCACTGATCAACCATAAATTAACATCCCACTGGATAAAACGAAAAGTAAGCCAAAATTATCCAGTGCACATATTTGGTACAAGTAATATTGACCAGAGACTATAGCTATTTTTAAAATAATGTACTTCTCAAAATAAATTGGCTCTAGAGAGCCAGATTAATGCTCCTTAAATTATACTCAAACCAAATGACTCTATCCTTTATTTGAGTCAAGAAGATAACAGCAAACAGACTAGGAGGCAGCAAAAATAATCCAAGGAAGAAAAGGCCTGAGGGTAGGGGAGGAATCCCAAAGATGTCAGGAGGGGAAATGTTTTTAAAATTAATAATCTCCAAGAGGCATGTTGGCACAGGCAGGCTGCCTGGCAGCAGCAAAGTAATCCAAGGAGGAATTGAAAAGGGAATCCTAATTTTTTTTAAAAAAAATCAAGTAAAAAATGCAAAAAAGGAAAAGACTGAGGCACTACCCGTAGGCAGACAGGTAGCAATCCAAAATGTAGGGCACTAGAAATTTAGCACATTGTAACCCCACAAGGAACTATTATTTGCTATATTTATACCTCATCCATCTGGGATATTCTCCCTCTCTGGGCTGCTAACAACACATTTAAAATAATAAAAAACAATTATACAACAAATAATTTTAAAAAGGAATAAACAAACTAAATAAATCATAAGTAACAAACAGAAATAATACCACCCCATCCACCCCAATAAAAAGTAACCATCAGCAAGGAACACATCTTGGTGCCTAAAAGAGTGGATTGAAACCTATTGCTCGGCTTTAGGTAGTATATCCCCAACAGCTTAATAGAAAAACAATTTAAGTTGGTTTTTAAAGATAGATAGATATGGAGCCTGGTGCAGCTGAACCAGAAGAGAATTCCACAGAGTTGGTGCCACCACTGAGAAGGTTCTTCCTTTGAGTCACAGCCTTCCTTGCAGTGGTGGGATGTCAAAAATTTTACTACCCCACCGTGATGTCATCACAGTGTGAGCGGAGCTAACATCATGATGTCATGTCATGGGCGGGGGGCAAAGAAAAAATACAAAATAATAAAAATAGGGAGATTCAGGCTATAGGTAGCTTCAGGCTAGCAGCTTCTCTTCCTCCTCCCCGTTTGGGAGGACAGCAAGGAGGCTATGCATATGTGCCAAGCACTAGGCGTGTATGCACACCAAGTGCTTGGCATGCATGCACAGTGAAAAGGTAAGCCCCGAAGGTGGTTTCCCCCAAAAGCTGCTACAGGTTCTCTGGGAGACTGGGGAAAGTTACTACTGGTTCTGGAGAACTGGTGAGAACCTGCTACATCCCATCGCTGCTTCCTTGCCAATCTCAGGGTTGGCACCTGGAGCTGCACTGTCTGGGAAGAATGAGTGGTGTGGGCTGATGGGGAAGATATTCTGCCAGGTAGGAAGGTCCCAAACCATTTAGTGCCTTAAAAGTTAGATCTAACACCTTGTACCTGCTACAGAAAGGAACAGGTAGCCAATGCAGCCCTCCCAAAGCTTGGGAGATATGATCAAATTTTCTCACTCGAGTAATCAGCCTGGCTGCTACATTATGCACCCGTTGAAGCTTCTGTATCAGGAACAAGGGAAGCCTCACTAGTGAAGCAAAGAGAATTTCTCACTGGATTCCAGGACTTTTAACAGATTCAAAATTCCTGCCTACTCTAGAATATTCTTATTGTTTGCTGACAGCTTCACAGCTCTATTGGATGAATATTTTCTCAGGCTACTTGATAGACAAAAGTTAAAAGGCACTGAAAGTTTGCACACAAAAGCACCAGAACTTTATCCAAAGTTTATAGAATGGAGAAAGCATGAAAGAAACTCCATGTACCCTCACTTTCATAAGCACAAATCATGTATGTTTACAGACCTGTGTTGGCTATCTTTAGAGGGGATGGGACAGAGAGGGAGGGGGCACCGCCTATTGGGGGGCTAGTGGTCTGAGCACCCGTATCGGGTACCAGCTCCTGCCAACCTAGGTGTTCGAAAGCAAAAAATTGCAAGTAGATCAATAGAGACCACTTCAATGGGAAAACATCTTGGAGACTTGAAAGGAACCCCATTTGAGCATTCTCTGAGCAGAGTTTCTCCAGCAAAAATCCTTTCAGAATAATTTCTAACACGAAATTATTATTATTGACAAAGAGAGTAAGTGAGTGAGCCAGTGAGCCAGTGTGTGCGCGCGCTCAAAAGCATAGGAGTGGGAGGGAGGGAGAGAATGTGCGCATGTGTGTCCATCCCTACACATGTGCATGCACCTCTCCATCTGGCCCATCCCAGGGTGAGAGAGGCAGGAGCTGAGGCAATTCCTGCCCTTGCCCTCTTCTTCTTCTTCTTCTTCTTCTTCTTCTTCTTCTTCTTCTTCTTCTTCTTCTCCTCCTCCTCCTCCTCCTCCTCCTCCTCCTCCTCCTCCTCCTCCTCCTCCTCTCTCTCTCTCTCTCTCTCTCTCTCTCTCTCTCTCTCACTGGCTTGCTTGTGGGAAGTTGTGTGCATACTCAGGCATGCATGCACACACATATGCACACACATCTGGCTGCTCAAGCGCATTCAGCTGGCAGTCTCAAAGGGGTAGCCTCGGCCTTGCATTCATGCCAGGGGAGGCATGAAACTGGTTCTTCCCAGGCACTGAGAATGAAGCATTGTGATTGGATGGCATCCCTTTCAAACTCAGCTCTTCCTCCCACCCCCTTGCCCTGAAGCACCTCCCGATTGGTGCACTAAGGCAAAAGCTGCCTGGTAACAGCTTACATCACCGACTACACAAAGTTGCACCATTTGTAAAAAAAAAATTAAAATAAAAAAATAAAAAAAAATTCTGCACACGCCTTGGGGCACAAAGTTGCTAGGGCGGAGTGGGACGCTGCCTGGAAGCCCGATACTCCAGCTAGGGCCTGCATGCTTAGAAATTATTTGCCAGCAGTCATCAAAAGAACATGAATTACATAAAACAGAGCCTCTTCTGTGTTTTGGGTCTTATGGGACAGGCCCATTCTTGTTGTGATCTTGAGAAGCTTAACATGTGTGGTATTGACTTCAGTGCAAATTAAAATCTCACAGAAAATTTAATAGTGGTAACTGTGGCCTCTTCAAGGCTACTTGGAGCTACCAGCAATAACATAAAACAGGGATTTGTTTCTATTTTTTTTTTCTGGCGGGCCCATTCCCTTGGAAGTTAGTAAGCAAGCAAACCCCCCTTCTCCTTCTGGTCATGGATATTTTGATTTTCTCTCCCTCTGTCTACTTCCTCAGGCTGCTGGAGGTGAGAAACTTCCTCATGCCAGAGGTCAGAACCAATCACTTAAGCAAGGTGTTTCCAATTAAACTGAGATCTGCAAGTGACCAGAGGCAACTGCTCCCTTTCATTAAACACTGAAGAAAGGTGTGTATATTCAGGACTAATGAATTTTGCTGTTGACAAATAAGATATGCTGGGATTTAGTGGTGGATTTTTTCCCCCTTAATTGGGGTCTAAAAAACTGAGTACTGTAGTTAATGTTCCTACCATGCTAGAGGCTATATCCCAAACTTTAACTAAAGGGTTATGACAGTATGTTACTGGTACACAAATCATTTGGAATAGACAGGTAGGAATGGCTTTTGCCGTGGGTTGTGCATGTCTGTAAAAACACAAGCACATTTGACAACACCCCTCCTCAATTTTTTCTATATACCTATGTACCTCATACCTGTCATTCTTTCCATTTGCAGCATACTCACTGCATACTTTTTAATGATGTTTTGAAAATGTGTGAATTTGAGGCAGAAAATCCAGTAAGTTCTCTCTTTTAGTGACTTAACAGTGTAAACACATCTGTCTACTCAGAAGTAAGCGCCATGGAGGAGAGTCATTAATGGAATGGACACATGAATGACAAACAAGTCTGTTTTTCATCTTATATTCTTGATCCTGTTTGAAGAGGTAACTCATGTGTGTATATATCACTTCAGGCTATAGGAAAAGATTTTTCTCCAGCCATCTTTGCCCTCTCATTTTCTCCACTGCTTCCCCCCACTCACATCTAGAAGACATACCTTAGAAATAGCACTTTTGAGGATACAAATTCTGGTATCTCTCTGTCAGTATAGCCAGTATTGTCCCAAACTTTCGCAAACAATAATAAAAATTAAAATGTGGTGGTGGAGCAGGAAATAGTTGCAGCCTAGTCCTTCCACATTGGTAGACTGATAAGTTTCCACAAGCAGAAATTCTTATTGTTTACAGTACATTAATTATTCAAGTTTCCTCTCCTTTGAGCTGTGTAAAAAGTCTACCCCACTGAATGCGAAAGTGATTCATATTGTCAACAGGAAAAGCAATTATTTCCTAACTAAACACCACTGGGTATGTTTGAACTGGCCAAGGGGAGAAAACACTTGACCTGCTCATCATGCCCATTTTCCCACTGAATAACCTTCCTAAACTAAAAGTGTGATGATACTGGATCTGATTTGCAGTCTGTATTGCAAATGAAATCACAATCAGTGCTCACACAGGGACTGTGGAGTGATTTGAGAGTTCAATGTTTGTATTGAATGTTGTTGAGCACACAGCCTTCCGAAATTGTGCCAGGTATTTATCCAAGCATTTTGAGAAGAAAAACTAGAACGAAGTGTCATGTGGTTTTCTTCAAACCAGTTTAAAACACACAAATGCACAGCCTTATCTGCAGAACACATAAAATCATACTATAAAAAACGAGGACAACTGAAGTTCAAGTATTTATCTCACTGAGAAGGAATAGGCTCACAAAGCCATTTCTTAATCCATTTGCTACAGCTCACAATGGAGAAGACTATAAAGAATGCAGAGTGGAGGGTCACATGGAAGTGAATCAGCTGCCCTCCTGTGAATAATGGAGGACTATTAATCAGAGGTGGTGGCAGTAGCAACAATATTGTACTTGGTAGTTTCCACTTTTAAGCTTAGCAGTGGAAGGGAGAGTTAATACAGTCCATTAGAAGTTTACTATGCTAATATTTTCCCTTCTCATTATACCCTTGCTGTGATGGTTTCTTAGCAATGAGCTCCTTATTTTGGCATAATTAATGATGCAGAAATTACAGCAATCAGACATTCTGAATACTTTCTATTTTTTTTCTTTCTAAAGCGATACACCAAACAGTTAGTTGTTGCAGCAAATGATAGGAAGATACTCAGTGCTAACATGTGTTGACCAGCCCAGCTAAAGGTAACAGTGGACTTCATCAAGTCAATTTATTATTCTTCAAAAAAAAATTTAAGTGAGTGTTGGGGGAGGCGATTATGCTTATCTGTCCAAAGTCAATTCATCTTGCTAGTTCATTTGTGGTTTGCAAAACTGCTAGGTAGTATAACACCAAACTTGGAAAGCTACTTTTAAAAGTAATGGTTTACATTTCTAGTCCTAAACTAGTCACTATTACAGTTTTAATTTTGCAGAATTAACTCATTCTCTGCTCACATCAGTTTTAAAAAAAAAAAACTGAATCCTACCAGCTTTTTCCTCCCAGAAAGGAATGCCAAAATTGGCCAACAGAACATGCTGTTCTGTGGGATAGCAAACAAGGATATCAATTTCATTAGACTATGGCTGAATGTTACTTTGTTGTTGTTTTTTAAAGCAAACAATAAAGTATAATTTGATAGTTCTTTGAGCAACAATGGGAATGAAGCAGGGATGGGATCCCAAAAAAATTTACTACCACACTGTGGGCGTGGTATGGTGGGCATGGCCAGGGGGGACGCCCTGTGTTGAAACCAAATGAGGACTAATTTATTTCAAAACTTGGATGGGTGGGGGCTGCCAGAATATCTGCTACCGGTTCTGGCGACCTGGGGTGAACCTGCTGATGCCCACCACTGGAATGAAGTGTGGAACTGCAAACAGAGGCAACATTGCTATAGGGAGAAGTAATAGCAACACAGAGTTACAAATTACACCAGACAACATACTTGATGATTTACTTTTAGTTGCCTAAAAACCACATGCACAAAGGCAATAAGGAAAAACAGATAGAGCGGGACTTGTCTTGTTGACAAGCAAAGAAGGGTAAGGGAAGAGATGATCCAGGCAGAGTTGTAATGAGGTGTTAAGTATATCAGCTCAAGAGACTAATGACTGTGATGATGAGATGACTCCAGGTGTGAAGAACTGAATGAGAGGCCAACTGGCAAACAGAAAAAGAGTGTGAAACATGACATATTTCCCAGATAAAATGACAAGCTATTATAGACATTAGCAGTGAGAAAAAGAGCAAAATGTGCTGGTTCTCTAATGAAGTTAAACTTTTTAAAAAACTTAAGCAGCATCTGAAAAGACCTTGTTAAAAAAGAAAACAAACCAATTGTAAGATTTCTTTCTTTGCAGAATGTAACAAGATATATAACAGAAAGGTATCTGGTTGTGGTGATTGAATTTTCGGCACACCAACTCAAGTGTCCCCAGATTCAAGCTCATACCAAGCTCAAACCACATGACCCATGGTGAAACATAATAGTAGTGGTAACCCAACAACATCTGATCCCAACTGGTTTCCTGCTTACTGCTATTAATTAGCCATTTGGACCTGCCAGGTAGGGCCTTCCAGTTGTTTAGGACTTCATGTCTCAAAACCCTATCCCACAGCTAAAATTACCCCCATGCATGCATGTGAAAAGGGGCGAATCAACAGAGGCCAGAACCAGTTAACCAGTGGAAAGGGGTTTTGAGACTTGGAGTCCATGCAAATGGTAGAGGGCTTTGTGAATTACAGTCCACACCACCAGGAGGTACAAAGGTTCTACATTCCTGATCTCTAGGGAAATACAGTGCAGATAGAGTGATCTAATTCTTGTTGAGCTTCCTAGCAATAATCTGGACATCCACAATACTGTGAGAGAGACCGAATGCTTTTGGCTGTTTTTGCAAGTAAAGAAATCTCACTCATTGGGTTGACATTCAGCAATATGGCTAGCACAGCTAAAAATGTCCAATGCACACACGTGAAAAGAGGAGAATCAAGAGACCCTAGAATCTGTTAACCAGTCCTACTTTTAGGGTACAGGAATTCACTGGGATGAAAATGTGTGGACATGTGGACTGAACTAGTTTATAATCTATGGACTGTGGAATGGATTAATGACCTGTGGAAGGACCTGACTATGGAACAGCACTGAAGAAACCTTTGGTTTGTTTCATTAACAGAATGACTGACAGCAAGAATGGCTGAGGAAATCTCCTTGCCTTGACTTTTTCACAAGGGAATGGGCAATGAAGACCGATAGAAGACCACTGAGCTCGAAACTGTTGGAACAATGCAGACTGGCAACAAAGTTGGATAATCTCAGTAGCTCCAGGGCTAGTGTGTACCCTGACAAGATGCTAAAATCAACGTCATGTGCCACAGGGCAATTGCATGATATAACATCATCATCCTTTCACTCCATGAACTGTCAGTAGCTGTCATGGCTCTGGTAATGGGATTTAAGAACTCAAAGGAGCAACCCTATCAATGGATGATAGCGAGAATGAGCAATAGCCCACGGACAACAGATGACGAACCAGCTGGGGAGAAGGACTCTGGCCAGGAGTGCCTGGACTCTTTCACCTGCTGGCACTCCCAAACCCTGCCCTCACCCTGGGCTTAAAAGACTGCTCAATGGGAGGTTTCCCCGCCGCCCACAGACGCCAGACCAGTTGAGAAAGAGGACTCTGGCCGGGAGCACTTGGATTGCCTCTTCTCTTGGCCGGGTCCAGTCTCGAGAGAATAGAATATAGCTGCATGGTGTAGTCGCCTGGCAGTAAGAATTGTTATATTATGCTACATTGTGTTGATTATGTTATATTGTGTTGAAATGTATGATATGTCATTGATATGTGATGTGTTACTCTGATATGTTTTAATATGTGATATTTTGTGTTCTATGTTGTTAGCTGCTCTGACTCGCTTTGGCAAATAGAGCGGCATACAAATAAAAATAGTCTCTGGGAATTAAAAAAAAGGTGGTACAGAGTATTTTTCTCTCAAACAGCCATCTACCAATACAGAATTGAATTTTAGGGATAAAAGTAAAGAAGTCAACCTGAATACAGGAAAATTAGAGATTGAACAAGAAACAATACTACTTAGGGGGAAATACTGTATATGCTGGCGTATAAGACAGTAGTATTGAAAAACATGCCTCCAAGTGTATGTGTGTGTGGGGGGGGTCGTCTTATACGCCGGGTGCACTTCAGTTGGGATAGACATAGCTGCCCATAGTGGCCTTCTGATGCTCGCCTAGTGCCCATAGTGGCCTCCCGATGCCCACCCACCTCATTCTACATACCATCCAGTATCGCACGGTATCCAGCGTGGTTGTGGCAAACATCAGCAGCGAGACAGGGGTGCCAGCCTTTTCGGCGTGACCAGCCCATTCTGCTCGGCAGGAAGCAGCCTCTTGTCTACACAGAGCTCGCACATGCGCACTTGCGCACTAGTGCCGGCCACAGGGAGATGTTGAAATCAAATCTGATGTTCTTTTATGTTTTATTTGGTGTGTGGAAGATGTGCGGAAGAGGGGGTAGTCTTGTACGGCGAGTATATAACAAACTCTATATTTTGAGTGGAAATGTTGGGGGGTCGTCTTATACGTCCAGTCGTCTTATACGCTAGCATATACAGTACTTGAACTCAGAGTCACACTCATTTCACTCTCACATGCCTTTCAGTTCACTTTTTCTCATGTAATTCTACTTTTCTAGATTTTGACTCCCTTTAGGCCTGCTTTTGGGCCAGAGTTTGACATTGTTTTGAGAGAAGCTTCAGATTTTATAGCGGGTTAGATTACTCCATCTGGAAGATTGTACACTATATTTACTGTCTTCTGTCATTTATTACTTACAATTACACTTACATACTCCCTAGTGATTTCACTATTTCACTTTATATTTCCCCTTCAGATTTTGCCCACCTGGATTCTCCTGGATCCATTCCCCTGAATCTTAAAAAAACCTGTTCCTTGGAATAATATCTCAGCCAAAGACCACTGACCACAGCTTCACCTAGAGGGCTAGTGGAAGAGTAGAGGCAAGTGTAGTGTTTTATAAACAGGTTCACTGTGGCTAATTTTGCACAATTATCATTTCCTGTGCTATTTAAATTCAGAGTGTTCTGCTTTGTACTTTTCATTTAATCATTGCATTGTTCGAAATTCATTAATGTCCTTGTGATTTCTTTAATACTGTACCTTCATTTTATAGATCTTATTCCCTGTTTATCTGCTGTGATTTAGATACATCTTCAAATTAATTGCTCCTGTGAATAGCTTCAGAACATCTCTTGTTAAACCTTTTGCCCTCTGGGAAAAATAAAGGACTTTATTTTCAGAACCCTCAAGGTCTCCAGAAATAAAAAAATCAAAAAATCCCTCCCTTTTAGAGGTTCCTGATTGTAGAGACCCAAAAACAATTCCACAAGAACTGAGTACTGTACACAGCATTGAACTATTTCCGTTATCTAACAAATGACTACTATAAGCAGTAACGTCGTGTGGATTTCAGCCGCCCAGGGCTTAAGCCAAATTTGCCTCCCCCTGGTGGATGCTGGTGCCAGCTCCCGCTAGGGCTTCTGGAAATTGTAGTACAAGAACATCCATAGCCCAAAAAGTGTCACCCAGAGTGGGCCGCCCCCCTGGGGCACCCTACCCAATGCCACTGACTGTAAGGCATCCTAATGTTTGGATTTCCGAGTTGAGACTACTACTGCCCTACTTCTATAAAAGAGTTATGTGATAATTCTTATTCTTCAGTCATCAAACTGCATTACTGGAAGGGACCTATGGATCATCAAGCCCAGTCCCTGTCAAGGAGGCACAATAGGGAATTGAAATCTCAACCTAGGGCTCCACAGCCAGATATCTAAACCAATACATATACACCTATATACTACAAAACAAAACACACACACACACACACACACACACACACACACACACACACACAGGAAAGCAGCTGAAGGGAAAACAATAAAATACAGTTTATAATCAACAGATCAATACACAATTAACTTAAAAAGGGATCTTGAACTGAATTTTAACTGCTAGAAGTAACCTTTAATGGGAAAAGGAAAACTATTACTAACTTTTTTCAGGGAAAGGTTATCTGTATCTTCCTCCAACTAAATAAAATCATTTTAGACAAGAATTCTAAAGTTTAGGCCCAGATCCTAATTACCACTTTTCTCCTCTGGGCTGAAAGAGATGTACCAAGTCAGATTTCTGACTACAGATGAAACACACAGGCAGCTTTGTTACTAGAAAACAAAAAGGTTCTTCAGATACCTTCTGCCCTGAGTATTTAAAAGTAGACACCAACAGTCTGCACTCTATCTTGAAAATGAGCGTACACAGTGGTGGGCATAGGCTGGTTTGGCCTGGTTCTGTTGAACCGGTAGGCTGGATCCCGGATGGTTTCCCGGGGGGAGAGTACAAACCTCCCCGGGAGACCATCTGGGGTGGTTGGCCTTTTTCTGAGGCAACCGGTTCGGTCGCTTCACCGGCTGCCCCACTCTTCAGGCCAAAATGGTGTCTGCTGAGTGTGCATGCGTGAAAATAGCAATTGATGCATGTGCGCCTTTAGTGTTGAGTGTGCATGCGTCAATTGCTCCCCCCCCCCGCATGTGCACCCACCAGACACCATTTTGGCCTGGAGAGTGGGGCAGCTGGGGAGGCACTCAGTGGCCTCCTCAGAGGTGCGGCAGCAGCAGCAGCGGCCCTTACTCGAGTCGTACCAGATCTTTCCCCAACCAAACCAGCACTACAGAGCTCGCAGCAGCGGCGTGGCTGCAAGCAGAACGGGGGCTCCCTGGTTGGCCACCCAGCCACGCCACTGCTGTGCCCTTGGCAGCTCCCTGGTTGGCTTCCCAAAAATGCCGCTGCTGCAATCAGTGCTTAGGTTGGGTGTGTGCCCCCTGGTTCTTTCCCCCAACCCTAGCGCCGATCGCAGCGTGCAATGGCCAGCTGAGTGGGGGAAAGAATGGGGCACGCACCCGGTAACAACGATCCAGGCAGGGATTTCTGAAGAGAGGCTGGGAAAAACTTTTCCCAGCATCTTTTCAGAAACATCCCCCCCCCCCAGGGCCTGGCTTTCTAAGGGGCTTAACCCTCCAGGCCGGGTGGTGGTGGTTCCTGAATATAAGCTGGGGAAAGGGTCACCAGCCTCTCTTCAGAATGCCCATCCCCCAATCACTAGCCTCTCTTCAGAAACCCCACAACCACCACCAGGATGGCTAAGGGGCCTAGGCATCCAGGTGCTGGGGGGGGGGGGCTTCTGAAGAGAGGCTGGGGAAAAGGTCCCCAGCCTCTCTTCAGAACGCCCTCCCCTCATGCCTGGATCACTAAGCCCATTCTTTCCCCCAACTCCAGCACTGATGCCAGCTTGGGATCAGCCCTGGGGTTGGGCGGAAATGGAACAAGGCTTTTTTTTAATGTTGTGCAATCAATGCATCACGTAACATTAAAAACCGGATAACGCTATCTGAGGTACTAGTGTATCTCAATTATTTGTTGCAGAATTTTAAATTCCTTGTAAAATTCCTTTTAGCTGTGCAGTAGAAGTACAGAGACCCACAAAGCAGAATAGCTACAAGTTTCCCAGAGCTCTTTCTTTCTCACTGACTTGCACTCAGTGTCTTAATAATTCTTTCTGAGACACTTGTAGGAGAAAAAATTAAAATGTTTCTTTATTTATAGTTATTTGGAACTACAGCAATGTTCTTTACTGCGCATATGCTAGTAACCAACCAAACAGAACAACAGCAACTGACACCAACTGACAAAAGATAGGGAAAGAACACAGGGCAGAGAGAAGCAAAGCTCTGTTTAAATCCAGATATTGGTTAGTGCTGGATAGAGTCACCCCAGCCCAGGCAGCATGTCATTGTTGTTGGCTTGAACTCGTATTCAAGAATGCATTTTTCCCCTGAAGCAGGAAAAAATGCCATTAGCATGAATTTGTTGAAGGTGGATCCCAGCTTGCCATGAAGTGATCCACACACTATGATCACGGAACCATCTCCTGCAGCACATATGAAATGAGACATGCAGGATTTAACACCAGGACTGCAATGGACTGCCTCAGCCTTGAGGATATTATCAAGGTGCACATTCACAGCCAGTCTTTCTGGTGTGGCCTTTTCTGCCTCCATGACAGTTGGGAATCAGAGTTCCTTCTCTGCTCATTTTGCCATTGGGCCCAGTATGATGGTTTCCAGTGGCATTTCTTCCACTGAGGGGGACCATCATCCCACCTAAAGGGGCTCATCCACTCATAGCCATTGGCCCCTTTAAGGAGACAGATTATTTACCACCGCCCATCACTTGGCATTGAGTCACTGGCTGTACAGTCTATTCCATTACTATAGTAGGATGTCCAGCCAGACATTGAGGCAGCATGTGAGGTTGTTAAAAACATGTCTAACATTAACAGCTTAACCATTTTGTTTGGAGCAACTGCATTTTCTGTCCAGTTTTAGTCTGCATACACAGATAATAATATGTGTGTGTTGGGGGTGGGTATTAGTGAGACATACTTGCAGCTGCTTTAATTTAATTTAATTTAATTTAATTTTCCATCATAGCAGAGGTTTCTAGACTTTGCCTCAGTGGCCAAATAATTACCAATAGGGTTGTCTATTGTTTTTGCTTGTTTGGTTCGGTTTTGAGGAGGTTGTATTGCTGTTGTGTTTTGGGATGTGTGTGTTTGTGGTGAGGTTTGTTTGTTTTTTACATCAACGTCTAGAATAATCTAAGATTTTCCCAGGCAGAATCCTGGGAATTCTGTCCACCAACACATACACCTATGGACATCTACATTTTATTCAACTGGAAGAAGACCTATTTTGCATATTGTCTTGGGCCTGTTTCCTGTACAAAATGGATACTACTCCAGTGCTTCCTGGGAGATCTAAGTCTTTGTGGGATTATATAGAACCTATAGGGACCAAGATTTCACTTTCCACAAAGACATGGTCAGTTTCTATTATATATATATATATACAGTAAAACCTCATATAACACTAAAACCTGGTTCCACAAGTCTTCGTGTTATATGATTTTTAGTGTTATCTGATCCTCTATGGGATCCATAGAGATACATTGTAACCACACAGGCTTTCGCGGTTGTTATCTGAAGCATCCCATAGGATCTTAATGTTATCTGATGCAATTCTTCCCCCCAGATTCCTTGATGTTATGCGATTTTAGTGTTATTCGATACTAATGTTATATGAGGTATTACTGTATATATATCCGCCCTTACTGTACAGGCAAGTTTTACTTCCACTTCCAGGAGCAGCAAAGGCAGCACAAGTCAGGTGAATTGGTGTCGGGGGCACACAGGCCATAGTTTGGGAATCACGTTTCTCAGCAGAAAAAAACCATGGATTTTTATTGAGAAGCATTCAGAAGTCCTCCCATTTGACATATGATCTCAAGAGAAACAAAATTATAAGAAAGTATTAAAAACTGTGATCTATATATTATACTTCAGGCTTCTGAAGAAATTGATTGTAATTCATGAATGTTCACAACGAAAGCAATGTATTAATCTTAAAGGTGTCAAAATAAATTTTGTTTTTGTTTTGTTGAGGCAGAAATGGATCAACAAAGTTTGGCAAAAAAAAGTGAGAAAGAACAAATATCATCCCATGCTGCACCGTTGTACTGCAAATTCCACATATTATTGTGAGCATCACAGATTGCTGTGCATCACATTTATACTGTTTTATATGCTACAGGTGGCACCTTTGAAATCAACTGCAATATATGTGCAACCTTACTAAAGTGAATGGAATGTCTAATCCTGTCCAAACTTACTTGAGGTGTGGGGGAGTCCACCAAAATTGAATGCAGTGTAATGTGAACATTACTGTGGTATTATACCAAAACTTTATGTTTCCTAAATATACCACATCTAACATTTTACAGAATGTGTGGCCTTTTTTTACCAGCTGTTTACATTTCTTTACTACTCATGCACACAACCAGACAATATTTTCTTCATAATGGTAAATGAACGGTAATGCAAGGAAATGCTGTGACTTCTAATACTCTGTTTTGTCTGAAAGTGGCTAGCACTGGTGGAAGGATTACTGTTAATTGACAGAAGGTGATGGGTTTAAAAAACTGTGGGAACATTTAAAAGGGAAATTAAGTGAACAGGAATACTGTCAAGCTGTACAAATATATATTTCAAAAACATCTGTTTGAAGGCCCTCAGCAGCGACAAATCAGAGGATGTTTCCTGTAATGGTTCAAGGAAAGACATGAGCAGGATATAGATATGCTTATGCGTAGACATTCTAAAGATAGAACTCCTGTACAGCAAAGAATAAGGAATATGAGAACTTTTGCAATCTCTGAAAGAGGTCACCAAAAGAGTAGGAGGAAGGGATGTACCACCTGGTTCAGTTTAATCTAGTGAAAATCTAGTTTCTGGAAAACAATTTGATGGTTCGACTATATAAGAGAGAGAGAAAAAAATAAATCAGACCAAAAAAAACCACAACCAAAATGAGAACTCGATATGGAAAAGGAACGAAGATGGCATTCAGCAGCTACTTTAAAAAAAAGTACTATGTGCTACTTTACTAAGAAAAACAAATTCTGGAACTTAGGATCCAGGGTTAACGATAGTCAGAAGTGGAACAGAATAGTTGTCAGTACTGCAGTGGTGCTCCATAGCATTCTGGGCAAGGAAACTGGTTAAGCAATATTGACCATTCTCCTAATAAATGTTTCCGTCACCAATAGATATTTTTGTTGCTGTCTTTTTTTTTAATGTGGGGTATTATTTTTGTTCTTGCTGTTATTTATAATTTATTCTATTTGTTTAAATTTTTATTGCAAATGTATTTAAAATGTTGTATACTGACCAGAGTGGAGAAATATCGCAGATGGGTGTAATATAAATGCAATAAATACATAAAATAAATAAAGACACCTGCTGAATGGGTGGACTCAACCAAGAACAATTTCACAAGCAAGTTGCTTCTGATCCTATTTCTTCTCCTGTTGAAGAACAATTACTTCAGGCTATCTTTCCAGATGAAATCAACAGCGTGTATACTGAAGAAGACTGACCCTGAACTGCAGCCTCCCACTCAAACTAAAAGGTCTCAGTTATTAATCACTTATTTATCTAGTGCCTCGGCAACCACTTTTAATCTGGAATCAATTAATGCTGATTAAAAATCCATCTGGGGGTTGGGGAAGGAAAAGTAAAACAGGAAGGTGCATAATGTCATAGTTACACATGCAATGTGGAGAATGATAACACTTTGCTCACATTTGGCTTTACAGCAGTCCATTCAATGGAGCTGTGCCTTCATTTCCATAGGGAATGCAAATTTCTCCAAAACCTACTTACTTCCACATATGAGTTGTCCTACAGTCTGCAAATTGGCTGTTGACATCATGATGTTCATAATGTGGTTGCTGAGTTGTCAGTTTTTTCCTTGAGTAGGTATTTTCCACTAAACCTCATTACTAGCAAAATTCTCTTGCATAAAATACCTCAGTATATTCTTCAAATATTAAGCCAAGCCCTGGATGAAATGCCTTGATTCATAGTACACCATCCAGTTATCACATCTGCTACTTGCAGATTACCAGTAGGTCTATAGCAGGGAAGATATAGGTTAAGTGTTGTTGTCGTTGCCGCCGCCGCCGCTGCCGCCAGAAGTGGAACAGAATAGTAACCAAGGTGCAGTGGTGTGCCATAGGATGAAGCATTTTGCCTTGGGCAAGGAAGCTGATTAAACAATATTGACCATTCTCCAAACTGAATAAAAATGGAGAGGATGGAGAGAAGTTGAATCATGAAGGAGATACCCCAGAGACCATTAAAATATGCAAAATGTTAAGTCTGTTCTGACTTTTTTTAAAAAAAACCTTCCCAGACCCTACAGGGCAAAAACATCTTTTTGTTGTTGTTCAGTCGCACAGTTGATTCCGACCCTCTGCGACCCCATGGACCACTGTACGCCAGCCACTTCTGTCCTCCACCATCCCCTTCAACTCGCTCAGCTCTGTGCCCATTGTCTCCACAATACCATCTAGCCATCTCATCTTGGGCCGGCCCCTTCTTCTTTTGCCCTCGACCTTTCCAAGCATCAAGGCTTTCTCAAGTGAATCCTCTCTTCTCATTTGATGTCCAAAGTACTTTAGCTTCATCTTTATTATTTGACCTTCTAAGGAGCAGTCAGGGTTGATTTCTTCTAAGATTGACCTATTTGTTCTCCTTGCTGCCCAGGGGACTCTCAAAACCCTTCTCCAACACCACCTCTCAAAGGCGTCTATTCTTCGGCGCTCAGCTTTCCTAATGGTTCAGCTCTCACAACCATACATTGCCACAGGAAATACCACTGCTTTGACTATGCGAATTTTTGTTTGAAATGTGATGTCTCTACTTTTCACTATGCTCCCCAGGTTTCTCATTGCTTGCCTCCCAAGAAGCAGTCGCCTTTTTATTTCATGGCTGCAATCACCATCTGCAGTGAGCTTTGATCCTAGGAAAGTAAAATCTGCCACTGCTTCTACTTCTTCCCCATCTATTTTCCAGGGACTGATAGGGCCTGTTGCCATGATCTTGGTTTTCTTGATATTGAGTCTCAAGCCAGCTTTTTCACTTTCTTCTTTCAACCTAATCAGGAGCTTCTTTAGGTCCTCCTCACTTTCTGCCATTAGGTTGGTATCATCTGCATATCTCAAATTGTTGATGTTTCTTCCAGCAATTTTGATCCCAAATTGTGATTCCTCCATCTCTGCGTTGCGCATTATGTGTTCTGTGTATAAGTTGAATAAGCAGGGTGACAAAATGCAGCCTTGTCTTACTCCTTTTCCTATTCCAAACTACTCCGTCATTCCATTTTCTGTCCTAACTGTTGCTTCTTGATTCATGTACAGATTTCTCATGAGGCCTATAAGGTGTTCCGGTATTCCCATCTCTTTAATTATTTGCCACATTTTGTTGTGGTCGACACAGTCAAAAAGCCTTAGTGTAATCAATGAAACAGAAGTAGACTTGTTTCTGATATTCCTTTGTTTTTTCCATGATCTATCTTATGTTGGCGATGTGGTCTCTAGTCCCCCTGCCTCTTCTGAAACCCACCTGCACTAGAGTAACTTTGACACTTAGTGAAGGGCTGCATGCAAAATGACTGAAATCACATGTAGACAAACCTGATGCAGGCCTGTCTCAAATCTTATCACTTTGCATATCCTTTTGGTCAAGATGTTTGTTCAAAAGCTTGGTTATACAGTCTGCTGCAAGACTTTACTTTTTACCAGTAAAGGGGCTGAGGTGTCTCAGAAATTAAGAATCTCGCCTTGTTAGCTGGAAGGCTGGCAAGTCGGCAGTTCAAGACCGGGTACTGCATAATAGATTGAGTGCCCATCTCTGTCCCAGTTCTTGGGGACATGAAAGGAGCCTCATTTGGGCGTTCCCTGAGCAGAGTTTCTTCCACACAAAAAATCCTTTCAACCCAGAATAATTTCTGACATGAAATTATTATGATTATACCGGTCTTGGCCTGGATTGTGGGCTTGGCCCTCTTGCTGTGGTTTGCTGTCCCGTTCAGTACAACTGCCTGCCCCAGCTGTGGTCAAATGACATCTGCTTCTTTTGGACATTCACCAAGGAGAAGGAAAAAAGTGTGAAAATAAAATAAAGGCAGCTAAGAAAAAAACATAATCACACTATGGAAATATGTTTATATCGAAGGCCTTCTTGACTCCTTAACTCCATTCCTTTCCTGCCTGCACGCACAAGAGTCTGCTCTCTTAGCTAATTTGCAGGCTTTCAATTCATGGAGAAAAAAATTTATGATTACATAAAATCTACGGCTAAAACACGGAGCACATATTTTATTTTACATTGGTCCCCAGAGGGAAGATTTGCAACAGTTCTACCAAGAACAGTGGCTGCTATTGCTTCATTTTCAAATGACATCCAACTGTTAAAGAGAGATGGGAGGATATTTGAAGCTTTCCATCATGCAGAGATAAAAGGGATGCAGCATAATCCTGCTATGTCTTGATAACATTAATTAGTAGCAGAGCTTAGGGATTTGGTTTTTTGAAACTGTTTTGGATTTAACTCCGAGTTTCAAAAATGGTAAAGCACTTCTGCATTCCTGCTTTTGAAGAAAATGGGGTGATTTGAAGAAATCACTAGCATTTTTTTTTAATTTAAGAAGGATGTGCCCATTTTAGATTAATTCAACTGCATATACAGAGGTAATGAAAAGAAATTTTTCTTGCACTTTGTAAAAAGATTTCTGTAAATCTTGCTGTAAATGCTTAGAAAGTAAATGCTTAGAAAGTAATTTGAGCACTTCATTCCTTTTGCATTCATTGGCTAGTGCGGTACGAGAGCAATATATGAAACATTTCCAACATTTGTTGGTATTGTGCTCTCAAGAGGGATTTCAAAATTCACATCCTGTAAATGTCAAACAGGAATGGCATTTTAAAAAAAATTCCATACTGTATTTGTGTTGTTCAACACACAAAGATAAACCCAAACCAATGTGTCAGACTCCCTAATCCATCTCACCAGTCTGTAGGCAAGAAGATACCATTATTGTCATGGGCACCCCACTTCCCTAAGCAATAAAGCAGATCCAGAGGGTGTGATGCTCACACAGGCTAGTTTCCTTTGGAAGAGGGGTCACTGGAAGCTTACAGGCGTTGTGGAGATGCAGCTTAAAATCTCCTGCAGAGAGCCTAAATCTACAGCTCTCCTACATTGGATTTTTAGAGGCAACCAAAACTCAGACATTCTGATAGAACCAGGCTTCATCTTTTAATATCTTTTTGTCTGCATCTGATAAGAGTTCTGGTCAGGTATTCTAAATAAGGATGCATGCTAACCCATCTTTTGTTTATTCATAGGAGAAAGGGCAGTGTTTTCCAGTAAAGAACCTGATTTTCTAAAATTCTATCTCACACAGTAGAGTTTTGTGCATTCAATAGGCTCTTCTCTTAAGATTTGTCACTTTCACGCAAGTTTAACTCACCCTCATCCATGGTTAGAATACCTGATGGGATCCAGCATTCTGCCCCTCATTTCCGATACTGCATCCTTAGGTGGGGAGAGGGAAAGTCGACATTCCTCTCTGGTTGCTTTTTAATATTTAGAACATTATTCAAAATGGTTCTGTACCAAAATTATTTAACTATTTCATTCCCATGGTTATATAGAACCCGTGCTTTGTCTAATGGCTGGAAACATCTTGATTCCTAAACATGAATGATTCATGTTAATGAAATAAACGTACAGTTGTACCTCGCTTAAAGAGCATAATGTGTTCCACAGGATTGCTCTTTAAGCGAGTTTGCTCTTTAAGCAAAACACCATTAAAAGTGACCAATTGTGACTTCTGGTGGGGAGGATTGCGAATCCTGATTTATTTGTTAAGCGAGTTTTTGGTTGGTTTTATTTGTTAAGTGAAGCAAACATTCAGAGAAAAATCTGCTCTTTAAGCGAGTTACTCTTTAAGCGAGATGCTCTTTAAGCGAGGTTTGACTGTATACAAAATTTTCATTTTTATGTATGTTTAACCTTCCTTTCACCCTCTCATTCGTCAAATCACCAAGAAAATTTGTTGTCCAATGGCATTGTGAGTCCTGTTGTGAGCCTTGTCTGTATTTGCTCACTCACTTTTCTTTGTTTTCGAGAGAGGAGGTAGGCTTTTTATTTTTACCTTTGTTTCGTTTTATGGTGATGGTTGTATTGCTGCATGCTTTTTGGAGTAGATTGTTTCTCTATTGCCTTGCCTCTCCCCCACTTTTTTCGGGGGGGGGGGACAGTTTTTAAAAGTTCTTTAGTGCTTTTTTCAGATGAGGTCCAGAAAACACAAATGCGGATAAACCAAATGAAATGAAACAAAAAGTTGGTCCTTTTCATGTAAAATGAAAGATCCTGTCAGTGAAAAACATAAAAATAAAATGGACAACCCTTCTCCTTAAATACAGGAAAAAAATTGAACATACACATGCATACTCAGTTACTGCACATGATATTTGAGTTACTACATAAGTGTTACACATTTGTACCTATCTGATTCCATTTTGGCATAGCTCCATCATCAGGACCCCTGGGATTTGTGAGATATTTCATATTCTCTGCTAGAGAGCTCTAGTGCACTCCCTTAAACTATAACAGAGAATTATCCCACCAAACTAGGAACCCCAGGATTCCTTTGAATGGAACAGGAAATTTAAAATGTTGCAGTGCTGAACTGCTGAAATACCTGAACAATGTGATTAGCGGCATTGTATTGTATTGTATTGTATTGTATTGTATTTATTTATTTATTTATTTAAGCTCTAGTTTTAAACTTGTGATCAGCAGCAGCACCTCCATTCATAGGTTGGGAAGGTTTAATAATTTCCTCCCAGTCATTTTCTCAATAACAATATTTTGCTTCTGCACAGTAATTAGCATTAGGAGAAAACTCCCATTCATAGCAATGGAGTGTTTTTCCCTGATGCTAATTATTACATGAGGAGGTGGCTTTTACTGAGCTTAAATCTACTCTCCCTGCCCAGTATAGTGCCAATCATGAAAACCCTCCCTCATGAATCCTAATATTTAAACATGCGCACACACACAGAGAGAGAACATTTTTATATTTATATTGGTTGAAGACAAGAATACCACTCAGAAATACAATCACTTGGATAGCTAATACTGTACATCAGTGTGGAGGGAAGGCTATTAAAAACCTTTCTTGTTAATGTACAAGCTTTTGACATGCAGGAATATTTGTTTTTCCCCCACCCCTTTAAAAAAAACTTAAAGGAGGAGCAGTCTTTCTATGTATTTTAGGAGGCCTTTTGTTGTTTCATTCCACATATAATTCTCCTGACACTGTTGCATACCATATTCTCTCTTTCACTTAACAAACACACATGATAAACCAAATGTTACAGGAGTTTTGTTTAAGGATGCTTCACAGTATATCTTTAATCTTAAATGTTTCAGCAGACATTACTGCTTTGTTTGTGGAACTCTCCATTGAGGTGACTGCTCCTGCCACCATCTATCTGTGCGACAAATTGAACACGAAGCCCTAAGAACAAAATACTATATAGCATTACACTGGCAGTGGCATTAGTATTATCTTCCTCCTCTCACTACAGTGAATCTGACTTCCTGAAAACTAGCTCTAAGGTAGAGGTAGGAAACTTTGCCAAGTCTAGTTATACTTTTCCTGCTCTTGGGACTCTTCGCAACCCACATGGACCAGCAAAAATACCAAAACATACACACACACAAATGGAAAAAAGCTAGAAGTCCACTTTCAGTTTTGGCAAATGATCAGTCTGGGTACTAAATGGGGCAGGGTGCACATGACCTATTAAAAATGTGAGTCACTATTCCTGGATA